>OX419181.1:13764877-15003170 GCA_948465475.1 Thalpophila matura
TAGTGATATACCTTGTAAAGTAAGGAATACACATACTGACAGTACCTCAGTATATTATTACTTGCTATGCTGTCCCTACTCGCGCAAAAAGCTTGGCAAGCTCCGATACCATCAACAGCACACGTAACTACGTATGATTAATTAAAAACAATAATCATTTTAATCAGCCAGCGACGACCACTCCACTTTGTTCTATATCTCTTAATAGAGCCTATTCAGGTGTGAAAAATGTACTGCCAACATACATTTACCACCAACCCTTATAGATATTACACCTTAACATTCGTGACATAAGACACAAAGTTGATTAGGATTTCTTTTAGTAATGGAAGGTGGAATTTTGTAAATAGATTATTACACCCTTACCACAAAAAAGATAAACACGTGTTAAACGCGAATGCTACCAAAAATAATACACACTTGTTTTAGACAAGCTAGTGCTAAAACAAGTGCCTATTATTTTTGGTAGCATTCGTGTTGAACACGTGTTTATCTTTTTTGTGGTACGGCCCTTAGTGTCTACGTCATAGAGAGACGTGCAGGTGTCGGCACCTCCCATTCTTTAAGGATTATTATCACAGTAATTGTAAAGTATGATTGCATATCCAAGTGTCATTATAAGATTAATTGATTAACAACGAGTGTTGTTTAAAATGACATAATCTACGTGTTATTTGCAGCCAAGTGGATTAAATATGAGTTAATTTATTGGGGTATTATTTGCGTGATTTATTTTTATATTAACTGTTATTCTTGGTTCTTGTTTATTCACCTGCGAAACTGCTGAAAGTTATGGAATGGCTTACCGCTTAATGCACCATGCGATACCTTTACTCTAATAGTATATCATTTTGGAAGCATTTCTAATGTTGTTATGATGGGCTTGGTGAAAATAATTATGTCCCGTGACAATTTTATTTATGTACTGGCACTTTTCTCGCGACTTCGTCCGCGTGACCCACAGGAACTGTGCATTTTTTCCAGATAGAAAGTAGCTTATAGCACTCAGGAATAATGCAGCTTCCTATTAGTGAAAGAATTATCAGAATCGGATCAACGGTACTTTCATATACGACCGCACGGTTATCGCAGTGGCTGAGAGATTGGCTGCTGCGCAACGTGTCGCGGGTTCGATTCCCGCATTGCACATAGGTCTGGCTGTTTGTGTATGTGAAATTTGTGTTTGTAAACGCACCCACGATACAGGAGAAATCCTAGTGGGGTAAAAGTTTAAAAAAAAAAAAAAAAAAAACCCTGAAACATGTGTATATTTATTTGAAAAGAAGAGTCTAAATACCAATTTTCATGACTCTAACTTCAAAACTAACGGACTTCCATACAAACTTACATCCCCCTTTTCACCCCTTTAGGGGTAGAATTTTCAAAAATCCCTTCTTAGCGGATGCCTACGTCATAAAAGAAAACCACTGTCTAAATTTCAAATCTCTATGTTCAGCGGTTTGGGCTCTGCGGTGATGAATCAGTCAGTCAGTCAGGACAAGCAATTTTATATATATATAGAAGATTAATATGTGCTTTTATTTAGTAATTTCATTTAAAGGTACAGGCTGAATTTTCCAAGCATTCTTGAATGGCCAAATCCGAAACTATAAGGCTCGGCGCACACGGGCCACTTGTGGCGCCACAAGTGGCCGCCACTTGTCACATTTGTTCCTGTGACAAGTCAAATGTGACAAGTGGCGGCCACTTGTGGCCTGTGTGCGGCGACGCTAAGACAGAGCGAAAAATACTCCAAGGAGTCTCGAGGTCGGTTTTGATAAAAACTAAAACATTATCGTCATTAGATTTTTGAAAAATAATTTATATTAAGTACCTACCTTTAAAAATTGTTGAATATGTGAACAGCCTGTATAATTAATACGGTTATAAAATAAAATGTCAATTGGTACCATAAAAATCCCCTTTTCTTTATAAATATTACTAAAAATTACACTTTACTCTAACCAATTTGTTTTAAAAACCATGTCATTTAAATAGGACCACAGATAGGAAATGATCGATCAGCAGTAGATTAGCCGGTGTATTGAGCGCCAGTTGTTCAACCGCAGTGATGAGTTGCTGACGGCTCGCGTGATCAACATGAGCATCACGAGCTTTAACCGCAAGGGCGAGTGTTGAGATCAGACCTGTTGGTGATTCAATTATGTTGAATTATTATAAAACGGTTGATTTTGTGTTTTATGTTTAATGTTTGTTAATAGACTGTGGTTTGTACCTTTTGGGGTGTTGAAAGAAAGACATACAGTGTCTGTGTAATTTAATAGAACCTTTTCATATTCTTTATTGTACACACAAATATTAAATACAACTTTTATATGGAGATTTTATGTACAGAGGCGAGCTTAACTCAACATTGAGTTTTCTTACAGCAAACCTTAGAGTGATAGAGAGATATAGAGCATGAGAATAGAGATAAGTGCACAATAGGCTATAATATACTAATTATAAACATACATACTTACTTATATAAACTAAACAAATATGTGCAAATTGCACCGTACATAAACATAATACATAAACATATATATCTATATAAAATAAAATAATACATACATTTATAGATCATGGTAATAGGAAATGTTCTTTAATTCTTCTCTTGAAAACATCTAAAGAGGGGCTATCACGTATGGAGTGTGGCAGTGAATTCCAAAGGCGAACTGCACGAATAGTGAAAGATCCATCGTAACGGGCAGAGGTATGACGAGGAGTCCGAAGGAGAAGAGATGAAGAGGAGCGACAGGGCTTTCCTCTAGGGATAAGAAACTCAAAGCGTTCCCGAAGATATATAGGAGAATGAGGATTATAAAGAACAGAAAAGAGAACCTTCATTGAATTTAGTAAAAAAATATTTTATGATAGTTTCAAACATAACATAAGCTTTCGGGTTAGATATGGTTGAGTTAAGCAAATCTGACTGAAGAAATTCTTGGATGAAGCAAAGATCAGGAACAGTACCTACCATAAAAGTTGTGGGAACTTAGGATATCAAGATTTGATATTCTAAGTTCCTGCTACTTTAAAGGTAGATTTAAGCCAAACGAACAAAGAGCTAGAGTAGAACAAGAGCATTCTTTCTCGATCTTTTAGTGTAATCGAAAGCTCGTTTTGAGCGTTTACACCAAAATAACGAGCAAAAATGAGAACCAAGAATTACCTACTTAGAATAAAATTCTTGCACAATAGAACAACGAAAGAATGCTATACCTCTGATTACACTAAAAAAAAGATAGAGTGGGGATAGAATGAGCATTCGCTTGTCTGATGTAAATTGGCCTTATTTTGACTATTTTCACTACATTCTAATTTTATTGAAAAAACTTTGCTAGTTGCAAGCAAAGCAATCAATCTTTTTGTAACAATTCAAGCAAAATACCTTCCTCTACAACGTAAACGTCATCCAACAAATCCAGGTACACAAAAGCACAATGTTAATACTATCAAGGAATGCAATTAGACATAACATGCGTCTATCCGACTAAACATTACAAGCGTTCGCATAATTCATTCCGTATTCCCGTCGCTCATAAATTTACCAACTATTTCGATAACACCGCAAATTTAAATTTATGCCAAGTATGCATTTTATACGTGTAAAGGCGGGCTTCGACTAAAAACAAGCCAGGCGTACGGCTTCTAATCTCACGTGATCTCGGTCTCGTTTGGTCTTCCTTAGACATCCACTTTTTACCGCTCTGATTGGATTGTGCGAGTTTTATTCTGTGCTAGCTGCATGACGCGAATTCGACCGCGTAAAATTTTACCCTTGATTTTAAGAGCTTTTAATTTTTTTTGCAGGTAATTTTGAAGATTATCCTAGAGAAACTGGCGTTTGAGTTTTGATAACGTACAAATGTAGGTATACTTGAATTGAATACCAATTATAAAGGTAAAACTTGTAAGTTTGTCTTGGAGTCGTTCTCTCTAGCTAGGTCTTCAACTGGCTCTGATGCATAAATCGGTGCAATTGCAACCTTCTAAAAAATTGAATTTGGAAGCATGAAGTGGCTAGTGATGAAATATTTCCAGTAGGTACTAAGTAATGAAATGATGATGAAGAAGGATCACTTCGTCACAAGTTTGTATGTATGTAGGAGGTAATCTCCGAAACTACTGATCCGATTCAGAGAATTCTTTCACTAATGAAAAGTTACATTAAAGATGAATCCTATAGTCTATTTTTTTTAATATATTTCTTTAGGGTCACGCCGTCACGCGGATGAAGTCGCTCGCAAAAGCAAGTACCTAAGTATTATGACCTTAGAAAGACCTTATTTCAAAATCACCGACAGACACTTCAATTTAATTTATTTGTATAAGTAGTATAGGTAATAGGTATAGACTGATGTATGTACCATTTGTGTAAATGTATGATAGTGGGAAAGAATGAGAGGAATTTAGGAGAATCTTGTTTATTTATGGTCCGTCTTGGTGGACTAGTGGTCGTTAGAGCGACAGCTGCGCGGGTCCTGTGTTCAGTTGCTTGGTTAGGCAAATAGTGAATTGGATTTTTCCTTTAGGACATTAGCATGATAATTATAGACAAGTATGTTACCTATGTTTTTTCCTTTCGTTTTGAGTTTGGAGAGTCAAAAAAAAAATTAACATGATAAATTGGACCCAGTTGTGCCAAAACGTTCCAACCCACAATTTTTTTTACTGGCCTACCTACCTGCCTACTATCGTTCGTCGCACGTCTGTAGGTTGAAAATCAGTTACGCTCTCATTTGTGGGTTGGAACGTTTTGAAACAACTCGGTCCAATAATCCTTACTAATATTATAAATGTGAAAGTAACTCTGTCTGTCTGTCTGTCTGTGTGTTACGCAATCACGCCTAAACTACAGAACCGATTCAAATGAAATTTGGTACAGAGATAGTCTGGAGGCACGCACCGCTGACTTTTCGAAGTCATGTGCGTAATAGAAATTAATTATCACCTGCCTTAACGGTGAAGGAAAACACCGTCAGGAAACCTGCATGCCTAAGAGTTCTCCTTAAAATTCTTGAAGGTGTGTGAAGTCTGCCAACCCGCACTTGGCCAGCGTGGTGGACTATGGCCTACCCCCTCTCATTCTGAGAGGAGGCCCGTGCCCAGCAGTGCGACAGTTTGTAAACAGGGCTGATATTATTATATTGTTATATATTATATTATTAAGTTTTATATTTGTAGTATACCTAGTCTAATCGTTTAGTAGAAACTATGATTTATGCAACTTTGTAAAATGAGTAATAACACAGATTTTTCACAGCAGCTTAAACAGTTCAAATAACAATTTCAACTAGACTAAACAAATGCATAAATAATGTTTTAATAGAAATTGATGCATCGTTTTCCAAAGAGAATTTAATTGAGCCCTATCTATGTCTGTCCCTATAATTTATTCGTACAATGACGAATACAGGGCCAGCTGAGTTCGCAGCTAATATTTTTAATGTAGTCGCTTCATTATCGATATGATGGCGATCTGGGTGACGAAACACGCAGCAAATATGATGCATTGGCACGATCAGCGATAACACAGCTGAATCGTTTAAAGTATATCTGTTGGAGACACTGAAATTGATATCCAAGCGATTGTCAGCCTTATTTTGTAGATCATAAGAAGGTTTAAAGTATCAAAGGAGGCTCGTAAAGTGAATGCTTAACGTGGTTGTTGTTTCGCTATCGCAATTAGTAATGTAGGAAAATCAATGAGGGCTCATTTTGTAGATTACTCGGCAGCGCGAAATGAATGATCGTACCTTTGTGTTGATGTACGACTATATTTTTCAAAAGTTTTTACGTAAAAGTTATCTACCTGTGCGGTTAAATGTTACTTGTAATCATGTATGTGTTTTTAATGGAACATAAAACATAGGTACGTGTCAATAGCTTTAGTTTATGGCTCAAGTAGTGCCGCTACTAAATATGGAATACATAACTCACAAATCGCAGACATAATAGACAGAAATTAAATAATACAATAACATTAAGATCGTAATCGTATTTCATCACAGCCATATCCTTAAAGTGACCACATAAACATTAGACTTAACAAAGCAGATTTGTCACACGACCTCCCAGCAAGAATTTAAATGCGTAATTAAAAACAGAATAAGTTAGGCCTAGACAGACTGATGAAATATTCTAATCAGTCACTAGTCATTGTAAAAAGTGTGGTGGTTTGCCGTGCGATGGGCGATAAGGCCGTGTCACACGGGCGCGGGGCACAAACGAGCGATTGTGCGCCCGCACACGGCGCCTGCGCGCTTTGCATAACAAAGGGCGCAATTTGGAGGAAAAATGGCCACGATCTCGGGACATCTCGGCCGAATTCGGGTTAACTCGGTCAGTGCGCTCGTGTCTATTGGTTAGAATTTTAGAGTTATTAAGGTTCTCACGATATTTGAAAGTCGAAATGAAGAGTTTTCCTATAAAGAGACATTTTTTTTTTGGTTTTCAACTACTTAAGCATCCTATATTGGATACCTTTCCTTTTTCGTGGCTGTGTTTTACTTTTTTAATGATACAGTCATCTTGCAGAGATAAAACAGTTCTTAAATATTGAGCTAAGTATATGATTTCATAGTTAATAGACAGAAATTACTTTACCTCGTTTAAATTTTAATATCTAGGTAAGTAGGTACCTATATCCAATTATGTCATTGTAGTGATACTTGGGAAAGGCTCATGTCCAACATTGGGCATCTTTAGACTGTTATCACAATGATATGTCTGGATTAAAAAACCTATTAACGACTGTTTGATCCAGTCAAACAATTATCAAAATAATAAATATGTTGACCAAAATGACTCTCCTAACTTATTTCAGAACCAAAATGACATTTCGGAGTGTTTCCACTTCGTGACGCACAGGTCAGATTTCAGATCATATTTTCGGTATAATTCCAAGCACGTTTGAACTGATATAGATTAAAATATGACGATATCAATCTAGATATTTATTATTCATCTCTTGCGCTGCACGACTTGCATTTCACCTAATGAATATTTTACCGAGTTTCTGTATAAATGTGAAACACGACTTTTATTTTATCTATGGTTAAGATACGATACTCCTTGGGGCTAATGTGAAACGGTAAAAAGTCCTGTGTACACTTCCTGAGAAGGTCAAAGTTTATACACCCCGCTCCCCCTTTCCTAGCAAGGATTGAGTAGGTACCTAAGTTCACGCCGTTTTGTCGGAGTGCTCCCAAACCGAAGGGTAAATCATTATAGAAAGAAAAAAAATACTTTAATCATTTATAAATTGTTTTTTTTTGCGTTAAGGTGATCATCTCCGATACCACAGTACTTATTAGCCGCTTCTGACCAAGCATAGCTCCTTGGTAGATGAATCTTTCTGTAACTTAAGCCATGATGACAACGTCATGTCTTGGATGCTTGATCACTGATCATTATGCAGGTGCATATCGAGCACTTCGTTCTTGGAAATAACTGTTGATTCGTGCCGTCGAACGATTTTAAAGACCTAGGTATACTTAAAGCCCGTGATCGACGAGTGAGCTTTACGGTGGTCTTGTGGGTTGTCGGTAAAGCTCGTTGGTGCCACCAACTTGGTGGATCACCGCACAACCGCGGTTTTGAAAACCGATGAGCCAGACTTGTGTCTCTTTAGGAACAAGCTCTAAGGATTAATTGTTTTGATCGCTCGTCGATCAGGAATGCGTGTAAATCTGCGGTAGGTATCTTTACCGCGGACTGCCCGTCTGACTACTGATAGGGTACCTAGGTACTTATAGGGTAGCAAAGCTTTCAAACAGTCTTAAATTAAGGTTAAAAATATGAAAGTTCAGCTGGCAAAGTTTGGCTGAAAATAAAAAATACTATAAGTAGTTGCCTATCCCATCATTTTAAAGATTTTCCATAGAATCTTTGCAAAATTTAAGCGCTTTCTGTGAGCATAATGTGTTTGAAAAGCAATTACGCTAAGGTACCTACTTCATGAGGAAAAATAATAAAGGTTTATAATTCAAGAAATAATTGGTACTTATTCTTTTATTCTATTTTTTAGATATAGGTAAAGCAATTCGATCGCCTAATTACTTCAGCAACGTCTCGAGCAAGTTTTATAGGTGGTAATTTTTATTAAGTACCTACCTCTATTTAATGTAATAATAATTATTATGTATTCCCACGGTAATTATACTGAAAGAAAATGTGGAAATGTTTGTCACAGGATTGTTTCGTTGTTTCATCATCTGAAGACAATCAGCATTAAATTTTTATTGAATATAGATAAGTATAATAATGAGGACCTAGTTAATGTTAATGTTATCTTCAACAAGCAAGAAATGTTCAGTTGTATTGTGAGTGGTGACGCCTATTGTCATCGCACAATGCGTCCGTATCTCGCGTTAATTAACATTCACGCTACAAGCCGAGCCTTCGTATTGCGAGTAGTTGCAACAGCCTGCGTGTTCGTTTTTCATAACAATCACTTGTTTTTACTAAATTTGCATGCACCAGCAGAAACAATACGCGGAGGAGTCGACTTGTTAATATCACTGAGAATTAACCGGCAGCGGATTGTCGCGCACTCTACCACTGTAAACAATACAAAACGTCGCCGAGCAAAAACAAACTATAGAAACGGAGCCACAACAAGAAGAATAGGAAAATTGCTTTTGTTTAAAAAAATCTATTTGTTCGTGTCTCGAGATGAACGCGCCTACGGTGCGTCGGCGGGCGACCAATCGCGCGCAGGCCGCTTCCCGCCCCCGCCGGCCGAGCCAATGGCGGCGCGCTCGAACGCCGCAAGAGCAGTTTCCTTTTTTAAAAGTTTCGCCCTCGACTTCCATCCGATTTCCCGCCTCAGCTCCTTAAGTTATGGACGGTGAAAAAATACGTTGATTTATTTATTAAGACGCGAGTTTTTGCGATGTTAAATTATGATGTTGGCTGAAGCAGCTTCCAGCACTGCTGAATGGTTCACAGTTTTTACGTGGAGCTCGAGGTGCGCCCGCGACTCTCATATATTTTAATTTCATTGGATTTTTATTGTATGAAACGTGCTCGCAATGAGCAAAGTGTCAAGATACATCTAAGTTATTCGCCACTTACTTCAGTTCATTCTCACATTAAACTCATCGATAGGCTAAACACATTGAATCAGCTCGTAGCCAAGTTATAACCCGTAGATTTATTTCTTAACTACACCACTACATTTTCTCTACATAAAATTAATAAAATTGATAAAATTTGTCCGTTTGTTTGTTTTTGTAGAATAATTGAAAAAACCATTTAGATTAGATACTAAATTGTTTACTTAGTTCATTTGTATAATTTAAATAATTAGGTAAGTAGTACATGGTTCTATTGCTAATATGAAGCTTGAAGAAATAACTAGGTACTTGTTTATATAAATACCTAATATCTATTTGATTATGCATTCGAGTAGATAGTTACGTTACGAGTTTTTTTATTTTCGCAATGAAAACAATGTTACCACGATGTTGCATAACTTGATTTTCTCCATTAGGAATCTATGCTTTCGTATTCGCTTTGCGTATCTAGCTTCATCTTTTTGACAAACTGACGGACTTCTCGACAATTCGAAGTAGGTACAGGTAAGGTGTAATTGATTTGCTTTGACTTTGACAAAACTAAATAGGTGTTAACTTAATCCTTATAAAGTAATATCGAGAAATTATCAAGAAACTGCGAAACAGAATTTAATTTCCTATAGGTATTTTAAGTTGGTGACTTATAAGTGTGATATAACATACTTACTATCTTGGTGATTATTTTATGTAGGTACCAGGTCTGCTTTTTAAATCAGAGGTGTAAAATACTGAAATCTCGCCTTTATCCACTGCTTACATGAAGTTATTAAAAAGCTGTAGAACTACCTATACTTACCTACCTTTATTCACAGTTTTATTTTACCCAAGATCAGTCTGAGGGAAAAAAAATCGCTTGAAAGTCCCTTGCTGTAAAAAACAATAGTACCTACCATAAACGATTTCACTCACTAAATCAGGTATCAAGAATGATGTTACTCACTAAATCAGGTATCAAGAATAATTTTACTCACTAAATCAGGTATCAAGAATTATCTTGTTATACAAAAGTGTATTTTTCCTTTGCTCTGGGTACTTGTCGTCTTTAGAAAACTAACTTAGTAGGTCTCTTTGATGTCGATATTTAAATAACTAACGCTGAGTTGCAGAAAAGGTCATTAAGTTTTAAAGGAGACTTTAACGATAGAAATTGTATGGGTAATGCCTCCGTTAAAATGTAATTATCTTTCTGCAACCGACCGTCAGTATCTAGTATCATTGCTAATTCGCACGTTATTAAATTTAAAAATATGTTAATTAAGGATGTAATACCACGTAAAATTTTTAACTTAACGTCTAATTTTGAGGAGCGATTTTAGGGGCTTGTTTCCATGATAAACAATTTTTCAGTAAGTAATGGAGAAAAACCGTTTGAGTTATGTTGAAATTATACCGGAAATTTGTCCTTCTATGCGAAAATTTGATTTTTGTCGATAATTTTTCACAGGAAATAATGTACTGTTTGTACATACTGGATTTTGGACACTGACAATGGCATTCATAGATTTTTTTCTAACAAAAATAGAATAAGCCCTTTTGAAAAATAAAAACTTTTTTAACAAAAAATAACAGACTTCACTACAATGAACATAATAATTTTGGTTTCGGAAGTCCGTGGCTTTGGTTTTTGTTTGCTTTTTTTTGCCACCGACTTCCGAAACCAATATTATTATTTTCTTTTTTGAAGTCGGTTAATCACTCTTCAATAGCATTAAAAAAGACTTGCAAAGATTGTTTAAACAAGTAAGGAAAAAAGTAAACCATCTAAAGTATTTAGGTACCTACCTACTTTAGACGATTTACGTGATTGATACATGATTTAAATGTAGATCTTATTTTATCAAAATCTACAGAATATTTTGAAGTACCTACTTAGATATTCATCCCCAACTTCAAAGTTAAATAGGTGGTTTTTAACATTTAAACAAGTCATATATTACAAATAATAATTACACCAAACTAATTTCATATCTGTACACACACAATACACAATCTGAAGCCCAGCGTTCTATGGACGTCTACCGTGTCCTTTCAATTTGTCCCCCTTAAGGGTTACTACTATAATTTTATTACTATCATAATTCAAACACTAATTCTATACTGGAAGATACCTACATCAAATCTCTGATCAGTTAGAAGCAAGAATAAAAAGATTAGCCAGTCAGAAATATTGGTAGGTAGCGGAGTCACTGCTCAGTTGCTGTAAGATGCAGTAATTTTATTTGCAGTAAAACCTTGTAAGATGCAATAATTTATTAAGCTTATAATATATGCCAACATAAAATTTATTTAAGAATATTCATGCCAGTCACACATAACTAACCATTCTGTAAAGAAATAAAATCCAAGCGACAACAACGTCAGAAATATTATGCTCATACATTTTTTTTTATAATATCCTTTAAAATAATACCCGAACTATAATTACAAAACAATCTAAAACAAAATGATCTATGTTATCACCGTAAATGAAAGTTATCAGTAGATATCAATCGCAACATGAATATAAATCAATCAACGAATAGTGCAGGCTATCACGTGTCGATCTTTACCAGAAAACACATATCATTTGCCTAATTAGATTGGGCGTTAAATCGCCAAACAACCATTTATAATCTGTTCATTTAAAAATAATGCCGCATAAAAAACTCGTCAAAGATATTGTCAGGAGATACCGGCCAAACTCTGTTCGCAGGCATCGCTTAAAAAACTCGAAAAAAACTTACTCGAGGCGATCCGTGACTCCTATTTTTTTGTTTTATTATTTTTAATTCATATTATCGTACGGCTATCCCCTTTAATTTTGTTTTTAAGTATGGCCCTCGGTATGCTGGCAGCTACGTTTATGGATATTCAGAATTCCGTGGCGTATCGTCCACGGGGCGATTTCATTTTATGTAAATGTGATGTGAAGAGTGCGCCCGCGCCGCCGCGCGCCACGCAGGTGCGGCCCGTAATTGTGACAGATGTAACGAAATCGCCTAACCGATAATTTATTTACAATAACCAATGTGTAGGCACGAAGTAGCACTAAACTGCTCCAGCAATTAGGCATTGGATCTCCACAATTATCCGCTGTAAAGCGGTAAAAGTAATTTTTACTTACAAAAAATATTAAATAACCCCATATTATATTTTGAATGGGTTTGAGTTGCAGACTAAGTAGGTGGATTTTATTCCAAGTTTATGAACATCTTTATGATTATTAACAAAGAATCAAGGTGTTAAATAGCTCCTGTAGGTATAACGAAAAAAAAATTATAATAAACACCAGCATAAAAAAGCAGTTAATATACCTACCTACCTAATAATCTCAAAGCCTTTAAATAAGCGTCAACACTTATTTTAATTAACAAGCTTCTATTCCGAATGAATACGTCACTTAATTACCTAATTTAAATGCCGATAGATAAAACAAACTCTAAACATCATTTAAACAAGATAACAGAAAAGTAATGCACCTTGATGTTACTTAACTTTACAAATACAAACCAACATCCAATCACTACAAAAATATGATAATCAGCACCAACTTCCTTGACAGCAGTAGTTTTTTCTTCAGATTACATAGATACGGAACCGCACCTGGCCAATTAGGCACCTCATTATTAAGTCATCATCTGCCTAGCCTTTTCCCAAATTATATTGGGGTCGGCTTCCAGTCTAACTAGTTTCGGCTGAATATCAATATTTTACGTGGAGCGACTACAATCTGACCTCCACAACCCAATTAATGGGTAATACCGGTATTCGAATGTTAGACCATCTGTCAGACTTTTAGGGCTTCTGACTACCCGTAACGATTGTCAAAGATATTCCTATGACAACCGGGACCGACTGCTTAACGTGCTCTCCGAGGCACGGAAGGGTCTCGATGTGTAGAGAACGGTCACCCATCCAAGGACTGACCGCGGCAAGCGCAGCTTAACCTCGCAGATCGATCGATCAGCGCGGCTGTCATTTAGCCACGAGCACCTCATTATTAAGTAGGTACACTATATACACCGTCTATTCACCTCTTGCCATGAATGTAAACTCGATATACCTACATAAAAAGCTTATTAAAATCTATATCTCGACATGACATTATAGCTACAAGACAATAATACCTTTTTTTTATCCCACTATCCCACTAATATTATAAATGCGAAAGTTTCTGTGTGTGTGTGTGTATGTTTGTTACTTCTTTACGCTGAAACGGCTGGACGGATTTGGATGACATTTGGCAAAGAGGTAGCCTGGAAAAACACATAGGCTATTTTTCATCCATTTTCCGCAGACGAAGTCGCGGGCAACAGCTAGTTTATAAATAAAACAGCTCCATGACTAACTTTTTTTTATTTTTTATTTATTTATATCGACAGGGCATCATAGTCTATCTACTGAAGATACCATTAAATAAGCTTTTTGGAAGATATAATAGGTAAGTACAGTAAAATGTATCTTGACTGGGCTAATAATACCAGGCTCTCTACAATTTCGGGTATTTAGTCGTTGAAATAAGGTTCAAAATACATGAAAACAATTAACTACTGCGACGCAATTTGCACGAACTTCAACCCAGTCAACTTATATTGCGCGTATTGTAGTTACGTAAAATTTGGAAAATATATTCTCTGGAAGGTGCCAACTTTGTAAAGGTTTTATGCAAAAATCTAATCATATATCAATATTTTTCTATTTTTTTTTAGTAAGTACCTCAGTAAGTATAGGTATATCTTACCTTTCATACAGGATTTGTTTACAATCTCGGCAAGGATATCAAGACCGGTGTATACGGTTTATGAGTACCCGTGAGTCACTAATTAGAATTTAAAACTAACAGACAACCGCTACTAACCGGTGTCATGTATATCAACTTCCGTAATTACTTTTTCATAAGATTAAAACATTTTAAATAGACTTGATTGACATTCTAGAGATGCTTAATTTATTCTTAAGTTGTGGTTAAGTTGCGTTTAGTTATGAGCTTTAAGTTGATGCTCGTTTAGAATGATATTATTATTGGTTTTTTTTATATCTTGCGTATGACTACTATTTGGCCACCCAAGTTATTATATTATGAGTACTTATATAATACGCTTTGTATTTATTTATATCTCGCTCTAATTGCGTACCTAATGGAACTAAGTACTAAAAATCAAGTTAATTAATGCCTACCTTCCTCTTGAGTGTGAAGCTTTATACGGTGTCAAATAAATTATCACACAAATTATTATAGATGCGAAAGTGTGTATGTGTACGGGTTTATTACTCCTGCACGCTGAAACGGCTGGACAGATTTAGATGAAATTTGACGAAGAGTTAGCCTGGGACCTGGAGAAACACATAGATTACTGTTTATCCATCATCACGTAGACGAAGTCACGGGCAACAGTTAGTATACCATAATTATAACCCTCAGAGCAGTGCGGATGTTAGTAAATACCTGAAAATTGAGTTTTCCCTACCCACTCGTGGACAAAAATGGCAAATATGAAAAGATTATATTATTATTATCCATTTATTTTCAGGCATCTAGGGCTCATAGATAAAATACACAAATACAAAAAATGCTTATAAACTAATATATAAATCATAATATAATAAACAAAACAAATGTAAACAAAAAATAACAATAACTATAATTATACATAAAAAAGAATCAGCTGTTCCATACATTTTGTTGAGTTATGTGAACATAAATCTATGGAACAGCCGATTTTTTTTCGCGATTTCAGGGTTGGCCCCATAGTAAAAGTTATTCATAATGATGAGTACAATGACCCCTTAAAATATTTCCACTGTGTAACTTGCCACCCTGTATATATAATAGGCTATTATAATTCCTCTTTAAACATAGTTATTATAAGTAAGTATAGTTAAACATTCTTATTATAATGATAAAACCACAATTTTAGCAACAAGCGCGAGCCGTGTAATTGTAGAGTTTGTGTAAATATTATTTCCTTGTAACTTAGTAAGTAGCTGTTTTAATTAGCTAATGATTATCAGATAACGGGTTATATACGCATGCGTAGCATGTAGTTATGCTAGGCAGTACCTATATTATTTTTTTTAAACATAAAAGTTAGTAATAAATGTTTTTTTAAAGTAAGGTACATAATTCATTTGTTTCTGTAATATTTAGTTACTAAAATAATTCAATATATTATTTTTAAAATGTTTGCTGTTTTTAGGGCGTTTTATAGACCTATGTGTAATTGTGTACCTATCTACCCATCAATAATGACACTAAAAGGATGCATCAGGCGCGTGCATTGCATATAGGCAAGTAGGCAGTGACTATCTCTTAAGGTTCAATAAAACCATTTTAACTATTACTACATCAATATACATCATTATATATCAATAATTAGTCATGATTGATATATTTTATTTATGTAGTAACAGTTAAAATAGTTATATTAAATTTTATGAGGTAGGCACTACCTACTTGCCTGTATGCACTGCACGCCACTGGGATGCATGCAGTCCCTACTTGCCTAATAGTGTTTTTGCTGCCAATAGGTATTGCCAGTCTATTTCAGCAATTTTTTTTTATAATAGGTATGCAGCTCATCAGAACTTCTGCGGGAAGAGAGCTCATTAATGGCCGTTTCTAATATCTATATAATCTATCAGCTCTTTACCCTACTAGAGATAGATGTTTGGCATTACTTCTATAGAGCTTACGTCAAAAATCTATCTTTAGTACTTACTCGTAGGTAGGAGAAAGAGCCGATAGATCGGTTATTGGGAACGTCCATAAGTAGTCCACGTTTTACTCCTTTAAGGCTTTTAGGAAAGACCTCAAAAACGACTCTAGGTGATAACAGGACACCAAAGTAATTAGTGTTTTTATTGATGCAATATTAATTTTTAATATCGTTGCCATAATATTGTTGTTGAATACGTATATTCCAATTAAAAACTACAGTTTTCTTAGTACAGCGCGGTATTACACTTGAAAGATCATAGGATCATATCCTTTATCCAATATTTGATAGGAAGGGTTTTAAAAATCTTTGAAGACGATATGACTCATATATCTACAGGGTGGCAGGTTAGACAGTGGAAATATTTTAAGGGGTCATTGTACGCGTCATTATGAACAACTTTTACTATGAGACCAACTCTGAATTCGCGAAAAAAAAATCTGCTGTTCCATACATTTATGTTCACAAAACTCAACAAAATGTATGGAACAGCTGATTGTTTTTTCGCGATTTCAGGGTTGGTCCCATAGTAAAAGTTGTTCATAATGATGAGTACAATGACCCCTTAAAATATTTCCACTGTTTAACCTGCCACCCTGTATATTACATTGTCACATATTATGACTCAGAGATCTTTGATCATATATAATTGATAGTGTAATACCCCTAGTAAAAATTAATAAGTTCGACTTTCTAAGCAACAATGTCACCTGCATACATAATAATATACAAATATACATATATAATACAAGTACCTAGTAAACTAGCTACATTACTTTTACAAGAGCAAGTTACTGATGTTAGTTGTTCCACAGATACTCTTACTGATAACGCCTTGCATTCGGGATATCAACATTTTTTGAATACGCCGCCCGATACCATCTACTACATAGATTTCTACATTTCGTTACTTACAGAGTAACTGCTTTACAAGTTCAATATTTGAACGAGGTTCATTTTATATGGAGCTATAAAAATAAAATTGTTTAAATAATCCATAGGGTAACGAACAACTCTGTTATGATTGTTGGAAACAAAAAGACGACAAAACAAGAAATCTTTCGTGGATAGATGTAGGTACACATCTGCCCAAAATCACTTTTTGGCACAGAGCGTAAAAGGATCCGTTTCTCTTTCGAATCCACTGACTCTGGTTTTCCTATCTCTATCTACAAAAGAAATACATAGGTATGAAAAGTCTGATCTGGGCTTTCTGATATAAAAGTGAATATTATTTGTCCTGAAAATCTTAAGTTTCGTAAATCTTACCTAATAAATAACGTAGCCATTTTTGCCCTATATATGAACTTACTATTCTTTTAGAAATGGAAGCAGACCGTATCTTTTTCAGGAAAATTATAGTTTAAGTCGTTAAAAAAGTATAAAATCAAGCTAGGTTTAAGCACCAACAAATCTTTGAACCAAGAAACATAAACCCATAGAACAAAACGAATGCAAAATCGTTGAACCCGCATGTTCTACACGTCGTTACTAACATATCACGTACAAAGCCGAGGCGAAAACATGGCGTCTTATAAAATATTGTTAATGCAATATTAACGAGATCGCGGTTATGTAAAGCTTTTTTTTTTTTTTTTTTGAAGGGCCTCTCGCAGTTGGCTTCTAACAGCCGTCACTGCTTAACCGGTCATCTGGTGAGGACTTACAAATGCCTCCAGCCAGGCTTAAAACTAAATAAAAACTACAAACTAAGCGACCACACGCTAAGGGCACCCCCTATTGGGGTACGGACCTCGGCTTAGGGCGTCGCTGGGGGGAGGACAACTAGAGGGAGGGGCTACTAGCTGGAACGGATTAATATGATTTAGGGACATATTTAAATCTACAGGCTCAGCGCGGGCTGGCTCGAGCAAGGGTCGGTTAGGGGACTGAGTCATACGCGGCGGCGGACTCGGGTCATGATAGTTATGTAAAGCTGCAATATTTTGCATTTAATAAGGGCCGTACATAGCCGCGTGGCCGTCGGCGAGAGATGGATCCTTAGATACTGAAGCACTTCGATCGAGACTCACTATGAAATTATTGGGAAACTCGATTCGTGCGCGATGCATCTGCCGACGACGGCGCGAGCCTCGCTAATGTTCTTTGCAAACGATCCGAGAAAGCCGAGTAGGTTTTAGAGATAAATCTGAGAGATAGGGAAAAGACTTTCTTACTTCTACGTCCGTTGCATATAGTTAGGAAGTTTGCAGTGATATTTATTTAAATTTCAAAATGTCTCGCCTTTTATTCTACTTCTATGCGAAATGCTTTTCGTAAATGGTGATAATAAATTAATAAAACAGCATTGAAAGTAACGCTGGGCCCCGACACGTAAGTGTGTGGGCCGCAGGGGGGGGCGTGACGCGGCACCTGTACCGATCGTTTGAATATTCCTCCCAAATCGATATTTCATGTGATCGCCGCTCATCTGTAATTAAGTTTGGATTAAAGTTCTCTCGAGTGGTCGCGGCAGTCGCGGCTAGGCGCTATAATCGTCACTTTTGTTGCTTGTTCATGTTATTTGTTTTGGGTCAATGACAATGGATTTACTTTTGGGTGGCAGTGTCAATCTGTGAGCTTTGGTAATGTGCGTTTAGGTTAATGTTCAGATTTTGTCATGGGTCGTAGAACTTGGCCATTACCTATAGAAAATCAACTAAATTGTTATCTTTTAAAAAAATCGCGTGGGTAAAGTATGATAAGTGTGTAGAATATCTAGACCGTTCGATAATGATTTTTAAAGTGTGTGACCAATTAATATAAGTATTTTCATTACATACATCTTTAAGGCATAAATAATACCACCAAGTAAGATTATCCAGATCCCACTGCCCAGAAAAGAAAATTTCACGTACCGATAGGAGTCACTACCCAGGAATGGTGGGCCACGTCGCATACAATAAACATGCTCATAAATAAATAAATAAGGCCGAATTTAATAACAAGCCCGGACCTAAGTAATGGCCGCCAGAAGGCACCGGTACATATATTATGGCCCACCATTTTATAAACTTTTACGCACATTTCTTAGCGTTGTATTAAAATGTTTGAACACTATAATTTGGGTACGAGAGCTTAACAACTTTTTTTAGAGGAGTCAAATATTTGGGATTTTAGAGAAGGTAGTATGATCGATAACGGAGCCGTAGGTACTGAGTTGCTGAGTAAATATGTATGTAATGGTATAACGTGAGATGTATGCTTTTATTGTAATTTAAACTAAAATGATAGCTTTGATAGCAAATTAAAGTATAGATGAAGTGATCCACTTTAGAAAATTTTTCAGATAGGTACCAACCTATTATAATTGTAGAATCTGGACAATTGTCGGTGTAGCAATTTATATCTTACTTTATTCATTACTTTTCTTTCAGTTAGATTACCTCTTTTTGTAGCAATGGGGAAAAACACTGATGAAATGTAGATACATATTTTAATATAAGTAAGTACTTTGATTCAGAACAACTTCATAACGAGAACACCAAAACGTGAACCAAAAACATTATATCGAAGCCATTCAACAAATTACCTATCGACGAATACGTGTAGCGATCAAATTACAATACACACCTCGGTTATGTGTGCCAGCCCATATCGGCCACTCGACATAATATTGTAGAAAAACCAGGAATGCCTGGACATCGACCATTCTGTGCCATATTCGACACGGCTGGTGACGAATCCTGGGCCAAAGAAACGGTGTTATAGCATTCCGATGAAAACAATTGGACTTCTTACGCCTTGTCGTGCCATTTGTAAATAATTTTAGGACAACAGAAAGCTTTGAATGCTGTCGTTACACAAATAAAATGTTGTAGACTGTACGTGAGAGGATGGTATGTATTAGTGATGCCAAACGTGTGAGAAAAAGTCAGTTGTGGTGTTGATGCTATGCCGATAATTTGTTTAGCGATTATTAATATTTAGGAGCGAAAAAATGGTGGAGCGGTCATGTTTGCGCGGTCAATTCTTTGAATTTGGTCTGGTTGGTGTTCGCATTCAGTATGGCGTTACAATTTTGGTAAAATACGTTTTTGATATATGGTGCTACGAATATCGTAGCTCTACGTATTTACCTACGTAGAGCTACGTAAATACGTAGCTCTACATTCACGTTCACATTATTTTGTCAACGTTAAAGTAGATGATTAGGTATCCAAATCTTATATTTATCACAGTTTTATGTAAGTACCAACTTTTCGGAAAGTTTTTCCCTGATTTCTAAATCCAGGAATTCTTCATAGTATCAACATCGTATTTTTTTTCCATCTTTCTTTGCTTTCGTAGCATAGGAGGACACCTGCGGTCCAAAACGCGATACCAGATAGCAAACGTCTTTGAAGCACGCTCAACCGCGCTCTCACTGAGACACTGCCAGTGATTATAAATCTAACATACTTTACAGCTCTCAAAGCTTAAAACAAATGCGGTACGCAGTAAATTAAGCCATCGACAGTGTTGCTAGGATGCCATCACGAGCGCACGTTGAATAGTTTGCAATGGCGCTGCGTTTTTCAAAGGCATACCTGGCGCGGGTGCGAACGTCGTGTGTGACGACTTTATCCGTCGAGTGCACGTCTTTGGTGTGCGGACGCCGCGATCTAGATCAGCGGCGCCGACTCGCGGCGGCGCGATGCTATCGTAAAACAACCGCGCGACAATTGCTAACACCGGCGCCGAACAACAACGCGAATTATTCAAAGAGAGGCATCCAGCGTGTGTCTGTGCCGCCACTGACCCGCGCCCCGCGCCCTGCTGCCATTGTTGACATACCGATTTCTAAGAACGTGTAATTTTAACGCTCATTTGGCCGCCGCATTTGACTGGTTGTATGCAGTTCGATCTTTCAATCTCCAAGCAGACCTATGTTCACTTGACTTGCACAAAATGTCGTCTTTGTTGATCTTTGTGGATACCTACACTGGTTTATGTTTTATAGTTGAAATTCTTAACCCTACATGGTCAGACATGTAATCCAACAGGTACATTTGATATCCTTATTAGCTTATTCACGGAACGAGTCGTAAAAATGCCAGAGCACAGTCATCTAGGCGAGATAAAGCTGGAGTCCAAACGACTCACGCACGCCCCATTCCGGAGTAGCGTTAGACTTGTACTTAGACGTGGGGACACGTCGGCTGCTCTCGAATGCTTTCAGATGCTTTGTTTCTGGGAAGACGAGGAGGGTGTGGGAGGGGTCCAGGGGGGGCGGGATTCCGTCACGTGCGCCCGCACATCTGATAGCGGCCGCCGCGGGGAATGTAGCACGTTCGGGCAAGCCCAGCACGCAAATGCTGTTGCGATCTGTGAGTTGCGAAATTGTAGCTACTTCTAGATCTAGGCAACATGAAGTAAGTTTAGGTACCTACCAGTTCATATTACCTGGGACAGTTAAATAGAACGGCATTTTCCGTAACTGTGGTTTCATTGGAATGAAACATGCGATTTTCAGCGATACTATCGCGCAAACATTCCTGATAAAGTTGTAAACTAGAAAACATTCTTATTTCACAATTTATCGTACTAATCACATTATAAGGTTTAAAACCATAGGTAGAGGTACCTACCTTTATTAGAGGCACACGCAGAAATGACGTACCTACTACCTAAATGTATTTTTTTTTCTTTCAGATTCGAATAAATTTTCTATTTCCTTTAAAGCTCTTTAAAGTTATTGCGTATCGCAACCGTAGATAATTTATGATATCTACGTTATACGCTCTTGCCGTAACGTTGATGAAAATTATACATGTTCTATTTTATTAACTTTATGATACTATTGCCAACACAATGGCATTAAAACGATTTGTAAATACACAAAATAGAAACAAAACCCATGCTTTCCAAATATGAATTTGGCCAAAAAGCGTCACGGCATACGCATGCGCGGAGACCGCCGGGCGCGCTTGCCGCCCGCGCATTCCCGCCTTTTTGCCTGTCACCGCCAGACGTATTTATTGCAACACTGATGGCTGTTAGTGTTGCCACAATCAAAACTTAAAAGAATAGGATCTTCATTTTTGAAAATCCATTTCTCGAAGGGAATTCTTCCTACAAGGGTCCGCAAAAGCAATTCTTAGCTCATGAATGGATGGATGTAGTTGTGTACAGCTCATCTGAAGCCAAGGAGAATGGCCTGCCTCTTTATCTAACCTGGAGACCACTGATATAAAACCTCATTTTCGAAGAAGTCTATTTCTTTTAAACTTTTGCGAATTGTGCACATTGTTTTTTAATTATATCGGGATATAATTAAATAACAAAGTCTATTTCTATATTATGTCGATTGTGATAGGGTAAGTTAGCTAAGTAACTTAATTGACTTACTTATGCATGTATGGCATAGCTAGATAATTTTCCTGCGTAAGGGGAAAACAACAGTGAAAAAAAATTTTTGGTAACATTACTTCGGCTATTTGAGGGATAACCAAAGTTTGACAAGACTGAACTTAAAGGTAACTTGATTTAACAACTGGTTTTGGTTACAAATCGCATAAAATTATGTGGTCACTTTTGTGTTACAGGTTTGTCACGGAGTGCCTCCCTCCCTCAGTCCTCTCAGCCTCGGCTAGCTATGAGAGGGAGCCTCCGGTTACAATCTTGATACGAAATAAAACAGCAGGATTGGGAGAGTTGGAATTGTGATGTAGATGGTTTATTAGCACTTAATAACTGTACACAGATGTTACAAAACTGGTATAAAAATAACACTTATATACACTTATACACTTAATAGCACTTTATAAATTGGTAATATTATAACAGATAAGCGGTTCAGCGGTCCACGACCGATGTCTTTGGAGACCAGACAAAGAGTGCTAAAACAATGAAATAAATGCATAAAAATATGAGATGTTCTAATTTTGAAATTTGAAGTTCAAATCTGGGAGAATGGAGTGGATGAAGTGGCCAGTAATGGAAGATTGCTAGCACTAAATGATGAATGAAGGATGACTCCGTCACAGGTTGACAAAAGTTTGGTTATGTATGAGCAACAATTTTTTTTTTTCATGAAGAATTTGAATGGATATTACAATTATCGAAAAAACTTTTTCATCAAACTTCATTTCTCTAACAGGGCAACCCTGATTTTAAAGGATATAAAAATTTGACAACGATCCTCTCAGCTCTGATAAATTCTATTGTATCAGTTGTTGTTTTCTTTTCTCCCTTTTTCATATTCGTTCGCGCTACAATTCATACACGGGAGCTTCTCTGTTGAAACAATAGAATATCATAAGATTCTTATAAAAAGTCTTGCTTATGATACCTAGTCCTGTTTATGATACCTGTTGTTCTTAGAGCATAGGTATAATAATGTCGTTATGTTAAGTTGCAAGTTTTGCAAAAGCTCTTTAGTTATAATTACAATTCTAGACTACATGGCTATCGAGTTGTCTGGGTGCAAAATGAGTGGTAAATGTTTACAATAATCTTTATAGATTATAGCCTATATATTACCTTCTTTTAAGTTTCATCAAAGTCCGTTCAGTTTTTGCGTGAAAGAATAACAAACATGAAACATATAACATCCATTCATCCTTACAAAATTTCGCGTTTATAATATTATGTATTAGTGTTAGTAGGATTAATACCATCATTTTTATTTATGAAAAAGGGTAGCCCTGGATCTGGTGCAATACACGCATGGCTTTTCGCGCAAGTAAATTTTCGCAAGTGTCTTTCGCGCAAGTGGATTCGCGCAATTGTCTTTAGGATAGCGCTAGGTATCCACAGTAATCAAACTGATTGAGAGGGTGGAACCTTGATTACATAACTCTAAATTAGATAATCAGCTTAAAATATAAATACTTTTCCAGTTCTCTTATAAGCTATTTAAAAATATTCTTATGCTTAAGTAGGTAATTTGTCTTTTTTTTGGCAAATAGCGTTTGGAATTAAATACTTGTTTCAGAACCAAGGTCGGGAATTAGAAGCGTTAAAACCTGTAAGACGTAAGTGTTCAATTAAAAGAGAAGACGCAATAAAATCCTACAAAATATACCTTAGTTCTTAGTTATTAAACATAATTCTATCAAATAAAGCCCAGTCCACAAGACAACAATATGAATAAATTGCATAAATATTTCGTCGCGGTTATGCCACGCGGCCCGCTTCCCCAGGACACACACAACACAAAACGATGGCTATAACATAATTGTTTTTGTTGATTGTTGCGGAATGTTATCAGGTCTGCGAACACCGTTAGTGCCATTTTTACGACGTATAGATTTAATCTTGTTAGGTTTTGGATCGGATTTTTATTCGTTCTCTTGTTGGTTAGGGAAACTTTTGATGTTTTTAATAAGAAGTATGGGCTAATTTTATTTGTGAGAGCATCGACCTAATTAAGTGATAATCTAAAAATTATCGGTATACCGTTCAGCAGTTGTGCTCCCTTTTATGTGCTGCTGGAGAAAGCCACCATGCGAGTTTACTTAGTGATAGAAGTGCAATATACTTACTCCATCCTCCCTATGAGGTTAAGATTATCTAATAGGTAGGTACACCGAATAAAGGAACTTATCACGCGTCGAACTCATTGGTCGGATTTCCAAGCGGTATCAAAATCATTTAATGTAAATTTCGGGTAAAATTCCATGAAGCAGACAACGATACACTGATAACGCGCAATAATTAGATGCTTTCCTAGTCAATAGTCATGTAATAAAACTGCACTCGAAAACAATCTAACGGAACTTAGCAAGCCTTTATTGAACTTCATAAGTAGGTATAAGACTTGCATTGATAAACTAAGTAGGTACTACTTACATTTTCAAATAACTACAAGTCTACAACATTTCAGTTTCCAATATCTACAGGGCTTTCATAACTCATAAAGAACAATCGTCATTGTCATGTGTCGACAGTCGAACAAATACATCAGGTGCGTCATGCTTGCTCGCCCAGTGCTTATAAATCAATGCTCTATGCTCGTCCTTCGGCCTCAATACGGCGTCCTGCTGTTTAAACCTCACAAATTTACGATGCCTCTCGCAGACCAGATGCCAATCGTATTCCCAGCGTTATTTCAACAAAATGCATGTGATTTATACAAAACTCATCGTACGCAATGTTAATATATCTTTTATGACGTAATATTGGATTGGGAGTGTTGAAAGTACAGCCGTTTGTGGTGTTGCAAGGAATTACGTGATATATCTCTTGGTAAGTATAATTTCCATGCAGGTTTTATTTGATCCCTAGTATAAACCGGAGCAGGATGTATATGTGTATGTTCGAATCATAGACATAAAAAGGCCGTTCTCACCTTCACCGTCTTGTCAAAATCTGTGGTCAAAATACACAGTCTGCGATATTTGTGGACTTGTTAGTTGGACTCACACCTAATTTCTGTACGCGTGGTCAAGCAATTGTAAATCTGGTCAAATCTCATGTCAGCTGTCGTTATTGGTTTACCCAAATAACATTGGCCAATCATATCACTTGACATGCTTTCAGAACCTGGGATAAGCAATAGATGTACCAAAATTGATGAATTTCAGTATGATTTCAGTAGATACGCCTAAATTTTGTGAGACGATCCCGAAGTGTCCCACAAAAATTAGTATTTCTACATAATATTTTCAAGTATTTTGCATCCCTTAGTTGATTTATTTAAATCTATGATTCGAGTATTATTCAATGCATTGCTAAACATAAGCCTTCTGAACAGAACGCTAGTGATGGGAGAGAGCATCCGCTAGGTAGACCAAATACTAAATACACATGTAAGTCCAAGTTGTAACTTACATCGTTGTTAATAAACAATTGAACATGTGGACACCACCTTCCTTTTCCTGGCTGGCAGACCACAAACTATTCTATGTAGTTAACTATTGAAAAGAAATTGGGTAAGACCGATGCTGAACAAGTTGCCAAAATAGGCCTGGAATTTATTGTAGGTACCATTCGTAATTTTTAGGACAAATTCATATAAACTTCCACAAGATCACGCTGTAAATACATGATAATTTATATCATGGTGAACATCTTACAAGGGGTCAGTGTCGTGTCTACCTTGTGTCTGCAGAATACGTGAATATATCAACGAATCGCAACCTCCCCACGTCAAGGGCCCACGATTTCCAACACGAATAAATATTCCTTTTATTCCAATTTGTCAGCTAAGCCACTCTCAGCGGCGACTTATCTCCGTATTCAACGGTAAGCTCCCGCCAAAACAATACGGCAGTATCGTTAAAAAACGTGCTTGAATACAGCATTTATCATCGTTGATTAAATACCATTGTTTTGTATCGGCAGGCTCGGGGTCCCCGGCGTCGTGCTCCTTTTGCGTCTCCCTCCGTGTCTCGCATTGTAGCCGCACGGAGACAATAAGTCTGTTAAATTGGCCTCCTATACTCGTTATATTATATGCCCGAGGAGTTCGTATTTATGTTCGCTGCGGACGCGTGCTCGCCGCTTGCGAGCCTTCGTCTTGTAAATTCTTGCGAACCAACAAAATTTGTTTTCGCTGCACTTTTATTATGATTTGTTCTAATATCGCGAGCTTCGAGCATTTTTTACGATGGCACACAAGTTGTATCTTTGTTGGTCGTAACGAGAATACATGGAGGTATTGTTAACTTTTCGTTGTACAATTTGCTTATCATATTAGGTTCAAACTAAAATTCCGAGAAGACAAAGACGGTATCAAAATAGTCATACGCCTACGCGGTGTCGCGGTCGCTGAATCACGTACTGCAATTTCCAAATCTAGATTTAGGAAGGAACGGGCTGTGTCGTGTTCTTGAAACTAAATGCATTTCGAAGAAGAAATCTCAGTCGAGTGTCCTTTACGTGACAAAATACTCAGCGGCGGCGAGACTTCAATGAAGCCACGCGCGTGCCACTACGTTTTTCCAGTTTTTCCACCGGCCACTATACCTGCCGTATTATATGACATTATGCCTTCATATCCACGCGTACAACAAATAAAAAAACTTGAAACGCTATTAAGACACGTAATTATATTTGTCCAGACGTAGGAATCGCAACAAAAAGACGTTCCGCAGATCATATTTGCTTATCTCAACGTCGCTAACTCGCAGGAACTCGACACAAAACATTGTACGAGTCGAGATCTCCTTTAATTACTGCGAAAACAAATGAGAAAAATATGACATGAATTATGTTCAAACGCCGCTCCGATTCAATAATTAAATTATGAATGACTGTCATAACAGAGCCCTAATTAGGAGCGTGGTTCATCTCGAAGCTCATAATTTATTTCAATAAATTAATATCGAAATATGAACATGGCATGCTAAAACGAGATCATGCCGTATCGAGAACATTAACAAAAAGGCAGAATGCTGCGGTTGGCAATACTAATGCAGGTCGAACAAATAGGTACGAACGTGGCACATGAAAAACTGGAATCTCTCAAGCGTAGTATTAACATGGTTAATTAATTTATTAATTAAGCATCAATTAATCGTAATAAGGCGGCACAGCGAACCCCTGGATATGGCCGGATAGCTTTTCCGGAGAACCTTAGTTTTTAGAAGACAATTAGCACAGTATAAAGAAACTTACAGTAGGACCATGCCTTTGATCTCGTGGTAAATGCCGACAACGTCTAGACATTTCGCGACAGCGTCTGGAGGCTAAGGTTGTCACAAGTACTTATTAACACTCTCCCTGCCATGGGAACCGCCGGCGACCCCCAAAAAATTTTGTTCAACAGGCCAAAGCACATTTATTAATACTTTTATTCGCGGGCCATAGGGTCCGCCGGCAGCCCCCACTTTTTTTTGTTTGGTACGCCGCATCTATGTACCTATAGTTTTATTCTGCACGCCAATCAAAATAATAAGCAGTTAGACGCCGGCGGCCCCCACGGCCAGGCGATTGTCGTTTTTCCCGCGATTGTCGTTTTTCTGCCTTACTTGCGCATCGAATCCCAGCGTTTGTGCCTCGTGTTTTGCGACTATTCATACAAAAAAGTAATTTTTAGGACATTATAATTATTTTTTGTTACAAAATCTTCATTAAATACGTAAATATTCATATTATGCTTTTTTTTTTACATCACTGTCAAGTCTCATAGCAACTCAATTATTGGTCCTATTGACTTGCTTCTTTTTTTAATTTTTAGCTAAGTTTCATGTACACGCACGAGAAGTATCACATTTTCCATAACAGCACGCCAATAGTTGTAAAAATTATTTGAATTCGGGAGGTCAGGGCGGATCCCACGGCGTCTTGAAAGATTTTTTTTTTGGCCCGCCGGCGGCTCCCACGTCCTCTTGTAATAATTTTAACTTTTGACTCACGGCGTTCACAATCAGCAAATTTGGGACCCGCCGGCGACCTCCATGGCCTCCTGAACTTCAAAAGCTTTATATATTGTCGGCAGGGAGAGTGTTAAATGACTTATTTATTTATTTCACATCAACATCGTCATCAATACTATTATTCAAAACAATAATTAACAATCATATTTATTAAGTAATATAAATAAACTTGCTGAGGTATCAGGTACAATTCGACTATATAACAATATTATAAATGCACAACTAACAAAAATATTTTCGGTTTCTAGATTTATTGGGTTTGAAAATGGATCCCATTTTCGTGATCACAACCCCAATAAAGCTCGAAATTGACACCCATATCATTTTACGAAAAATAATATGTATGTACCCCATCTTGGATTAAAAAATGCATGCCATTTTCTTAGTACCTAACCCGAGAAACTTCCAAGCACTCCATGCCCTGCGGTTAGTATTTTTTATACCGTCCACCATTTTGTTAACGTTGGTAATTTGACTTGACATGATAAATTAATGTATGCATGCACTGTAGAATATTAATAACAATATTTATTTAGCTTACTTCCGTGTGTGGAAATTGACGAAATCGCAGACCTTTAATATGCAAGATGATGACCGGCAATCTCTCACAGCACATGTCGCCGTCGCCGTCGTATGCACTATTTTAATTAAGCCCAAATTAGATAATAACAAAACCAAACACGCGTTAGCCCTGAAAGTTATGTCCCGAACTGCTAATACGGTGGCGTTAGCAGTTCGAGCTCGCCCTTCCCGCTTCTCGTCCCACACGCCGCACGATTGCCCTGTTTAAACGTCTTCGTCGGACGACTGTATGGTTTTATAGACTGTGCAATTAGCATAATGTCTAGGCAATAATAAACGCTGATTCCCGCATTTGCCGACAGGTTTGTTATTAATGTTAATGTTATCGTGGAAAAACTGGCTGCGACCGATACAAGTAAACCAGCGGGATTCTGTTTGATTTTCTTATTGTATACATAAGTACACTTCTATGAACAATAATAGGTCGCTACGCTGCTCTAAGTCGAAGTTGTGAAAGCGAAGCGAGTGCTCATTGAATACTAATTCAAATATTTGCAACGGATGATGCCTCGGCCCGAGTCAAGTAGACATTGATAAATAAACAGCTGTCAATAGTCTGTCCGGGCGGCGGCGAAATTCGAAAATGGTTCGGGTTCATTAATAACCGGAATGGATCGTAAGTCGCGAGCGAGATGATGGTGATACGCTACCTGTGTTCGTGATCAGCCGCCGATGGCCGCGCACTGCGCCCTGCCCATGGAACAAATGCATCATACATTACAGCATTCATTTAAACTTGTTACCAAATCTCCTCTGCAGACAGACATCTAAGCGTCTAATGAATTCTATTCGCGTATCATGTTTCATGGTTAAGGAAGGCGATAAATCAATAGGACTCGCTCATGCGGTGTCTAATTCTCCACGATTTATGTGTCGTTTAACTCACGATGACAGATTTTAGGAGTTGTGTAGGCATACATTATGTGGTTAAGAATATCACCTCGGCTTAATAACGGCATGCCGAGAACGCGACGCGTCCACCAAGGTCACACTTTTATTATATTTTTATTGCCGATTAGCATAAACTTTTGCGCGTCGACGCATTTCGTTTTATTGTGGTATTTTATGTTTAGTATTATAAATATTGGCAGTTTCTTCCTCGTGTATCCGTACGGACGATTAGGGGTTGAGCGCCGCACTTGTCGACTCATTTATGGATCGTATACTTGGTTTACAGACGCCGTTCTAGATAACGGTGTATTGATGGCTTTCGGATTAGCCCTTCAGCGTACCGTCTGAAGGTTCGCCGCGTAATAAAATTAGCGTGTAGTGTTAGCTTTGTCGCGGACGATCGTATACTTTTTATATGTGAGTTAAATACTTGGCCGGACCGAGATGTCGATCGGTCATTAGAATGGAATTCAATAAACTGAATGGCGTACGGTATGAGTGAGTGTTCGGCCCGCTACCGTGTCGTATCAGATTCGGTAGCGGGCCCGCTATCTCGCCCATTACTTTATCATCTCTTATCGAACAGCGGCTGTGTTCGAGCCGAACGTCCCAGATGAATCTGTCGATACTTAAATATCATAGAGGGTTATGGTAGTTTTATGTGACCAAAAAAAGGTTAAACAACTCCTATCTCATGATCTGTTGGAGTCAGTAACTAGAGGTTAGAATTCGAAGATTCCGTATAAAAAATAAGAGATCGTTAAAGAAATACTTTGCATGTTTGGTTTGAGATATGAACACTTCGGACGAGTTACATTTTTAAATGCTTCTAAATGGCTTGCAGTAGAGTCCATTTTGCGATAGTTAGGGATCGTTCTAAGTTTTCAATTATATTTTATTACAATCTCTAACATTGACCTGTTAAACATTGTTTATCCGAATGATTTATTTTCTGTCTTAACATTAATGTTTTTTTGGTTTTGATTCATTTTGGTGTCTGCGGTAAATGTCATCCCTATTGATGTTAGTTTTACGTTCTGTCTGAAAGTCCTTTTTCGAAAATATTTTTATTAATTAAATAGGCAACTACTTTACTAATTACTAGTTACTTTTTGTAGTATCTGTCCTTTCGGCGCTTTTTTGTTAACCAGCTGTTGCCCGCGACTTCATTTGCTTGAAAATTGATGGAAAGTATGTAGGTACTTCTCAGGTCCCGGGCACCTTTGTCAAAGGACGTCGGCAGTTTTGGGCTTGATATGGTACAGTAATAAAAGCTTAACCAAAAATAAAAATATATTTTAATTGTTCTTTGCCTAATTTATCTCAAAAATCGAAATAAATAAGAAATAAAATGATTATGCCGTTGACATTTTGAAAAAACCAATAAAACGTAAACGGGTGCATGCTGGCTGGCGCGTGCCTCCACAGAATATCATGTCAACAGTAACTAAAACCTTTGAATTGAGAACTCATTAGTCGGGCTGTACTTCATTGGACCTCCACAGAATATCATGGTGACAGCAACTAAAACCTTTGTATTGAGAACTCATTAGTCGGGCTGTACTTCACTGGATCATTCACACCATACTTAACCTCACTGTCACAAATACGAAAATTTCTCTTTAACCCAATTACGTACAAAAACAAATAAAAAATGAATTTAAATACTCTTGAAATACTCGACCACACCAAACTAATTTCATATCTGTACTGACTTACACAATCTGAAGCCCAGCGTTCTATGGGCGTCTGCCAGTGCCCTTTCATTCGTCCAGCCATTCCAGCGTGAAGGAGTAACAAACACACACACAAACATTGGCATTTATAATATTCGCATTTATAATTAATGTTCTTTAATAATTAGATGTGTATTTATTGTTAATACTTCATGAACAAATAGTCATCTCACACTAATCCAGTTACCAGCTGTTTGGGCCCAAAAATAAGGTTAGGTATTAAAAGATGATAACATAAAATTACAAAGACCAACCAGCAATGAATTGTAAAGCGTGAAATTAGACGTCACAATAGAATCTGTATCAGTGAGTGAAGACTTGAAGACTGTAGGACAGGGTGAAGCAATCATATTACAGCGATAATAGTCAACACAGTTATAGCTACCTCAAAAGGAGGAGGCGTAGGTATACAAGGTGGAATTTTGTAATGCCACCTGAAGGGAAAGTACTCTTAATACTGTAAATAGTAGTAGTAGTTTAGCCTGCTAATAAGCTAGCTGGATAGCCAATCTTTCCACCACTGCCTAAAGGAGCTATGCTGCAGCTTGTCCTGAAATGAGAAAATAAGTATTGTGACTACAAATATACCAGGGTGGAATTTTGTAATGCCACCTGAAGCGAAAGTACTCTTAATACTGTAGATAGAAAATTTTACTCAAAGAAAACATTCCTTTATTTTTGAATAGAAAGAGAATCTGCATTCAAAGGTTTTCGAAAATTTTCAATTTTTCAAAGCTTTAACTTGACTCATTGAATTTTAAGTCCAGATTTCATGGTTTTTCTTTCATTTAATTTATCAAGTTTCTTAGAGTGATTTCATCCTTATAATTGATCCTAACGATCGATGCAATAAAAGTACAGGTTAACTTTTTCAGATTTTAGTCGGTTCGATTATCGGGAGTGGCAAGCGAATTTTTGAAAATCTTTGAATGCAGTTTTCTTTCTATTCAAAAATAAAGGAATGTTTTCTTTGAGTACAATTTTCTATCTACAGTATTAAGAGTACTTTCGCTTCAGGTGGCATTACAAAATTCCACCCTGGTATATTTGTAGTCACAATACTTATTTTCTCATTTCAGGACAAGCTGCAGCATAGCTCCTTTAGGCAGTGGTGGAAAGATTGGCTATCCAGCTAGCTTATTAGCAGGCTTAACTACTCAGAATGTACGAACGCCTGCAGTAGTTGGTTACCCTTTGCTGATATTTTTTTATGAGTGGTGCGGTTACCCAATTAATGCAAGCCTCTGTACATAATGTCAGCTATCGCCACTGGTGGATGTTTTTTTTATGATGATGGACAATGTCAATTTTCTTCAAAGCTAATATTTTTTTGTAGATCTTACTTTTCTTCAGATTTAAGTGAAAGGTAACTAAGTAGCTTGACAATTCCTATACTATAGGTAAGTACCTCAGGCAGGTATCAAACCCCTTCTCTGATTTTGACGTTTACGACTAGCTCATAAAGTTAACCCACTTAAAAGCGTGAACACACATTATGTTTAATGAATCCATAACCCTAACCAGACCAGTCTCCTAAAATTAATTTATGATCATTATAACTTATCATAATTAAATATTGGTTTTGTAAGTGGCGAAGCGGCGGGGTGCTCCGGTGGCGCTACCGAAGTCCCCGGCCCCCAGGGGAGCACCCAGACAATCCCACGGTACCAAAATATTCAAGAATGTCAGTTTTGAAAAAGTAATTTTTTGCTTCAAATTCCGAGCGGAAGTGAGGCAAAGATTTTATCATAGTTTAGTATTATTTGATTGTTAGATAGGTATTGTTTTTACTATATTGTTTTTGGAAACAACGGCTTTTGTTGTTTAATATAAAAATGAACAGCAACTTGTAGGGCCAGCAAAGACATGCTATCAGATACCAAGCATGTGCAATTGTGTAGTGAGCAATTATGTATCCTTCTACTTCTTAAAAATAAAAGTAGATATCTAGGTACCTACTTGTTTAACTGCAATATACAATATCTAAGTATCCTACAGTTTAATTTATAAAAAAAGACATAATTCTGGAAATATATTAGAGAAACAATTTGTTGATCAAAATGCTGTTTACGCTGTTTTAACACTGTGCAGTGTATTTTACTATGTTGAGATGATTTAGGTGTAATAGGTTTATAGCAGGGTACAATAAGATGAATTTCCCAAGAAAACCTTTCAATCACTCTTTTAAAACCCAGGAAATTATAAAATCCAGTCAAAACTATTAATAACCTGTGGAATAAATGGCAAATTCCCGATAGACGAAAAATTCATATTGTTTTCTTAGAGGGAAATCAAGAAAACATTACTCATTTAAATTAAGTAAGTATTATGTTCGTTATTTTTTCTGTCAATTAGTATTTAATGCTACAAATACCAAAACGATTTACCAGTTTACACGTCCAATACAAACAATAGTTAAAACAAACTTCCTGGAAGACCAGTCCATCACAAACCAGCGACCATCACTCACGGCTTTTCACTTATAATGATGTTAAAAATGTTACCTAACAGACCATCTTGTCCACCCATTGTACTCAATAACAAATAAAAAAGAAAAAAAGACTTAAAAAATGACTTCCAATTTATTTGGAGTATAAAAAAGTCACATCTCTCGTGACACCGTCCTGGGCGTTCTCTTGTGACTGCCATCCTTCTTACACAATTCTTTTTTTTAACCGCTTTGACATTTTAGGAGTTGGGTCACTTATTAAATTAGTCTTTGTATTTAAATTAACGATTAATTTATACGTATGAGTGCTTCTGAATGATTTTGGGACGTTTTTATATAAAACAAAGTTTATACGAGTTAATGATTATGTGAAAGTAGTCCGTATTTCAAGTTTTCATGATTGCGGTGGAAAGATTTGTTATGATTGAAAATAATACTTCTCAAGACATCCAGTAGCAATATCGGTATTATTTAAAAGTTTTTTTGTACGTTTGCGTTGTCCACAATGCAAAACGTGATATACGGTACCTAAGTAGGTATTTGCGTTAAAATAAATATGGCTACTAATCACGCGACTTTGGCACAAGTGTTTTGTTTCGTGCTTTAATTTTTAAAATTACTGCTGGGTGAGTTGGCAAATTGTTTACCGACCAACCAGTAGGACATAAAGTTTGAAAACGATATAAAGGTATAATTTGTTGGTTTGTGTAGTTTTGGAGCAGGAAAAATAATTGTTTTTTATTACAAGTTTTTTTCTCGTAAGTACCTATATTATTGCACAAAAATATTATATTCGTTTCCTAGAAAAATATTTATAAAAATCTAACTTCCTTTGATATTATATTGATCAAAGTTATATTAGGTACCTAAGTAAACAAATGACGCTAAAATATACCCAGGCAAGCCTTTCTCTCATGGGATGACGGAACATGGGATCGCTTTAAAATAACTAACATTCCCGAAGCCATATTAAATTTACCAACGAACAAACCTCAACACAATGGGCATTCTATCTAAAAATCGTGCGAGAACAATCCTACATGATACACCCAACATCCGATTCCAAGTTCTCGGTAACAGTACCTACATACGAGTAACTGATGTCCAACATTAATCCTAATGTACCTATCTAAACGTCGTTTGATCTCCACAAAAATATTTCAATGCGTCCGATAAAAGGTGGAAAGAAAAAAGCTCGGTCGAATGTGGCACGGCGGTCGTAAGGTACCCAAGTACTTCTGGGAACCAAGCGGTCACCGTCATATCACGACCGTAAGGCAGCCCGCTGTAGGTACCTTACGAATACCATTATCGATATTATTGACCAATAAGGTTCCATTTAACTTTATCGTAAATAGCGAAATTGTTATTTTATGCGGGAAGAACTAGCTAACTGGTTTCGAGTATTTTAATTGTTATGCCTGTAGGTTGTGTTCCGTTTAGTACTTACCTACCGCTAATTTTAAGTTGGCAGAAAATAATGTTTAGTCTGTATTTATTTTGAAATCTCTAGATAATATGTAAATGATCGATAGAAAAAGTCAAGAGGCAGTGTTTTGTCCATCACTAAACCCATAGAGGCGCAGGGGCACGACAGATGATCAGTCATGCGCGAGATGCTGCGCGATAAGCAAGCGGTAGCCGCTCATTAATCTACCCACTCCCCACTCTAACCCACCACTTTACCAATTAACCGGACACGACTGTACATAGGTATCTACGGTTCCGAGAAACAGATACAGTTATCCTAAAATATCTGACAGAACAACAAATATCTAATAGGACGACCGCAGTCGATGTGACAATATTACAAGATTTATGACACCTATTATGTGAGTAATATTTCATTTGACATTCAAAAGAGCTGAACAAAAAATTGTGCTACTTGAATTATCATTTGGAACTTACAAAAAAGTTAGCAAATTAATTTTATACAAATATAGAGTCCGAAGAATGGGCAATACAGAATGATTTAAATGTCCATCTGAGAGTTAATATAAATCTTAATTCAAAATTATAATATTGACAATAATAATTTATTTACGCAGTCAGTGTCGAATATTTTATAGCGTCATAAACGTATTTCATTCTCCTTCGTCACTTTCATTGTCCGAGTCAATAAAATTAAAATTATTGCCCATATTATGTAAAAAATGCCCGTACAGTGTTATTAATATCACAAGTAAGTAGGTAGGTACTTCAGTGGTCAAGAAGGTTTTGACACCTAACGGACTACAAATGTTCCTTACGAATAACAGTAAGTAATGAATTTAAGCGAACGTTATACTTATTCGCTCGGAAACCATAAGGGTTCATAACGTTGGTAACTTACTGATATTGCCTGATATTTAAGTGGCCTACTTCATATTATAACTATGTTGGTACATTACACGCGGACGCTGCGATTTTAATGTCGTTCGGTAGCAATCATAACGCGGGCGACGCTCCGGCAGTTACCGAAGAGAATTTATCAATCAAGTGGCGAGTTTACGAGTACTGTCGACTTAATGTCGCAACAGTAAAACGCTGCGTTTGTTTAATGGAGTTCATTCGGGGCATAATTGAGAGAGTAAGCGCGCCGCGGGCGGCCGCTGCCGAATTTGAACCTACAACTGTTTTATATCCTTTGTTGACTACCGAATGTATATTCATATTTGCAAGATAATTAAATGTAAAATTATGATTTGGCGAAATCGGAAACGTGTAACGATTTTTTCCTAGCGAAAGGTTGTACAAAATAAATAAACCGAGAAACGGGTTGTCCAATGATTGATACAAAACTGCGTAAGGGTTGAACTCGGTGTAAAAATAGAAATAACTTGTCTAAGCATTCTTGTTGTTTAACGCACAGATATATCGTGGTCACAAGTCCTATCCATCATTGCTCCTCAGATTAACAACAGTGGAATGGGACCTTACTAAGCGTGCGCCTACTAGACTTGCAATGCATTGCTCTTATGGACATGTCTTAAGCACAAAATCTTAGTTAAAAATAATATTGAAGTAAGTATTTATATTATAATACTTTTCGTCAAAATAGTAAAGACAATAAAATTTGCAAAAAAAACATAGCATGTTTAGGTACGGTATGTTTAAGAGACGTACCTAAGTACCTACACGAAGTATGGAAATGTCAGTCTTTTCTAATTTTGGCCACGGTCAAGCAACGGTAGTAGGTAAAATGCGTTTCTCATAAAAGTTCCTCTCGATCAAGAAGCTAATAAGATTCTTGCTATTGATGCTGTTGCTCCCCTGTCTGTCACCTAATTGTTATAGTAATGCCTAGGATATTAAAAAGTGGTGAACGAAAATTGGTGCTGAAAGAAGACTTCCAACACCGTTAAAAACGTTTTAAGTTTGGTAGAAGTTGTAAAAAGCCACTAAGGGGTAAATTCATGAGAATGGACTGCAGCATTACCCAGTGGTTGGGTCGTGGAGGTTAGATGGCAGTCGCCAGGGCCGCAGAATCTTCCTGCTTTGCTCTCCATAGATATTGCAATCCTGTTTATCTAAATCTGTGTGCTTTCAGCAAAAGATACTTTTTCTTCTACAGCCCGTCGCTTCAGGAGGCTTAGGTATAGTTAGTAAGTAGTAAACGTTGAAGAACTGCATATTTTCCGGGACCCAATAAAGAAAACCTTTCCCTTTTACCCGATTGCGGCAAAGCCCAAAGGGCGGGTAGTATTTTTAACCTGTAGGTATGTTATTATCCAATGTTTGAAATCTCGGGGACGCACAGAAGCATTTTAAAAAAGAATAATATTTGGATGTTATCTCCTAATGTGCGATATCCTTATCAATCAACTACTGAGGATCACCAATTAACACACGATACTTTTCAATTTACATCATGATAATTAAAAATAAAAACGACCACAACAAAACTAATATCCAAATTAATACATACCTCATATTAATAAATACGAGTTGGAGTGGTCACATCTACTTAATTTAGACGATTTACCGTATTTCGGATAGCGTCGGGTACCTTCGACCGATTCTCGGAAGTCGTAAACGCTCGGCATGGCTGCGCGGGCGCATTTGTAGGTACATATCATCCAGCTTTCTACGTATATGTTGTTGCATGTTGGCGTTTCGGTCGTTTACCCGAAAATCCGGATGAAAAAATATAAATAATGGTTTGATTTGGTAAATAAGTGGTTGGATGTGGGTGTCTCGGTTCCAAGAAGCCAGGAATGGCGCAATGAAGAATTAGATTGGTCAGCACAAATGTCAAATCAAAGGCTACATTTAACCGAAATCATCTTATTTTAAATTTTTCTACTTTTTATATTTACAAAAAAAATTTAGAAATATTGGCGAATGTTCCACGAGCAAGTAAAATTCTTTGCTACAACCGGAAAAATGTAATCATGATCATGATTACATTTTATATTTACTAAAATTTTCTTGTCCTCTGTTTCTTGAATATCCATCATCTAAATATTTATAGCAGACATGAAAATTGGAAAAATACCTCCAATAGTTTTTAAAATCAGCACTCACACAGCCACGCACTGTCGGAACTTTGTCATGCAGATTCTTAATTTCCTTTCCTTGATTGTAAACTCCTTACCATAAATAGCCGATGCCCACGTTTTTAATTCCACAATTACCATGAAAATATGGAAAATGTACCTATTAGCGGAAAGTCTGATCTTTAGACGTAATTATTTATTGGCTATTAATAATGTAGATGTAGTTTTTGCATAGTAAATTGAACATGAAGGCACGCCGCAGGTATTCAGTCGATCTAAATAATAACTGGACTTCTACGTGCCCTGTGTCTAAGAGCATCCGTTTAGCATTACAATGGCAGGGCAAAGAAAATAATTGTTTTTCCTAGTACTTAGTTATTGTAACCTAGAAGCGCATATTGATAAGCTGTTCCTAGATCTGTGTTTATATAAGTAGTTGTTGTTAATTGTTAATTCATATTTCGCAACAAAAATATTTTGTTGTTTTAGGTACACCTACCTACATCTTGTTGTCGCTTCAAGACAGACTGGCATACTTATTTATAAATATAGTTATTTTTAAGTACATTTAGTTTAATATTCCTAAAGATTAGTGTATTCGTAAATAAAAATGTAATTAAATTATTAAGTTGGTAGAACGGTCAACGTCAGTCACGTGGGTAGGCAGATGCCGCAACGCCATTGGTCCGTTCGTAACTTCCGGAAGAATGGCGGGGCGACACTTTAATGTTGGTATTTTGTGAGAAGGCAGAGTGAGTTCGTTGACGGAGAGCGTGCAAGTAACAACTGTTCTGTTTAATGTAAAATAAATGTGTACTTTATAAAGTAACGGCTAAGTATTTAGTATTGATTAATAAGTGCTATAATTCCTAATCATTTAATAAAAAGAGTATTGGTATTTACCCTTTGTTTAAATTGTAGTGCTATTTACAATCTAGATACTAAAAATACTATGTTTTTTGACAGACCTAATTAGGTATATCAGGTACATCAATTAGGCACATTAGGTATATCAGGGAACTCTTCTATCTATCAATAACTGAATCAGGTACCTCATTGATCACTTAGGTAAATGCATTTTTCGACGCTATGTTGGCTCCCTTTCCCTTGAATATATGGATACACCTCACTGAAGCGTCTCTTCTCGTGCCCGCTTCGGACATCTCCGCACATCTCCGCTTCGGTGGCGTCCAGGGCTTATGTGAAACGCATTATAAGTACTGCTAACCTATGCTCCTATGTCTTAGATGAAGAGTCCTACGTATTGTTGCTTGATATTAGACACACGCCTCACAAAGACAATGTTGAAAAGCCTTATGTGCCTAATTTTAATTCCACACATAGCCGTCCAGCCAGTACACGCGTAGCCTTATGACCGCTACGCATGATGAAGTACTTACACCATCGAATTGTTGAATGAGACTGAATGACGTAGATGGATCAAGTAGAGTTGAATGGTAGACTACTGTGCCCGCGACTCCGCGTAGAAGTCGAAAAACGACAAAACGTCGTTATTTTCTTTATACAAATTTTACCAACCCTTTTCACCTCTTTAGGGGTGGAATTTCAAAAGATCCCTCCTTAGTGCACCTCTAGGGTAGGCTAGGTAGGTACTCAAATTGCATGTGTACCTAATATTTATTACCGGGCTAAGCTGCCGAGTACCTACTGTAGTTGATCGAGCCTTAAAATGTCATACAAATTGTACGGTGAACTTGATAATGGTTACCTATGTTACGCGATTAAACGAGGTTTCAATTCGACCACTGTTCCACAGAAAACATAAAAGTAACTTTCATACTTCCACATGATCTCGTTTAGATCGCCTTATATTGACGCTACAATACACAAGCAGGATTCGAACCCGCTCTGCCTTGTCGCGGCGTCGCTTTAAGTACTGAGCTATCGTATAACACCGCCATCAGTTGCAATTTTAAATTCCTTTTCAATTTGTCTTTTATAACAAAATGCACGATAGTTCAATAGTTAACAGTATCACTTATAGAAATTTCATATTCTGGGAGGGTGAAGTTTGCAAAGCAATAAATCCTTTCGTTATTTACCAAAATGTCGAAATCAAGCATTGGCTGGTCGCATTCCTACGTTTTGTAAAGTATACGAGAATTATGTTTTATTCATAAGCCACTATAATGTACGTCGCAAATGTTTCTGCAATGTCCTACAATAGGTATCTATTATAAATAAATATTGTGATGGGGAAATAATATGCTTGTTTGTTTAAAGCTTTTGGAAAACTCGCTTACTACCTCAGATCATAGAAACAAGAGCTTACTACTGAGGTTGTCACACACAGCCAGAGCAACACACAACATTCTAAATTTTCAACCCCAACACTAAAATATTAACGAGTAGGTAGACTACAAGTGCCTAGCACTACCTAGGTACTACATTATGCGTTTTCAATAACTTTTTATTTTACATTCAAAATTACGAAAAAACGGGTCAGTAGCCAGTCAGGCTCGCACAATTAGGGTTCCTTACTAAAAATTTTAATAATATTATTGAACATAGTAAGTTTCTACCTACTTTTATTAAAAACACTTTTTTTCCGCAAGCTGTACCTACCTATTGTCGAAAAAAAGGGTCTGCAGTTTTCCTGTAGTCTATGGCTTAATAGGTATCTTGTAACCATAATAAAATCAAAATGTTTGCTTTAGAAACCTAAGGGGAACGATAAATATTTTTTTATAGGTAGGTACATGTTTAACTAAACCTATCACGACCACTAAACTTCATATTAAGATGTACGGTCGGGGGATCCCCGTCAGGAACGAAGTTACGATAAAGTACATAATCGTATGAATGTTTCTTTTATTTACGCCACGGCTTCGTACGGGTAATGTTTAATTTACCGTCGCACGTTAATAATATTGTGTTATCTCATAAACTATGCGTCCAAATAATATAAAATAAACGGCAAAAATCATCTCTTGAATAAGGTGCACGTTTTTATGTACGTCATTTGGTTTTCGAACTATTCGAGAATAACCTCTGTGATAGATGGACGGGTTTCTCCTTTTAAGGTACGGAACGCTAAAAATATCTAAAATCTAGGAGTATCACATGCGCGTTCCCGAGCTTTTTTTAAAGCCTATTTACCTACTTCCTCAATCCCTCAACCCCGATCTAGCTCTATTAAAAATTGGTGAAAACCATTTTAATTAAAGGAAATAAATAAATAATAAATAAGTTCAATTTTATACGGTCCAGGACATGACCTTAGTTCAAAAGCAAGTAGAGAGTAGGTAGGTAATAGGAAAAATAATATTTTTGTTCAGCAATTGATAAAATTGTTTTTTCTACATCATATACCTAAACCGAATCTCTACCCAATAATGCTGTAGTAGGTACTATCCCAAAAGCTTCTCATACAATACCATTCATTCAAATAAACGACGTCAGAAATCAGGGTGAACGCGCAGCTTATGGCCCACTCTATTTCCATGTCATTAAGCGGAGCGAGTGTCGAACCTCTTATTAATATCGTGTAGCGGTCAAAAGTTAATCGGCTTCAAGTCTCGTATCGCCCACGAAGATTCATCACAATCGTCATTATTCACACACAAATTATGTAATTTCAATAAATGGAGCTTATTGAATAGTGATGAGCGTCGGTAGGCCTCGACGGGACCCCTGGAGAGAACCTGCACTCAACGAACTATCACTTACCATAACGTAACCAACCCAACAAAAGTCCACGCTCCATTGCCGCTTCAGTACCACCTTCTTTAAAATTATCTTTAACAATTAAGCGATGTATTGCATTTATGCATGTTATGTATGGTGGAGATAGTTTTAGTGGTAAAATACTCTCCCAATAAGCACTTAGATCCTCATTGTCTAAAATAAATGTATTTTGTTTGAATAAATCGTGCGAGAGGCGCGGAGGTCGCGACGAGTGTTAATGAATCTGAACTTTATAATAGAATGGGAACAACAAATATACATACATACAAGTGTAATGCATCAATATATTGGCCAATATATTGATGCATTGCAAATGCAATTGGTCAATATATTGGCCCAATCTAATGCACTTGGCATTAGATTGGGCCAATATATTGACCTTTGAAAGAATCCTAATTAAAAAGTAGAACTCACTGCCGGAGTCTGTTTTCCGATAGCTATAACCTAAGGAGTCTTCAAGTCTAGAGTGAATAGCTGGTTAGGTACTTTTAGGCAAGCGTGCACCACCGTCGATCGTATCATAGCTTACCATCAGATGAGGCAGGGGTCCAACGCGAACCTATTAATTATAAAAAAATAATACTCGGATATTATGTTGAAAAACAAATCTACAAAATACCTTGAGCTGAACTTTTTACTGCTAAATTAGGTCTCGCAGGTTTAATAAAACCTGATCTGGGACTAATTTATCAGGTTCAAGTCTAGAAGTCAAATTTAAAATAATTCCTGGAGATTTAAAGAGCATTCAGAAGTAGAGACTTGGTATTTTTTCATTTGCGTTTATAACATTTGCACCTACATTCAAACATAAATAGGTCCACAAAGTAATTGTAAAGAGAACACACGTTTGTAATTTATCATAGCTGTTTAAGAAAGCAGTATAATAATAAAGCGTTAAGTGCTAAGCGACTCCACACGTCTATAATTGATTTATAGGCAAATATTAAATCTGTTCTCGCCAGGCCCCTTATGACTAATGACCGAGCCCAACACTGTTTAAGGTTTTGTTTTTCACCCATTAATTCATCTCATGCGCACTTGTCAGTTGATTGACGCACTATTTTGTGCACAATGGGACATGTGAACTTGTTATAAGGCGATACAGAAATAGATATTAATATATTAGAGTGAAGAGTGTATTTATGGTTCAAGAATTGCAATTAGACGTGTTTGAGAAACTGAACTGGTACGTTGTGTAAGACCAACAGTACATAACACCAACAGCAAAGAATGCAGTTTAAAATTCAGCATAATTAATTAAGATGCGAGCATATCAATCACATGTGTATGGTGAATATAAAATGTCAACAAAACGTCGCAACGCAAGAGTATCACACTTATCAAAACAATACAAAACGCGGGATGTAGTCGATAATGATCGCGGCCACGACAACCCTCTAACTCCATTTTTTGTGAGTTGACATCGCGCTAATAATACTCATGAGAAAAATGCGCGCCGGACCCCCGTCATCTTCCTTTTGTTTTTAATTTCTACCTCAGTGGCACCGATTTAATTGGGCTCAACTCGAGCGAGCGCACCTTCGTATTTCACCTCGGCTCGCTTCATTTGAATATTTAAAGCATTTCGGGTCCCCGCCGTATTATTTTGTTTATTTACACAATATTTATATATTTATTTCAGTGCCGGCGTCATTTATTCGGTGACGTGACTTACCGATGTCGCGTCCTTCCCAGTATCGACATAGTTAACGCGGTGAATTCTCTCGCGTTCCATTTAAAAGTTTGGAGTTCTTTCTTTGGTTTGTCTTTTTGTCCGGCCGCGTCGCTGCCGCGTGTGGCGAGCGCTGCTCTTCGTTGTTTTCTCGCCAGCCCTTATCTTCGACAAGATTGCCTGTTTTTAAATGAAGTTATATCGTCCCGATTGAACACCGAACCACGGAGGCGAGGCGAATTTTTAATTAGTTTCCGAAGATAGAGAATTTTAAGGAGGAATGCGGGAGCCGTGTTGGCAGTGCGCGCGGATATCTTAATTGAGACGAACGCACCGTTTCGAACACCGAGTGGCGATTTGTTAAATACTACAAGATTAATTATGAATTAAATACTTAAATCGACGTCCGTGCAGCGGTGTGCGCTAACTAAATGTGCCGGTATTCGCTAATGAAGAGAATTAATGAACGCCATTTTTCGTAGTGCCATATTGAAGGATCGCGTGTAGCCGCTGCGCAGCCCCGTCACGTCACTGCTATGCGATTATTTCATTAGAGATGATACTTGTAGCAAAAAGAATATGACTCACTTTAACTCTTACATGTTCGTAAATGACCGTCTGACAATGTAATTAATATGTATTTCAAATAAATGAATTGAAATGCTCAAACAAATAGATAAATGGGAAATATTACTGTGCAGGCACAAGAGCTACCACATTGAAGCCGATGTTATCCGGTTCCCTGGCGATAAATTCACGACAGACTTTCGCCGCGTCCTCAAGGAGACGTTCGGGAGTGGTAGAGCCGTGGTTTATAGGAAAAGACTTGCGTCCATCCAATTCGAACAGGTTACCGTCCTTGTGGATGAAAGTAACAAAATGATTGTTGATAGTTTCCTCGATCTCAGTGCCTGGTTCGCTTCCCGTGCGCACTATATCTCGATAAGCGTTTAAAATAGCGGCGGAGTTCTCTAGAAGCGCTCCTTTAGCTGACGCATCGAGGTTCTCGGCTTCCTTGAGGTAATTCTTCAGTAGGCCGTCGTTGAGTTCAATGCGATGAGTATTGTTTGCGACGCTATGCACTAAGGCTATAGTTCCACAGACATTGCTCAGAACTTGCTTCAAATGGAACACATCTTTTGGAGGCTGTAGCCCTTTGCTTTGGATGTCATTCTCCTGGTCACGGCGATGTTCCTCGTAGGCGTCGGAGAGCGGGAAGAGCAGGACTATGGCTAACACAGGCCGTGGAACCCAATTCAGGGCCTCCTCTTCTAAACCTATGACGTCAACCATACGCCATTTTTCAGACACGCCCAACTTTTGCAAATACTTATTCATGGTCTCCGGGTTGGATTCCATGGGTAACGCGACTGCCATTGTTTTGTAGTTAGGTATTATTCTTATAGAATCAGTGGAATAACAATTTAAAGTCTAGAGAAGCAAATGTCGCAGATGTCACAGCCGCATTAGATGACAACCAAGATGATTTTTTTTTCTTTTTCTTTAACATAAAAAGTTTGTGTTTGAGTTCTTATGTAAAAAGGTCTTATAACGTAAGGAATTCTTGCTAAGTTTTAAATAGTTTTAAGTAGATATACCTAGCTTTAAAAAAGTAAACGTACCTACCTATCAATCAATTTAACAATAAGGACTCCACAGGATGTAAAGTCAAGTTTTGGTAGGTACCTTATCTGTTTGTTTTCACATAATATTGTTCTTAATCCCTTTTTAGCTTGAAGAAGAATGATGAAAGAAACTCCATACCTGCTATTAAATTATACAAATATTTTTAAAGTCCCTATTAACTCTATTATAGATAGCATTATAAAACAATATATGCAGCATTAAAGGCCCACTTTGCCACAACGTATAAGACAAAAAACTTCCCTCCGTTACTTATCAAGTGTATAATTAACAGACCATTGTATTTAATAAGACTAATAGTTGGCAGGGCTCGCAGTTAATGCAATATACTTTACACCATGCTATAGGTATAACTGATTCAAGTATCGCCTTCATATCAGCTTGCTGATATTATTGGCATAAAAATGTGTAATCATAATTAATTGGTACAAAAAAGCAGGTGTCTCCACCTCTATAGCTTCGTTTATTCACTTACCAGTCTGTACATACATAATTTTTTGCAATTTATGTCGCAATTAATGTAATGGACATTTGACATGAGCATTAAAAATTCTAATATTCCCTTTTTATTTAAGTAACTGCATAATGGTTAATTGGATTTCAGTTTTTAGGTTTTAATCGTAAGTTATGGGAATTATATGGATGTATTCAGTGGGAGTTCTTTGCTACGAATAAATACCCATTTGTTTTAAAGGCATAAGAAAATTATTTTATACCATTCCCCCTCTAAAAAGCTTATTTTATTCACTGAACGCAGTGAATAAAAAGCACTTTTACTCACTGTTTTGATGTTTGAAAATGGAACACACGAATGTATTCGACCACAGATTTAAAGAACCTATGCTAGATGCGGCACGTTATTAGATTGTATGAAAACCGAACGTGTCATCTTTTTTATACCTACGATAACTTCACCCCAGCCATTTAGTGATGTGCTCAGAGTAAACAGAATTGTTTCAATCACTAAGCGTCACTGAGCTAACAGACTTTTTTTAGTACGAACAGTCGAACATGCAGGGCACGCTTGGTCGTGGCTTGCCGTATCTAGTGTAAGTGTAATCTGTGTATTCGACCTATATTGATGTGTTCTAAATTCAATTTGATTGGTCGACATTTTCGACAAAGAGTTTAGCATTAGAATAAAAACTGTTTTGTGTTCTTTGCTGTCCTTAGTAAATTGGCGCTATTTTGAATACTGTAAGTTGTACGAACACAAAGTTTAGTGTTACTTTAATCTTTAATTTTATGTTTGTTTAGTGTTGTTCTAATCGATTAAAAATGCTAGTGATGAAGATGTGTTAACACCTGAGTTTGTGAAAGAGAGGGCGGCCGATATAGTGGAAAGGTGGAAAGCTTGCTACCCAAAAAATCACGGCTGGTTTACATCAAAGCCAATTTAACTTTACTTTTTCTTCATTATATGTATATTTTCACTTAAATCTTTCTTTTTCTCGTAGTCATGGTATAAAGTATAGTATGCAACTCTTGAATAAAACGGATTTATATCGAGGGCCATGAATCGCTCGCGTCGCTCAGGATTCTAACACTTGAATCACTCGCTACGCTGTTGATTCAATCATCATGAATCACTCCCTACGGTCGTGATTCAATCGTTAGAATCCTTCACTAGCTCGTGATTCATCTATGGCCCTCGCTTTAAATCCGTCCTTTATTCACTAATTGCATAATATACTATTAAATGTGCAAAGGATCGTACTACTTACTCAAAATAATCAATGTAAAAATAAATAACGGATGCATTAATAATATACGAACGTCTCAGAAAAATTAGGGATTGAATCTGGGCGAGTTTAGGTACGGAAGGCTGCATTGATTGTTTACCCTCTTTTTAAACGTTTTTACCTATTTGTATGCGTGAGGAAAACCAAATGACAAAAACTACTGTTTGCACCTAAGATTATAAAGCACTAGCTTTTACCCGCGACTCCGTCCGCATAAAATCCTGTTTATTCTCTATCCCGTCGGAATTTCGAAAAATCCGGTCTTGTCCCTTGTCTATTATAGTCAAGGAACAAGGCCGGATTTTTCAGATTGCCGGTATCTAAGTATAGGTCCTAGGCTGGCGTTCATAAATCAGTCAGTGAGTGAGTCAGGACTTTTGTTTTTATATGTACCTACGTATTGATGTGGTTAAACCACATAGTTCTTACAAAATAGGGTTGTGTACTAAGATAGGTACCTACACTTAATTCATCTCTTCCTAAGTAAAAAAAAACCTATTAAATTATCTCCAAGCAATTTACAGACATGCGTAACTGCGTAATTTATAACCTTTATTACCGGTATCGTAGCACAATGAGCTCGTTTTGCAAGTGGCTTGCGTCAATGTGGTTATACAGTCACGTGTAAAGAGATGTGAAATTCAAATGCGTTTTTCTTCTTAAGTTGAAATAACATAAGTAAATATCTACCTACTTACATTTTAAATATTTCTCTAAAAAAATATTATTAATTAACATTTAAAAATATAAAAAAATCTACTGCACTGGCATTATAATTCAAATTATTTTAGTTTAGTATCTTGTTTTGTTTTCGATGCAATGGGCATACTTAGTATATGGGTTAATAGGTAGGTGTTACCTACTGAATTTCGCTGAAGTCTCCAACAAAATCGCTTATGATTTTGGACCATATATTATTATATCAACAGTTTTTTACACGCAACTGTACAGAACTGCGTATTCGCAACATACCGTAAGCGCGCAATGGATGTTGTAAGCCGAAGTCTTCCCCCTCATTAAGGTGTCGAATATTGTCAAATATAGCGCGCGTCCATTAAGGGCAACAGTGGGCGGTGCTATTGAGAAGTTATCGGGCCCGATACACGTGGTGTTAATGAGTTACTGACTCATCTTAAGATAAAGGTAGATATTTTATAGAGAGCGAAATAACTTTTTTTTTAGTTCAGCCGTGGTAGTAACGTACACATATAATTATAATAATAGCAACCTACTGGGCATGACATACCATCCTTCTTCCACTTCTCGCGGTTTAAGAATGTCTGCGGTCAATCCTTCAAAAGGTGTACCTACATCACAGTTCATCCCGCCACCTTTTTTTGGGATTGCCCGCGACGTCGTTGTATCGAAGAAACCAGGATCAACGGCCCGATGACACAAACTCTTAAGATTCTACCTATACGTAGATACCCTTAATCAGCTACTTACCAGATCACGGGCAGGTGTGAACCTAGATAATGGGTCACAAGTAGGTATGTCGGTCTAGAGGCTGGGAAAAAGGGTTCCTCGGAGAGGACATAAACAATTTTTTTTTTTTTAATCTAAAACTAAAAGGGAAATTATGAGGTACTTACTCAAGTGCTAGTCTTCAGCAGCTAACCCAGCACCACGCCTGTTGCGTTTTTTTCTACCGCATGCCACTACACTTCACTAGTCTGCAAATATCGCGGGAATATTACTTCCACAATCACAATGGGTGCTGCGCAATCGTACACTTCGCGACAACACTGAGATATAGCGCGGGCGCAGTCTTCAAAAATAAAATCCGTAAGAAAAAACATGTACACACAATACGATATCGCGTTGATGTCTCGATCGACAGCAGCTTCGACGTACTAACGGTGACAGCGCCGCCTCATTCAGCCGGCCGTCACAAATATGAAGAAATTTGCGGGTAGATTTTGTTTTACTTTAGCCAAACATAGTCACCTACCCACATTTCAATATATTCCAGACAGTCCTCTAAAGCCTATTAAAGACGACACGAAAGTTACCAATAAAAACGTGTCGGTTGGACTAGGCTTAATGTGACCTGAGTTTTTGACGCCGCACTTAAAATATGACTTAATTTATAGTATTTATAATTATGATTATGTAGAGTACCTACCTACCTATACTATGGAAGTCCAGCTTGGCACATTCGCTGGAATGCATCAAAGCGTGGTGCCAAGTTATTTCTAGGAATTGATCAGTAAGGCATATTACTTGGCACTCACGAAATTTGGTGATAACAAAGTCAATGTCTGCGACGCCATCGGTGCTATTCGCTAATTATGAACGAAAAATTGTGTAGTGATCTACTCTTTACACTATATTATTTTCTCTCAGCTTTTGCAGTTCACCAAGAACGTTGGCCATGTATACTTGTATGGTGACCTCGAATCAGCAGATATAGCATAGATCCAGACAGATTGACTACAGAGCATTGCTGAAGAAGGCAGCTGGGATGGACTTGATGGTAAAGGAGGAAATGGTGTTTTAGCCTGCTTGTGCCAGTTGTTTTTGGGAATCTATAATATTTAATAAAATTGTGTTTTAGTTATTATGACACATTGTGCGCAATGCGTTCGTTTCAAAAACTGACCGCTCCGCGTACGTGCAACGTTCGTAGTGTGCGTGACAAAGGGCGGCTCGTGCGTACCTACAAGACGTTCAAACCATGGGAATTTGTTACGTGTGTTATCTTGCATGTTACATTGCAGCAATCTGTACGGCAAATTCTCGCATTGCATATTACATTGCGTCAGTCTGTAGGCGGCATTAGGTATAGGTACCGGCATTAAAGATGATCACAGATCGCGCATGTACCTACATTTTCCGTCCAATAGACAATAGACAGTTGACAATACGTAATAGAGAATGGTCCAATTAGACGACGAGCATCGACTGACGAACCAATCGCCTGCAGCCACGGCGCCCCCCGTTTTTTTTATTCCGCCAAAGTGACCGAAAATCAGCTAATGCGCAGGTGACGTTTGTGATCAAAACTGACGCCGGGACTTATAGATACCTAGTTGAAATCATACTAAAAGCTGCAACAAAAACTTACGACAGGACACAACTGAATTTTAACTGTATTCGACAGAGCCACACCTATCTCTAAACTACTTATTCTATAACTTCTATTACTTACTCCGAAAGAAAACACGTACAAACTGTCAACACATTGCCGCTGTCATACTCGATAGGTATCTTCGGATACGTCTGCGGTCGCTACCCGTTTAGCTCCGTCCTTCTAGGCGGGGCGACGCTCAAACTGACTACCCTCAATTACTGGCCTAAGAGCGCTTATTATTTAGAAATTCAATCGGTAAATACAATAATCGTTTCGCATGACAACGCGTTAGCTGTCGGCGGTACGCAGTCCACTCTCGGTTTTGTTAGAACTTAATTAGCTATCGAATCAGGATTACCGGGCGGCTTATTATTTATTCAATTCAATTCATTTCATTATGAACGATATTATAATGGTTCATTATCATCAGTCGATAAATTGTTTCTTACAAGGTATTCTTGTTTTGATATGATTTATTGATACCTATTGTAAATCTGGTTCCCGTGTTTAAGAAGTTTTCAAAATAAGAGTAACATTTCAGGTAATCCAGAGATACTAAATGTACCAAAAAATTTTTCTTTTTTGTTCAACAAGAAACAAGAATTTGAACGTCTAGCTATGAGCTTAGATTATGTCAATAACTTATTTAACTTACACTAAAGGTAGTAATGGAAATAAAATACAGATTCATGCATCCAACTAAATATTTATTTCGCCCATTTACATAATTATAAATTGATAATAAATGGCTACGTTTCATCACTAGTCAGCGCCCCTCAAACTCAACTACGCTTTGTACTGAATAATTTCATTTGGCGAACTATCCACCTAGTACTATTCAATGTATTCGATTTTTTTACCAATTCACAAACAGTACAATCATTAAATACAATATTAAAACATAATAAATACCAATGCGGGTATGTAATATTAAATTATTTATAAAAATAGCTGAAGAAATTTTTGGTACGATTATAATTAATTTTACTCTAAAATTAGTATTAAATATGAGTTGACTAATACTACTGAGAAATAATATGTAAGATTAACATAAAGGAATACAGTAATCACACATAACCATAATAGTATAACTATAGCAAATCACGAGCGCGCGTCATGAGACTTACAAACATTGACATAAGAATTTAAATTTACAATGATAGATGCGCGCTCGTGATATGCTACAACTAATAGAATATCAGTCGAAAATCATTCAGCTTAGGTAACTCAATACTTGTTGTACATATTTAATAGAAATATTAAAAATGTTCAAAAACGTAGGTACGTTTCACCGGCCCGAGAGTTTTAGTTGGAATTATTCTCCTACGGGGTGTAAGTGACAGCGTAACGAAAACTGAACCCATGGGTTCAGTACCTTATTCTGAACCCCTGAGCGTTAAAATTTTTCGTCGATCTTTAAAAAAATGTACGACTTTGTTTGGAGATTTTGCAATTCGTAAAAAAATCTCCATACAGTTTTTTTTTTTTTAAACCGACGAAAAATTTTATCGCTTTCAACTCGTTATTTTCTTCATACAAACTTTACCACCCTGGTAAATTTTGTATGAAGAAAATAACGATATTTCACATTGTGTCGTTTTCCACGTGGATGGAGTCGCAGGCGCAGCTAGTTTGATATAAAATTGACAAATAAGGGTGGAATTAAATATTTCAGGATGGTGCAACGTACCTTTACGTGGCATATTATAAAAATTTATACAATTAACTAGAGACTATTTCATTTGTAAGATCAAACACTGCCGTATATTCGTATGTAGTTTGTGCATGTATTTTTGAATAGCCATCAACACACCGAATTCCGAAACTGATTCTTACCGTAAAATTATACACGTCTCTAGAAAAATTCGTCATAATTAAAATTTTGTTACTTGGACTGTGTAGGTACAGACAGACCAGTTTAGTTTTAATTCTAGTGGTTTCTTACACGATCTCTGACACTAAACTTAGAAGTTAGCCTACTTGGCTAATTTCGAAATTAGCCAAGTAGGCTAACTTCTAAGTTGAGTGTATTTTAGGGCTTGTTTCACAATTTTCGAATAGGCACTAGGTACCGGATAATTATAAAATGAAACATAACTTGTATACAATTATCTGCTAGATAAGTTAACCAAAACTTATCAAGAGGTAGTGAAACCGTAGGCCACTAGACTGCAAAAAATGTAAATGATAATAAACCAATAATTATACAGTTGCTTATAAATAATTATTATTGTTACTGCTACTTAGTAGCTGTTAATTAGTAGCTGCTGGTTTCCGTAATACGGTAGTGGACTACTATTAAAAAAGTACAAATAAATTATTCCAAAGAAGGAATAGGAATAACAAAAAAGTAAAAAAAAAAAAATATCATAAAATGGAAAACATAGACGCTTTTTAAGTTTTTGGAGGGAGTATCGCTCCGTCTTTGTCGTGCGAAGCGGACAAAGGTGGTGTTACGTCACTTATCATGCATGCCGTCCGTGTGTAGCAAATCATTTTAAAACGCTTATAACTTTGCCAATTTAGTAGATGTTTCATCGGTTTTTTTGGTGTTAATTATCTTTTTTCAAATAGTTCACAGATTCACAATAAAAAAAATAAATTCAACATCCCATTGTGAGAAAATCTTTCTGTTTAGTTTTTCAATGCAAGGTAGAATTTATCTTGCGCTCCTATCACGACGTAATGTTGATGGCTATCGAAAAATTCTCAAGTTTACAACATTTATATAGTCATAAAAACTAGATAATACATAATAAAATAGTAAAATATAAAATGTGGAACAATACAAGATACGATTACACACGAGTAAACACATTAACAGATGTAAAGAGTTTATGAAATTGTTCGTTGGAAATGTTAACCTTAATACCTAGAACTTAAGAGCTATAGTTAAAAAATCTAACACGTAAATGTATGAAAAATATCACTTGATTATCGGAAAGACTTGTTAGGTTTAGAGTAAACAGTTGAGTTTTTTCACATGTACTTATATTATTTGGTATTAATATTGCATTGCTTTTTTTATAGAATTACATTTAATAGTATAATTAAATACGAAAAGACAATAAGGTATAAACATTTAAAAAGATTTCATGATTTATAATTTTTATGAAGAAAAGTAGATTATAATATTATAAAATCTGTAATCATAGTAATTATGTAAAAATAGTGAAAATTGTATTAAAATTCATCAAAATACGATACAAAAAGACTAAAATAAAAATTGCACCATTAGATTGGGGAGAATTGTAGCAATATTCAAATTTAATGAAGGGAAGGGAAAATATTAGGCATATAGAATCTTTGGAGTATTTCAAAATACATATTAAATATTATAAACTTTCATTCTGTGAACGACAGCAAGTAGAAAATACTCTTTTTAACTCTTTTTAAAATTTTATATCATTTCACATGCAGACGGACTACACAAAATTAACTACATATTGAGCAAAAAGTCTAAAGGATAGATAATTATATTTTAACTACGATATCAGCTATAAAAGCTTTCAAAATGTAAACAATATTTGCGTAAAATATAGTCTCTAATACAAAAACATAAAGCCCAAAATTACTTGTCAATCTTTTGTTGATGATACATTATGATATTATGCAAAAGCAATACTATTTATAATAACTTCTGACTACTGTAAATAGCTCAAATAAAATTCATACAAAAATAATACGAATAAAATTATATTTTTTACTTAAGATTAATATGTCAATTATATAAAAATGTTGCCAAATTAATACTTTTCTTAGGAATCATATCGAATAAAATCACGAATAAAAATATAAAACATCAAATGCGAGACATTTGAGGATTTAGAGACCAAAGAGGGAAAATTTTAATAAACTAGGTAATAAAATAATAATTCTTAAATTATATATTTTTGAATGTGAAAAATGTACGAGTACCTACAAAAAAAAATAAGGTATGCCTTTTTTCAATCTTTCTTCATACTTCTGTATTCTTACTTCATATTATAATAGAAGAAATACATTTATAAAGATTCAAAAACTGATGTTTTGTGAAGTTTTAGCTGTAGTTAATTAATTAATATTATATCACTGTTATATGGCCCCGACATATAAAAAATAAATGCATCCTGTGCCAAACCAAAAATTTACAATTTTATTAATCACATAAAATTAAATCTAATAATTTTATTCCATCCAAGGAATGATATGCATAATACATAATAATATTGAAATAATTATACTACCGTAGTATTTCGCTATGTTACGCCTCACAAATAAAAATAAGCAATGGAATTTCGAACGACTCCTTGCTATGTATCTTTTTTCAGGCGTCAATTTTATTAATACGACATTCACATAGCAATTAGAGTATACTAACCCACATACATTATAATATAATTCATTTTTATGACGGAAAAGTTATATTAATTATTTACTGTTCAAAAATATAGCAACGACACTTTCTTTTGCACCGAAGGTCTGTATTTCCAGTCTTTTACTTTATCATATATTATTTTTCTTTTTATTATAGATCTTATATTCGAGTATTTAGATTTTATATTCGATCATAATTATATTCTATAGATGCAAGCTCTCGGTACAAATTCAAAACAAAATAATGGCACCGCTACACTCACACATAGCTATAGATTGACGTTGAAAAAGTATGTAGTCGAAAATAATACTTACTCCAAGTACCTAAGATACCAATTTGTCCAAACAATTACGCGTGTTATATCTAATATAACCTGAGTTAACCTGTGCGGCCAAAAACGATTTGGCATAAATCGTCCTGGTAATAATAGTAATAATAACTTGGTGGCCAGGATTATCTACCAGCAACTTGCATTGAGATACCACCTTGTAGATTTAGAGGTGCCGTACTACAGGTATGTGCCCGACCCAGTCCTCGAAAATGACCATATCACATTGTACTGGGATCGATCTATCATCACTGATCGGACTATTATTGCTAATAAGCCGGACATAGTGGTGGTAGATCGATTAGAACGCCGCGCAATGATTGTTGATACGGTCCCGCATGATGGCAATCTCGGGAAGGCCGTAAAAGATAAGGAAATCAAGTATCTTGACTTGGCACACGAGATTATCAGCATGTGGGGGGTGGATTCGGCAATCATTGTGCCGATAGTCGTTTCGGCCAATGGCCTAATAGCCAAGAGCCTCGACCAACACCTGAGGAGGCTCTCGTTGGGCAGTTGGATCAAGGGCTTGATGCAGAGAGCGGTACTCCTGGACACGGCTCGCATTGTTAGGAGGTTCCTCTCTCTGGACCCCTGACCTGTAGCTTGGACCCTGTTCCCGATGCCGGTGGGGTGCTATTTTTTATATTTTTAAATGTTTTTTTTATTATTTGTTTTATTGAAATATTTAAAAATGTAAAAAAATATGTATTTTAAAATGAATAAAAAGGTAATAATAATCCTCCACACCGATTTCGGTAATGGCGACCGTTTCTACTCTACTGGCGTCGTGCGTGTGCTCGTCATGGTAGTTGTACAGGAAAGGATTTGTTAAAAGATTTATCAATAGTTGTTCGAAAAACCGGCACTGTATAACGTTCTTATAAACTAGACTACTAACAAAATAAGGCTCACGCGACCGCGAGCCTTGTTCTTCGGTGCCACTTTTCGAGCGGCGAGCTTGTTTGGATCTATAGAATATAATGATCGAAGGATTTTATTAGTCGTTATGAGCAATTTAACCCATTCGCTGCGGCCATTTCCGATTGGCGAGTTAGCTCAGCGAAAGGTTTAAGACACAATGGTGCTAAAAAAAGTGTGTTTCATAGATTTTGACTACGAAGTTTACTAGTAAATACCGCATCTCATTTCAGCTGATAGATTTCTAGATACATAATAACATTCTTCAATTCTACGACGAACGGAATTTGCATTTGTAAACGCATTTACAGCAACTAAATTGCATACTTCTTATAATTTCGTGTCAGTATTATTGATGTTTTGATTGAGCATTGTCAGAACAAAAATGGCGTATTCCACAATATTTTTATCCTATGAACTAGATGATTATGTTATGTTCATCATCATTTATGTTTTATGAAGAATGGAATAGACTTTTTCTTTCAAAAATAAATTTTGCGTTGCTAACTACTTAGTTGTGTGTGTTATATGTAAGGTAAAACGCTTCAAACTACCTACAATGATTTACGCCACGTGAAATGTTACCGTTTTGCGAAATTAACTTGTCCATGTGGTAGAAAAAGGAATAGGCCACATTTGCGCTAAATAGCTAATTTCAAACACTCACAATAGCAGACAGAGTTCTGAAGGATATTCAATTTAAAAGGGATGACCTAAGGTGGCACCCGAAATAAAAAAAATCTTACGATTTTGCCAAATTGTAGCTCAGCATCAGGTTATATGTTGATAGGAATATTTCATGAAATATTCATACTTGAGACCACTCTGGTAATGATAGACAATTGATATGATTTTGAATATTATTATTTTATTCAGTAAATATCATCCTTACAGTCGCGAATCGTATTTTGATCAACAGACGATGTAAAACACGACAGACGACGACGTCTTCGAACAGACGACGTAAAACAAAGCTGCAGTTTGTAAAAACCGAAAGAACATTTGAATTTCGCGGGCTCCCTTAGAGTATCCCCATAATCTATTGCCCTATCTCATTTCAATCGTCACATTGGGGAAGGCAGGTCAAAGCTGATTGTAGATGGCGTGTCCATAGCTTAGTCCCAATCTGACCAATGAGGACAAGCTACTTTGAACCTTAAAATGACATTGACAGATTTTCAACCAATAACGATGCTTGGTACAAGCTATGCTAGCGTCATTAGTTTCACAGTTGCCAACCCCATTGGTTGAAATTATAGGTATCAGACAACCAATCACAGCAGTTCACCGGGTGTTATTTAACAATATCTTACTTCATTAACAATGTGACTCGCCGTTCTCGTGGTGTCCCGAGTCGAAGGAGCTGAGGTGTCCCAGACCTTTGGGCGGGATGGGCGGAGGCTTCTCCCCCTCGTCCACTCGCAGGGGCTCCGACATCATTGAGATTATTTCCTCGTAGCGCAACGAGTCTACTGTTAGGTCCAGATCTGTAAGAGATGTGGGCAATGTAGTGTCATAAAGCAAATAGATACAGAGGGCCAGCTACATTCAACAAGTGAAAAGCATGCACACATAGACAACAGTGGCGAAGGCTCCATACAACTCCATTCCTACCGGCTTCCCATTGAAAAATGGCACAGTCAGTGGAGTTTACTATTGCCAAATAATATATAGGGTGGCAGGTTAGACAGTGGAAATATTTAAAGGGGTCATTATACTCATCATTATGAACAACTTTTACTATGGGACTAACACATTTATGTTCACATAACTCAACAAAATGTACAGCAAAGGAACAGCTGGTATTTTTTGCGATTTCAGGGTTGGTCCCATTGTAAAAGTTGTTCATAATGACCCCTTTAAATATTTCCACTGTCTAACCTGCCACCCTGTATAGTTCACAATATAGTTTACAAGTAGTTTTTTCATTCTACAAGACCTTGAAGCCAGACACAGCTAAAGAGTTACTGGACGTCATGTTTGTCAAAGGTAAGCTTTGTTGCTCGGCTTACATCTAACAAAACACATAACTCGCAAGAAATGTTGCCTAGCTTAAATATCCGTACATACCTTTATGTAGCTGTGCGTGTTCGTCGGCATTGCCATACGCATGGTCGACGCTGACGCCCGAGTCGCGCGCGTCGTCAGGCGTTTCTATGGACCGAGTGCCGCGACGCGGGATCGCGGGGGGAGCTTCCACCCACGAGCGTTTGTCTCCTGGGAAAATGGTGACGTGAAACCCTAGTTCTACAACGTATATCAGAAACTAGCGACCCGCCCCGGTTTCGCACGGGTGCTATTAACCTTCCTCTTGAATCACTCTATCTATTAAAAAAACCGCATCAAAATCCGTTGCGTAGTTTTAAAGATCTAAGCTAACATGGGGACAGACAGACAGCGGGAAGCGACTTTGTTTTATACTATGTAGTGATGATACGTGGTCATACCTATATATCTATTTAAAGGAGTTGTTCGGACTCTTATTCAGAGCAATATTTGACCCGATCAGCTGTTGCCAATTATTAATTATATGGAAAGTCGCAAAAAAATTCCGCCAAAACGCTATCTCGACCTAAATGGCGTGGCACTGGCTTCAGTGACGTCTCATCTCAGTAAATAAACATCGAGGCACAAGACAAGACAGACATCAGACGTGTGACGTCATCACAGATTCATCCAATCCAGACAGTTTTCGATCACATGGCGGTAGCTAAAACAAGTTTTTTTGGATATTATACTTACATTATTTTTTAGTCAGATTTATGCAGAACGCTTTTAAAATCATAATCTATGCGGATATCAATAATTTTCGCTAAATAGGCTATTGGAGGTCTAGTTGGGTCTTAAAAGATTTAAGTAGGTACAGCTTTTTCAAAAGATATCCTACCAGAAACCCTGGGCGGCAAGGGTGGAGCGTCGCCGGGCTCGCTCCACGACGCACGGCTGTGGCGGCACTGTTCTACCAATTCACCGTCGATCGAGTCCCTGAAAGTAATAATAGTGTTCAATTTTATTTCATAACTAGCGACCCGCCACGGCTTCGCACGAGTGCAATGCTGATATATGTATAAACCTTCCTCTTGAATCACTCTATCTGTAAAAAAATCCGCATCAAAATCCGTTGCATAGTTTTAAAGATCTAAGCATACATAGGGACAGACAGACAGCGGGAAGCGACTTTGTTTTATACTATGTAGTGATGCCCAGTTATACCTGCATCTAATATAATTAATAATGTCGCGCTAATTGATAGAACACTTAGGTGTGGCTAGTGAATATCGCGCTATTTCGTTGGCAGCATTATTAATGACATTAGCCGCATTACACTTGACGCGTTAAATACCTGGCTACTTATTTAACGCGTTATTTTTTGCGCACTCATTAATCCGCTGATTGGACATGAGGGGTCATACCGATGTGGCCCCAGCATTACTCAGGCTACTATCTAATCATGTTAAGAAGTCTATCAGAAGAAAAATGTCTAACAGTTGACAATAACGTTCTTCAAAAATAATCTTTATTACTAACAAAAATAAGGACCAAAATTCAATGTGTCTTACCGGTACTTTTCTAGAGGCGGTCTTGTAGGACTCCTGGGGTCTCCAGACTTGGGTCTAATAGGCAGAGGGGGCGCAGACTTGATCATAGAGTTATCTTCAACACAATCACGGTTGTCGCTGATCGGTAGGCTGCTTGACATTATACTCTGTTGTTCCATTGCGTCTTCCATTGAAAGCTGTTTGGAATACGTTTTAGGGTTAATAGATGGCGCTAGTATAGGCAAAGGCGTAAAGGGTGCTAATGAAATCATTATCACTATTAAGGACATACAAGGAAAGCTTAGTAGGGTTACAAAGTTCGGGATTAGTAACATCGAGCACCAGATGGCGCTGTTATAAACAGTTTTATGTGTTGACTATTAGAAAAGATGTTTTAGGTATGAGGAGCGCGCTTCAATCATTGTAAATTAAACCTTATATCAATGTCCACAAAAGTCATATGACTTGCGCTCGTGATTTGCAACAGCTTCTCTGCAAACTTCTGCATTGGAGTAGCTTAACTAACACAGTTTCGATAACTAAGGGTCGTAACAAGATCAATCGTAGCTTAACCACGGAAGAGAGTTTAATCTCCCGTCCTCGGTTGTTTTCTAATACAAAAATCCAAAGACGGGAATCCTATGGTTTAATGCTTAGGAAACAATCAAAGACGGGAGATTAAACTCTCTTCAGTGGTTTAAGCTTCGATTGGTATAAAGCTGTTAGAATTTTCTATAGATCAGCGTCAGTGATTGTATGTTTTGTTTAGTGGCCAACAGATGGCGCGACTTACCGGTTTATCATAGAGATGTCCATCGTCGTAGTAGTTATCACTTTGTTGGATACTTTGAGATCGTTTGTCTAACGCTGGGACTGGCGGTAATGGAGTGCTGTAAATGTGCATAATAACGTTAATTTTAATTAGAAAATCACCCTGTATAGTGTAATCGTTTTAATATTTTAATGACGTAGTAAATTGGTAGGTACTTACTTCACAATACTTTCTGATAGTTGTCGTCGCGCACGGGCCAATCCCGGCCCTAAGTTTTGTCGTAGTTGATTAAATCGTTCTACAAGTCGCCTGAAAAAGTAAATAAACTGTCAATATCGCGTATAAGAACAAATATTGTTTGCAATTAGCGAAGTTTAAAAGAAATTTTCTCGTAGACTATCGAAAAAAATCTTGATTTTAAACAATATTTATTTTTACTTTGACTTTGAAGTTCTAATGTAGTAGCCGTCACGAATCTTGAGTTCTGATCCTTAACTACTGTAAGCGATTTTGAACCTTACTCCTGAGACAACACGACGCCCACACAAACCACTCTGCCGAGAGCTCAAAATAAACTGTGCAATTTATCAAGCTTAACATTCTAAGATTTTTTTTTACTAGCGACCCGCCCGGCTTCGCACGATTGCTATAAACCTTCCTCTTGAATCACTCTATCTATTAAAAAAACAACGCATAAAATGCGTTGCGTAGTTTTAAAGATCTAAGCATACATAGGGACAGACAGCGGGAAGCGACTTTGTTTTATACTATGTAGTGTTATCTTGTGTCACCAACCTATGCAACGGCTTAACATCCTCAGGCGCCAATCGTCCATGCAACGACAAGCCAGCATCCACCACAGCGAGCTGCGAAGACACCAGCCTCCTCAACTTAGCCGCGGCGGCCGCTTCTCTAGGACTCGCGTTTCTCGCGAACTCAGCCGTCATGAACGCCTGTTCGTACTTCGTGATACCGCCTTGAACGTTCGCGTCGATAGTGCCTTGTAGTCGCATGGAGAATGGGTTGATGTTGAGAGTAGGGTCGGCGGTGTATTGGGATATAAGGCTGCGGAGCTCCCGTTCCGTTGCTTCCATTGTTTCGCAGGCGTACTGAAAGAGGCGTTGATTTGTGTTACACAGTTGCCAATTTTGCGACTTTTGCGCTAGACATTCGTATACATACGTTCTTGGGGATTTAGGACATTTAAAAAGAAGTAGATAGTTCATTTACTGCTAATTTGTCATCTCTGTCTGATGCAAAAAGGTAGAAAAAGTAAGTCTTATCTAAATTTAGAATATTTGTAACAAATACTCACTTCAACCGGCGGTATTTCTTCTACAGATCTTGATATAACCTCAGACCATCTCAAAATGCCTGGTAGTGTGTTTTCTGTCACTAGAGTCGTCCTTTCAATCCAGAGGCTCTAAAAATTAAATACAATTTTGGTATAATAGACGAAGTAATTAATAATGCACGATCACACACAAGTATTTGGTTTTCGTAGATATTATTTAAACTCATTGACAAGAATCATCGTTATATTATCACTAGCAGTGCCCCGCGGTTTCACCCTCGTTGCTCGGCTCCTAAAGGTCGTAGCGAGATGTTAAATAGCCTATACTATTCCTCATGAATCTGGCTATCATTTACAAAAAGATTTCTGACTGGTAGTTCCAGAGCTTAGCGCGTTCAAACAGACAAACAAACTCTTCAGCTTTATAAATATAGATTCTCGATATAATTACTTTACCTTGAACTCATTATCCTTGTCAATGGGCGGCTTCTGTAGCGGTCGGTCACAAAGGAATGTGTCGACATCATTGCATGCGTAGAAACGCTTCACTTGTTCAGGAGTGCCTGAAGGCCATTGGCGACGGGACGCGACTGGCTTTACGTTGCAGATTTGTATGTCTGTAAGCAATTTTGATACATGTATGTGTAAATTTTGTAAATCCGTATTAATAGTATAAATGCGAAAGTTTGTGAGGTGTGTTTGTTACTCTTTCACGCTGAAACGGCTTAGATGAAATTTGACAAAGAGGTAGCCTGAGACCTGGAGGAGCACATAGGCTACTTTTCATCAATTTTCACGCAGGCGAAGTCACGGGCAACAGCTAGTAATATTATAAATGCGAAAGTTTGGGTGTGTGTATGTGTTTGTTTCGCCTTCACGTTAAAACGGCTGGACAGATTGGGAATTTTTGAATTTGACAAAGAGGTAGCCTGTAATCTTCCAGGCTACCTCTTTGTCAAATTTAAAAACATGGCAAAGCCAAGTTTATATTAAGTTTTCGGGCAGCCCCGGCAGCCCAATTTGTTCTAATTTAATGAGTATCCTATAACCAGTATACCACTGCACTGTGTACACTCACATTGTCCATCGTTGGCGATGATGGAGTCGTCGAGCGGCGTGTTGCGCATCAGGATGTGCGCGGCGACGTACTCCGCCTGCAGCCGCTGTGTGGACGCGCTATACCACTGTGTACACTCACATTGTCCATCGTTGGCGATGATGGAGTCGTCGGGCGGCGTGTTGCGCATCAGGATGTGCGCGGCGACGTACTCCGCCTGCAGCCGCTGTGTGGACGCGCTATACCACTGTGTACACTCACATTGTCCATCGTTGGCGATGATGGAGTCGTCGGGCGGCGTGTTGCGCATCAGGATGTGCGCGGCGACGTACTCCGCCTGCAGCCGCTGTGTGGACGCGCTATACCACTGTGTACACTCACATTGTCCATCGTTGGCGATGATGGAGTCGTCGGGCGGCGTGTTGCGCATCAGGATGTGCGCGGCGACGTACTCCGCCTGCAGCCGCTGTGTGGACGCGCTATACCACTGTGTACACTCACATTGTCCATCGTTGGCGATGATGGAGTCGTCGGGCGGCGTGTTGCGCATCAGGATGTGCGCGGCGACGTACTCCGCCTGCAGCCGCTGTGTGGACGCGCTATACCACTGTGTACACTCACATTGTCCATCGTTGGCGATGATGGAGTCGTCGGGCGGCGTGTTGCGCATCAGGATGTGCGCGGCGACGTACTCCGCCTGCAGCCGCTGTGTGGACGCGCTATACCACTGTGTACACTCACATTGTCCATCGTTGGCGATGATGGAGTCGTCGGGCGGCGTGTTGCGCATCAGGATGTGCGCGGCGACGTACTCCGCCTGCAGCCGCTGTGTGGACGCGCTATACCACTGTGTACACTCACATTGTCCATCGTTGGCGATGATGGAGTCGTCGGGCGGCGTGTTGCGCATCAGGATGTGCGCGGCGACGTACTCCGCCTGCAGCCGCTGTGTGGACGCGCTATACCACTGTGTACACTCACATTGTCCATCGTTGGCGATGATGGAGTCGTCGGGCGGCGTGTTGCGCATCAGGATGTGCGCGGCGACGTACTCCGCCTGCAGCCGCTGTGTGGACGCGCTATACCACTGTGTACACTCACATTGTCCATCGTTGGCGATGATGGAGTCGTCGGGCGGCGTGTTGCGCATCAGGATGTGCGCGGCGACGTACTCCGCCTGCAGCCGCTGTGTGAACGCACCGATACGCTCGTAGTCGTGGCCGCGATATACAAACTGTTTATTCTGTAAACATAATATAAAGCGAACTTAGCGAAATTCTGAACATAAAACATTTTGAGGCTGTCAAAAAATGTATGCAAGGCAAATACGCACACCTAGGTACGATTTAAGGTCGTAGACCATTTACACGACCCCGCTCCAACAACGCTCCCGCTCAACACCGCCGTAAAGCGAGACGTCAACTATCTAGTGGTACGATGGCGGTAAGCTAGCTAACAGCGAGCTGTCTGCTAATTTGTGATGTCAATGTAAAGTATGTCAGATGCTCACATTTAAACATTATTTTGCTGTGTGGGAGCGGTGTTGGATAAGTCGGCTACGATCTTTACAGCGACCGGCATGCGGCGAGCGCATTTTACAATGCGGTAAAGCAAAATGAAGTGTCTCTACAGTAAATGAAGATCTTATCCCGGTGGATGCGCGAGCATTCCGGCGGATGCGCGAGTATTCCGGTGTCATACATACCGCATTGAAAAATGCGCTCCGTACATCTGTTGCTTATCAAAGCACAGACTCATATTTTCAGCCGTCAAAAAGTGTCTCGCGAATGCGATGTAAGCTGTAAGTTAAGGTGGACTTTCGAGGCTAGCGGCCGATGCGACAGACGCACGCGTCTGACACGTGCGTCTGTCGCATACGGCCGACGACACACCCAGCTTTCGTGGTACGCGTTAGTCGCGTGCCGTGCAGTCAGTGTTGTTCGTCACTTCCAGTTGTGTCGTGATTCGTCAGTAAAATTAAAAAAAATGGCTTTATCGGACTGTTATTAATATTTTATTATTATTTTACGCTAATTCCCACGCTATATCGCGCTTAAAATAATTTTTGTACCCCGGTAAATTTAAATCATATAAGAAAGGGTTCTGGGCAACTAAATTAATTAAATATTCATCTTCTTGCGAAGAAAATAAAACATTACTATCTCTAACAAACGTCTTATCTTGGCGCGGCGTGCAGCCTGACTAAGGCCGTCGGCCGCGCGCGTCAGCCGCATGCGTCAGTCGCTAGACTCGAAAGGGCCATACATTTTCATATGTTTAGTATTGTCGCATCGGCCGCAAGCCGTGAGCCGCGAGCCCCGTAAGTCCACTTCTTGTCGTACCCTTAATATAGTATCTGTGTATTCCACAGGATTGAAGCAAAATGAAACATCAGGTTAACAGAAACTGGTTCTAAATTGATTTGGAAATTCCAAGAAATTGAAAAGATCTAAAAAAAAAAAGTAAGTTAATAAAAGTTATTATTTTTTAAATATAGTAGAATCTTACCCTCACGAACAGCGGACATCCTTTCCCGTAGAACCCAACCCTGAAGTACTCAGGCTCTGGTCTCAGTTGCTCCATGACCGAGTCAAGGAATGTTGCGTGTGTTCGCAAACAGTGCGATAAACGAGGGTAGTCGCATAACTTTACTTCATAATGTGTTGCTAGTTCCCGTAGCAGCGGTAAACCTTTTTCCCAGCACTGGAATAAGATGATGAGGTTATTTATCAAATAACTAGCTGTTCCCCGCGGTTTCACCCCCGTTGCTCCTAAGGGTCGTAGCGTGATGTTAAATAGCCTATACTATTCCTCATGAATCTGGCTATCATATACAAGATTTTTTCAATCCGACTAGTAGTTCCAGAGATTAGCGCGTTCAAACAAACAAACAAACTCTTAAGCTTTATAGTATTAGTATAAATAATATGGCATTGTGTTGCTATAACTTGATGCAGTAGGTCTTAGATATTAATAGATGTGTGATGTCCAGTGCTGTAACTAAACTTTTATGCGTCCGGTGCGAGCAACCGTAACTGCGCCCTTCTTGGTTCTAATCTGGTCATTTTTCCGTCTAATCTGGACATTTTTGCGTCTAATCTGGTAATTTTTGCGTCTAATCTGGACATTTTTGCGTCTAATCTGGTCATTTTTGCGTCTAATCTGGACATTTTTGCGTCTAATCTGGACATTTTTGCGTTTAATCTGGTCATTTTTGCGCCCCTCCAGCCGGGCCTAGCATGACCACGATAGAAACGGGTTTTGTCTACATAGAAATAGACAAAGTGACAGATTGTAGAAACATTTCTACGTTTTATGAATGAAATCTGTCACTTTGTCTATTTCTATGTAGACAAAACCCGTTTCTATCGTGGTCATGCTAGGCCGGCAGGGTGTGCGCCCTGTGCCTGGGCACCGCTGGCACCGCCCTAGTTACGGCACTGGTGATGTCTAATAATAAACTATCTTGTAAGTTGATTTTACTCAAAATTTGAACACGCCAGTAAGTTCCCGAGCTACGGCAGCTAGGGATACACAGTGTGTTAAGAACCCGAATTTTGTGTCATCATGTTTTTATTCAAGAAATCGATAGTTTTTATCATTTCTAGTACTAAAGTTCAACTCCGGTTTCGCTACGACTTGTAATTGATTTAAAAAAAAATGACAAAGTTTCGTAATATCCGCGTCATGAAAATCGAAAAAAAAATCTTATTTCAAAAACGGAACTACGTATTCCAGTTTCTATTTATTCCATCGATTGTACGTACAGTAACCCATCGTTCCACCAACTTTTATTGCTTTAGTATGAATGGGACGCGTGCTATGATTTTTTTTCTCATTTTACTTTTTTATTTTTTTATTCACCTATAACACCGTATTAGTTCGTGATTTCTACATCAAAATATTGCTTATTCTTTCTTTTATGCGTAGTATTAAAACCACAACCTAATTCCTTGTTATGCTGGACTTATTGTAAATTTTAGTAATATTCGAAATATCCGCACTTAGGGCTGTCACATCAACCAAAATGTGGATACTTTTTTTACGTTATAATTAGTGATGAAACGATTATTGCTTAGCGATTACGATTACGATTATTGCCCGAAATAATCGTCGATTACGATTACGATAATTAAAAAAATATGTTTAAATATTTCTTTTTCATCGTGTGAGGAATTAATTAAACATATTTGAAGGACGAGTTTAAACATTTTAAGTTTTTCTTTTTCTAATAAAATTGTTGAAACGTCTAAAATTCCCATCTGTGTACTAAACTAACTGAAAAAGCGAGGCAAACTATGCTAACCAAGGCAGATATGGGAAGATTTGATGTTAGAAAACCATCTAGAGAATTTCAAGCATATCCAAACAGAATTTACAGATTTTTTTTTTCAATCTGAAATCTTTAAAATGAATGTTATTGTTATTCCCCAGAGAGTGCCTAGGAAACAGGAAATAGGTACGTGCTTTAGAAAAATAATGATTTAACTTGTTTCAAATTTATTACCATCTGGTGCTGCTACCATAAAATGTAACTATCACACTCCGAAGAAAAATACATATACGTAGTACTTCAAAATTCGTAAAGCAGTATAGACTACCTACAGGAGGCCACAAAAGAACAAACGAACATGCATACACCCGAAAACATTACTCTCCTTCCGCAATAGTCGGGTACCGCTTGAATTAAGATCACAAACGTCACCTGCGCATTAGCTGGTTTTTCGGTCTCTTTGGTGGAATGAAGACGGGGGGCGCCGAGGCTGCACGCGATTCGTTCGTCAGTTGATGTTCGTCGTCTATTGGACTTTTCTCTATTACCTACGTATTATCAACTGTCTATTGTCTATTAGGCCAAAAATGTACATTCGCGATCTGTGATCAAGATCCCTGCCGATACTTATACCTATATTATATAGCTGCCAAGTCCTTGTTAACCGACTTCCAAAAAGGAGCTGCATTCGGTTGGTTTTTTTATTGCAAATTTTAGAATAGGAACAATACTATTATCAACTATTTTGTAATTTTAGTATGATAAAGCCAAGCGAAATATGTAATGTTTCCAACACGAATCAAACTAATATCTACTAAATTTCTCAATGGGCACCGAAATACGTTTTTGTAAGTACCTACCTTAATTTTTGTCGGAAGGAAGCCACTAATACCACGGAAAAAATATTTTAGATATTACAATACATATACACATACGATGTTTTTCGGAGTGTAGATTTGACCAAAGACATTATTAATTTACAAAAAATACATTACTCGAATAATCGTTAAATAATCGTAATAATAATCGACGATTACGATTAATCGCTAAATGCCATTAATCGCGATTACGATTAATCGTAATCGTTTCATCACTAGTTATAATATTTTAGTTTATTTATTATGTCGATGACTAGGTATCGTTATTTTGTCGCTTAGTTGGCCATTATTGTGTAAATGTTAAATGAAAACTTAAAAGACCACCAAGTTTTAAGAGAACCATTAAACTACAATGAAATGACTACGATAGGTATAAAACTACGGTCTAATTCTACGCCGAGTCCCTCCACGACTGCTCAATAACTACTGGCGCTTTCTGGATACATGTAGTGAAAATGGTATCATAATGTTATTAAATATTAAGACATTCCAAAAACAACTGACACAGGCGGGGCCTGAACCCGCGACCTCTGCCAAACCGTGGCTAGCACTCTCACCAACTGAGCTACTGTGTCACTGTGTACTGAATCAATTGAAATTTGGAATCCCTTTTTACGCTTCTTCCGAGCGTTAGCGACATCTATCGGAGAATAGTTACAAACTCCAACTCAATGTTTCTAACTCTTGCAGTTAGAAGAACATCGATACGATATCACCATAAACCGATATACATTATAAATGTATATTTTTTGCAAATTGGTATCATGTTGAGCTGGTACACCTTCTTGGGCAACAGTCAATAAATTCTCATCCGAAGAACATAACTAGTAGCAGTAATGGCTAATAATAGGCTAATATAGGTAGTGGCGTTTTACTTCACGCTCCTCTCTGGTTTATGCTTGCTGCTGCTTGTCTGCTAGCGGTTACGATTCTTTAGTCAATTTTGTGTTGTCATTTCTATGTTAGTAGAAATTTAAACGTTTTTACTAAATTCAAATAAAAAAACACTTGAGCACTGTTTTTTCATATAACAATTCTATCACAGATACTCTGATCTGATCTGATCAGATGAAAATCTGATCAATTCTCGTCTGATCCAATCATTTCTGATTTTCACCTATTAGAGAGAAAAAGAAAAGCCAAAAGATACCCACTACCGGCAGCGGCATTGTCTTTGTTGAGACCAAATAACGAACAAAATCCAGCAATCAATGATTATTCCCATGTTGAATTTGTTGTCATTAGTAATGAGGATGAGTAATTATAATTAATTATATTAGTAATGAGGATGAGTAAGCACAGTAAGTTAGCCACTTAATTTAAATTCAAAACCAATTGTTTTTTGTCGTATAAAATATATTGAAAGTTATTTTTTTTTCGGATACACGAAAGTGACAGCCCTGAAGAAAATATAAAATTAACTATAACTTCAGCATAACAAGGAATTAGGTTGTGGTTTTAATACTACGCATAAAAGAAAGAATAAGCAATATTTTGATGTTGAAATCACGAACTAATACGGTGTTATAGGTGAATAAAAAAATAAAAACGAAAAATGAGAAAAAAATTCATAGCACGCGTCCCATTCACACTTATGCAACAGAATTCGGTGGAACGATGGGTTACTGTACGTACAATCGATGGAATAAATATAAACTGGAATACGTAGTTCCGTTTTTTAAATAAGATTTTTTTTTCGATTTTCATGACGCGGATATTACGAAACTTTGACATTTTTTTAAAAATCAGTTACAAGTCGTAGCGAAGCCGGAGTTGAACTCTAGTACTAGAAATGATAAAAACTATCGATTTCTTGAATAAAAACATGATGACACAAAATTCGGGTTCTTAACACACTGTGGGATATAACCCTGCATATTTCCAAGCATTGTAAAATTGATAAATAAAGAAGCAAGAATACTGTATCAAGTTTATTTATCAAGATGACGAATAAAATAATGTAAGGTACCTTTCCGCGATCAAAGTATTGCAGCACTTGGTTGTATAAAGCTTCTTTTCGTTTCCACTCGGGCATCTCCGGATGTTCAGAGTCAACGCCTATCTGATCACTTTCCCAACTCAACGTTTCTGCATACAACTGAAAATATAAAAAGAATTTTGGACGAATAGGTATAGGTACCGGCAGGAGTCATGATCACAGATCGCGCATGTACATTTTTGGCCCAATAGACAATAGACAGTTGACAATACGTAGAGAATAGTCCAATAGACGACGAGTATCGACTGAAGAATCAATCGCGTACAGCCTCGGCACCCCCCGTCTTCTTCATTCCGCCAAAGAGACCGAAAAACCAGCTAATGCGCAGGTGACGTTTGTGATCATAACTGTTGCCGCTATTTACACCTATTTAGGTTTTTTTTCTGGTGATTATGTTTCTAGAACACAAAAAAAAACAGCGGAAAGGATGTAATATTTATAGGGTTAATAAATGGTAAAGTTTTATGAAGTTTCAGGAGCTGCAACTTACCAATAAAGTGCAACCAGCTTCAACAAAGTTATCAGATGCGATATGAAGGTCGTGTAGTTTGTAAACATAGCGCAAGTACATCTCCTTGCGGTCGATCTCATTCTTGTAGAAATTCTGAAACATAAAATTCAGTTTGAAGTTTAAACAAGACAGGACGAAATCATATCTTGATGTTATCTTCATTTGTTTTTGAACGGAGAACGGCACAAGTTCGCACAAAAAAAGATAGCACATTTTTTTACGGCCGGTTCTTTGCCGCAATTTCTGCCGAGAACCAGCACTTTAGCCGCGATGTCAACCGCGTGACTCATAGAAACTGTGCATTTTTCGAGATAAAAAGCCTATAATACTCAGGAATAACGTAGCTTGCTATTAGGGGAAAAAAAATCAGAATCGAATCAGTAGTTCCGGAGATTACCACATACTTACATACAAACTTTACCTCTTCATAATATTAGTGTAGATTTTTTAAAGGACTCGACTCACCAATAAATTAACGGTAGCGGCCATTCTCTTATCCCTATGCTCAGCCCCCTGCATCACAGCGCGATAGTCCAGCAGTCTCTCTAACAAGCGGGTCACGCAAGCCACGAAGGCCGCGCCGGCTTCCCGCCAGCCCTCCGTTGAAACTCGCTCCATCAACCTGAGTTATAAAGAAAATATTATTAACTGAAATACGAAACGAATTGAATAAGCACGATTTCCACGTAAGATTTTATGCGCAAGTAAAGTTTCACGAGTAGTTTTTGACAGTTGTTGGAAAGACCAGCAACAAATTGTCTACTTTCGGAATTTTTGGCGCATTCCGTAACAAATCTTAGTATTAAACTTAGATAATATTGGCAGATACTTAATTGTAACATTCAATGAGAATATTCTTCACAAAATACATTGAAAAACAAGAGAACATTTTGTTGTTTGTGTGTAATTAAACACGTATAAAGAACAACTGACAGTAGTTGTGTGTTCAAATAACCATACAGTAATTAATTAAAAAAAACTTGTTTTTCTTGATTGTATTGTGGTAGTACTAAAATAATGATGTGTTCTTGTTACATTGTGGCGTCATAGTTAACGGTTGTGGTACTTACACTGAGCTCAAATGTTCCCTGAGTAGCGTGGACAATAGAATTGTAATTAGAAGAAATGTTAATTACTACTTATTAGTTTAATTTGAAGTGACAGAACATAGTATGATTCGAAGAAAGATGTGTTGAAGAATGTTTATTATATAAATCGTCGGTTAGAACAAGTTGATTGCGAGTATACTTAAATTAATTGATTTTCCATTAATGTGTCATAGAGCGCCGTGCATCTTCATCAACAGAACAGGTAAGTATGACATACGTCAGACACAGCATCAAAGTTTGAACACTCTTGTGCACTTTTCCATCTACTGTCTGTGTCTGTTTTAAGTCATATCAATGCGCTCAAACTTCCGTTAATCGGCAACGGGTGACGAAGTGTGATTCCGGCGCCAGTTTTAAGGTGCTTACGAACGACCCAACTTGACAATCTAGGCGAGTCTCAACAGGTTGGCACGTGAATAAGTAAAGTTCGGCTAGTGGTAATGTACTAATCTGTCGAGACTCGAGCCATTTGCCCGGATCTGCGCTACAGATCGGGCGTCAAGTTGCGTCGTTCGCTCTAGACAGACGGACTGCATTTCAACTGCAATCCAACCGCAAATTGCAGTTTGAATGCAGTTGACACTGCATTCAAACTGACCGACTGCAATCGAACTGTAATTTGCGGTTGGATTGCAGTTGAAATGCAGTGCGTCTGTCTAGAGCCTTAGGTATTACATGCGTAAGAGCACAGAAGCGCGGCGAAACAAAAGCATAACGACCGCACCGCATTGCACTGCAACTTGTGGAACACCTGATGTTATTTCCGTCTATCTTATTTTATCTGCGCTATTCTCATTGATCGAGAGCTTGTTTACGTAGATCATTCCTAGTAATAAATATATTACATAACGACCTAAGCGTATTCGTCTAAATAAATTACTCACACAGTATCAAACAGTCTTCTATAATGATCGTCCGCCTTATTATCAGCGACGAGTGAGTCAAGTTTATCAACTAGTGCGGCCTCCGTCCGCCTCGCCTCGCCCGTATGCGCTCGTTCAGCTGCCATCAAAGCCACCAAGGCTCCCAAAGCCGCGCGTCTTAGCTCGCTTACGAGGGTTATCTCTAGAAGAGCACCTACTGCTCCGGGCACCAAGTGTAGTTGGGCGGGACCTGATGGAAGGTTGTTCAATATTAATGGTAGGTTATCAGAATTATTTGATTTGAATTCAAAGGTTTATTTGATTTGAATTTATTCATTTGGAACACATAATGTAACCTCCGTGACAATGCAATAATATGGTACCGGGAAGTGGCAATGGGAACTCCTCAACTTCTCAACATAATTCCGTCGTGTTTGAACTCATTGGATTTGTCTTGATAAGTACTGTAGACCTAGCTAGATGATGTCCGCAGGCAGTGGCGTGCCTACAGGGCAAGCCCGAGGGTATTTCGTGTAATTTTTCATGATTCTAAGTGTTTTTTATTGTACGCTACTCACATTCATGAAAAATTTAAAGATATACCCTCGGGCTTGCCCTGTAGGCACGCCACTGTCCGCAGGGTCAATTATAAATGCTTGTTTTGAAAAAAAAAAAATTTACATAAAACTTATAAATCTAATTAGTTAGAATTAAAACTTTCATATAAGTTTAGGCGACACGTCGAAACTCAGACCAATATGCAGACTAAAATACGCTGAAAGGATGTTTTCTAGTTTTAGAGTTTTAAACAGACTATATCTCTCTCTGTCTCTCTTTCTCTGGCTACTAAAATACAGCAATATTCTTCTTTTAGTTCATTAACAGAATCATCGGGAATAAGCTTTAAAAGACATATTATTTAATTTTGAAGTAATAACAAGTTACCCAACATATTCCAGGTGGCCAGCACTCTCATGCCGGCAGCGGCGCGCATGCGCGGCCGGTCGGGGCCGCGGCCCGACCAGCGCTCCGGCTGCAGGGCTGATGACGTCACCAGCGCCACGCCCAGCTCCATGTAGCCCGACCATAGCTGGAGCAGAACGAAATGTTGATAAGCTTCCATTGATATTTCTCGACATCACAGGCATCAATCAGGTGGATGTACACATCCACTCAAAATCACTTTTCGGGACAGAGCTTATAAGGTTCCGTTTCTCTTTCGAACCCACTGACTCTGATTTTTCTATCTCTATTCACTAAGGAAATAATATATAAGTCGAATGTGAAGGCTTTCCCATACAAAAGCGAATTTTATTTTTGCTCTCCTGAAAACCTTATGTTTCGTAAATACGACCCAAATAATGTCGACATTTATAGAGCATGTAGTTGAAATGTGAAGGAGTGAGATGGAGAAGTGCGAGGTTCCTAGTTCTCTAACTACAACCTTTGAGTTTGTTTCGGTGTTTCTTCTCAAAGGTAGATAGGAAACACCGAACTCATCTAGCTTAAAAAAATGTTTTGACGTGTAAAAGTGTTATTTTTAACCTATTTACAAAATAAATATCATTTATCATTTGGGAACCTTACACTACTTTTTTAGGGTTCCTTATCTCAAAAGGAAAAACAGACGGACAACAATGTGATCCTATAAGGGTTCCGCCCTTATAGGATCACATTGTTGTCCGTCTATCCGTATGTCACTAGAAATATGCAATAGCGCTATCTAGCAAGATGCCGCTATCACATACTTCTAGTGGTATGTGACTTGCCACTGAACGTACCTGTGAATCAAATTGAGGTGGTTCGTCTCCTAAAAACCTTTCAAGTAAAGGTTGAGCGAGGTCTTGAAGAGCGGACAGCAGCACTTTACAGCTTTGTACTCGTAGCACCATCCAGTCTGCTGGGAAGACCTAATGAAACATACAAAGTATAGGTCGCGGCCTGAATTATGAGCACAGATCGTGCATGTACATTTTCGGCCTAATAGACAATAGGTAATAGAGAATGGTCCAATTAGACGACGAGCATCGACTGACGAACTAATCGCGTGCAGCCTTGGCGGACTCGGTCTACTTCATTCCGCCAAAGAGACTGAAAAATCAGCTAATGCGCAGGTGACGTTTGTGCTCATAGCTGCTGCCGCTAGTTATACAAGACGGGACAGCACGTCGACGTCAACGGTACTCCAATACAAAACATTTGACTATCACGTTGACGTTGTCCTGCCACTTGATATCGATGTTTCTATACATTTTGTATGGACAAGAATAACGGTATTTCCGAAGTTACCGTGACGTGCTATTTTGTGTAGTTAAACCCTTAGATAAACATGAATCTGTGTTTATATTAGTAAAAGAGCCGCAACCACAATAAATTAATGTGTTATGTAGACTCTTTTTTTTTATATTATAGGTGGCAAACAAGCAGACGGATCACGTGGTGGTACCTAAGTGATTACCGCCGCCCATGGACACTCGCAACCCAGATGAGTCACAAGTGCGTTGCCGGCCTTTAAAAAACTGCTCTTGCCTTGGGCATTGTTGAGCGCAGTTTCTCCCCCCCCCCCCACAACAATGGATTTATCAACTCACTCACTCGGCGAAACACGACCCAAGCGTCGTTTCACGCCGACTCTCCACTATGGATGAAATTAAATGCTGGACGTTACGCATCTATGGACCGGGCATTACGCAGAACTAGAAAATAATTCGTAGATTTTGCTAACGGACTAGGCATTTGTGTGTACTTACGTCCTGCTCAATAAGATGCCTGAACACTAAGAAAGCTCGCATCAGGAAGTCCTTTAGCGGTTTCCGATCATGCGGGTGCGGCGCTAGATGGCTCCATAGTCGCTGGTAGTGAACAGGCTTTAGAAGTTCCATCACGCCAAGGAGACCGGCTACCATTGAACCCTAGGAAAACAGTAAGGGTATTATAATTGTAGGTCGCGGCGTGCATTATGGGCACAGATCGCGCATGTATATTTTCGGCCTAATAAACATTTGACAATACGTAATAGAGAATGGTCCAATTAGACGACGAGTATCGACTGACGAACCAATCGCGTGCAGCCTCGGCGCCCTCCGTGTTCTTCATTCCGCCAAAGAGAAAAATCAGCTAATGCTCAGGTGAAGTTTGTGCTCATAACTGCTGCCGCTACAGAACTTTTTACAACAAAGAAATAAATGAATAAGTGAGAAATTGAGTATCATTTTTGGACTCGATGGCCTGCATAATGCAGGCCTTGGACAAATGGTGCGTAAGAACGACCCTTGACGCCCGATCTGTAGAGCTGATCCGGACGAGTCCCGAGAGATTGGCACGTTAATATTGACCCAACTTATCTATTCACAGGCTTTGTACCGAATGGAAAGATTCGGTTTAATGCGCAACCGAATCTTACAATTCGATTTCGATTAGCTTATATAACTCTGAAACTAAGTAAAACTTACAAGCACAGGCGAGTTTCCCCCAATCAGATGCAGGACAGTCTCAACCAGTACATCCAAGGTGTTCAAACACAGCACATCTACATCCGGATCCAGTTCATCGTCTTCGATAGGTCGGTCGGGGTCGTATTTCTTCCAAAGCAGGGCCACTAACTCGCCGATCATCTCAGCGCATTGTGATAGTTCATCGCGACGGGCGAGGTGAACTCGTAAGTGATGGCATGCGGTGGTTAGGATTATGTTTCTGGCCTCTGGAAAACGGTAATTAAAACTACAATATTGTAAAACTTGACAGTAATGTGATCCGACAATGTCTCGAAAACTGAGGGCGTATAACATACAGAATTTAGCAACAGTTTTGCGTGACTATTGGTAAAAAACGTCTATTCGTGGATATCGTAAACGGCGACTAGCTATTCTCATGCTAGAAGATAAAAATACGTAATAGTACGAGATCCGACGGCAAGATTTTGTTTGCGTCCTGTGCGGCATGCAGCCGGGCCCTGGCCAGCTGCGGTGGCGGCGGCGGGTGGTGGTGAGAATTTAAGCATCAAACATCTAAGCCGCCTCACTCGCTAACTTAGGTACACCGCGTATTTAATGACATTGAGTACTATGTGGCTTGCCATCTTACCTGGGTCCTCTCCTAACGGTCCTTTCAGTATATCCTGTGCGGCATGCAGTCTAGCTCTCGCCAGCTGCGGCGGCGGCGGCGGGTGGTGGTGCGGAGCGTCCAGCACTAACGCGGCCGCGCGAGCCGCCTCACTCGCTCCTAGAGCACCGCATACCTCGCGAGTTACTTCCGCCCATGAAGACATTAGGGCTACCTGTATACGAAAGTACATACATACAAGGTGTAATAGAAATCACTCAAAACCCGAAAAGAGCAATGACCTCTTTTCGGGACTCGTCATTATGAACAACTAACGCAGCCGCGCGAGCCGCCTCACTCGCTCCGAGAGCACCGCGTACCTCGCGAGTCACTTCCGCCCATGAAGACATTAGGGCCACCTGTATAAGTACATACATTCATAAAATAACATCACGCCTGTATAGATCATGCCATCCACGAAGACGCGCCTCACTCTTTCTTCTAACCGCCACCAAAGTCGCCGACCCGCCGACATGAGTCGTCGACTTTTTTGTCGGCGGGTTAGTCGGCGACTTCATATCACGTTCAAGTAGTAAATTTCGTCGGCGACACAAAATCAGTAACTTTGGTGAGGAGCGTCCAGCATTAACGCAGCCGCGCGAGCCGCCTCACTCGCGTCTAGAGCACCGCATACCTCGCGAGTCACTTCCGCCCATGAAGACATTAAGACCACCTGTATACGAAAGTACATACCTACAAGGTATTGAAATCACTCAAAACCCAAAAAGAGGTAATTGACTTATCATTGTGAGCACCTTTTACTATGGGACCAACCCTGAAAGCGCAAAAAAGAATCAGCTGCTCCATAAATTTTGTTGCACAATTCCAGACTTTGGGTAGATTTCCTAATTGAAAAACCCAATAACACTTCGTATAACATGCTCACGTATAAAAGTATGAAGAAAGCACTTCACTTGGCGTATTTGACCAAATATTCGCGTTATTTCTCATAAAAAATAAACTTTATTCCAATAGAGATAGGGTATATTTTGTATTTGTTAAATAACGCGAATATTTTGTATTAAAGTACTTACGAAATCAAAAGATTTGGTATAGTTTACTCAACAAAGGTCACAAACCTGCGCCGGCGCCAGATGTTCCTTATACGGGTGTTGCGCAAACGCCTTTAGCGCATGCAGGGCCGCCCTAACATCTCTCCTAAAGCTATCTTCGTACTGTCCGCCGGTCGCTCTAGCGAACAGCCTGCGGGATCGTACAGCCAATCGGAACACTGCCCCTAAGGAGCGGAGGCACTTGCGGATTGGCTCCTGACCTTCGGCACTTGCAGCCCATTCGGCGCAGTGCTGTACTGATGAGAGAAGGCCTCTGGAGATAAAATAGAAGTGCATGTAGATCTTGTTAGAGAGAAAACTGTAACTGACTGTTATGAATGTTATGATTTAGAAATCCGATCTAGATATAGTCAATAATAAAGTCTTGGGCAATAATTAGATGAAACGACAGCTAAATGGTAGTTGAAATGCTTAGGGCCATGCGCAACTTGGAGGAAGTAATGTTACTCTATATTGGTCTACCTTGATAATTTAGAAAATGCACTACATAAAGCCCTAATTTAAATGATAAGTTATTTGCCATGATGGAGCGGTGCAGTTATAATGAGTTTACTATGGGAAAATCAACATAACTATAAAATAAATACATAAGATACAGTTCACTTACTTATACACAAGCGCGGCTGAGAAATGTTCTTCAATATAAACATCGAGTACTGGTCTAAAGTGCTGAAACCGAGTCTCGTCTAACAAGCTGCATATCGATATCAGCACCAGGAATACTGTGCCTGAATGTGGAGTGCTGAAAATATGTTCAAAAATATCAATTCCATAATATATTATGCCTTCATTTATTTATGGTTGTTTATTAGATACATTGGTATTTGGCAGCCTTTAACTTTTCTGTCGAATACACACGCTTTACAATTAGCGCGGCGCTTTTATAATTTACCGTAGCACGGCACGATTTTATCGTCACGACACAATAGGGAAGCAAAATATATGAAATTGTAAAAAGATGCTTTTAATTTTCTATCGATGATAACATTGATAACGTATAACGTCGACGTTTGTAATATTGTATAGCTGTTCATTGTATATTGTCATTTAGTGATATAAATGGTATATGGTAAAATTAAAATAAATAAATGTAATGTTTGGTTAAAAGCTTGCCTGTTGCCATCTTCAGTGGAAAACAACGCGAACAACGCGTCGAGTACATCTCTTAGGAACTTGATGAGTTCTTCACAGCTCAGACCGTCACCGAGCCTCAGTACTCGTAATAACGTCTCTTGTACCTTCTCTGGTCGCGCGCGCCATTGAAGTAATGCTAGGAGATCCTCTGCGAAATAAACATTAATATTTGACAGACTTCACAAACAGGACTCGTTATTTATCTATATATACCTACTAATATTATAAAGCTGTTTGAACGCGCTATCTCTAGAACTACCAGTTGGATTTGAAAAAATATTTTTGTATAATGCCAGATTCATGGGGAATAGCATAGGCTATATAACATCACGCTACGACCCTTCGGAGCCGAGCAACGGGGGCGAAACCGCGGGGAACAGCTAGTTTAGGTATAATTACATGCACAACATTACGGAATGGAATCCAATACATCTGTTTCTAGCCTCTACAATTCTATATGGAAAGACTGCAACATAAAAACAACGTGACACATGTTACATGTGACAACAGTGAAACATGTTATTCTTCCAACCATCTTCTTAGTAGATCTGTCTAAGCAGATGCGGCTGACAAATACAAAGATAATAATTATTAGCATATCTTCAAATGCTTTTTTGCAGTAATCTTTTTAGACATCTACCTTCAGTTGTATGTGTTTCTGGTACTCACCATTTTGAGTCAACTTAGTGGAACACAATAGCGTGCTAATAGTACAGTTTTCTTTGGAACTTCTTTGGAATGTAGGCACCACGCCGTTGACGGATCCCGCACGGGCAGCGTCCGCCGCGCACGATGGTAAGGATAGGTAACTCGCTGACGTCAACCTGGTCGTAGAAGATTACATTTTATTTAGATGAAGGAATGAAATGAAAATGAAAAAAGGATGAACTTGAAAATCCTCAATAGCACCTAGTAAGCTTTGATATGTAAGCTTACTAGGTGCTATTGAGGATTTTCAAGTATTAAAAAAAACGGACTTAAGGGTAAAAGACATTTCATTAGGGGACTAAGAGGGTAGAGGTAAGGAGAACCACCTCATATGGGAGACAAGTTGAAAAAGTGTGCAGCTTTATGCAGTAAATAACAGTTCAAAAGCCCTCCAAAATAGCGCTAGCATAGGCAAAGGGTATGGTATGAAAGTAACAGTTGTTGACGAATTGAATTTTTTGATTAGATTGAACTTTTGGCGCTTTCTTTTAAATTCACCCTGTTGCTACTGTAGCGCCACCTTAATTTAACGCATTTTGACGGACACTTTTCATACACAGAGACGTTTCTCCATACCTCTACCCTCCATAGTCTAAATAGATAGGTAGGGAGACTAGGTGATACAATACTTACTTAGTGGGATCGTCACACTTATACACGTATAGTTCGTGTGCCCCGTCCCTCAAAGTAGCACCGCTGGCTTCCATCAGTCGTGCGAACGCGAAACCGTATAGCTTCCTCTCAGTTTTGTCCCTCGCTGCAAAAAAAAACATATTAAATGTATAACCAGTCAATAACAATTAGTTATATAATTATCATGTCTTCTCCGCACAAGTATTATGAGAGAGATGTATGAATTCGAGATCCAAAATACAGAAAATGAAAACGAAAAATTTGTGACACCCAGGCATATTAGGTACAGAATCGTATGCCGTCCGCCGTATCACCGTATGGCACTCACAGTTCAGTGTTACACTCTCGAAATTTGTTGCAACTTACATCGATACTCTCAGAGTGATTTTTCAACCTGTTTGTTAAAGGCAGTACTCACTAGAACAATGTCTGAACTCGATGCGCACGTGAGCGTTGGTGAACGTCTCCAGCGGCACGGTGAGCCGCAGGTGCTCGCCCCACGCCGGACTGTTGTTGTGGTACAATACCACAGATTCGTATGAAGTCGAACCGGTACCACTCGCGCCCCATACGCATTCCTGTTTGAAGATATTAGGTAATTAAAGGTTTTTGAGGAGATATATGTATTTAAGCTTTCTTGCATGAAGAAATTTGTTTAAGGTTTTTGACGATGAAACTCAACATCAAGCTTATTCGCTTTAGTATTAGCTTTAGTAATATTCACCGCTTTGAAATCGTAAACGAGTGGACGTCCATTGAAGATTTTTTCGACGACCGAGCTAGCAGTTGAAATAAATTATACATTGGCCGATGGCGGGCTTTATTGGTAAAGGAAAACTCGCTATTTGGTTACTCAACTTGTGTGTGTGCTTAAGATGGGACATCTCTTTTGCTAACATAATAATACAAATGCTTAGAGATATTTACAACAGTAGATTCTAATTTAAGCGTTCGGTATCCTGTATTACAACATACAGTAAACATGATTTCACCGACCCCTCATATTCTCAACTTCACTTCGAGAAAAACCTATCAACATAACAAAACTTACATTAATAACTTGTCCCGTACTATCATGCACGGTAACTGTAGCTAGAACATTCTTCGCAGTACTTTTGCCTCCCCTTTCAAACTCAGCTTTCTCGAGCGTAAGATAGAGGTCGTTGCGAACGTCACCGGGCATTATGACGTCAGGGAAGCCGCGCTTTGCCGTCACTGTGGCCCCGGATCCAACCGCTTCTGATATGCTTCCCGTATTTGATAAAAGACGTAGTGCCACTACTATGCCTGGAACAAAGAACATTTTGGCGTTAATAGTATTGGCAGTGTTTACAGACCTTACAGTAGTTCATCGAACATACAAATAAACAAACTTTTCTGGATCGACCTGAAGTTAGCCGTTTGAATGTGCAATGGATTATTTAGGGTATATAATCTATTGCGCAGCAAAAAGGCTAACTTCAGAGCGGTCCAGAAAAGTTTGTTTTGAGAACTGCACGATTGACCTGTGAAAACCCTCGCGTTGAACGACTGTAACGCTTCCCCCACATTGGGCGTGCGCCTTCCTTGAGCGTATGCTCGACGCGAACGACGCGTGCGTGAACGTTCGCGTCATTCACACGCTCGAGGAACGCGCACGCCTAATGTGGGGGAGGCGTAAGGAGTATAATAATAGCTAGACTGTGGTACTGAAGTAACAGCAGTGGTGGCCCAGTGGTAGCAGCCTCGACTTACAAATAGTGGGTCGTGGGTTCAAACCCCGGCAGGCGCACACTTTGTGCAATTTATTTTATCTAAAAACTCTCTAAAAACGGCGAAAAAAACATCGTGAACTAATCTAATCCTAGAACCAAAAATTTAAAAACTTGTGACGTTCACCAAACCGTATTGGACCCGCGTGGTGGACTATGGCCCACTCTCTTTCATAGCATGGGAGGAGGCCTGAGTCCCAGCAGTGGATGGAACATTATAGGTTAATTATGCTAGTCAATACTAACTGTGTTTTGTAAATAAGTTTATTTATACCCCAATGGGTATAAATTTATTTACAAAACACACATTTAATTAAAAGCGTTCTTAAATTAAACAAATACCTACATATTTTTATTTTATTTAACGTAGTTTTCCATGGTATTATGACAATTGTTACAATGTTGTTCTTGTTTGCTACAAACTATACACACAATAGAAGTTTATTGTTTAGTTATTAACAATTCCGAAACATTACCTTCATCATTACATAATATTTATTATCAAATAACGCGCATGTGCAATTTACGTTGCTAATATTAGATTTACAAGAATACCATAATTATGAATAAATTATGCTAATGCCAAGTGTATAAATGGCACCGCGAGGTTAATTAGCAATGCAAAATAAATTGTCGTTTTCCTGTAATCTTTTGATGATAGTATCTTTACGTCAACTTGTTCATCCTTTTAAACGGGGAAGCTATTCATCAGAAATACATTTAATGCGTCATAATAAGGATGAGGTGCTGATTTGATTTTACTAGTTAACAACACCGTTTTATTTTTGGTGCAATATTTGGGTCAATTCCTATCAACTCTAATTATTTCTGAATTTTCACTCCGCAAACTTCGGAGATAAGGGGGGGGGGGTGGTATTTTTTCAGACATTTTTCATCATATTATGTCGAAATCTGTGAGACTTAAAATTAAATGAAAATATAATATTTTGAAATGTGCAGATCAAGCCCTTTCATATGATATGTCACTTAACCCAGTACCCTTTGAAATTTTGGACCCCCACTCGGGCCCCTTTTGCAATGAAAATAAATATATTTTCTTCATTTTTTCATTTGCAATAAAGTTGGACAAGCATTCTTTATAACTGTTCCAAATTTCAAGTCGAAAGCATTAGTAGAACTTGCTGAAATAAGCAGGTGTGACAGACAGACAGACAGACAGACGTAGTCGCATCATAAGGGTTCCTTTTTTACCATTTTGGTACGGAACCCTAATGAAATCATCGAATTCATGAAAATCTAGTGGTTGTAGTGTAGCCCGACTTCCACCAACCCCATTTTTTTTTTTGTGTGTAGGTATCACTACATAATAGGTACTATATCAGATAAGCAATCATTAGTATTTACCTCTTTAGTAATACCTCTTGTAATAAAATAATAAGTAGCCTCCTATAAAACTTAATATTTTTTTTTATGTTTTATGCTAATTTATATTCAGACACAATGTAAATTCTTATTGAATTATTGTATAAAAAAAAACAAAAATAAAATAAGTAACCTCCTACAACACTCTTATTTGACTTGTGAAAACTTTTCCAGACACGATTAATTATTTCTTTCCAATCCAACACAAACATACATTAACAACACATCTAATAGATATGCAATCGACATTCTCTTGTTTCACACAACCGGTGTGGGACTGGTTCTCGGCGCAGTAACGTTATCTAACGTTGGCGATTTATTTAGTGATTTATTAATGTGACTTGATTAGCCTGCTGCGTCTCTATGTTATTTCAAGCGGCATTTACACTATACTATTATTATCTTTCATACAACCGCAAAGATTGTTATTTTTTAAATCGAAGGCGTATATCCATCAACCCGCACTGGACCCGCGTGGTGGATTACGGCCCACTCCCTCTTACACAGAGGAGACCTGTGTCCCAACAGTGGGAACATTAGGTTACAGTAATGTTGTTATTTTTTTTTTAAACGAAATGTCAGGTAAAGGCATTGATAAGCATTATGCTTAGCTGTGCATATGTATGTACAAGTTAAGTGATTTTGGCTTCGTCAACCACCTCCCTCCCACCCCTGTAAGTCCAAAAAAGTTGTATTTTGTTTTACATTGACACTGTAATTTAAAAGTCAGTCTAAGGTAGGTAATTAAACTTAAAACACGGCAACATTAATCTGCTGCTACGGTAGTCTGCAATTATTTTTGTCTGGTAGCACTGCTACTCCAAGGCTACTCCGGTTTCCAACGGGTCCGTGGCTTAGGCCCCCAGTGGTCGAGGCACCTGTGGCCGACGCCCCTGATTCGATTGATTTAATATCGTTTTTTTGTGCTTAGTATAGTAAACGAGAAAAGTGTTTCACCATAATAATAAAGATAAAATCATCCCTGTTAGCAGACGAAAGAACAACACTTTAAAGAATGAAAAAATGATTGCCAATTTGACTGAACAGTATGAAAACAAAAAAATTACCACGATCATGTTTTTAGAACAAATCCGACCGTATGTGGCAATCCGTCCAAAAAGTAATGATTTAACTTACTAACGCTGAGTTGCAGAAAAGGTCATTAAGTTTTACTGAGACTTTAACGATAGAAATTGTATGGTTAAAGTCTCCTTAAAACTTTAATTATCTTTCTGCAACCGACCGTATGTTTAATTAATTATATTATTGTTAAAAAGATAAAAATAACATTTCACTATGTAAAAAGTTATTTGCTCTGCAGTAATTTTTATACTGATTTATTTAAAATCACTATCTTATTTTATTATATTAGAGACTGATTATTTTAATTAAGTTAAATGATTCTCTTAATTATGGGTAATGAAAACTGTAATTTATAATACAATATTTTTACTAGATTTCTTATTGAGATAAATAAATAAATAATGAAAAATAACTAAAACTTTTATTTTTCAAAACATACATCTAATACTTAAAGCATTTCTGTGTTATAAATATAATAAAATTATGATTTATTATTATACATAATACTTACAATCAATATACATTTATTATTTTTGTGCCTGACTGTACATTTGATCAAAAATTGCTTTTAATTAATTTTTTCGAATCGGGGGCGTCGGCCACAGGTTCCTCGACCACTGGGGGCCTAAGCCACGGACCCTTTCCAACGGCGTTACTTTTGGGAGCCAGCGCCGGCTGCGGAGGCAGTCCCTATTTATTATCCTATTTTAAAACGTTAACGGAGATGCACAATCCTACTAATATTATAAACGTGAAAGTTTGTGAGGATGTAAAAATGTATGGATGTTTGTTACTCTTTCACGCAAAAATACTGAACGGATTTTGATGAAACTTTGCAGTAATATAGCTTATACATCAGAATAACACATAGGCTACTTTTGATCCCAAAAACGCGGGCGAAGCCGCGGGCGGAAGCTAGTAAGTAATAAATAAGTATAGAATATAATCTTTCGATTTTGTTTAATTGAGGAATGCGTCATGTCAAGGATGTTTTAAAAAACTCAGAATATGAAAGTTTCTCAGACTATTCCTAAGTCATTAATCTACAGAAGTTAAAAAATGTTATCATGATTATGGGAGTAATTAACTTACCGTAATTAGGTTGTCCGGGTAGGATATTACACTTATTCGTTTGCTTTCTTATTAGCATATCGTGTAACTGATGGAAGTCTTTCTCTTCACATTGGTAGACCTAGAAACCATAAGCAATGTAACTGATAGAAAGTTGTTCTAATAAAATAACAATGCTAATAATGCGATCAGTAACCCAAACCATGAAACAAGGCAGTATACTTGTGGTTTAGTGATTTTCAAAAAGATTTTGTCAGATAAATATTTGGTTTCCCACTTTTGGGAATCATTCTGATGTTCAATACTCAAATCCACCTCATCAAAAATGTACATCGCAGAGTTTCCAATCACCCCAAAACTTTGTAATTAAACTTACTTTGAACGTATACTCCTTCTCGCCAGGATGTTGACCTGGTTGTCTTAGGAACTCGGCTAATGGTAACACTCCAGCTCCCAAAGGCCTCCTGGCCACTGGTCCTCTCCTCTCGCCAGTCCCACTGCCGCTGCTGCCCGCGCCTGCCCAACGACCAACGCGTATCACCCACGCGACCAACCACAACTCGCGAGTGAGATCTGTTGTTGATAGGTCCTGAAAATTAGGATATTAAAGTAGTTTCTAAACTTTCAGGAATTGTACACATGTTCTTCAACTAGATCGGGACTTAACGTGCACAGAACATAATCAAAATAACAGTATTTTTTATATACCTGCCGGCCTAGCATGACCACGATAGAAACGGGTTTTGTCTACATAGAAATAGACAAAGTGACAGATTGTAGAAACATTTCTACGTTTTATGAATGAAACGGTAGTACAATCTGTCACTTTGTCTATTTCTATGTAGACAAAACCCGTTTCTATCGTGGTCATGCTAGGCCGGCTGTACACACCTCGACGTTTCGATCAAGTTGCATTGACCGTGGTTACGAGAAGACTCTTCTCGTGACCACGGTCAAAATACCTACTGTTATTTTGATTATGTTCTGTGCGCGTAAAGTCCCGATTTAGTTGAAAAACAAGAGGATACCTATTATACCTATTCATAATGGTTTAGTGGTCTTTTGTTCTTGGTAGGAATGGTGATTTCATTATAATTTAATAACCTATAAATCATCAAGTAGGTATGTCTGTAATATAGTCGTTTTAACAAAGTGAATTTTTGCTGAATGTATCTCTAGAGACTTTTGTTCGTCTTACTTGATAATTGCAATCTAAATTGTGTTAATCCAGAACTTAGATTTGGTTGGTTACGTACAACAAAAGATAACTAGTATTTTTTTAGATGTTATAGAGTCATTCGGGGTAACTGAGCGCAGTGGGTAAGTGAGCGCAGCGCCTATATCTCCCGAACGGGGAGTGGGGGGGCGGTGGTTTGTTTGGGTCAAACAGTGTCGCTAGAGTGCCCAACTAGTTGCGACCTTACACAATGGTGTGCGGTTGACGGATAACTTCTTTTTCATAGAAAACTGTATTTGGTGTTTAAATCCGTTGTTCTTTGTTTATTGGAAAACAGTGTAGCACTAATGTTATTAATTTCATAACGGTAAGTCGTTTCTTCTTTGAATATTAACATATATTTACGCTACATTTCTAAATAAAGTTTGAGGTTATATTTGCTTTCAATTTATTTTATGAGGATCCATTTGCAATTTGGTGTTCTGGGGAAAGTGTGCGTGGGTAAGTGTGCGCATGCGTATAGAAAAGAGCTGCTGCAAGTACCATTCGTATTAGTGAGTTTGTCTTCGAAAACGTTAAACTGAACACAGATACGTTTAAATTAAACAATTAAATTTCTGTATTTTAATTTTAGTTGTAATCCAAAGAAATGATTAAGTTTATTTTATTTTTCGAGAAAAAAAAATATTATTATGCAAAGGCTAATATCTAATAAAAATGATTTCTAAGTGGCATTACAATAAAGAACCTTTATCCTTGAATATAGTGTTTATTTTGATTAATGCAAAGAATGAGCTTACTCACCATATGCGTATACTTACCCCATACGGGTGCGCACAGTTACCCGCATCGTGGGTCAAGTGAGCGCATTCCGATTTTATGTAATAAAATGCTTAAAGAAAAAAAACTACCAAGATTTCTATTCTTGTTTTTATTTCATTTTAAATATGGTTTATCTCAGAACCATTTTTTGTATTCTCAACTCTTTTATTTTATGCGTAGTGAACCATTATTTACAAAAGTGCGCACAGTTGACCCGAATGACTCTACATTACTAGTCACGTGCATACATTTTGTAGCATTAGACCCGACTGATGCACTCAGTTATTAATTAGCTCTTTCTGCTATGTCACTAGCCGCCTTTACCTAAACTAGTGAGACATACCCAAAATAAGCACGAGAGTAAAGCCCCAGTGAATACATCCAAAAACATAATAATTATATGAAATCAAACCATCTACAACCGAGACTACTACGCCTCGTAAAATTTTTATTTGAACTCATAAATAAAGAACTAATAAGGACGAAAATTCCTACACCTACACGATAATCATGGCCTTTAAACATCCGCGTGTCTTCGTGTTATTATAATATAATAATAATATAATAATAATTTATTCAAATAAAAAAAAATATATATAAAAAAATATATATTGTATTGAACTTGACCCTACCAGTAATACTAATAGGTAAGTATGAACACGCACCAGATTTAATTGATGTATAAAACTAGACTTCATGATTAAGGGGGGTCCGTCAAGGTAGCCCGTGAAATTCAAAATTGCAGCGCTGTTTTACGTTATGTGTTGATGATAATTTAATACACGACAACAATGTTATTATAGTTAGATAGGTACTAAATAATAATTATTAAAATCACTAATAACGCTTTCGCAATTATATTGAGGTAAAAAAGTAGTAAGTAGAGTATTTTGCTCAAATATAACTTTGAGAGCTTGAACATAATCTCTGTAAATAAACCTTATCTCAATGGCTATTAGTCCTTTAGCAAAATCGGCTAAAAAGAGTTAGTAGGTACCTTCTGTTATCGACACCTCGCCTTATACTGCACTGAACCAGTTTTCTTGCCTTAACCTCGATGACGTGTTGCAAAACGATCAAGTTACAATTAAAAAATCTTGGAACATTGTTTGAGTTAAAAACAAACAACAAACAAATATTGTCACAAGGCTCAAATTGATTAAAACAAGCCTTATAAGTTCTACAGAGATATAAAGAGCGATTCACAATATCGATAAATATTAATATGCAGCCAATTCAGCAAGATTACCAGAATATTGAGCGTAAATCTGAAATAACAATGCAGATAACGATGATCTTGTTCAGAATTGAATTATATCGGTATCTAAACAATATCGATAGTGTAAAAGCTTGTATTGCTTTACTTGAATAACATTTTATCGAAGCGGAACATATCGGCACTGGGGGGTGATTCTCGCGGGTTCGATATTGATATCGAATTCGATATATATTGCAACAACTGTCAAAATCCCTACCATTTTGACATTTGTTGCAATATATATCGAATTCGATATCAATATATCACCCGCGAGAATCACCCCCCTGGAGCAGTAAACGATTTCTGATAACTTTCTGCGACACATATTACTAAAATATAAAACAATAAGCTAGGTAATTCATTATTTTTTTGTCAGAATAATACAAGTTATTTTTCATACTGTCAAAATAGCCTATTGCCTCTTTAAACATAAAGGCTATTTTCAGCTTTCGCAGTGGCAGTATTTATCAGAAACATTAAAAAATGGAACAGAATTTGCATAAAATTATCTGCCAAATGAGGTAAACGGAACTTATCCAGAGATGGTGAAAAAGGCCTTAAGTTGCAAAACTTACCGCAAATAAGGTACTGTTCGCATGCAATCGGTCCACATAGTTCGAGAATCCGTCTCTGGCTATCCTGATCCGGAATCTTTCTGACAAAGGTTGACCTCTCCTGGCGTCGTGAAGCCAGAGCAATAGTTCTGCTTCATCCCCTCCTGCTGTGTGTCCGAAGTCTCTCATACTGCACATGAGATGGTGGGATTGGACGGTTGTGGTGGTGATGTTCGAGCTGTTTGAGGTGAGAGTGCCTGAGTTGAAACTGCTGCCCGATCCGCCTGCCCGACGGAGCGTGCCTCGCCACTGGGGACAAGATAAAACATGAGCTTTACACATACAAGCTATGGGTGGCCAGTTGGTTACTAAGATATCTCGTTACGTATTCGGAGACACAACATATAAGATAGTCTTGACGCCAGAACAGGATAACTCACTCGTACCGCCCATACGGGTTCGGAAAAACATGTCTGATTTGGTTCCCCTTAAATTGGTTCAATGTAAAAACTCATAGTTTAGTATATGCGAAGATTTCGGTGCACAAACTTGTATACTACTAAACTATGAAATTCTACCGGCCGATAAATTCATTTTCAAGAACCAAATCGGGCAAGTGAAGAAATGCCCTAACGCTTTAACAGGGAAAAACAGCATTTACTTATAAATAAAGCGCTAATAAGGTCGTCGGCATGTGATAATAGAAATTCAATTCGACAAGATTCGACATTGTATTGAAAATGGCAAAGTCAGTTGATAAATGCGTGATGAGGATGAGGGCATTGACTTATAACAAAGAAGACCAAAGCGTTTTTCTAGCTTACATCCAATGTCCAATGTCCACTTCACTCAAAGATACTGTGTCGTGAGTTCATTAGGCCCACGACTTGTTTCTTTATCCATAATACAAGTCGGTATCAAGTTTTATGTGGAGCGACTACAGTCTGCCATCCGCATCTATTAGGGAAACTGGGCTTACACTGTATGGCAGTATAAATGTCGATACATATTGGGAGCCTGCACCTATCAAACACATTTTGTCACTAATTGTTACATTTGTAGACCACTAACGTTCCAAGACACATGTCACGAATTTTGAACAGGAATTGGTAGAATCTGTGATATACATGTCAGGTCCTTTGATTGGAATTACAAAGGAAGGTGACCATTCTTAGCAGTCTACAAGTTCTCACTGCTCCTTTGCTATAACAATTTTAGATACAGTAAGCAATATAAAACGCGACATGTGTTGCTAAGTTATGAAACTCGACCTGTGAAATCACTCACTTGGCTACATACTTCCCATAAAAGGCAGGAGTATTCTATATTTATGGTAAGCTCGCAAGTACAGATTTGCTGACTTCATATAAAAACATGCCGTGCCATGTTTGTGAAGCAACTGCTACGCGAACGATAAATTGCAGCTGTATAAGATATTAATGTGGTGGTGCAAATCTAGTATAGAATCTTTAGTTCGTTTGATTGAAGCATGGACACAATTCAGGAAAGAGGACAAAAATAAAGTCAAACAGCTGAATCGAACGGTGTAAAAATCGCAGACTTATCTTTTGTGTAAAACTGTAACTTTGTTCAGAAATAGAATATTGTGAATAGATTCATTTCCACCGTAGGCTTACGACTTCAAATTGCTTATTCAGCGAATGTAAAAACTATAATATATATTTTAGGAAGCTACCTATTGCTTAACATTTTGAACGCCACGGCATAAACGCATCGCCGTGCCGTGTACGCCAAGCTATAAATGTCCCGCTTTTTCTGTCACGTATAAATTGTGTCGTTGGCGTCCAGGGACAGTTTTCGCTTGTCACGTATATGTGACCATGGCGCTCAAAAGGTTAAACGATCATTATGCTGTCACGATGTGTTAGAGAGACGAATAAGTTCCTCGGTCGGAAGCTGTTCCTCAGTTAACTTGAGTCACAATACCTGACACAAGGTCGGAAGCTAATGAGCCTGAGACAATTTCCTTAAGTATACATTACACTATGGGAATTTAGCAAACGAATAATAAAATGAGGATAAAGAACCACTTATTACGCAGCTAAACGCAATTATTCATCTTTAGCAGAACCTAAGGCTAACACTAGGCGGTAGGTATAAGATCCAGTCTGAGATTTATCCTCGAGAAGTTTCCTCAATAAGTTATAGTATTTAAATAATAATGTTAAAAAATTTTAACATACCAATAAACTTGCATTCATAACAGTTAGGATATTGAATACTAGCTTCCGTCTGCGGCTTCGCCCGCGTTTTTCGGGATAAAAAGTAGCCTATGTGTTATTCTGATGTACCTATAAGCTACATTACTGTAAAGTTTCATCAAAATCCGTTCAGTAGTTTTTGCGTGAAAGAGTAACAAACATCCATCCATACATCCTCACAAACTTTGGCATTTATAATATTAGTAGGATAGGATTAGTTGCGGTGTAAACGAGTACTAAGATTTCCTGTGGGAAGCGAGGTAAGTACTGATATAAAATATAATTTATGTTCCGATAGAGATCGTTTACAACCGTGAGCAGATGTAATGCAGGGAGTCCATAAACTTATATCGAGTTTACATCCTACCTGAAGTACCTAGGCGGTTTATATGACGACGAAGGACCTATGTTTGCACCGATTGTTTGCACCAAGCTAAACTATGACTTGCGACGCTTTCATTGGAGATTATAGCTGAAGAATAATATCTAGTAAGGAAGACTGACCAAACTAGGAGGCCGGCTCCGTACAACGAGCGATAACAGGCCCACGCACACATGTACGCAAGATCTACGTACGTAGTCGTACAAGGCGATTTCAAACTATCTTAAACGAATGCACTTGCTGTACGAAGACGCGTGTCTATGTGTGTGTGCCTTTTGGCTCGTTGAATGGAGCCGGATCTCTGTATATATCTATTCACTTTGTGCTAATAGCCTGGAACTTCGACCGTCACCTAAAGATGCTTTCGTTAGGCAGCTGGGTCAAGCTTATGGTGCCAAAAATGGTACTTTTGGACACGTCCGCTGTTTTTAGGAGGTTCCTCTCTCTGAACCCCAGACCGTAGCCTCGATCCTGTTCCCGATGCGAGATATTACAATTTCTGCTCGTATCTTCATTCTTTTAGGGATAATACTTCCTTGTTTTACCAACTTTTACCCTCAATTTCTGAAATCCTATATTTTGATCTGTTGTCAAATCTCATGTCAAGCGATTTGATGGCTGTTGTTATTTCGATCAATGAATCATAACAACTAACATGATCGACAGCTAACAGGTTCGATCTCCGCATTAGGTTCTTTCATTAGGAAATTAAGTGGCATGACGCGAAGTCTGGATTTGTGCCTATTTGTGTCCAGTTAATTGCAATAGGGCTGCCCCTCGATCACATTGGACTTGGGATACAGGCCTGATGCCATGTCTACGTAAACTTTCTTACGTAACGAAAAAGTTACGGATAGGTTTATTTACCTAGGTATTAGGTTAGGTTATGTCATAAATGCACAAAATAAATTTAATAAATAGGTAGGGAGATTGACGTAAAGGTATTGTTAATTATGAACTGTTTTACGTATCTATTTACCTGCGTAACATTGATTTTGTAGTAACGTCAGCGTAAACAGGAAAGTGTTTGTCAATATAAGCTAAGGAAAATGTTGCATGCGGGTAATTTTTCTAAGTCACGCATAAGTAAAAGCAGATGATTGCATCTGTTTACGTTTTAACCTACATAATAACATTTTTTCCTTATAGTTCTTCGGCTGTCTGGTGCATTGATCAACTCTGTCTTACCACTGTAATTAATACACTTTAAGTTTAAGGTCTCTAACTCACGACTTTCTTTTTACGCGATTGAGACGAAGCGCCCGAACAATTTGTGTTACTTCACTGATTGTTCGGACACTTCGTTCTCAATCGCGCAAAAATAACGTCGTCAGTTAGAGGCCCAAGGAGAGTAGAAATGAAACAAACTATAAGTAAGTAGTAGGTTACTATAATAGTACATAAAGTTATTTCAAAATTAAATATAAATGTAGTATGAGGTGTCAAATAAATGAATGCGTTTGGTTTTAAGCGAGCTGTTCCATTTATAGATTTTTTTTCTTGGAGTAGGTTAGGTAGGTCATTTTATCTCAAGTACCTAAGTTCATTTATAGTGTTAGATAATCTTCTGTTTAATAAGGGCCGTAATCCTCGAGATGAAGTAGGCAACCGGTGTCATAAATATTGTCCTACTTCGAACTTATGAAACTTAGCCACGTACAGTCACGGTACGAAAACCTTCGTCAGTTTTCAAATTCATACCTTAATTGACTTGATTAAGGTATGAATTTGAAAACTGACGAAGGTTTAGGACGCAATCTAATATTACTTTTTGAAGCTACGGCACCGTTGGCCTAGACAAACATTCTTGAAGGCTATTTTAATGCACTCCATTGTGAATATGCGAAGTAATTAAGGACTTTAATTCTTGATTCTAAACAAACTCACCGCTGCTGCTCGTTCTGCGCTTTCCACGTGCACTCTATAAAGCTCCACAAGGCTCATATCTTCAGGGTCAACTGCTTCCGCGCCACGTCGAGGCACCAGCTCCAACCCAAGCTTTCTGAAAATAATGAGACATTGAACATAAGATTTTGGGGATAGTCATCAATCAAGTTACGGGTTTTGTCTACAGAAGAATAGACAAAGTAATATATTGTAGAAAGATTTTACCGTTTTATGCAAACAATGATGAGAAGAAATGTTTCTATCAGTAGATAGAGAAAAGTCTGGTAAGTACGCCAAGCACACGGGTCGCCGCGTGCTCGGGCAGTAGAGATAACGAGTTGGATAGAAACAACTTTGTCTATTCTTTGGTAGAATAGAAATAAAATTGGTCATGCTAAGCCGGCTGGTCTTTGTAGCAGTCTGAGGGACGATGCTCAACCGTGACTTTCTTTTTAGCCGACTGTGGTATGTCCACACGGTTGACTTGGGCGGCAAAATGCGGTCCGTGTGAATAAAACTTAATGCATTTTTTACAAATTTGGCCCGCCCACATTATCGTTGTGTGTGGTTGTGGCAAGTGTGAATGAGTCCTAAGTCAGCCCACTTCTCGTCGGCAAATATAAAAATATCAGTGATGTCGATCACATGGTATCTACACATAATATCATCAATAAATCAAGTGTAAGGTGTAACCCATGGAAGGTAACAGCTATCGAGATAAGGAGTAAAACCTAGCTAAAACAAATTGCTCCAACCTAGTTTCATGAAACTACTATTTCATAAGTAAACTTAGGTTACGGTACGTGGTTAAGGTAAAACAAAAACCTAGTGTTATTGACACACCTAGATATAGTATTCGCAGTATTGGTGAATGCAAATGCAACATTTATGATGACACAGATGAGAAACGGTTAATTTGAAACCAATTTCCTTGTATAAAATCCCCTTGTGCCTACGTGATACCTGCCCGTGCGAATAACATGATTCACCGAAAAAGGATTCATGGAACAACAAAACCTCGATGGCAGTAGGTTGCCAGTACCTATTGCATTAAATACCTTTTCTTTTTTTTTATTGTGAAAAGGTAACAGACCGCAGAGCTATTCTGTCATGATTTGAGTGCATACCTATAGCACAGCCGGGGGACACTTCTGCGGATATTTTTTTATAGCTAGGTCCCCCAACTGCGATCTCTTTTTCTTTTTAGGGTTCCGTGCCAAAATGGTAAAACGGAACCCTTATGGTGCGACTTTGTCTGTCTGTCTGTCTGTCACGGCTGCTTATTTCAGCAATATCGACTTGAAATTGGAACAGTTAAAAAGACAGCTTGCCCATCTTTATTGCAAATAAAAAAAAAATTTAAACATTTTTATTTTTATTGCAAATGGCGCCGCGATGGGGGGCTTCAATTTTTTTTAATTTTAAAGTGGGTTCAAGTGGCATATCATATGAAAGGGCTTCATTTGCACATTTCAAAATATATTTTTGTTTTGTTTTACGCCCTATAGTTTTCGAAAATCCTTAAAAGGATTAAAGTATCATCCATCGAGTGTTTCTTTCAGTCAGTCAGCATCTAGCTTTGAAGGTATGGGCACTAAATAATCCTGTAACAGTTCCATAAAATGTTTCATTCAATGTTGAAAATAAAATTTGTTCGAGTAGAGACATTGAACCAATTTAAACATCAACTAGATTAACGGTGATCAAGATTTTTAAAACCAATTTGCTGTAAACGGCTCTAATTCCAGATGGTCGTGCAGTTAATTGAAGCGACAGAGATTGCAAATAAATAATAATTATATGTTCCGGAATAACTATTTTAAAAGCCAAATTAGATGAACGGATAAACGGTCACGTAACCGCCGTTGTAGACGGAGCTTTCAATCAACTCACGGCGCATGTTGTTATTCGACTTCAAATGTGAGACGCATTTAAAATAAACTTTACTAACAAAGAATAAGGTATAATTTACATTCACTTGTTTCTTTGTTAGAAGGCTGTATTGTCATTATGCATTTATACGTTTTCCTGGACGCAAAATCTTTATATGGAATTTACGAATATTACGCATCTGAAATATTTAATTATTGTGAAATCATTATTTATTGGTATTTCAGTTGTTAGTTTAATACAAGTTTAAACAATTTAAGTACCTTAGTAACTATAAATGTGATCAATGCATTGATGATAGAAAAATACGCTACAAAAACAATAAACACACATCAGCAGGAAAAAGATCAACCGCCTAAGAAGACTTTCTGATAAGAATATCTCAAATCTATGTGTTATGTAGCTAGCTGTAGCATTTATACTCAAAAAGTTGATCAACTTTATCATATTATTTTGACTTAACCTATTAACCTCAGTGGACAAAAAAGGGTATTTTCTAGTTTAAATTAAAATACGGAGAAATTTCTATCTTCCATATTTTGCGTTTGCATTGGTAACTATGATAGGAAGGTTCTAAATGTTTTTTTTTTTATGATGAATAAGTATCTATTTTTGTTATTATGACTCATACAATGTCAAAGTTCTATCAGCCTTTAGATGATATTTCACACATTTTGCAATCATTGTTTGTATAATTACAAATATTGCGACATTCGACATTGTGACACACGGTTTCTAATTCCATACATATTATTGTTTACTGAAAATGCACAATACGACGATCGAGATTCCCTCTGTACAATAAAAGGCATTAGGGAGGAAAATATTTGAGAAAAACAATGTGAATCAACAAAAATGTCTTACCTACCTATATAATTTAACAAAAGACTATTGTTCTATAATAGTGTATACAGCCGAAAGATTTAAGTTTTAAATAAGTTTTATGTCATGTTAATAACTACTTCCCAGCTCCATCATGAGACCCTGGACATCATCAAGGTCCATAATACTTGTCAAGCCAAATCCAACGAGCCCAAACACGACGAAGTTATGTTAAGAAGTTGAGGAGTCCCTATGGCTACCTTCCAGCCTCCATAGTGAAACGCGTTCCACAGCTCAATCGGTTGGGAGTATCTGGTTTAAAATTCAGTTGCAAGATTTGGCGTCATACACACAAGGGAAGTTAAATACGTTAAATAAAAGCTTGTAATTAATAACATGGCCATTATAATATGCACACGTACTGTACAATTTTGCCCGAGGTATTCAGACCCGAACACTAACGACTACATGGGGTTCCTTGTACGAACCTACGAACGCCCAAACAACTCAGAGTTTTGGGATTAAAATAACTTACACCAGCACGTATATTTTAAGTGTTGGGTAGTTTTAAGTTGGTAAGACTTCCAGACTTTCTGTAAATGTTTCTACGTTTATCCAGTCCAGCTTCTTGGAAGTAAGCTTGCTTCCAAAAACGCACGCACGTTTTTGAAAACGTCTTCAACCTCGGCGCAATCTTACGTGACTGTGGAATGCGCAAAGTCAAGGACTTTAAAAAGAAACAACTGAGAATATGAGGGCAAAATTATTCCACAACGAATGCTCCTACTGCTAGACGTTTAGGAATAGAATAAAATTTCCTTTTTATTTTGTAGTCAGATCTATCTACATAATAATCAGATAATGTCTGATTAGATATCAGACTATACAAAAGGAAGGAAATTACATGGGATGTCATATCCTTCTATGTCCTGCTATATTCTTAGAATTCTAGATTGACACTATTAAACAAGCTAGAGATAGGTATTGGTTTTCCTTTACGTACATAGTTTATAGTAGGATTTTTTAGCTCCATAGTATGTATCGCGACAAGAACAACATGATATGAATATTTATGAATAATTTAAGTTGTTTGTACAATTAATATACCCACAATGGATGACATCAAAATACCATACCTAGTATAGCTTAGGTTTATTTGTTTTAGGCTTTAGGTTAGGTTTCTGTATCTGACCAGCTAGCTATGTGTGCAACCTAAACTTATAAACCGATTTCAATTAACTATGTCGTTTGATAGACCATTATCCAACATGTCTCTTGGGACTTTTATTTGTAGACTTGTTCGACTATCCTTATCTTGTATAATCATAAGGAAAATTATTCATAATGCTAATCATAGTGTTCAAATAATATGCAAAACTAAAGAAATTCTCAGACTTACAGAGGTAGGGCATAGCGTGGCCACGTGGTTACATTGTATGCCTTTGATGCGCGCGAAATAACCGGCTCGCTTGTAGGTATTTATTTGCAAACGCTCTCCCACACAAGAGACATTCCAGGACATTTCAATTTGTTTAAGGCCAGTAAAACACAAATATATGCAAGATTGTAATTCTGATACCTTGTATCAGTAAAGCCTAGCCATACGGGCAATAATGGGGCTCTATTGACGTTGTTGAGAAAATAAGTCCCTCCATCCATACATATCGTTATATTATTCATCATTTGAAGGTTTTTCCCTTGCTTATTTGCATTACATTAAAAAAATATATGGATTTGTTATGCTGGAACAGATATGACACTGTTAAAGCAGTCTGAAAGTAGTATGTTCCGCGAAGTTCAAAATAAAATCATGTAATTATTATGAAACCAAAAAGTTTGATCTAGAGCATAAAACGCACTGAACATTAAAAAGTGCTGGCGATATTAATAATAACAAATATTTGAATACAGTGTTCTTATTGGCTGATGATTGCCTAAATAAATCCATGGTATGGGTCCGTTCAATGTGCAACACAGAAAGGTCACCAAACCAGTTATTCAAGCGACACTGGCTGATGTCTGGAGGTGGTTACCGCACGCAAGCGACTACTATACTATACTAAGAACACTAAAAATATAAGATCGATCCCTAACTATACTTCACTTCACCAATAACATAAACTATTGGTTATTATTTTTTTATTTCATCAAAGCTATTGGTTATTGGCAATTTTACGTTCTTAAAGATATATTTCAAGGCTACGTTTATATTCGGTTGCTGCACCTAACTGTATTTTCACATGGACAGGATTCGTGTATTTGTTAAGGTTTTTCTTCGAATTCAACGTTGGTGATACTTCCAAATAAATCTTTATTTCTTTTTACATAACTGGTATAACGTGAAATGTAACTTGTGAACGATGCAGACGAGGTATGTTAGATATTCAGAACGGATGAGAATGGACGTGCCTTGAAATGAGTACCTAGGTAAGTGACGTTAATGCACGTGGTCGGCAGATCCACCTTAGACATAAATTATAACGACATAGTGTTAATAAATTTTATGCATAATAAAACCCAGACGAAGATGGTGGAATGGTCCAAGACTTTTTTTGAATGATACATATTCGATTATAAGTTAGTTCGAATGAACTAGTCAGGTATCAAATCCAAATTTGTTCGAACAGTCTTTGTTTCCAATGAACAAATTATGGAAAATGATCGGTCAATCGTTTCTGGCACCCATCGGCCGCTGCTGCGGCACTGCCCGCTTTGCTCGAGCAAAACGTGCGTTGTGTGATCATCAGCGTTCTAACCTAAACGGTTTTTCAGCAATTATCAGTTTATCCTTTCTTTTTCTTTGCGTGGGCCAGCTCTCCGAACTCCCTAGCAAGGGTTACGTCCCATCTTCTCATTTTCCGCTAGAGTTAGTCGGTATTTCGTAATTTTGTAAATTCGAAATTAAAGGATTCGGTAAATAGTAAATTCAAGACAAACGTTAATCAAACATGTGTAATACTAAAAAAGTCTCAGACGGGCGGGAAGAGTTCGATGCCTACAGACAGACAGGATTGGTCCGTATTAGCTAATGATCGGAAAGTGTGGAAAAAGGGAAGGGGGCGGGCGTTGGCGCTGCAATGGGAGATGCACACAACATAAGCTGAAAATAAACATAATAAAAAGAAATTAGTAATCATTCAAAACGAAGCTAAATAAAATATCACCATAATTTTGCTTGCGTTTTCTATCAACTCATCTAAAGAGACAATTACCTACCGTCCAGCCCAACTATAGATAGTGTGAATACTCATTCCTCATTCTCATGGTCAACGACCAATTGACATAGCATAGCCACCTACATAAATATTCCAAGTTGAATGACCTCTCTAATCGACGCTTGATATAAGACCATCAAATTATCCGACTATAATTTACATATTATGACGTAGTCAATATTTTCCATATCTAAGGACGTGACGTCACGCATAATATTTAAATGGAGTCAATACAAGCAATACACGCTGTTATCGTATTAGTATAAGCCGTCAAACCAAAACGGTAACTTATTTAAATTTCCATGTGGTTTTATGACGTAAATTACCAACGATGGTTTACTACACAATATCGTAGTAATCCTACACAAATAGCAATATTTACGTCATTTATTTTCTGTATACTTGTAAGTCTATGATAAGTATAATTTATATACCTACATAAATAATAAGATTTATCTTATAAATGTGTCTAGTGCGATTCATGCAAGGCTTTTTATGCTAACTTAAAAAAAAAAGTAAGAGCCTCTAACCTATCAAGCATCGTAAGGTAGACACAGTAAAAAATATATTGGACACTGGTGTCCTTTCGGCAGTTCAATGACTATGCTTATATTATAATTACGAGTATAACTTCAGAGTCATCATAAAAACTAAGTTGGCTATCTACAGTAGGTACGCAATTTAAGTTGACAAGTCTGGTATCAGGCTTTCCATAAGTTCATGCATGTTTACGTAAGCGTTCAAATACATAGAAACATACTGCGACGCTATTTGCACGAACTTCAATCCGGTCAACTTAGATTGCACGTATTGTACTTATTATCTTTCCATGGTAATTTGAAAGAAAATTTGTTTTAATTTTATTTGGAATCCTTTCAAAAACTGTATTACCTGGATGATTTTGTTCATGTTTATCCATTGTTCCGAGAGTTATTTATTGTAAAGCATCAAATAAGGCTTTTACATTACCTATTTCAAATAAGTATACCGTACCTACCTATTTATTTTATTAGAAGAAACAGCGATTGTTGAATACTTTTCAGCTTCGATGAATTTTCGTGTGTCAGTAAAGAAGAAGTGATGCAACACACCCGTAATATTTCATGTTGGGTTTACACTTCGTGCCCTTAAGTTAGAACAGTGGTTCCTAACCGGGGTCCGCGAGACACCCGCGGAATTTTAGATTTTGAACTTTAGGATCCCTGCACCGAAAAAGTTCTAGTGGTTCATGGTTAAAAAGGGTTGGAGCCCACTGCCTTAGGCTCATCACAGACCGGGCACGCCGCAATAGCGGCGGTAAGGCCCGTGATGAGGGAGTGGCTCGGGAGACGGCATGGCGCCCTTAGCTTCCGGCTTACACAGGTGCTTTCTGGACACGGGTGCTTCGGAAAGTACCTGTGCCGTATAGGCCGGGAGCCGACGCCCGGTTGCCACCATTGCGGTGACTGCCCCGACGACACGGCGCAGCACACACTGGAGGAGTGCCCAGCTTGGGCAGTGCAGCGCCGTGACCTCGTCGCGGCGGTCGGAGCTGCGGGTGGCCTCTCGCTCCCGGCCGTGGTTGAGGCCATGGTCGGCAGCGAGAGCGCTTGGAACGCCGTCGCCTCCTTCTGCGAGGAGGTGATGGACGCCAAGGAGGCGGCGGAAAGGGAGAGGGAGGCGGTGTCCTCTCTCCCCATCCGCAGCAGACGCACCGGGCGCCGTAGGGCGGCCAACGATCTCCGGCCACCATAGGGTGCGGCCTGCGGGCGGCGGACTTGGGGCGTCCGTCGCCCGAACGGAAACAGGCCCGAGACGGTGGCGCGACGTGTTCCGCGCGCGCCTCTCTAGAGGAATTGCGGCCGTGCATGACGGCCGCATAGGGTGACGGGGCCCGCCTTTCATTTGGCGGGCCAATACCTGCCGGGGGTGCGGACGAATGCGCAAGCGACTCCCGCGCCCCCGGCGTAAGGTAATTGGAGGAACACCGGGGTGGTTTTAGTCAGTAAGAGTCTGACAGACCCCTCCGCCCTCCCCAGGGCGGGGGACATCCATGAGGATTTCCACCTCGAAAAAAAAAAAAAAAAAAAAAAAAAAAAGGCTCATCACAGACCAACGATCTCCGGCCACCATAGGGTGCGGCCTGCGGGCGGCGGACTTGGGGCGTCCGTCGCCCGAACGGAAACAGGCCCGAGACGGTGGCGCGACGTGTTCCGCGCGCGCCTCTCCAGAGGAATTGCGGCCGTACATGACGGCCGCATAGGGTGACGGGGCCCGCCTTTCATTTGGCGGGCCAATACCTGCCGGGGGTGCGGACGAATGCGCAAGTGACTCCCGTGCCCCAGGCGTAAGGTAGTTGGAGGAACACCGGGGTGGTTTTAGTCAGTAAGAGTCTGACAGACCCCCTCGCCCTCCCTAGGGCGGGGGACATCCATGAGGATTTCCACCTCGAAAAAAAAAAAAAAGGCTCATCACAGACATCGTCCGTCGCCCGAACGGAAACAGGCCCGAGACGGTGGCTCGAGTTGATCGAAATAACAAGAACCAATAAGGTGACATAAGATTTGAACAAATTAAAATTAATGGGTTTTCAGAGAATAGGGAAAAGTCTCATAGTTATCTGTCTAGGTTTTTAACTATTTGTTTTGTATTGACATGCAATATTCAATACCTACAGTATTATCAATATCATAATTCACAAAATATTTTATAATATTATTGTAATTTAAACTGATTTTTTTTAAAGGAAAAAAATAAATAAAACATTCACCTAAAAATAAAAACGAACAATGCATTGTAATTGTAATATCTATCTAATAAAACTGCCATTTTTGTTTAGTACTACATAATATAACACACGATAAATAAAATGCGCACAACCTCATTAAAATACCAGTCGTATTTTAAAATAAATTCCTAGCACAGGCTAAAGGAATCAGTGTCTCTCTCACCCGCCGAAATACTTATCGAGAAATGCTAGATTTCATCGTGACAGACCAAACAGGTAAATCAAGTTTTGCAGAACTCCAGCGCATCGAACTTCATCACGTTACGACGTTTCATTAGACAATTATTTCGTAATCCTTTATATAAAATGCTGTTTGGTTAGTTTTTAATTTTTAGCGTTTCATTTTGTTATTGGAATGTGAAAAATCGCAAATTATCATAATAACGTCATATCTTGGAAATGTTTGTCTTTGTTCAATATTTGGCGCACCCTAGAAAACTTAATCAACCTGCAGGACAACACAGCAAAGGCCTAGAACAAAGTTACGAGTGAAACTGCTAAAAAGAAATATGGGTACATACAATTACCCAATTGTACGTACCCATATTCCTTTTTAGCAATGCGAGTGTGTTATTACATTATTTTCAAGTGAGAGTTATTACATTTCATTAAGAGATCTAATTGAACATCTAAGATACTAATAGAGGCTTGAAATGATGTGAGCCCGCCTTTTCATATTATTATAAAAGTCGGTCTTCGATAAAAGTTACAAAAACATTAGAGTATTTTTAAAAGTTGGCAAGGTTCATGGCTAAATATCACGTTCTTTAGCAAAACTGCTAAAAAAGATAGAATTAAACAATTTTTTGCCCAAAAATCTGCAGATGAAATAAATCTGGAAGAATATCAAAACAATTGATGGGGAAAACTTGAATATTTGCTTACGCACGGACATCACTCAAAATAATAAATGGATTTAATTTATGAAGTTTAAACTGAAGCCACTGCCCGAAAAGATTATAAATCACCGTCACACGTTCAAAGGAATGAGTAGCGAATATTTTCGCAAGCTATACCGGACTCAGCAAAACTAGTCTGCTAACTTGAAAATTATAAGACGATAAAACGTTTAGATATAAAAATTATGAACGTACCATTAGGCTGTTTTATAAGTTACGTAATCATCTGCTAAGTACTGAATATGGGCAATCGGCTAAAACCACATCTCAGCTGTATCTAGCTTTTTATATCGACTTGAGGAACAGGTAGACCGTCGCATCGCATGCCAGTCCAATGAGCCTGCAGCGGCCGACCGCGCTTTGCAGCGACCGGACCCGTAATTACTGAGACATATAATTGACTCTTTATGAACTGATATCGCCTACACATCAGTACTAAACATGTACCTACTCTCTTATATTTATCTTGTAAGTTTGCTCCGGTTTGATGCAAAAAAGAGCGCAAAATATTTGCATCGCAAATGTATATCCATTGCACAAACTTCAGTTTGCAATTAATAAGTAGCTTATTAGTGTCTATCTATAGCCGTTGGCCTAAAAAGTGATGTGTTGAACTTAAATGAGAGGTTTCGCCTGAATATTCGATATCAAAATGACAACCCTTGCCTTATCAAAGCTTCATCTCATTCAGGTCAGCTGATAGATTTGACGTCAAGATCACTCAGAAAAATCTACGTAAAAACGATTTGATGGTTTTTGCACATAAACTATATGACTAAATTATGTATATTTATAACTAAAGCATTAATAAGACAATGCATTTTTTTTTACCAAATTACTATGGCCCAAAAATGTGTTAATTAAGAGCCGCGAGCGGTCCACTCGTCGAAACCAGTCATCAAAATCTCGCCAAAAAAAATCGACACGAAAGATCAAAGTATTGCTCACGGAGAAACCTCAAGACGGAGTCAAGACCCTCGACTCGAACTCGTTCAGTACCCGTGGCTACTGGCTACTGTGCACTTTAGCTTTAGAGAGAGACAGAAAATATGCGAGCCTTTTGGACTCTGTGCGTAGAAGAGAGACAGATAGAGATGCGCACGCGCAACGCAGACGCCAAACATCGGTAGTAAAATCCCGCGCGAGTCACCGAGTACGAGGCCGATCGAATCGGCCACTCGTTCGTTCAGTTACGTTTCCGACCCACGAGCAGCTGGTGCGCAGTGCTGCGGGCCCCCAGTTGCCACTCGTTTTTACTCCAACCGCTTCATTATATTGTATGACATATCCCTTGTAATACAATGACGTTGAACTATTGTAGCAAAGTATTTTTAGACATATTATAAGTGAGGCTGTGATCAGTGTTGTGTACAAAGAACGAGCTACTTGCGATCATAAAATTTTAGAGACCGGAGTGGCTGGAAAAGTAACAGTTAGGTTTAAAAGGTAAGTGAGTTGTGTCACAAAAGCTTACTGGAATGGATTGAGTCGAGCTTAACTCATATCGACGACGCGAGGAATGTTGTTTGACAGCATACATGTGCGGGAACAAAAGCCTTGTGCATAGTCATCCCATCCCATTTCTTTTTTATTTCGCCCGCTGTCTTGCGAGGTAGGAACGGTGGGTAAGTAATGAACGAACGATTAATGGATTCATATAAAAGTAATGATGTTATGAATTAAAGACGCCTCGATGTGTCAGTGTAGTTTCTCATGGTCACAGGTAGCGGCTGTGTCCCCGATTACCTGAGCGACGAGTAAGGGGGAAAAGGACGCCGTTCTATTTACCGGGAACTCCATTTGAATAGAATGGACAAAGCAAGTTCAGCCAAAGGGATGAACGTATTTGAACACCACATTGTTGAAATAAATAATTACCACGTTTTTATTCATACAATTTGGAATTTATGATATTTTTGGGAGTTTACAATTCGCGATGTTTCATTTCATAGATTCTCAATAAGAAACTGTATGAACACGCGAAATTCACGGTCCACGAAACTTCATTGAAGATGTGCCGACCAAGGACACAGTGGATAAAGAAATAAAAACAATCAAACCAATGCCCGCTTAATTTTGTAACAACCCGGATATGTACACGTACAAAACAAAATAACAATCACATTGTGACTGTAGTAGAAAATAATTTCCTACTGTACGAGTGACCGCGTAGGTACTAATAATAACTTACATAGGTAAGTAGTTAGGTATTTTATTAGCTGTAATTAATTTAGACGACCAAATTAGTAATGATATTATCGTTTAATAAGTTTTTAACAGGAATTTCCGAAGTAATGACGATCATGTACCTAATCGCGCAGTTGGTACTGTCATTATCTAAGGCGATCATGTAAAAAGGTCAACACATCAAGTACCTACCTAGTTTAAATACGATTTCATAACATTTACCGTAGAGCACATTTAAATTTCAAATAACGCGTGAAAGAGTAGGAAATTATCGGGTTCCCATTAGGTACCGTGTGAGAGTTTCTTTGGTATGATGCCACAAAAGGGGGCATCTTTAACCGGTCTCACATATTATTCTTGTCACGGCGCGCGGCCACGGCACCTGCATCCATGATGACGCCGAAGCGCCTGGCGATAACCTCTAAAATACGCCTTGAACTTGCAAACTTGTTTAATATTCGTGTTTCTCATATAAAAATAATAGTATCACTAATTGGCAGTAAAGTCACGCTTATTCTTGTCTTTCTTAGCTTGCCCAGAGCTTACATATTCAAATGATCCTGAGAATTCAAAGAATGGAATTTAAGTAAATTATTCCAGGATTCTTATGCTTGGCACTGGAAGAGATAGAGATAAATACAAAGCACGTTCGAAAGTCTATTACCTATATCCCTCATTGCGTACGCGGCACACGCGCTATCAATTAGCCTGCACAAGTTTTACAAAGCGTGGTTTTGTTTACCAACCCACCGAGAATTTCAAAGTGCATCTCTGACCCCAGATGATAAAATACCTATCATTTTCTGTTGTATGATATGGATTCTTTGCCACTGCAATATTGACAATAAATAATGTGTTAGAGAATTTTATCAGAGCGTGTAGTTTAAAGGTCTACGAAACATAAGCTGGACCGCATTAACGCAACCGCAGGTTCACATTAGAAGCGCATTTCCGTATGAATGGACACAAAACATGACGAAAGGCAGGCATAGTCACCGCGGATGTATGACCCACACACTCACAACTTTATCTTGCCACAACCCATAATTTCAACGGGTTCTTCTACTTATGTTAATAAAGACCACGTGTTTTCACATTGTTTTTATACAATGTAAACAATGCGGGAAGGAATGCCACTAACAATCAACGCAGTCAATGAGAGTTAATTATATCAGACACGAGACGACAGCAGCCGACCGAACTGAATCAGTACGTTGCTTCGCCGCGAGCGAGGCTCTAGAGACGTAAATTACAACAGAAGCGACAAACTGGGCCGTTCACTTGCACTGCAAATCTCAACGTTACCTAATATTTGGACCAATCGTTTCACGTCATTAGTCACGCTTTCTGATGAAATGCTTATTGTCCAACTGAGACATCGATACCAATTCTGCGTGATTCTTTCCCACGAATTCTTTCCCTCTGTATTGTATTAAGTTTGAACGCGTGGTGTGCAGGTTGAAGCGGCTCACATTTACCGCAATTAGTGTCCATTCAGTTGTGAGTTGACGCGTGCCGTTTGAGTCAAATAAGTACGGCAGCTGCATGTAGCTCATTATCACGAGTTTAGGAGTGAAATCTGACTTCTAAAGACTTGCACAAGAATTCCCACACGCTTCACGACGCTAAATTATTTTGATTTACAAGAGGAACCTATAAACGCCAAAGTAATTTATAACGAAAGATAATAAAATCGAGTTAGCAACGCGAAGTGCCGGTGATAAATGGTCTGCGGCAACAAGTGAGTGGAACAAGGATATGCAGTTAAGAGCGGCACAAAAGGTTCAGGGACGGAGCCCACCCGCCACTGCTTGTGCGCCTGTGCATGTCATAAACAGCGGAATGTACGCCTTACTTCTCCCCCTCCTCTGCTCCATTATCAGTCATGGCGTTAGCAAACAACGGGTTTCTCAAAATATTTATCATTCAGGAAATATGTCGACGTATCGATATTTTACACGAATACACAAAATATGACATGAGCAAATATTTGTGATTTGATGAATAATAATATGAGACTCGCAATTTGAATAGACGAATAATAGGACATAAGTAAAACAGAATTATTTATAATTTTGTTTCTACATATTTTATTGTACGCCATCCCCTCACCCTTCGCCACTGTAAGATATCACACATTAAACGTAATAACGAATTATCCTCTAAAGCTATTAATCGATTGTCGAGATCGCGACATGCAAAGCTGGAAACGATTGTCGCCTCTCAAACTGGTTTCCGCGTCAAATTCGCGTTGCCAGGCGATGCATCAGCCAGGGTCGGTTGAGGTAAAGCAGCGAGGGGGCACGGGGGAGGAGGGAGGTTAAAAACGCAGGAGGCGCACGAACAGCGGCCGGTCGACGACCCGCCACATGCCCTGCGCCGGCGCACCATTCGCCTCCACCGCACTCCATCCTAACACGATTACGATTATGTTAGCAAAATAGTTAAAAATGACTTGTTTCATGCAACACAGCTGCATACAATAGCTACGTACGCTGACATAAACGATGATGTTATGATTATGATGACTATCGCATTCATACACACATTGCACGATACAAGTCAAGAGATACTACACATAATAAATTCCATCAATAACAGTTATAATAAGTGCTCTTCTCGAACCAATTTCGTAACAAATTTCAATGATCAATTAATATTGCCCCCTGCGAGCGACCTAAATAGCACATGTTAGAAGCGACACCGCGTAGGAACGGGATCAAGAAGTCGTCAAGGTTAGATCCATTTATCATGAGTTGTCTACTAGACTGTTGTACCTATTCATTCATTTGTACACATCCTACGGCAATAGGCCAGAATGAATACAAGGATAGTTAGTAAAGTAATAAAGTCAATATGACGGCTGCACATATTTACACGTGGAGTTAGCAGCGAAGAAAAAAATTTAGGTGCTGTATAAAAAACCGCTGGACCCGACTGGACAAGGTGTGGGCGGGAGGTAGCTACAACGTTAAATTATGTTTGAGGTCATTAATTGAGAAGACCAGCCCTAGTAGATATGGGTTCGAGATCTCTTCACATAACTGTTTATCGATTTGGGATATAAACTTACAAAGCGAATGTTTATATGAAAATGTAGACATGGGAACGACGACTCGACACAGCTGTTACGCACATTGGTAGAATCAAAACACTAATAAAGTTTACCGTTTAAGTTCTAATTTCGTATGGGTGGCGTATGGCACTTGTCACGAAGTTAACTAAGACGCGTGGATGTATTTATAGTAGTCTTTTGTGACTGTAGTTTCTAATGTAGACAAAGGGTTGGATTAGAGTTTAAACTGTCTGCCGTATGTTTTGATTGTAAGCTAAAACGTTCATTTGCAATTCATTTACAATTGCATGATGCTTAAACAGAATATAAAACCACAATATATCTGCAACTACACTGACGGCCTTTGACTGTATATTGTTTGCATTATTAAAGGTTGAATGCTTTAAAACTTACTTATCATTGTTGTTTATGTTGTTCCAGACAACGAAGTAATTAAACACATACAAGATGGCGGTATTTGGCTTGGTGTCATCGGTAGCGGGCTTTGTCAAGGTTCGCTACCTCATCGACAAGGCTGTCATCGACAACATGGTGTTCAGAATGCACTATCGCATCACATCAGCCATATTGTTCCTGTGCTGTATACTTGTCACCGCTAATAATCTTATTGGTAAGTTTTCTTTTAACTGTACTAGCTTTTGTTTTACTTATTACATTTAGGGCCTAAGATAGTTCCTTGAGACACGCCGAGCGTCATTGCTCAATGTTCCATTAGGCCTAGGCCGTTTTAGATTATTTTTTCAGGAATCACAGTAGTTAAATCAACTTAGCTTTCAATCCGATTCTGAACATTCTTTCACTAATAGAAAGCTACATATCCTTGGCTACTTGCACAGTTTCTGTGGGTCACACGGACGAAGTCGATAAATGTACGAAAGAAATTGGCGTGTATCAGCTAGTGATTTGCTCACGGAAGTCGTAAACGGGATATGGGTCATTGTCGCGTTGCTAGACAGACAGACGATGGGACAGCAACCTGTTTATGTATTGTCTTTAAATTATATAGGTACTTTATTACGCGGAACAGAGCTAAGTATTTCCTCTGTTCGTTGAGAAATAACCATGAATACAGACTAGCGATATTTTGAATACTACAAGGTATTTGATACTCATGTCAATGTGATTAACTGATTCTGCGAACTTTGTGTAGTAAAAAAATTATATAAAATAGATACAAAGTAACATACCTACCCAGGAAATTAACAATAGAATTAATTAGATAAACACAGTTTCTCCGAACGTTTTTCTTTCTGTATTCAATGTAGATTTAAATGGAATATTGAATTCAAGGGAAGTTTGTTCCCATGAAAACATGTGACCAAGTCGGTATGTAACTCACTATTTATAATTCCCCTATTCACGCTCAGTGGATAATCAACCTGTTTCTTTACAAGGTGTATTTTAATTATGCATAATATGGAATTATTTCACTAAGTATCGTTAACCTGAATACTTTATAGACTTTCTGATAAATCGCCTATATTTAGGTAATATTATGATAACTAGAGCTGCCGCAAATAGTTGTTACGGCGACTAATCGGTTGGCGATTAAATAATCGCCAACCGATTAGTCGCCGTATTCCCTGTAGCAAATATTCAAATTATTCGACATCAAAAACGATACTATACGAGTATAGATAAGAAATTAGTAATAAACAACAATAATATTATGCCTCTGGTGGTTTCGATCCTTAAAATGTTCAGTTTGTCTACTTATAATTATGGGTACCTAGGTATACTTATATGGGTCTTACAGAAATCTTTGGCATGCTTGACTATGAAAAAAACCGGCCAAGTGCGAGTCGTACTCGCGCACCGAGGGTTCCGTATCATTTTTGGACGTATAAAGTGAATAAAACCGGACCGCATAACTCCCTATCCGTTTTACCAAAAAATAAAATGTAAACAAACAAACCAATGGTTCTCAAATAGCTTCGAGATATCCCCATGATCTCCGCAGTTTTATCGGCTATGTCGTACTTGTAAGCATAGGAATCCTTAGGCCACGTCTCTTCTACATGCTTATAGACGTTGATAAGGGTCTTCTTAACCACTGAACCCATCATTGTCCTCTTGGACCGCTTTTTTTTCGGTGATGAAATGCAAATATTGCTCGGCCCAGGTTCACTCATTTTACAAAAAAAAAACAATAAAAAATAGAGTAACAAAGAAGACAAACTCAACAAAATCAATAACTTAATGAATAATAACGAAAACACAACGAAATATCGAATAATAACACGGTGGCATCAACGAGTTTAATCACAGCTGTAAACAAAACATGGCGGTTATAATCAAGTTATAATCCGACCGAATTAAGAAACACTCGTTCCAATGTAAAATAGTCAGTTATAAAGTACACTTGAAATTACCAGCGTATAAAATGAAATACAGATTAGGAAACCTTGCCATTTTAGTTTCTTTATAAGGTAAGTTAGTTATTCGTATTAATTTTGTATTAATAAAAAATTTATACGTATTAATATTGGTATCAGTAATAATTGTAAAATCTAAGATTTTATGTTTTTTTATAAATGTAAAGAGTTTAAGGTGGTATTTGAAATAAATAATTAAATTTTGCTATAGTAATGTTAATATTAACTTTATCATTGTAAATGTGACATCCAAACAACCCTTTTTATGGTTTGTTTACATTTTATTTTTTGGTAAAACGGATAGGGTATAGTTTGTTTGTGAAGGAATTTTGATGATTTTGAAAAAACTGAATTATTTCAGATTTTTCGCTCCGCAAACTTCGGAGATAAGAAGGGGGGGGGGGGGATGGTATTTTTTCAGTCATTTTTCATCATATGTCGAAAACTGTAAAACATTGTGCAGATCAAGCCCTTTCATATGATGTGCACTTGACCTAGTAACCTCACTTTAAAATTTCGGACCCCCACTCCGGCCCCTTTTGCAATGAAAATAAAAATATTTTTTGACTTTTTCATTTGCAATAAAGTTGGGCAAGCATTCTTTATAACTTCCAAATTTCAAGTCGATAGCATTAGACAGACAGACAGACAAAGTCGCACCATATCCTTTTTACCATTTTGGTACGGAACCCTAAAAAGCGCAACAGGCTGGACCCCATCCGTGCACTAGTTTTTCTGCACCACAATCTGCTCTTTGTGGACTTTGAATATTCATTAAAATTCAACAGTAAAACGTGACATGATTTATATAGAAATGACCTATAAATAAATGACTGATTTAGAAACCTACCGTACTTATTTAACTTTTTTTATATTAATTACCTACCTAATGATAATTTCTAAATAAATAATATTACTTAGGTATTCTGTTGATCGCACAGAATAAAACTTAATTTAAGTTTGATGCTTTCCAATGGCCGTATACAATAACCGATCTATTGGTTCTTTCCCCAATTAGAAATCGATTTTTGACATTACTTCTATATAGCTTAAGTATGTCAAACGAGAACGGCCATAAATCTGTAGTTTTTTCTTTCAAAATATATGGTATGTCAGACAATTTATTCTCCGTTGTCGAATAATAGACACTTTTATTAGGTAGCTGTTCAACGAATAATGGAAAATGACGAATAATGGCGATACCTAGTGGATAACTGCGGCATCTCGAATGATAACTGATGTTTCTAGCAACACCACGCAATTGGCTATTTTATTTTTATGTCTTATTAGTTCTGTTTATTCTCAAAGAATATCGAGATTAGGTACTAAGTAGTTTTTTACACAACGCACAATTTAGAAAATCTGCAGGATAGCTTTTATTTATTTACCTACAAGTGACTGATGTTATAAAGAAAAACTCAGAATTATTTATTGTTCAGAGTCCAAAGAATCTAATGAGGTAATCAAGTTTCCAGAGCGATGGGCAAGCAACCTCTCATTACAAACGTATCATTGCAATTTTTATACCACAGTCATTTCAAGCTGCGAGCATGAGGACACACAAAGCAACAATAAATTAAATTAAGTGTGTAATAAACTACAAAATTATCTTGAGCATTATCACCACATACGTGAAAGTAACACCAAGAATTGTAAAATCCCAGTGAAAGCTCATTAACTGAACACCTAATTGCAAATGTTTTTGTTTCTAAAGATGCAAAGTATGACCTAGACATTAACCTAAAGACCGAATAGCACAGAGAGTCTAAACAGAAATAACAGTCCGTCTCGTCTGATCTCGTAACTACCGTAAAAGTGTGAATCATTTTCAGGTCATTGTTCAGAACAGGATCACCGTGTGTGTAACAGTTACCCAAATTGAGACGTCATGACAAATTGATTGTACAAACATACACACAGTCAGTCGTAAACGTACGTGATAAGATTCAATTCAGTAGAGCGAAACGGGTCAGTGAACTTACAAAGCATACAAGATTATGTATTAGGAAACAAGTGTATTTGATTGAAGCGATAGTGGAAAGTTTGTGCATAGCAATTTGCGTAGGCGACTGAACGAGATCATGTGCAGAGTATGCATCTGCATTGATAATACTTTTAAAACCTAAAGGTGGTGCGCATGTTGTTTCTGTATGCAGTCGAATCAACCATCAATGATTCCTTAAAACAGTTCCATATATTATTTAGATAGCTCTTTTAGGTTTTACTGCGATCACTTCGGTCGTGTAGGTACCTACTGATCATCAGTTCTGCCTTCCAATTGAGCAGCGCATCGTTGGGTTTTTCTGTTATGAAATTCATCATTTTTTATTTTCTAGGTATTGATGACAAACCCACCCTAAACGGATTTAGTACCTAATAGTCATCATCAAATCATCACACACTTTATCTTTATTTTGCCAGATGTTTATTTACCAATTTTATGTTATTTGCATCCCAAAATAATTTTAATGAAACAATAAATTTTACCTACTATTGTGCACTTGACATTAGAAACTAAAATGAAGAACAATCAACTTGCAAAAAAACTGCACATAAACATAGAAAACTTTAAAGGTCATGGAATCTTACGGTTGACTGAAGTTTTACACTATTTCACAGTTCAAAGTCAAATACAATGTAAAACGTGTTAATGCTCCTGTGTACAAGTACATGTTAAACTTTATATAAATAGCCTTTATTGCGGAAGTTTGCGTTATATTACTAGTGAAATCCTGTGGAAATCCTTCCCAAGATTTACCGTGTGCTATTTATTCCACTCTATTAGCTTATCTTTATTCAACTTCAACTATCTTAAGAGTGTTTACAGCATCTAATGGAACATTCAAGTTCTGTACCGTCGTATACTGTACGTATGCTTTATCAATATAAAGTGAGCTTTTCTAGAATCAGGATTCTGTACATCTGATAGTACCTATCTATTATTTAGACATGAGATGTCCTGGGCTAATAATTATGGCACACATCTGGACGGGTTCTAGACACAAGCTTATTAGAACCATAACAGTTATCATTATCATACACATGATAAAGACCATAAAGCATCGTTAAACGTCTCGTATGTACACATTAGGTACATTATCCCCAATTAACTAACGATATGCAGTTTAATGAGGCGATTATGACATCCAGTACCTACCTATGTTTGCATGCCTGCTTTGCGTTTTCTATAAATAGTATGAAATAAAGTTGTTTTTCGTGTCTCTCTGTTTGTCCACTTATTTCTTCTAAACATCACAATGGTATTTAATGTGGTTTTCACCACCAGTTAGACATAGATAATTTATTTCGGAATGTTTACACACAGAAATCTCGATGATTTGACATGTCGCCACATCAGTAAATTGCACCCATGCGAAGCAGGGCCGGGCCGGGTCGCTAGTAGTTAGTAGGTAGTTTAATAGAATGCTCGTGTGCTTTCTTATGGAATGTTATCTTTATTGTATCATTAATTGGTTCTAAAAAGTTAAATTCTATATAGGAACAGTTAAGCATTAGGTACAGTCGTTGCAAAAATGACTATTTGTAATAAAAATGACTCGTTTTCAGATATAGGAACCGTACTCATTACCCGTTATTATGTAAAGAGTACGTGATGTCAGGAAGTGTTCGACTGAGCCGGTGGAACAAACGATGTTTACGTTCAACGTTATCGCGTGCTCCCCATTCGATGAGCCACAAACACAAACAAACTACTGCTTAATAGCCACTTGTAACTTATACTTATTAACCATCTGACGATTATTGCAGTGTGAGCGAACGATAAAAATAGGTTATGCTATTCGAATTCAGCTAATGAGATCGTGATTCGTGAGATATGGAATTTACATGATGTGAAATGTTCAAGGTTTGAGTATTGATTCCAATAGAACTATTATCTTCTGCAATTGCACGATTCGCATTCTGAACGTTATGAGGATTATTATTTTGTGGACTTATTACATTGTTTTAGTCATTATCCTCATCTTCGAATTTAACAAAACACCTGTAGGTGTATATGCAACTAGAATTCCTATTATTAGCTGTCCTTATTTGTGCAGGTTGTTGACCAGTTCGTGACAGACAATTTAATTTCAGACAAATTAGCTATACCCATGTTTACCTTAACAAATCTATTTAGAGTCCATAAGTCAACAGAGAAATCAGGTCTAACAGTTTGAATTCTAAAATAAACAATTACGTACAAGTATGCTAGTAATTTACACGACTCGTAAGACACTTAATGGGTCATTAGGCCGTACCTCATTGTCTGTAACTTTCCAACAGTAGGTAGGTACGTACCATCCAACAATGGTAATATCAAATGAACATGCATACTAGAGCGTCCAGGTTCCTTGCGCTAGGTCACGTATCGCATGCACATTGTCTCATAGGTAGTTAGTCAGCAATCCATATGCAGTTTATTGCAGCGTTGCAGTCCGTGATATTTTGCCCTACATGCAGCCTGAACAATCACATTTGTGCCTCAGGTGCTGGTAATCAAAACAGTGTCGTTAGCGACGATAACAGTTACAATAACCTAGGTACTGATTGATTGTTACTATGCATCTAGCCGTGAGAACTGACTAACGAGCTTTTGTAAGACGTGCTCAGCAAATAAGGACACTGAACTAGAAAAGTCTATTAATATTTAGTACTAGTATATCGTGCAACTATTTTTCTTTCAATCTACTAGGGACATTGTTTGCTTTATTTAATGTACTTAATCACAAAGCCAAAGTTAAACTTAAAAAAAAACTAGTTGAACATAATTGTTGAGATGACTCATATTCAATTCAGTAGGTAACTACTTTATCAGAATTGGGATTGTAAAGGGATGTGTTGGGAGATAAAACCTTGTACTTAATAACAAACAATAGTTCATAATTTTGGTCGCTCACAAAGCTGACAGCAACCACAATTTCGCAATCACCTGCATTATTATGACGAACATTGTTTAACGTCACGACCTAAATTCTTCATTCCACATTTATTATATTTTTATACCATATGTGTACCTACGTTATAACATATGACAGTTAAGTTCACGCAGTCCAGCTCACCATGACCCACTAATAATAACCAGCCAATCGCGGCAAAACGAGTATTTCAGGGCGCTATTGATAGAACCGTTTTAAATCCTTATCGTGTACTTTTACTAGTACAATGCTCAACGTAACTTAGAATTAACATAACTTGAATAGCTTGGCGATAACATTAACATTATTGGAAAGGTAATTTGCTCGGTTTGTTGATGGGTACAAACAAACCTGTGTTGCGTTTATATTGCAGTTAATGTCTCGCTTGCGATTTCTCTTGATTGTAAGAATTTATGAAGTCAATGCACTGGTGGCGATAACCTGCTACTTATTTCACCGCGCTTTTTTTTGTAAGCATCTTTTTGAATATCACTGCTCATATTATTATCAATCAAAGCTTAGAGTGTGACAATCGTTCATGCCCCTTCATTAACCATGACGACACCTGCAATAACATTTGATACAACACTTTCTCTCTACCCTGAAGCAATAAAAATGTCGCTATGTTATTTGTTCAGACGTTCTTATTTGTATGTCCGTTTGAGATTCTCAAGATGATGATAAATGCACCAACAATTGTAAGTGCTCGTTATGGAGCAATTAGCAAGCATGTGACTTATATGTCAACTCGACACCTCGGCTGTTGAGTCAGAGTTAACGGTATTCATATGATACAATATTTCGAAATGTCGAATGACCTCTGTAATGTAATATCGACTCTCTAAAGATACTTGAACATAGCGGAATTTCCGTTTCTTTTGAAATGTAAAATATTTTGCTATTGTTTTGTCATCAAAAACATAGCTACATTAATAACAGAAAATACTATTGCGGAAGTTTTTGCTACGTTTAGCATTCATTGATTAATGATTACAGGCAATCTGATCAATTAATTGAACATCAATATTTTCCTATAAGGAAACCGGATAGTGCTGGTAAACGCTAGGCGAGACCGCATTATGTGCAATATCTGGTTAAAACATGAATTTCCCAGGACTGTGCCCATTGCATCCGTTATTTTGCAAGCTGGTCACTCCCTACATTGTCACGTAGATGTGGGTACCGTACCTACTCTTCTGTGGTACCGTATTGACATGTTTTGTGTGGTTCAATGTTATCCGAGACAGACCAAGTGAGATCATACAACTGAATGTAACAGGATAAATTATCCTCATTTGTTCATACTTGATGTGCATATTTGTCAGTATTTTGAATATACAATTATAATTTGACATGAAAACTAATTTAATGATGCACGAGTATATTTATTTTACATCATCAACAGCATGATACTATTATTAAAAAACAAGGCCCGTTCTTGAAATAAATTAAACAACTTATGCACCTGATAACTTGGGTCGTTTATTTTTAAACCGATAACAGGAACATATAACATCGGACCACAGCCCTCAGTAGTCAGTACGAGCAAGGTGATTTGAATGACGGTCGGCAATTGCGACAGGTTGTGGGGCAGTTGCACTATTACTGACGATATTAGCGTCATCCGCACACCGTTGTTGCAATGCCAGGGCCATACAGCAAATAATTTTAATCTAAATATAATTCTGTATAGCCCCAAGCGAAATTCCACTGGCCTTTCTAAGCCTGCCATTAGTAATAACGAGCATATTAACACACGGACTTTAAACCATAATAATACACACATAAGTAGTCATAGTGACTCACTAGTCATGGTCTAAGAAAGTTGGTAACAAATATAAAAAAAACTTTTAACAAGGAAAATACAGACATAAGTTACCCCAAATCGCGAAACAGTGAATCATCACGAGTTACATTTAATCCACGTCAGGTAAAAACCACAGAACACGATTTGCCTACGTGCTTGGTTAGGGACCGACTGACTTTCGCAACTCGACTTGCGGTTTTTGGCTTCACACTTTATTTAAATATCAATTTACTGATTCCTGAGAAAAACTTAGCATTCTTAAACATGTAGGCATGTTCTTAGCTAATTTTTCATATCAATTGAAGGTTGTAATAAAATTTATATTGTCATTATTATCATTGTATAGAAATAGTAGACAAAAAAGCGTAGGTGTACCTATACCTAAGAATGCATTATAAATCCTTATCTTGTATTTCCTTCCAGGCGACCCGATCTCATGTATTAACGATGGAGCGATCCCTGCCCACGTCCTAAACACCTATTGCTGGATCACCTACACGTTTACACTACCGTATTCCGATTCCAAGGCCATAGCACATCCTGGCCTTGGCAATGACTTCGGGGAAGAGAAACGCATCCATGCCTACTACCAGTGGGTGCCTTTCATGCTGTTCTTCCAGGTAAGGACTTTCGCTTTTTATCATCATCAACTTCTGGTTATTAAATATTGCAGAATTCTTTGTAATCCATCGAGAGGTTTTGTGTTGCGTTACGTAAAGTATGATGTAATTATTCATCGAGTGAGTAAACCTGATGACTTGCTGCCTTTTAAGTTTTTGTTACTAGAAACAAACAGGTTTAAAGCTCAACCGTGTAATTTCTATTCGAATGCATAATGGCGTGCGGTAGACTGGCATAATTTTTGTAATTGAAGTAATTGACAATTAACCTAATTTTCCAGGGTCTACTGTTCTACATACCGCATTGGGTTTGGAAGAACTGGGAAGAAGGCAAGGTCCGCATGATATCAGATGGTATGCGTGGTACTGCTGCTAGCATTTCTGACGATAAAAACAACCGTTTGGTGAGTTTCAAATCATTACCTCTATTCCTTGAATATTCCCGTAGCTGTGCAACAAGAATAATAAACAGATATCGCCAGTACCTAACCTACATTAATAAGGCCAATATACATAGGTATCTTGTTTCTTAATAAAGTGGTACAATTGAGATAAGTCCCGATACTAATGAAACTTGATGAACGTCCCTAATAAGACAAATTAACTGAGCCTGGAACGTCTATTATGTAATATTCTGTTCAGACAGCTATGTCTTTTCATACTAGACTAATATTCGGTATTATATGTTACAGAACCGTCTTGTCCAGTACTTGGTAGAAACTAGGCACATGCACAACACTTACTCCTTCGGTTATTTCTTCTGTGAGATGTTGAACTTCGCCAATGTGGTAAGTACATTTTAAATCATATAGTAAACGTATGCCGTCACGGTACGAAGATTCAAGGGTGCATTGTCCTATACTTTACATCTTCACAGATCGCCTAAAAAGATTTGATACCATATAATGGGAGGCGTGGCAACCCCACAGACACAGACTAATCTTCTAATAATAATCAAAATGATCCTACGACAAACATCTTGTTTGATTCATTAACATAATTTCATTTACTTGTAATTTCAGGTTGGCAACATATTCTTCTTGGACACATTCCTCGGTGGTGCTTTCTTGACTTACGGTACTGATGTAGTAAAGTTCTCTAACATGAACCAGGAGCAACGAACTGACCCTATGGTGAGTGTAACAAGTTGGAATCATTAATACTCTGTCGTTAACATGGTAGTTAGTAGTTGGACACGAGTTGCGACAGAGTTGCTCTTTGCAAATCGGCCTTCTCGTAAAAGATTTAATTTTATTAATCCGTTCCAATATCTTCACTCAACTAATGGCCGTTTTCAATAATGTATCTATCCGTGGTTTGCTCACTACAGATATAATTCTGCCATTACTTCTTGGTGTGTTGGTTACTCATTGGTTAATTCTTCTTTCTTTCTATTTTAATTCAAAATTAGACCTCTAGTGGGGAAAAGAGCCGATGCAGAGATTGTTGAAAGCGGTCATGAGAAATGATCGTAGTGCGATAACAGATCTATGGCGTTAACGTTTGAATTGATTTTCCCATTCATAATAAATGAAGGGAAAACCTTTAAATTATTAATAGGTAGAAGCAAACGTAGGTAACCGGATTTACAGCAGTATACTAGCTGACCCCCCCGGCTTCGCAGAGATAAAGTTAAGTTTATCCTTATGAATTGAGTCATGCACAATTCGCTCCTATGAAGCAATCTTACAAATTATTAAATCACTTCGGCGCGCGTTGATAATTACGTGTTATCTCTTAAACTATAAGTCCAAATAACATTCAGAAAACTGCAAAAACCATCTCCATTAAATATTTGTAACGATGGAACTACTTAATTTCATAAGGATTAAAATTTTATTGATAAAATGTCCGAGTTAAACATTAGAAGCTAATTGTTTTTGTTATATAAGTGCTGCCTTTTTATAACCTTACATATAACCCTTTCAAACCGATATTTTTTCTAACTTCCTTGATAAAACCGTGACAGCTCGGTTAATATAAATAACAAATTCATAAATTATACACATAAATCTTCCTCATGAATCCGTCCATTGTTGAAAACCGTATAAAAATCCGTTCAGTAGTTTTTGAGTTTATCGCGTTCAGACAGATAGACAAACACGGCGGGGCGACTTTGTTTTATAATTTATAGAGATCCTGCTGTTTAGCAGGATACTGCTATAAATCTGGTTACCTACGTTTCAGTACCTACCTTGATACTGATATAAGCATGCTAATGTTAAATTAAAAATATAATTTTCAGATCGAAGTCTTTCCAAGAATAACAAAGTGTACATTCCACAAATTCGGTGCTTCTGGAACGATCCAGAAACACGACGCGCTCTGTGTGTTAGCCTTGAATATCCTCAATGAGAAGATTTTCATTTTCCTGTGGTTCTGGTAAGTTGATCTCCATTTACTTTACTTTTGGTTGTATGATTTCATGCAACGCTAATGTGTCTTGTTAAGAATTGTGAGAATTTAGAATATTGTAATAGATGCTAATCTGTGCATTGACAAGTATCTATCTAATGAGATTTTTTCCTTTTGACGGATATGGCACGGCACGGTGGCGTCTCAGCGACCGTCCGACAGCTGAGAAAACCAAAAATGTGTCAAAATATAAAATGTGCCATATATTTTAATACATTTTTGTTTCCCCTTGCTGCCGGGCGGTCGCCAAGCCGTCACCATGCCATCCCGTCCCGTTGGCGTCTAATGGGAAAAGCCCAATCTTAAATTGTTGTCGGTACTAAAATTGTTGATATCTGCCTAATTTAAATCTTTTCCCCTTCACTGTTCTTTTAAGTGTTGCAAGCAGTTTCCTGCGCAGTGTCTTAATTCATTTGTGTTACCTACTATTTCCAGGTTCATCATCTTATCAGTGGTAACCGGATTGGCTCTAATATACTCTGCAGCAGTAATTCTATTGCCAAGCACCCGCGAAACCATCCTCAAGAGGCGGTTCCGTTTCGGAACACCAGCCGGAGTCGAGTCACTCGTTAGGAAAACTCAGGTTTGTTTTAAAATATGTTTTAAAAGCTATTAATAATGACCTAAAACTATACAATGAAGACGAATAAAATTATTGTTTTGTAAAGAAACCCTTTAGCTTGAAATTAACTGTGGCACTGTATTTAAAACAACTCAATTGCATTTTCAGGTGGGTGACTTCCTACTTCTGCACCTGCTAGGTCAGAACATGTCATTACGTGTATTCGGCGAAGTTTTAGATGAGTTGTCACGGAGGCTGCACATGAACTCCAACGCGCCTTCCGCCCCCTCCACCCTCGAGATGGCCCCCATCTACCCCAACATTGACAAGTACGCCAAGGAAACAGAGACGTAAGTTGTGAGACTGAGCTAAGGCAATACACAACACTCCCAGAAATTGTCCTAGAAAATGTATGAAATTTTGTCTCGAATACGACTCTTGAGAAAATCAAGCAATAGGATTCCTATACAATCCATTTACTATAAAAATCTCAATTCTTGTATCCGAGACTACTTTCTTTAAAGAAAGTATAGGACGCAGTGTATTGTTCTTTTAGGAATTGTAACGCTCATTCGCAGTAATGTAAATTGTAAGAAATTCAGTTCCAACGACATGAATGACCATGACATTCCTTATTTTACCTGTTTATGTAAGACAACAATTATTGCCTTTTTGCCTTGAGCTTTAAATTTAGTGAATCACTATACGATTTATAATTAGTATACAAATTGTTGATACATTTCGTATGACATACTAAGCATTTTAATTGTTATGATATGGAATTTGCTGTGGTAATACGACTATGCGAATAAGCAACATTTTATTGAATAACGATATTTGAGTTTCATGTTTAGTTAGTTTTGTAAGTTCGAAGCGACTCGCAGATAAATGCAATTGATATTTAAAAGTACATACCAAGTATACATGCATTCATTTTTATTTTAAGTATAGAAAACCTTTTTTCTATTAGGTTATTATGAAAATAAAAGAGGTTAGAAGCAAGTGTGGTCTGGACAAGTTACGTCTAGGTATTTTTATTTTATTTTCCATCATTAAATGTTATAATTATGTATCATTAAATGACTTGCCTAGATCTGGCTGCTTAGTAACCTCACACGTGAGATATAGAAGACATTTTTAATTTTAACCGTTTCTTATATTTTTTTTATATTTTCTGTAGATAAGGATGATAAAATATTAAGACCATGGCCATGCATTTTTAATTAAATTATTATGTGACCTAAACTCCAATAAAATCTTATGTACAGGCTGGTCGTAAATAATAATAATCAAATTGATATGAAATGTTCAGTGAGTTATACGTAGTAGATTTTAAAACTATAACAACTTCAGAATACACATATCGACTTTAAAATTAAGTCTTTCAATTACAATTAAGTAGATATTATATGATTAGAATATTTTATACGTGCTTCTCTTTTGTTCCATTGCTTTAGTACACATTATGTGGTTATACATGTAACTAATAGTTTTACAAATATGTGTATAAGTCGCTACGTCTGGGAGTATTTGCTGATAGCAAAATTTTATAAAATGTTACTTCAATCTCGCGATTGATATTAAAAGTATATTTTGGTACTATGAAAAAGGGAAGTCATAACTATGTATGAAGTGTGAATGGATATAATCACGGTACGTGTATCGATTAGTTCGAAGTGAATACATTATACTCATAAATTGTTCCAAATGTGCCATTAATGATTTCCAGATGGGAAAGGCCACGGTTCTCAACGTATCTCAAATATTATTTTAGAATAAGATTTCGAGTCATGCATTATTTTATTAGATATGTATGTATGAACTGATAAAAAATCTCAAAAGAATGTCTTCCATACACTCGAGCAGTGTTGCAAATGGAACTCTAATTTTGCAGTTTGCCTTGTATTTACTAGTTTTTAATATTAACTATGCCATTCCTTTATCAAATGTTTTGTAGTGATTACACGACGCTGCCCACTTCCTACGTAATATCTCTGAGACTGCAACAAACATATTTCAATGTGTTACATTGTTTACATTATATTTGGTAATAAATGACTTCAAATAATTACATTTTAGTTTTATTTGTTTGTTTTATTCGTCTGCTAAACTTATTTCATCACCAAGTGTTTCACAAGGAAACCGTACGAGAAAATAGGCAAGATCCAAAACCCTTTGACTGTTACAAATAATAGGCAAGCATTCAGAATAGTTTGGGAGATCAAATGCCTATAGCACAACCGAAAAACACAATGATTCCAAAATTTGTATAATTGAATAGATATTTTAGTAACAGAATTGACATAAAAGAATCTCAAGCACTTGGATTACAATTTTAATACGATAAATAAAAGCTAAACATAAAAGCACATATTTATAACACTTGCACACCTAAAAATCTCTACCCATTTAATATGTAAAGGTACAAACCGGCGACAAGCGATCGCAGTGGCAGTTGCTTTCGCTGACGGCAAGCGACACTACTTATACATAATTTCTATTAAATTGAATTGAGGTCCATTCCGAGCAAAGCGAAATTATATTAAGGTTCGTTACAGAGCATGCTACATATTCAAAGTTACAATACATAAAACAGTTCATTTCCGAATTATCCTCATTCTCGACATTAAACCCAACACCCGACGACGAAAATTCTTTTTTTTATTGCCACCTTCTTGGTTTTGGCAATGGACTTCATTTTCAGCATCAGCATCGCTAAAAAACATGGAAACGATACCCAAAACGATTAATTCATATTTTTTATGGCTGCCATTTTGGAATTGTGAATTAGATTTCGCCTTCCAAAAACCGTTCATACTCCTAAATAAAGAATAAATTGCTATTTTTTTACCTAGCATACTATGGAAGTCTTGGATTGTGTATAACAACTTATGTTAAATGAAAATTACACTTATTTGCATAAAAAAACACTGAAGGTCCGACAGGACAATAATAAAGAAACAATTCACTTGGCAAAGTCGACTCGAAACTTGCGTTAGAACATAAATTTAATTATAATCACACTTGTTCGACAAAGCCCATCGATTGAACAAAGGACAGGCTCAAGGATATTGAAACCGGTAACGTATCAGAAAAAAAAAAACAGTAATTATAAAACAGTATTTGTATAAATAACTATGTACCTACCTACATCGCGCGCTAAAACGTAGGGCATATAACGTAGTATATTATTATAAGATGTGTGATACTATTGCTTGCCTTTTATCATTTTACTATAGGTAGCAATAATTGCATGTAACAACTAAAAATAATAAGATTTTATTTAAAATATGACAATGAGTGCAGTGATAGCCTAGTGGTTTAACCATGTGCCTCCCACGGCGAATGGTTCGAGTTCGATCCCGAGGCACGCACCGCTGACTTTTCTAAGTCATGTGCGTATTAGAAATTAATTATCACTTGCTTTAACGGTGAAGGAAAACATCGTGAGGAAACCGGCATGTCCTAGAACTTGAAGACATGCGACGTCCACCAACCCGCACTGGGCCCGCGTGGTGGACTACGGCCCACTCCCTCTCACAGAGGAGGCCTGTGTCCCAGCAGTGGGAACATTAGTAGGCCGATTATGCTATGCTTATGCATGACAATGATAAATTATTGCCACCTTTAAAACTATTATGCCAAAGTGTTATTTATTAAAACATTCCCTCCAAAAGAAAACCTTCAACGACATTTCTATTTTTTTATTAATTATTTGAAAATATCCCTAGCAATATAAACTACCTTTGATGTCACTCGCACCCTTCAAACTACGAAACCGGCGCGTATTCTGAAATAAAACTGCATTCCCAAACCAAATCATGCCTAGACTCACCTGTTTCCCCAGTCCAGTTTGGCGACGAGCTTGAGCCTCAACGCTCGTGTTTGGTCCTGGGTCAACGTGCCGGCCAGAAGAGCTCGCCGGCCGCTCAGGAGCTCTCTCATCACCTTTGCTACTGCGCTGAACCTGTAGGTTTCTCGCTCCTGGAAAAAAGGCCGAATGATAAAAACCATACACGATGCGTTTTTTTCGTAAGATTGGACAAGAAAACTATTTCAGTTGCATGGAGCAGCACTCTGAGATGATAAGGAAGATATGAACATTATTAAAGCAGATAAATGCTATTCTTGTTGTGACTGCGACATGAGGAAAAATATTCAGAATAGGGCGCCTATACGCATATAAGAGCAATATTCAACATTTTGTGTTGACTCCGATTTTGTAGGTCCAAACGCAACTTAAAAAAAAATGCTGTTTCTTACTAACAGGCAAAACATAAAAACGAAATAAAAATTTGTGCTGTCAAACTATTTTATACTTGTTAAAATTCGAGTAACTCCCATCTACCCCGGTTCTCCTGGCCCTTTAATGGGACAGTTGGGAAAAATTGTTTCATCGTCCCCAGTAGTGCCGATCCCGTCGTTTAAAGCCAGGTTTTCCCACTTTTAGCAATTATTATTGAAGATTTTTGAACATCTGTATCGTATAACGTAGGGCGTGGTTTCGAACCGCAGCAGACGCAGCACACTTTGTGCAATTAGTCTCATCGTTACTGCTCTAAAAACGGTGAAGAGAAATCGGCATGAGGACATGCCGATTTCTCTTCACTTCTTCACTTCTTCTCTTTGAATTTTTGGCTCTAGGAAGAGCCAAAAATTCAAAGACATGAGGCGGCCACCAACCGGCAATGGGCCTGCGTGGTTGACTGCGGCCCCATTGTCTCTCACAGAGAGGAGACTTTTGTCCACGCTATGGGGAACATTTTGTAATCTGATTATGCTTATGCTGGACGGATGATAATGATTCTGAGGGGCCATGCAAACCTTTATGGACACTTTAGAAAAACTAAAAAAAAATAGCACAGTCATACGTATATCAACTTCAAAGGGCGTTATTCAGCACACATTGTAGTTGTGACTGAAAAGGCACTGTTAGTGTAGGTGGTGGTGTAAAGGTATTGTTAGTGTTACAATGGCCTGAAACCTGGCTCTCCGGACGTTCGTACATGTACAGCCGCTTAGAAAACAGTTGTGATTGGGGAATACCCAGAAATGAATACTGCGAAGTCATTTGGACGAACTTCACTAATGGGACTTAGCTTGAAATCACGAAAAAAATAGAAGAATAGCCCAGTAATGTCTGACAAATGATTTAATTATGAGTGACAGGTCGACCACTTACTAAATAGCTCTGATAGGTTCCCATTGCTTACGTCGCCACGTGATAGTATTTTAGAACGAATCGTTCTGAGAGTTCGTTGTAATTTTAACCAGAAAACTCATGAAGTAATAAGCTACATAATGCAAGATTCTACAAACGTTAGTTTCAAGTATTCATAATAATAATATCTCCTATGTAAATAGGTTAAGAAAGGCTTCACACAGAACAGACAAACAATGATTCATGAATAACTAAGAGAATAACAAAGCAAACCGTGAATAGATTACTTGAAATGTTAATATGGACGCCTTTACACAAATATTAAGCTGAATAGCTGTGTCCTAGTATGTCTAATTTCTGTATAAATACGGATAAGTAATATTTTATTTTATGAAGATGTTGCTATGTTGGTAAGTAAAACTGACTAAGTGCAGGTAAGTACTGGTGGAATCTCAATCTATTAATATATAAAATGAATGTTTGTTGGTTTGTTGACCTAGGTACCTATGCGTCCGCGCATCTTTCATATATTTGACTTGAAACTAAAACTTAGTACAATAAGATTCACGAAAGATGACCACTGCGCAGAAGGCATATTTTAGGTCCCTTTGGAGGTGCGAGGTGAGGCGCGGGCGGAATGCGTCAAGACCGGAGCGACGCCATTGGTCCGCGCCAGTGTACGTGCGCAGACGGCCGCCATTTGTGGTCATCTTTCGTGAATCGTACTGTACAGCTGTTGTGCACGTCCGGTTAGTTTTCTAACAAAAAGAAAAAAAAAACCAGCCAAGTGCGAGTCGGACTCGCGCACGAAGGGTTCCGTACCATTATCTATAAAAACGGCAAAAAAATCACGTTAGTTGTATGGGAGCCCCCTTAAATATTTATTTTATTCTGTTTTTTAGTATTTGTTGTTGTAGCGGCAAACAGAAATACATCGTCTGTGAAAATTTCAACTGTCTAACTATCACAGTTCATGAGATACAGCCTGATGACTGACGGACAGGCGGACAGCGGAGTCTTAGTAATAGGATCCCGTTTTACCCTTTGGGTTCGGAACTTTAAAAATGAGGCATTGCAACGCTTGCGGCACAGCTAGTAATTTTATAAATTATACAATTACATACTTAATGCCCAAAAGTATAAATAACGCGTTGTGATTTAATATTTCGTTTAGGTAATGAGTCAACAGCGTGAGAAAAATACACCAGAATCATTCGTTGTTTCATCGAAAAAAAATATGCTTTACGAATTGTGTTAAATCTCCTAAAGTCAAGGCGTTGACGGCGACGGTTTCGAGTTTTTCGAGAAAAAGACTTAGGATTCGGAGCCGCCTTTTATGGTTACTCTATGGACCAGTCATGTCAATCATACGGCCCGCGGGCCGCACGAGGTCTGCGACCTAAATAAAATTCCTAAATAAGGATTCTTATTGTCGGGTACCCTTTTTTATAGATGGCTATTTAGAAAATCGAGTTTGACACCCCTGCTATGGACTACCTCTATGTCCACGCAGTATGCTGTGAAATGCTTAGTAGGTACCTACCTAAGTTTAGTAACAGTGGCAGTAGAACTAAGTAGTTATAGGTACCTACTATGATTCATTTTCATGAAATAATTCTATTCAACGACTTAACTTCCGACCACAATTTTGTCCGCTTGGACTTTAGTATCCCATGGGAATTTTAAAAAATCCGGTCTTATTCTTTTACTACATCTTAAAGGGAACCTCTGTACAAAATTTCAGTTTTATAGGTCCAAGTGTTTGGGCTGGGCGTTGATGAATCAGTCAGTGAGTGAGTCAGGACTCAGGACTTTTCTTTTTATAATATGTATTGATAAAAACCCTATTGTTATTGTCCACTATCTGTACCGGAAAGTGGAACTTAACTATATGTTGAATAAGTATTTATTGCTAATTAAAGTTCAATCCTAGTGCTAGAAATTCTAGTCGCGTGACGCGTTTCCTGTCTCGACTGTAATGCCCGCCGCATGCGCATGCCGTAGCTAAATAAGTCTACAATTAACTCTTTGAAACGATTTGTTACTTTCAATAAATAATATTACACAATTAATTGTATAGTTCGTTATTTTATAAAATAAATGAAAGTAAAAAGTAATAAAAATCAAAATTATTACAACTTCGTAAGTACAAGTTGTAATAATTTAGATTTTTATTACTTTTTATTTCAAAACAGAGTGAAACTGTTTCAATTTTACGATAAAACAAAGACGGTGTAAGTGTTATTCTCCTGTATGATTAATTACTAAGTAGGTACCCATATACATAACCAGCTGTGCCCCACGGTTTCACCTCCGTTGCTCGGCTCCTAAGGGTCGTAGCGTGATGTTAAATAGCCTACACTATTCCTCATGAATCTGGCTATCATATACAAACATATTTTTTCAAATCCAACTGGTAGTTCCAGACATTAGCGCGTACAAACAAATTCTTCAGTTTTATTTTATTAGTATAGATTTTAAAACAGGTAGGTAGGGGACAGCGAGTTATCTCGCTCAAATCTAAAGCAGCCAGACTGAAGAAATATCTCCACTTGTCAGAATACCACAGCAAAATAACGCTACTTTTCGGTAGTGTTATGTTCCTGTTGTGAGTAAGGTTGCCAGAGCTCCTGAGGATGTGCTGTGTTGACAGCGGGGCTCTGCTTGTCCTCTTAGCTGTCGGCACTGCGAGTACTCATTTAGGGTCGGCAACGAGCACGTGATACTCGGTGTTGTAAGCGTTTCATAGCCTACGGTAACCGCTCACCCTCAGGCGAGTGTACGTCTGTTTGCCACTTGCTTCGTATAAAAAAAGGTATAGGTACCGGTAGGAATCATGAACACAGATCGCGCATTTACAAATTCGGCCCAATAGACAATAGACTGTTGACAATACGTAATAGAAAAAAAATCCATTAAACGACGAGCATCGACTGCCGAACCAATCGCGTGCAGCGTCGGCGCCCCCCGTCTTCTTCATTCCGCCAAAGAGACCGAAAAATCAGCTCTTGCGCAGATGACGTTTGTGCTCATAACTGCTGCCACTATAACTATATTATAGTTACACTTTATTTTGAAAACAATAGGTCTATCTATAAAGTCTATCAATAGGTATATCTATAAAGACTTGTTTGTGGATTGAAAAATGATCTCATTTTAATGCAAGGAAAATACGTAGAAAAACTAAATACTTAGGTATAAAATATGTGGGTTGTTGTTTCATTGGTTTCATTTAAAAACAAAGTTCGTATTGAAATGTCTATTTTACAAAGGCGATACGTATTTATTACACAGTATGATTCATTACCAAGTACAGTGGCAGAACCAGTTATCCATACCTAGTTAGGGCTTTAATTACAGCTTTAGTGGCTTAGACATAAACTGACTGTAGGTTTGCTGAGATGAGTTTGATCCATACAATCAATAATTGGTCAGACGCGTAATTTTTACCCGAAGCCCAAAGCAAAGCACAAAAGGAGGATATAGTGTTTTTAAATGAATGGATTTTGCTTTTAAAAATACATACCAAAGGCAAATCAATAAGAGACATCAATAGACGTCTCTTATTTTTTATTGGGTGCCTCATTTTTCTAAAGTTGTTTGCAATGACAATATTCCTTCATCAAAATCGGTTCCTCAGTTTAACCGTGAAAATATAACAAACAGTTATTTTCGCATTTATAAAATTAGTGTGGATTAATAAAAAAAAAAATTGTTTATTTATCTTTAGCTCATATCAATCCACTCGGTGTAATAAACCATTGTTAAGTTTCCTTTCCGTTGTGCAAATCCTCACTAATCTGGGTTGATCATATCTACATAGTATAGATATTTCCTGCGATCGCATCAACGTCGTACACTTAATTTTAATAGTAAATTAACCCCTAATTTTCCTTCTTTAATTCACAGAAGCACGAGCGGCCTTACGTAAACAATATAATTTTATTGTGTCTCATTTAGCTGTGTTGATGGAGGCGTATCATAAGATAAGAGGCATTACAAAGGGATCTCAAATTTCGAGTTGACCGAGCGGGTCGCGGTAGCCCAATTGGCAGAGCATTGGCACGGTTCGCCACAGGTTGCGGGTTCTAATCCCGTTCGCGACATTCGATTTTTGAGAATCTCTTAAATATTTAATAACTGTATTGATGGGTTAATGGAACTTACCACATAAAGCTTCTTCCACAGTCGGGCCCATTCTCTCAGGACGCACGCAATCTCCCGGACCAGTGGATCATCCTTCAGTTCAGCAATAGCCGTGGCCCCCGATCCCTTCACGATGCATGGCCGGATTGACACCACGCACCCCGGGAATATGCCCCACGCCGATCTGTTCTTTGAGCTGAAGCCTCTGTACCAACCTAGAAGAAATTCATTGCTGATCATTATCCTAAAATTAGTTTGTAGTTTCTGCCAGCCTAGTGTGACCACAATAGAAACGGATTTTCTCTACAGAAGAATAGACAAAGTGACCGATTGTAGAAAGATTTCTAGCGTTATATGCATACATTGAAGATGAGAAAAGTGAAGAAAGATGTCTATTCTTCAGTAGACAAAATTTTGATTTAATAAAGCAAGCACGGGTCGCCGCGTGCTCGGGCAGAAGAAATAACGATTTGATAACAAGAAATTTGTCTATTCTTTGGTAGAATAGAGATAGAATTGGTCATGCTAAGCATGCTGCTATCAAATATCAATAATATCATATCAACTCATCAACTGTAGGGATTGGTTTTCTAAAATAACATTGACTTCAAAGAATATTGACTTATCAGTTATCATATTATTATCATTTATGTAGACATGAGATAAATAGATTTTCAGAAGCCCTGGTCTTATCCAAAAACAATGATAAAGAGCAATCTGGTCTTGCTCTCAAGCTTGCATTTTATAATAACAGTATAAGACTGATTTCAAATGTGGCAGTTTTCCTATTATCTATGATAACCTACGATGAAGTACTTAGGGTTCTAGTAATTTAATTAAAAGAGCTAGCTTCCTTCCTATAGGTCAATTACCAGGGCTGTGTAGGAAGATAATAAAGTACATAATTATGTGTTTATTTCATTACAGATAAAGAGAACTAGAATTTGAAACCAATTAACATTTCAAATTGTGTTTTAGTGTCAATGTCTGTCTGCATATTATTGAATATTAATACAGAATTATGCAATCTAGTGTGTATATTCCATATTCTCATAGTTCACTGTAAACTTTGTAACTATGTATGGACCAGGGTTGCCAGACGTCTCGATTTTGGCAGGACGTCCCGATTATTAGCCCTAAAATTAAATGTCCCGCGCGGGACAGGCTCAGTCCCGCTTTTCGGGGATTACGCGACGGTGCGGCGCGGCGGTTATAATTAGGTATAATAAAGTAACCAATTTTTATTAAAATATATTTTCAGTGGCTATCTAAGTATCATCTTTGTATACATAATTTAAAACTCAAATACAAGGATAAGTACCTAGGTAGGTACTTATTAAAGGTACTTATAAGGACATTCAGCAGTTTATTTTTTCATTATTTACTACCTAAAAAAATAAAAAAAATTAACTGGTGCATGTCCTGCTTTCAACGAAAGAATCTCGCTTTTTTACTCAAAAAGTTTCAAAATCCCGCTTTGCCAAAAAAGAATCTGGCAACGCTGGTATAGACATACATAATAATATGTTGAGCATGGTTTTCAAGTTTTTCAATGATTTAATTCAAAACATTTTGTTTATTTTCAAGTGTTGAATTGTGCTATAGCAATTTTTTTTACAAATTTATTATTGGCCATGACAGCCTGGCCTAAAGTAAAGTAAGACATTCAAAATAACTGGAACAATAACTTGGGTAAACACATGCATTTTCCCACCTCTAGTTTGGCACTATCCACTAGATAAATTTAAAAATGTGTCGTAATTTGTATGAAATGATCTGAAAAATAAGCTAAACAGAATTTATCTGGCCAGAAGTTAGCTGTTAAAACTAAAACTAAATTACCTAAATTTTCTTCCAAAATTTGGACAGTCTCTCCAATTTCCAATGGCAATCCCGACCTGACATCTCCCTTCCAGTTATAAACAGCTGAAATAGTAATAAAACTAATGAACAAAAACCTTAAAATAATATTAAAAACAAATCAGTATTTTTTTTCTAAATTTAAGAGGCTTTTACCCTGAGGATCATAAAAGACAGCACTTGGCTAATACAAAATCAACTTTATTCCAATGTAAATAAGGTACTGTTGTGGTAAATAAGGTATTGTTGAGTTGTTGCAATTTAGCATTTAATCTATAATTTTTATTATTTTACACACTGTGTCTTCATTTAAGTATACCTGTCAACTATCGTGTCGCAAGTCTGCTGGCAGAAATTTCGTTAGAAATAAGCAGTACCTTTGTACTTATTGATTCTTTTTGCATTTGTTGTCTTTTGTATGTTGTGTGTACATAAATAATAAATAAATAATGTACATTTTTATGAACTTTAAACATGTTTAAGCCATGTTAGGTTTATCTTAATGCATCAAATATATAAGATACATAACACCACTCCTGTATACCCTAAGGGTTAGGCAGAGGTGTATAGTACACCAATTTGCCAGTCATGTTTAAAATTTTAAATCCCATGTAATAAGTGGTAAGCCTAATGGCATCAACAGGGCACAAAAGACTTCAGGCTAGTACCTACTGAGAATTTCCTGATAGAAAAATTAAATAACACTGCCCAACCTGGAGATTGAACCCAGGACCACGCGCTAAGCAGTCACGCTTGCAATCATTAGACCAATGAGGCAGTAGGATCATAACAGAATCATTTGGTAGTTAGTACATGATTAACTCAATTACTGACTACTAACATACTATAAATTCAGTTACTTCTCCTCTTAGTTGTCAGAACATGCAGGAAACAGTGTGGTTCATTCATTATTTAACACTTTCACTGCCGGGCCACAAATGTTGAAGGTCCAACCTCCTCTAGCGTCAGGCATCCGTGCCTGACGTGGCAGCTTAAGGGTTAATTATGGAGGTTCTCAATGAACCAAGTAGCATGATTCCTCAATGCTTTGTTTTATGTATTGTAAACAACAGCTATTGTATAAAGGTTGATAATTATGATCCAAGAATTGAGATACAGGGACACATTTTTTTTATCAGAAAAGCTGCATTTATTTTTATCTGAGTAGGTACCTACTACTACACTTTTTTTTGCATTCTTGTTATGTACCAATATTTTAACGAAACAGTTTTCTTAACTCTTATTATCAAATAACTACAGCTGATCACAGGGTCTAGTTATCATGTTAGTCATCAGGATGATATTATCTGCTGTGGGAGTTGAAGTAAAAAAATATTGTTTGTTTACAGTTATCAGTGCCTAAATCAATAGGTACCTATCCTTATTACCTACTTAGGATTTCAGAATCTTGAAGTAGTTATGGTTGAGTACTATGCTGTTCTATTTATAGGCATAATAAAAAATCACCTTGGTTTTTAAAAACAAGGTCGGAAAGTAAGGAAAAACACAGACTTGGTTGACAAACAATGAACTTATCAATGGTAATCAAGTTCCTCATACTAGATGATTATACGCATCCACAGATCATCGATCTGAGGGTCGCCTTCGGGGCAGGCTAGCTTGTGTACCTCCCTATAACTTGTATGAAATAGTAATGTATAATTCATAACATGTTATTACGTTTCCGCTGTAATTGGCAGGATGTATCCGGACCGCGTAATGCTGATTGATTAAAACTACAACTTACCGACAGCTAGCTTTGGAGATTTTGAAGGAATCCACATTTTTACACCAAACGCTGCCAGCTTTTACGATTTTTGTACACAACATTCACTGAATCATCATTGAAGAATTGTTATTTTCATCCGAAAATAGATAATCAATTCCGAACAAAAACCTGCGTTCGATCAAATTTTTTGACAGAACAGAAGTGTTGGGAATTTAAGATTAGTAAGATTAGTTAGACAGATAAAATAATATGCAGCTGAGAATCGAGTACATCCAGTAGTCGATTTTTCATTAAAGTTCTCAAAATATTTAATTACATAAATTAATTTTTAAATCAGTATAAACCAGTAAAAACTAGTTTTAATTGCAGAAATCATAGATTATACAGTCAGAAATCTCTCAAAAGTACTTTTGACCAAAGGCGTTGATCAAATCTCGTTTTGACTGCATTATCGGTCTTTAGTTTATGTGTAAGGGTGTTTGTGCACTACAGACGTTTTCTTTTTTTTGAATGGCCTCTTGCAGTTGGCTTCTAACAGCTGTCACTGCTTAACACGGACTTCTGGTGAGGACTACAAATGCCTCCAGCCAGGCTTAAAACTAAATAAAAACTATAAACTAAGCGACCACACGCTAAGGGCACCCCCTAGTGGGGTACGGGGCTCGGTTTAGGGCGTCTCTGGGGGGAGGGTAACTAGAGGGAGGGACTACTAGCTGGATCGGTTCATTATTTTGGGTCGAATTTAAATCTACAGGCTCAGCGCGGGCTGGCTCGAGCAAGGGTCGGTTTGGGGTCTGAGTCATACTCGGCGACGGACTCGGGTCATGATGAGGACGTCGACGGGTCTCGTCGGCGAGGTCGGAATGACGGTGGTCTGTGTTTGTTTGTACCTACGCAGAGTGCTAGTCTCCCTGCTGCTCTCTTGCAGTAAGGTGATAGCATCATCGGGAGTATCAGCATATAGCATGCCTCGGATGGCGAATTTTGCTAATCTGAGAGGGGGTGTATCGGGCGGCCGATACTACCAGAGGATTCGGGTGGTTCGGGGCAGAGTCAAAGAAGCGCTTGGAGGCGCGTTTCAAGCACTGCTGGATGGTGGGCAGTTTTAAATCTAAGTGCAGGCGATCATTGCGAACGTACCAGGGGGCTCCCGTGGCCTTTAGCATGAACCTGTTCTGAATAATTTGCATCCTATGGATTCGAGATGCCTTGACGTGTGCAAACACAGCGCCGGCATAGGTCATGATGGGGCGTATGCAAATCACGTAAGTGCGCACTTTGTACTTAAGTGCCAACTTGCTACGTGCATTTAGGATGGAGTGGAGGCGACCGAGAGCGAAGGCGGCGTGAGAGCGGACCGTCCTTATGTGCTCGATAAAGTTCAATCGCCTATCGAGGATGATGCCCAGGTATTTGGCTTGCTTATCCCAAGGGACCGGCTTGCCGAACATAGTGATCCGGGAAGGGACTACTGACGTTTTCGGTTTTAAATGGATTTTTAGCCAATAGGCCGGCAGAACGATCCCCACCACTTTTTAAAATGTATGAAAAAAAACGGTTCGTGAAAAAACGTGCTGGAAACGTGTAGTGCACAATCGCCCTAAGTATTGTATAACCTTGGCGGTGATATAAGTGGATATACAGGGTGGCAGGTTAAACAGTGGAAATATTTTAAGGGGTCATTGTACTCATCATTATGAACAACTTTTACTATGGGACCAAACCTGAAATCGCGAAAAAAAAATCAGCTGTTCCATACAATTTGTTGAGTTTTCTGAACATAAATGTATGGAACAGCTGATTTTTTTTCGCGATTTCAGGGTTGGTCCCATAGTAAAAGTTGTTCATACTGATGGGTACAATGACCCCTTAAAATATTTCCACTGTCTAACCTGCCATCCTGTAAACTAATCTATGGCGGTGACTATCTTAAACGAGATTAGATCACGAACAAATTTTACGAAAAACCCGCCTATATGTATAGATAAAAATAATCGACTATTACGGATACAGCGATATAAAATATACTACTAAGTTTATGGTATTCAATAACATGCAACACTAAAAGTGTTTGCGTTTGACATTGACAGATTGACAGTGACACCAAATGACTTAAACAAGGCATTTGGATGCATTTTTAGTTTTTACAAAAATTAAAAGTACATAAATACATAGAAATTAACCTAAATAGGTATTAGGTAATTAATTAATTCAAACAGTTAAAAAAATGTCTGACAACTTCATACCTCTAAACCAAAGTACGCCAGTTCAGCAACAAAGACATTTTGAGAAAAGACGAGGTGATTACAATAATAGCAGGAGGAGTAATAGTTATCGAAGCAGCTACGGAGTGAGTATTTAAAATAATTAATTTATTATTAAAAGAAACACTGATAAAATAAGTACCTTTCTGAAATAAAGTTATTCAACTTAGCGAAAAGTATGAAAGAAATTCCTACCTACTAAAATGATGTTTCCCTCTGTCTCACATATACGAATAATTATTTTGTACTAATACTAACTTATAACAATTATAGAACAATTCAAGCAGTTTCAGTCAGGAGGACAGGACATACAATATAGATGCTTTCTTGCACCCCTCTATGCTTCAAGACCCATGGGCCGAACTACGACGAAGAAATGAAATGAAAAACAAAAATACTAGCAGTAAAATGAATGCTAATGCAATGCAATAGTACCTAGTAATACATAATTTTTTGGTAGTAAGCAACCTAATACTAAAGGCATTTGGCACCTCTCTTGCTTGCACAGAACCATATATTTTAAGAATGTTAAATGAAAAGAGGCATATTTGAAAAATGTAATCTGATAGCGAACTACAAAATTATAATATTATAAACTCAAATGTAATTATTAAAAACACATGAGTTTAACAAACCTCAGAAACAGATCATAATTGTTTTTTAAGTTTGTTTATAAGATATCACAGTAGAAATGTGTTTTAATTAATTAATATTATTTTGTAGTTCACTATAAAATTACATTTTTCAAAAATGCGTCTTTTCATTCAACATTCATAAAAATGGTTCTGTGCGAGCGAGAGAGGAGACAAAATTCTGAGAGCGCCCGTAAGTAGTAGCTATTGACCACAACTTTGACTGTTTCTGAAACATTCACTAATGTGCCAATAGCTACAAAATGTTAAGTCAATCAGATGAACAATGTGCGAACTCATAGAAGACAAACTTAAAAAACATACATTTTATGTATTAAAACAGTGGTTCCCAAAGTTGAATGGACTGCGACCCACCTAATAAAAATTCCCAAATTCGGGACTCACCTCTTGGCTGTCATGGAGACAAAAAGGGTCATAACTTATGAATGAAAGACTGTTCAAAACAGTTACCTACAATAAAAAAAAATAAGGAGTGCTATTTCAATGAAAAGGATGTATAGCTTTAACATTAACTTCAATTATTTTAGTTACTTTTAATTGCAATGAGTTTGATATGTTCTGTTAGCCCAGTTGGTCGATGTATTGTCCTATTTTTCAAGGCCCACCAATATTTTGTGAAAATTGAAGTTACCCATAGTTTGGGAAATGCTGTATTAAAAGTAATATAAAGTAATGTAATATAGTACATACATACTAATAATATAGAATACATAGTAAGAAAATGTTTGTTAATCTAGTAATCCTTTTGAAATTGTTTCTTACTCTTGAGTAGCATGCCCCTTGCAAGTGTAATCTTTGATTTTCAATGCACTTGTTGGTGTTCAAATATGTAAGAATAATTCCGTACCAGGCGTGAATAGGTTGATAAGTCGACTTACATATATTTTTTTTTAATGCATATTATGCATTAGAATTGCTTCTTTCATAGGGTGAATAAGACTAAGTCGATAGATCTTGTTTTACCGCACATAGCAAACATGTAAATTTTTTATTAACTCTCTTATTAAAGGGTACATATGCATTAAAAAAATATATATGTAAGTCGACATATCAACCTATTCACGCCTGGTACGGAATTAATACTTATTCAAAAAGAAACAGGACTGAGTTCAGGCAGTCTTTGAAAATGTGTAGGTATTATTCATAAGAAAAATCAATTTTTATGTTGAATGAGACACTATTTTGACTATTGTAATCATTATTTTCTTAGGTAGTGTGTGTTTACATAATGTTAACTTATGTCATTATTATTTTAATAGTAAGTGTCAATGAACAATTGAAACTTTTTTTAAGTTATTTAATTTATCTTGTTTGATATTTAAGCTTATCCATTTATCAATAATTCAATGCTCCATTTAAATAAATCGATTTTAAACTGAAAAGTTGTAATTCATTTTCAGTTGTAATAAAATGATGTATCCAGGACATTAATTATGAAAACTGCTGATATTGATTTTTATATACGTCTATACTAATATTTTAAGGGGGTCTTTATGGTACGAGGTAATCTCCGAAACTACTGATCCAATTCTGAAAATTATTTCACTAAGACCAGGAACACCCTTGGAATCTATTATGTCGTGGTCCGATCATATAATTGGGCAGGTAATGAAACCTTTTGCCCGCGACTTCGTCCGTGAGACTCACAGGAACTGTTTTTTTTAAAGTAGACTAGGTATAGTAGGAATAGCACTCTAAGGTAATGTAGCTTCCTATTGTAGGGTAAGTTGGTCGACAATGAACCACCTAAATTTTCAAGAGTTGTAACTCTACTCCTAGGGGCGCTAAATATATACTTTTTACTTCTAATTGTAGATAATTTAACTGGCTACTTAATGTTGTACTTCATTTTCATTTAAATACCTTATTTTCTTACAAAAAAATGTTTATTTATTTATTGGGAAATGGTTCACTGTGTACAATCTGTGGTACTCGATGAACCGGGGGCTGGTACACAGTGAACCGTGTGTGCAAACAGTGAACCATGACATTAAAGAAAGCCCTAAAATTATCGGATTATAATAAATGTAGTGAAATAAAACCCACTTATTAATATATGTATAGAGTAGGTACTTTTATATTATATTTTACTTCTAATTGTTAAAAGGAATTACATAAATTGTTGGCATAATCAAAAATATAATTCTCCTTTATTTAGACTTGTTTCTTGCTCGTCTGTGAATATTTTATTTACGCCGTAGTTTAGTTCCTATATGGTATTTTGCTACCTTTTCAGCCTTTCATAAGCTTATGCCGCTAAGATATAAACAGACAGTAGTTTTTACTGCTTCAGGTAAGTGGGATCCTTTTTTCCTCACAGATCTATCTAATTTTGTTCGCACCATCCTGAAATGTATAAAAGTTTCTAGAAAGTTTTTGATTTAGCAAATAAGTAGGTATAAAAAGTAGAATATCTGGGTCAATAATCTATCTAGCAAAGGTGGTACTCAATGAATCACTGGTTCATTGTGTACTCTCTCAAAGTGGTTCATTCTGTGCCACCCTACACTTTTCGATTTTGAGGTGAAGTAGCCACATGCATAAACACGTGGTGCTTAGCGAAACTATCTTAAATAAAAGCGCAAAAAACAACTAATTCATCAAGCCAATTGATATTCAGCTACTATTTACACAAGTAATATGGGACGAAATTTTACTCACGTAATTTCTTTTTAATTTTTGGTACAAAAATACAAAAAGCAGGCGTGTGCGGTCGCCTGCGCCGCTAGCTCGCGGTCGATTGGGGAGGGTGGGGCGCTTCTTAAAGACGCTTACCTGATGTAGTTTGCACCGAGCAGCAACGTCGCATTTCTGAATTATTTGCATGGTTCACTGTGTACTGATGGTTCATTGTCAACCACTCGACCCTAGTAAAAGAATTTTCAGAATACGGTTGTGGACTACTATTAAAAAAGTACAAATAAATTATTTTATTCCAAAGAAGGAATAGGAATAACAAAAAAGTAAAAAAAAAAAAAATATCACAAAATGGAAAACACAGACGCTTTTAAAGTTTTTGGAGAGAGTATCGCTCCGTCTTTGTCGCGCGAAGCGGACATAGGTGGTGTTACGTCACTTATCATGCATGCCGTCCGTGTCTAGCAAATCATTTTAAAACGCTTATAACTTTGCCAATTTTGTAGATGTTTCATCGGTTTTTTTGGTGTTAATTATCTTTTTTCAAATAGTTAACAGATTCACAATAAAAAAAATATATTCAACATCCCTATTGAATCAGTGGTTCCAGAGATTACCTACCTACCTCATCACACTAATATTATAAATGCGAAAGTTTGTGCGTGTGTGTGTGTATGTTTGTTACTTCTTCACGCTGAAACGGCTGGACGGATTTGGATGAAATTTGGCACACAGATAGATTATAGTCTGGAATAACACATAGGCTAACTTTTATCCCGGAAAACGCGGGCGAAGCCGCGGGCGGAAGCTAGTACATAATAAACATAACCTACCTCTTTAAAAATATTAACACCTACCTACCTATAGTTAGGTATTCAACTGCGGATAATGTCAAATGAATGAGTTTATCCAAACAATACATTTGCAGCCAGAACAAGATTATATTTAAAATCAATTTGCTATTCTAATAATATAGTAGGTAAGGTAGGTAAGAAAATACCATTTCAAATCATAAACATATCTCGACCTTTGTGATCCTTGGATTCAGGTACTTAATACTATTAATGGTATCTTAACTTTTTTTATTGTCATAATACCTAATTATGTAGGTAAGTAGGTATGGGTAAATCCCTGTGATCAGATACTTACCTACTTATATGTTTTTTAGGGTTCAGTATCCGAAGGGTGCGATTGGAACCCCATTACTGAGCCTACGTCCTCTGTCCGTCTGTCCGTGTGTCATAGGGCTGTATCCTCAGAACATTGTTTTTACCCGACTTCGGGAAAGCCAAAAGGAAGGGTTATGATTTAGCAGTATGATCTGAGGCTGTATCTTATGAACCGTAATAGCTAGCCAATTGAACAGAATACGTGTATAGGTACTTAGGTACCTATAGCCGCTATCATGGCAAATATACTTAACTAGCTTCCGCCCGCGGCTTCACCCGCGTTTTTCGGGATAAAAGGTAGCCTATGTGTTATTCCAGACTATAATCTATCTGTGTCCCAAAGGACATTGGCAGTTTTGGGCTTGATATGGTACTGTATAATAAAAGCTTAACCAAAAATAACAATATTATTTTAATTGTTCTTTGCCTAATTTATCTTAGAGATTAAGAATTGAAATCAAAAATCGAAATAAATAAGAAATAAAATGATTATGCCATTGATATTTTGAAAAAACCAATAAAACAAAAACGGGTGCATGCTGGCTGGCGCGTGCCTCCACAGAATAATCATGTCGACAGCAACTAAAACCTTTGAATTGAGAACTCATTAGTCGCGCTGTACTTCATTGGATCATTCACACCATACTTAACCTCACTGTCACAAATACGATAAATTCTCTTTAATCCAATTAGGTACGTACAAAAACAAATAAAAAATTAATTTAAATACTCTTGAAATACTCGATCACACCAAACTAATTTCATATCTGTACCGACATACACAATCTGAAGCCCAGCGTTCTATGGGCGTCTGCCGTGTCCTTTCATCCAAATCCGTCCAGCCGTTTCAGCGTGAAGAAGTAACAAGCATACACACACACACAAACTTTCGCATTTATAATACTAGCTTCCGCCCGCGGCTTCGCCCGCGTTTTTCGAGATAAAAGGTAGCCTATGTGTTATTCCAGACTATAATCTATCTGTGTGCCAAATTTCATCCAAATCCGTCCAGCCGTTTCAGCGTGAAGAAGTAACAAACATACACACACACACACACGCACAAACTTTCGCATTTATAATATTAGTGTGAAGTGTGATTAGTGTGATACTTAGCAATGAAAACTTGAAAAGTCAAATTAAGCTTTCTAAAAGGGCCCCAAACTCTGTGTGCCCAAAGGTCCCTAATGGCCTAAGATGGCCCTGCTACCATTGTGCTAACTGGCAGTTTTTTTACCGATGTAGGTACCTATGACCTAACTTACTCGATAAATTGCTCCCAATTCTAGAAGCTTACAGTTTATAGAATGTTGCATCTTTAGCAAATAAGTAGGTAGGTAAGTATCGGCGTGGATCTTGATCACAAACGTCACCTGCGCACTAACTGGTTTTCGGTCTCTTTGGCGGAATGAAGAAGACGGGGGGCGCCGAGGCTGCAGGCGATTGGTTCGTCAGTCGATGCTCGTCGTCTAATTGGACCAGTCTCTATTACGTATTATTGTCAACTGTCTATTGTCTATTGGACGGAAAATGTACATGCGCGATCTGTGATCATCTTTAATGTCGTAGCTATACCTACATACATTCCTATTTATGAATGCGTCTATTTTTGATAAGCACTTGTACCTACCTATTTGATTACCAATTTAACCTATTAATGGAAATGTAAACACAATTTTACTGTATGTGTGTTGGGGTAAGTACCTATCTATAATATATCTATCATTAAAGGTAGGTACAGTCAGCAAAAACTGACCCCGGCGTAGGTATTAGAGGACATCAAAAGTTATCACAAGGGCAATTATTCTATAATGTTGACTGCCTGTTAGTCCAATGGTCGCAAAAAACGATTACGTACTGGGCCTTGGTTCGATCCCTGGGCAAAATATTGTTGCTCATTTTCCATTAGAAAATTCTTAATAACAGCCCGGAGTCTGAATTTCCGAATAAAAAAGGTGCATAGCGGGATATCTCGTTCAAATCTGGAGTAGCCAGACTGGGAAAGACACCACCTTATACTTAGAATACCACTGACAGCCAAATAGCATTCATTGTGATAATAAGCAATAGTTTTCATTGTGAAAACCGCAAAACAATGGAATTCGCTGCCCGAATGGGTGTTCCCCGACAGTTACAATCTGGGTATCTTCAAGTCGAGAGTGAATCGGTTTCTTCTAGGCAAGCGTGCTCCATCGTAGACCGCACTTAACGCCAGGCGAGATGGCGGTCAAACGCGAGCCTATAATTTAATAAAAAAAAATAGCGCTACCCTTCGGTAGCGTTGTGTCCCCGTGGGTAATGTCGCCTACTGAGGATACGCAGCGGGGGACAAGCTGTCGACAGCTTATCCCCATAGGCTGTCGGCACAGTGAAACTAGCAAAAATTTTAGAATTCGTATGATGGCCAAAATGATTTTTTTTAAGTAGGTACTTAAATACCTTGATTTTGTTTTTTTTTGTGCTCTCAAGTGGCCAATGTAAACACCACGTCTCGTTTCTCTGTGGCTGCTATTCTATCGCGTATATAAACTTGTTAGAGATGATAACGCGATATCGCGTGAGCGGCCATACAACACGATATCGCGTGATTGGCAATCAACGTGTTAAAGGGTATCTAGGCATCGCGTATGTGTGATATAGGTACCTACAAGTGTTCAATGGTAAGTATACGGTAACCGCTTACAATCAGGGCCCCAATTCTGCTATTGCAATTGTGTATGAATGGTGTCATAATGACACCATAACGGTCAAAACCTAAGCGCTCATTGGCTTAGAGCAAGACTATCTGTTTCGTCATTGGTCAAAACGATGTCATTGAGAGACCATTCTGACACGATTACGACAATTGCATTAGCAGACTTGGGCCCCAGGCGGCCCGTACCTACACCATTTAGCCACTACCGTCGTATAAAAAAAATTGTGCCCGTGAGCAATGAGCTCTCCTTCTATTAAGTAGGTACCTATAGCAAAATGGCTAAATGTGGGTGCTGTAGGTACGCAAAAAAAACGGTACCGTAAAAGTTTATATTAATATTAGCAAGGGCCCTTTTACAAACTAAAACGTTTCACTACCTACTAGATTTCATTCAAGCGATTTTAAGCTTAGGTAGGTATCTATACTAGGTAGGTACAACCTGCGCAGATAATGAATGGGATTGAAAATGGCGTTGCCTCTATTCACCGAGAGGCGAATCTATTTTCAATACTATTCTTTATCTGCGCAGGTTGTAATACTTATCTATACTTTTGATGCTAACAGTACCAACTCAAACATTCGCCCTTTGCATCTTTATCGGCTACATATTTAAAACAAAACAATCCAGAGACCTAATGGACAGTGGTCAGATCGGTCGTCATTGTCTTTTTTCAACCGAGAGTGCACTTATAAAGGTGCATCGCTCGTTGTATTTGCATACTACAGTCGGATACAAAGATAACATGAAGTTTTGGACTCTAGTGCTGTGTGTTGTGCTCGTCAATTTGGCGCTGGCTTTAGGTAAGTCCTTATACCTATTTATTTGTGGTTTTTATACAAAAATGAAGCAGGTATCCTAGGTAGGTACCTAAGTGGTATGGCGTTATGGGTGCCAGACTTGGTAAGGGCTGATTTAAATCAGTCAATCATATAGGTAGGTACCTAGATACTTATTTGCGTAATGGGAACGCTTGCAAGAAAATTGGGTTCCAATCATCAATATTTAAACACAAATATGACTCATAAGTAAAATATGAAGTGTTACAAGGATAATCCAATGAATGGGTGCGTTTCAAAGTCACGTCCCCTCCGTTACCAGTAGGACGTAGGACGGCTTTAGGTAATGTAGAATTATTGCCGCCTGTTCTGTGATTGCCGCGTATTTCTTTGATTAGATGTTGAAGGAATATTAAGTTGACAGTCGACACTCAACCACTTAGCTTAGGTGATAATCCCTGTATCCCTAATCCTAATTTTAATATTTTAATATGTAGGGTATTACAAATGCGAAAGTAGGTAAGTTTGTTTGTTACCATTTCACTAAACCACTGAACCGATTATCATGAAATACTTACCTATTGCTTTAAACGTTGTCAGAGGTACAGAAAAAGACATAGGGTACCTACCTTTTATCCATAAAAAAGAAGGTACTGTTCCCGGGGGAAAGAACAATAACTTTCGACAGTCACAATTATTTTAGGACGCTAGATGGCGCTACGTGTCTTTGACGCGGGCGAAGCCGCAGGCGAAAGCTAATACCTACCCTCATGCATTAAAAAGTTAGCAATAGGGGTAACCAATTGATAGAGTGGTCTATGTAGGTAGGAAATGCTAGAAAATCTTGATATCAGTCAAAATTTTGGTAGGATATTACGCGTGATGTAAGGCACCTTCGTGGTATCAGTCTACTGACAAAACTGTTTGAACTTTTCGCTCTACGAGGACGAAATGATCTCATGTAGGTAACTAGATAGATACCAACTTAGTCTTCAGTCGCACGTTATATCGCTGCAACATTTTATTTATACTTAGTAGACCTACCTAATTACTTACCTACGTATTCACTATCAGTAATTTAGGTAGGATACTTACTACTTACTCATTAAAGCCAAGCCAGTATTAAGTAGAGTTACAGGTTTCCTCAAGACCACTGTAATAAAATCTACGACAAGTTATTCAGTCAAAAATACTGACCTAATTTTATTGAAAGACTACCTTCGGAGAAAGTACGACAAGTAAAGTACCTACCTGACCTAATTTTATTGAAAAACTACCGTCGGAGGAAGTACAGGCATCTTTCATCTACTAGATATGTAGCTTCGTTTGAGGGGCTCTAGATATGTAGTTTCTAGTTTCTAGATAGGTATCTCTCTAGCAGTGGCGAAGGGTCCCTACAATACGATTCCTACCGGATTCCCTATGAAAAATAGCACAGGCAGCATTGCCTACTTTTATTAATTAGCTCTTTGTGGCCAGGTAAGCATTTGTAGCTCCGAATTACCTCTTACAAAAACTGACCCTTCGCCACTGCTCTCTAGTTTCTAGATAATATGTAGCTTCGTTTGAGGGGCTAACAGAGATATCCTAGTAGGTATTTAATTTAGGTGACGAGATGAAGACGCGTATCTGTGTGCGTGCCTTTTCGCTCGTTAAATGAAGCCGACTCTCTGTATCTATTTACTTTGCGGTAACTACTCGTACATCGTCAAAGCTTTTAATTACGACTAAGCACTTAAGACTAAGAGCCCTTTGTCGCATCTGCTCCCAGTAACTTGGTGATGTCTTGTCATAACACACCAGGTAGTGTGAAGCCTTAACTGACCCTTAATTGAACTCTATGTCTATTTTCAGCGGACTGCCCAGATGGTGAATACAATCCGGGTCCTAACTGCGGTCTGGAGCCCTCCTGCGCAGCGATGAGCTCCCACTCATATCCGAAACATACCTGCGATTGTTGGTGCAATGCGGGCACTTACAGAAGATTAGATACTAACGCGTGCGTTGAATTAAGCGGGTGTTAAGATTAAATATATTTTAGATGAACTAAGATTGTTATTTCATGTCCCACTTTTTAAAAACAAAATCATGGATCCTTTAGAATGGACCGCATGTTCTAGTTGACAAAACTTCTAATATCTTGTACCTAGTTAGGTATATTTAGATAACTAATTGTTTTTATTAAATAAGTAGGTACTTACTTACAACTGTTTGAGCACCTTCTCATTTTTTAATTTTAAAGTTAATGTTTTTATCTATAGACCGATTCCATAATCACTTTATGGCCAAATAATTTGAGACATATGTATAAGTATCGGCGTGGATCTTGATCACAGATCGCGCATGTACTTTTTTGGCCCAATAGACTATAGACAGTTGACTACGTAATAGAAAATAGTCCAATACACGACGAGCATCGACTGACGAACCCATCGCGTGCAGCCTCGGCGCCCCCTGTCTTCTTCATTCCGCCAAAGAAACCGAAAAACCAGCTAATGCGCAGGTGACGTTTATGATCATATTTCACGCCGCTACCTATACCTACTAAGCCTTCCAACTGAGATGAGCTGAAGTTAAAATGGCTGAATTTATGTTGGACAAAGGAAACAAATGGACTAACTTACCTACCAACTCGTGATATTGCATATTTTTAATTAGGTACAAACCAGACCGGATTTTCCACAAAAAACATTTATACTTACCTACGTAGGTACATAATCTTTTGTGAGCTCTTTAAAGTGCCAGGCAAAAAAACATAACTTAAAAAAAATATCACTTTGATTTTTATAGCCAGAGGCGCTACAAATAATATAATTTATCACAGCTGTTCGGCTGCTGCGGCAGCGGCGGCTGCGAGGTACGCGCTGCCTTAGCAGTCTCACGCCTCACCATCCCCGCTCTCCACTGCTCGGAAGTGACGTCGGCAGGCTCTGTCTATTAGCATATTTTTAGGGTTCCGTACTAAAATGGTAAAAAACAAACATACATACATAGACTGATAAACACATTACCCTCCTTTGCGTCGCGCAGTCGGGTAAAAAGGAACCCTTATGGTGCGACTTCGTCTGTCTGTCTGTCTGTCACACCTGCTTATTTCAGCAACTACTAATGCTATCGACTTGAAATTGTGAACAGTTATAAAGAATGCTTGTGCAACTTTATTGCAAATGAAAAAAGTCAAAAAATATTTTTATTTTCATTGCAAAAGGGGCCGGAGTGGGGGTCCAAAATTTCAAAGTGGGGTTACTAGGTCATGTGACATATCATATGAAAGGGCTTAATCTGCATATTTCAAAATATATTTTTATTTAATTTTATGTCTCACAGTTTTCGACATATAATGAAAAACGTCTGAAAAAATACCATTCCCCCCCCTTATCTCCGAAGTTTGCGGAGCGAAAAATCTGAAATAATTAGAGTTGATAGGAATTAAACCAAATATTGCACCAAAAATAAAACGATGTTCCTAACTAGTACAGTTTTTTCAAAATCATCAAAATTCCTTCACAAACAAACTTAGTTATGAGGTCCGGTTTTTTTCACTTTATACGTCCAAAAATGATACGGGACCCTCGGTACGCGAATACGACTCGCACTTGGCCGGTTTTTTTATGACAATTGTATACTTAGGTATTTATTTCCTTAGAAACGTCATCACCAGTGTTGTACAACAGCTAGATACATTTTATAATATCAATATTAAATTAGCCAACGGCCCTTTATGTTAATGTAAGTATTGTATATTTTGTACAACCTATGTGTATCTACCTGCACACACGACTTAAAGCCCTTATTTAAATGACAAGATAGTTGCTGTGCTGGAGCGGTGCCATTCATTTTGACAATTCAATAATATCGACAACTTACATTGGTGGTGCCAACAGGCGCGATCTGCAGTCTGTTAGCTACGCGCCAGGCGCGATGTACTGTCTGTTAGCTACGCGCCAGGCGCGATCTACGGTCTGTTAGCTACGCGCCAGGCGCGATCTGCTGTCTGTTAGCTACGCGCCAGACGCGATCTGCTGTCTGTTAGCTACGCGCCAGGCGCGATCTGCTGTCTGTTAGCTACGCGCCAGGCGCGATCTGCTGTCTGTTAGCTACGCGCCAGGCGCGATCTGCTGTCTGTTAGCTACGCGCCAGGCGCGATCTGCTGTCTGTTAGCTACGCGCCAGGCGCGATCTGCTGTCTGTTAGCTACGCGCCAGGCGCGATCTGCAGTCTGTTAGCTACGCGCCAGGCGCGATCTACTGTCTGTTAGCTACGCGCCAGGCGTGATTTTTAAGCGCCCGCGCCTCGACACCATCTCGAATTACCTACAGGATCCATGATTTTGTTATTGGAAGCAGGGGAGAAGTAGGGTATGGGACACGAAATAACAAACTCAGTTTATCCAAAACTTGTGTTTTAATATTAACAAGCGTCGACGCATATGTTAGTATTTAAATCTCTGAAAGTGCCAGCTTTGCACCAACAATCGCAGGTATATTTCGGGTGGGAGTGGGAGCTCCTCGCTGCGCAAGAGGGCTCCGAACCGCAGTTAGGGCCCGGATTGTATTCACCATCTGGGCAGGCCGCTGAAAATAGACATAGATGTTCAGTTAAGGGATCACAGTACCTGCCGCTTATGATAAGACTGATGTCTTATCATAAGCGGCAGGTACTGTTACACACCATGAGATACTGTTACATACATGGTTATTGGGAGCAGAGGTAAAAGAGATGCGACAAAGAGCTTTTAGTCGCACCTTTAGACGTAATTAAAAGCTTTGATGATGTAGGTACTAGTAGTTACTAACTAAATTCAACTCTACAAACATTTTGTTACGCTGAGCGTTCTACTGCCTACAAAGCAAATTAATAAAATAGTCGTATGTGTATGCTCTTCTTACCGACTAATCGGTAGAGTTTGAGACGAATCCAACTAAACAGTTCAATTAGTAAACTAGTAAACTGTATTACAGTGGTCTTGCGGAAACCTGTAACTATACTTTAATACTGCCTTGGAAATTAGTACCTAAGTACCTATCTACAATACCTACAGTTCAGTACAGTACAGTAGAGTTTCCATCTTTTTTTGAAACAATAAAATAACAAGTGTTATAAATATTCATATTATGCAAATAAGTAGGTATAAGTAATGATTGACTAATTGTCAGTCCTTACCAAGTCTGGCACCCACAACGCCATACCACCTTTAAGTACTTAGGTACAACTTAATTTTAATAAAAAAAAACAAATATATAGGGACTTACCGAAAGCCAGCGCCAGATTGACGAGCACAACACACAGCACTAGGTTCCAAAACTTCATCTTACTTTGTGTCCGACGGTAGTATGCAAATACAACGAGCGATGCACCTTTTTATATAAGTGTTTACTATCGGTTAAAAAAAGACAACGACGACCGATCCGACCACTGTCCATAAGAGCCTATGCACACGGTGCGTTGCAGCGGCGGCGCGTGGGCAGCGGACGGTGCGTCGCGGCGTCCGTCGCGGCGTTACCACAGGGCCCGCCGTAGAGATGACACTGCGACGCCGGGTTCTGAATACAGTCAGTAGGTATGTTTAATATCTCTGCCTTAGCCCACACTAGGTATAAAGAAATATAATTTATAGACTGTGCTTACCCTATGCACACGGTGCGTTGTAGGTATAAGTAGGTACTTGTCTCTGTGATCATATTTTCTAGGGTTCAGTAGATACCCGGAGGGTGCCATAGCATAATCGACCTATAATGTTCCCACTGCTGGGACACAGGCCTCCTCTGTGAGAGGGAGTGGGCCGTAGTCCACCACGCGGGCCCAGTGCGGGTTGGTGGACGTCACATGTCTACGAATTTTTGGTTCTAAGACATGCCGGTTTCCTCACGATGTTTTCCTTCACCGTTAAAGCAAGTGATAATTAATTTCTAATACGCACATGACTTCGAAAAGTCAGCGGTGCGTGAGGAGAGGTGCGGAGGGTGCCAACGGGACCCTATTATAAAGCTTAGGTACGCCGCCGCGTACTTAACACACAGTAGCGACGAGCCATGCGCGATTTTTAAGCGCACGCGCGCGCGTCGCCGCTATCTCGATTCTTAGACGTGTGAGCGCGCCTTAGAATGGACCGCATGACTAGTCGACTAAATTTCCATTAACCTTTGACTTTTGATAAAATTAATTATTTTTTTATACAATATAATCGTAATAAAGTTAACGTTTTTATCTTTAGACCGATATTCCTTAATCACTTTATGGCTAAATAACTTGAGCCATAGGATAGGTACCTATGGCTCAAGTTATTTAGCCATAAAGTGATTAAGGAATATCGGACTTCCAACTGAAAATACACGGTACACGCGCACAAGTGAAAATAGCCGAATTTATGATACAAAGGAAACAATGTAGGTACCTACTAACAATCCTATATTTTTTGTGATATTGCATATTTTTTATCACAAACCAGAACGGATTTTCTACAAAAACATTTATTTATACTTAAATAAACTTTTGTAAGCTCTATAAAATGCCTGGCAAAAATAATTGGCTTCTAAACTAAAAAAAGAAACAACTGCACCAACTACCTACTACATATAAATAACCGATGCGCAAATAAAAATTATCTATTATATAGTAATCTTACAGACCGGGACGAGCATAAATACTTAGCCAATTCATTTAAACGATTTATACCTAATACATTATCAAAGATCTTTAAGGCCGCGGCCGCACCGGTACGCGCGACGCGACGGGACGGCGATTTCCTGAACAAATAAAAATTTCGCTTGTCGTTTCTGCAGTGCGGCTACCGACATATGTTTATATGAAATTGCTTTCACGAAATCATCGCCGCCGTCGCGTCGCGCGTACCGGTGCGTCCGCGGCCTAATAGCATTTTTTTTATCACTTAAAAACCCTAAAAGAAATAAAAAAAATAATAAAAGGCGCTACAATTATTATAAATAACAACTCTGATATTTATTAAAAAAAAAAACAACGGCAATTAACAACAAAAGGGATTTATCACTGCTAAAAACAATAAAGAAATTGGCATGCGATAATACAACGTCCTTCTATCCGAGGCAAAAGTGAAGTCACCGACCAGAGTTGCCAATGAAGATTATTGTAATTTTTGGGCCTGAAAGCCATAGAAGACGGCAATTGCCGTAGCACTCTCCGACCGGCGTACGCGCTGCCCTAGCCGCGCACCAGCCCAGCCCTCCACTGCTCGGAAGTGACGTCGGCAGGCTCAGGCAAGAATTAGCAAGAATTTTTATGCCACTTGTATATTTTGTTTCCTTTGAAACGTGCATCACCAGTGTTGTAAGTATATTATGGTCTGAGGTCTATATGGGTAGGTAAACCTGAGCGAATAACAAACTATCATTAATAAACTATATTAATAAAGAACAATTTATAAACTAGTATACATGATAAATAAATAATAAATATTAATAAACTATTAATAATATAGAAATAAATATGAATAGTAGGTAGGTACCTCCACATTTATGCACGTATTTGTATATTTATATTATCTTGTTTGCGTCAATCAGTATCATCTATTCGCTCGAAGTTAATCGTTGCCAAATTACATAAAAGTTTTCCGTACCTATACCGAGGATCCCAATACTCTTCAAGATGGTAAAGTGTCCTGGAATTGTGGGGCCTCAGTAAATGGGATTTTCCTAGCGGTGAACGCGCAAAGCTGTGTTTTGGGTGGGTTGAATCGGTCTAAGTTATCCCGACCCCAATCGGAGACTTTGGACAAAGTACCTACTCTCGATTTCAGACGCAAGTTATTGGCGAGTCTTTTCCGCAACGAAACGAGGGATATTTGCATGGCCCGTGTAAGATGCGTCTCCAGTACTGTCGTCTGCATAGCAATGCAAGTATGCAGCAAAAACAGCGTCGGAGATAGTACGGAGCCGTGCGTTGTTGCCGTCCATTACGGCACTTAAGCATTAACCGGATAGAAAGCTGGCAACCCTCTTGCACAAATCCTCGGGCAGTCGGCATGTAAGATGATAACTTTGGTAGAAAACCCCGGTCGACCTCCAGACCCGACCGATCGTCTTCGCTATGTCTAGGCTGACTGCTAATGCCTCACCTTCACTATTTGTCCTGTATAGCCCCATCCAGGGCCGGATTTAAAGGTGTGGGACAAACAACAAGAAACTAGAGACCAGGAAAAAATTAGGAATCAAACAAAAAGAAAAAATAATCAGACGAAATTAAAATTTCACAGTTTTTCAAAGGACGTTGGTAGTTATGGGCTTGTTAAGGTACAGTAATAAAAGCTTAACCAAAAAAAACTTTTTTAACAAAAAATAACCGACTTCAAAAATCCACTACAAAGAAAATAATAATTTTGGTTTCGGAAGTCGGTGGCTTTGGTTTTTGTTTGCTTTTTTTTGCCACCGACTTCCGAAACCAAAATTATTATTTTCTTTGTAGTGGATTTTTGAAGTCGGTTATTTTTTGTTAAAAAAGTTTTTTTAACCGACTTCAAAAAAGGAGGCAAATAAAAATATATTTTAATTGTTCTTTGCCTAATTTATCTTAGAGATTAAGAGTTGGAATAAAAAAATCGAAATAAATAAGAAATAAAATGATTATGCCGTTGACATTTTGAAAAAAAAACAATAAAACAAAAACGGGTGCATGCTGGCTGGCGCGTGCCTCCACAGAATATCATGTCGACAGCAACTAAAACCTTTGAATTGAGAACTCATTAGTCGGGCTGTACTTCATTGGATCATTCACACCAATCACACCATACTTAACCTCACTGTCACAAATACGAAGATTTATCTTTAACCCAATTACGTACATAAACAAATACAAAATGAATTTAAATACTCTTGAAATACTCGATCACACCAAACTAATTTCATATCTGTACCGACATAACAATCTGAAGCCCAGCGTTCTATGGCTGTCTGCCGTGTCCTTTACTACCTTAATTATTTCAATAAAAAAAATGCTCCTAATGAGTAGAATGAAACAAATAGTTCATGTTTTGCATAATCCATTAATTCTTATTAGGATAATGCTTAGAAATGTTTTATAAAAAAATTAAATTACTATGCATACCTACATGAAACTGAGGGATGAAAAAAATTTTATTGGGCCCTGTGGGGTATCGTTGGATAGATGTGGTCTGTCTGACTGTCTGTCTGTCACGGCTGCTTATTTCAGGAACTACTAATGCTATCGACTTGCAATTTAGAACAGTTATTAAAAAATGCTTGCTCAACTTTTTGCAAATGAAAATAATCAAAAAATATTTTTATTTTCATTGAAATTTTAAAGTGGCGTTACTTGCTCAAGTGTCATATCATATGAGAGGGCTTGATCTGCACATTTCAAAATAGATTTTTATTTTATGCCTTATAGTTTTTGACATTTATCATTAAAAAGTAATATACCATTCCCCCTCCTTATCTCCGAAGTTTGCAAAGTGAAAAATCTGAAATAATTAGAATTGATAGAAGTTGACCTAAATATTGCACCAAAAATAAAACGATGTTTGTAACTAGCACAGTTTTTTAGAAATCATCAAAATTCCTTCAAAAACTTAGTTATGCGGTCCGGTTTTTTTCACTTTTATACGTCCAAAAATGATACGGAACCCTCGATACGCGAGTACGACTCGCACTTGGCCGGGTTATTTTATTTAAACGTGGTTGGAAGTTTAGTGAGAATATTAATTTTTCAAAAATCTAATGACGCAGTTTTATTTTTTATCAAAATCGGCCCCGAGTCTCGGGGCCGATTTTTGAATGATCGACGATTGATCTTTGAATGTTTTTCGCTATTTCTTATAAAATAGGAATGATGAAATTAGATCAAATAAAATTACAATATTAAAATGTTAGAATAGATGATAAAATAGAAACAAAAAAATATATAAAATGAAAGGGAGTGCCTCCGCAGCCGGCGGCGGCTCCCAAAAATAATGCCGTTGGGAACCGGAGTAGCCTTGGAGTAGCAGTGATACCAGACGAAAATAATTGCAAACTACCGTAGCAGCAGATTAATGTTGCCGTGTTTTAAGTTGAATTATCTACCTTAGACTGACTTTTAAATTACAGTGTCAATGTAAAACAAAATACAACTTTTTTGGACTTACAAGGGGGTTTTTTTAACTATGTCAAATTGCCAACTCCATTTCCCGCTTTTTAGGGTTCCGTACCAAAATGGTAAAAAAGGAACCCTTATGGTGCGACTTCGTCTGTCTGTCTGTCTGTCTGTCATACCTGCTTATTTCAGCAACTGCTAATGCTATCGACTTGAAATCTGTTATAAAGAATACTTGCCCAACTTTATTGCAAATGAAAAAAGTCAAAAAATATTTTTATTTTCATTGCAAAAGGGGCCGGAGTGGGGTCCGAAATTTTAAAGTGAGGTTACTAGGTCAAGTGGCATATCATATGAAAGGGCTTGATCACTTGCACTTGCACATTTCAAAATATATTTTCATTTTATTTTATGTCTCACAGTTTTCTTTCTCACAGTTTGAAATAATTAGAGCTGATACGAATTGACCCAAATATTGCACCAAAAATAAAACTATGTTCCTAACTAGTACTTACAGTTTTTTCAAAATCATCAAAATTCCTTCACAAACAAACTTACTTAATACTTATGCGGTCCGGTTTTTTTTACTTTATACGTCCTAAAATGATACGGAATAACGGAACCCTTGGTGCGCGAGTACGACTCGCACTTGGCCGGTTTTTTCCAAAGTCAGCACCGGCTGCCTATTTAGCAACCGGCGCTGGCTGTAAATTCAGGTCACGGCGGCGGTTGCGGAGTCACTTCCAAAATGAAATTATATCATACAAATGTTAGTTCAAATGGCGTTTGTCTTATGCGCAAATGAATTATTTTTACATCATTAAAATCTAAATGAATTATAAGACAAACGCCTTACACTTTTTTAATAATGTAAATTGTATTTTGACTTTTTATTTTTATTGTTATTTCAAGTTTTTTGCTATGATAGCGGCCATACTTATACAAATATTCAGTGAATTGGCCAGCTATTACGATTCATAAAATACAGCCTCAGATTCTGATGATAGTAAAAATCTGTGATTTGAGGATGCAGCCTTGTGACTTGTGACAGACGGCGTGGGCTTATTATAATAATAGGATTATAACAATAGGGTTTCATTCCCTTCGGGTACCTAACCCTAAAAAATATACCTACCTATATCTGATCACAGGGACTTAGCCATACCTACACGATTATTATGTATGACAAATAACAAAAAAAAGTTATGAAAGCAATAAATAGATAGATACCATTATTACCTGAATCCAAGGATCTTAAAGGTCGAGAGGTGTTTATGCTTTGTAATGTTATTTTGTCACCTATTCTTATGCTACCGAACTAGACCTACTACTTATAAGAATCTTGATCTGATTGTGAATGTGTTGTTTGAATAAATTCCTTCATTTGACATTAGATATTGTCTGCAGTTAGATATAATATATAATAGATAGGTAGGTAAGTATTAAAAAAATAACGAATAAGAACGTGTCGGACTACGCATAGTTCTATGGCAAGGAGTATTTCAATTTTTCGACCGCAAACATAAGTTTGTAATTCAAATTATAATAATATTATTATCAAATAGGTACGCAGATATTTTTGCGGTTGGCAAAACTCAAAACTGAAAGAGCAAATATTTCAAAAATTAATTAACGTATCTTATGTTTATCGAAAGTTATTCGGCGCTACGAGCTTGATTTAGGTAGGTACTTCAGTTTTTTTTATTTAAACGCGGTTGGAAGTTTAGCTACATGTTTATGTCTACACATAATCTTAATGTCTTTTGGAGCTCATATTTTACTAAATAATTATACACATTTAGTAAGAAACTTACTTAAAAACCTCTATGTTAGTTTTAAAGACATATCGAACACCCCACATGAAGAGGTGCGTGAAAATTGTTTTTTAATCCGTCAGGCCTATTTATAAAATAAAATTATATTAAAGTTCATTAGATTATTAAATTAACATTATATTTAACTATTACTTAAAACGTGTGTTATTTATAATTGTTATTAATAATCATTGAAAATTATATGAAATGAAATTACAGTACATACAATTATAATATTAAAATGTTAGAATAGATGATAGATAAAATATGTATATATAAAAAAAATGAATTGATATCATATAATGTGAGTTTAAATATATTTATACCGCGGAAATCTAAATAATTACCTTATTATTTCGATTTCTGTGATTTATACCATACATTACACATCCAATGGATAGTGGTTGGACCGGCTATCGTCACTTTTTTCAACCGATAGTAAACACATAGGTATATAAAGGTGCATCGCTCGTTGTATTTGCATACTACCATCGGACACAAAGATAAGATGAAGTTCTGGAACCTAGTGCTGTGTGTTGTGCTCGTCAATCTGGCGCTGGCTTTAGGTAAGTCCCTATATTTGTTATTTTGTAAAACTTAAGTACCTACTTAAAGGTGGTATGGCGTTGTGGGTGCCAGACTTAGTAAGCTGATTTTCAGCCACTCGTGACTAACTTCTGCCCGGCCAAGCAAGATTGTGCAGACTTGTACCTGACAGCTTACGTATCTATTTGTTATATTGGCTCAAAATTCCGGTTTTATCGCGCGGTTTGACTTACCACGAACTAGATCAACTGCCGCGTTAGACTAGTGGTGGTAAAGGCGACTGCCGAGCGTGGGGTCCAGGATCCGATTCCCTGTCAGGCAGTGTTTTTGGAGAGTAGTGTGAAAATTCTCAGTATTCTCAGCCCGAAGTCTGGATTTGTACCTGTTAAAGCGAGTTTGTGCCTCATAACGTGGGACTTTAACGATATATGTACATTTGTCTGCGATCTCAAACCATTTTAGATTTAATCTCAAACAAGTGTCAGTCGCGAGTACGCTCGCATTCGCTTTACAAAGACGCGTGTCTATGTATGTATGCGTGCCTTTTCACTCGTTAAATGGAGCCGGCCCTTGGTATCTATTTACTTTGTGGTAACTACTGGTACATCTTCAATACGACTAAGAGCTTTTTGTCACATCTCTTTTACTTCTACTCCCAATAACTATCGGTGACGTCTTGCCATAAGACACCCAGAGCCCCAAGTCTGCTGTTGCAATTGTCATAATCGTGTCAGAATGGTCTCATAGTGACATCGTTATTGTTGGTTTTGAACAATGACCAGTAGCCCGATTCACGTAATTACAAACAATCCAAATATCGCTGAAGTTTGAAAGTCGTTCGATCGAAGTTCTACCCATATTTGGTAATCACGTATTTCTTGAACGTAGTTCAATAGGACTTCAACTCCATAGAATGGAAACTAAATGATTTCTGAACGACTTATTGCCAATTTCATTTTTTTGTATTCTTCCAAGTTAATGAAACACATTTTTTAATCAAAATTCAGTGATTTACGTCGTTATGGTCAAATAAATTTAATTTAAAATGATATCAATAAACGTAAAATGTAAAAGGACGATTATCATAATTATCTGAACACGCGTCAACGACACTTCGATCGAACGACTTTAAAATTGGAGCCGTTCAAGTTCGATCGACGGATGTGAATAAAATAAAATAAAAGAATCGTTGCGAAAACCGCAACGATATCGTAGGGACTTATGATTACGTGAATCAGGATCAGAATAATTATGAGACCATTCTTATACACAATTGCAATAGCAGATATGGGGCCCAGGTAGTGTGGTCCCTTAACTGACCTTTAACTGAAATTAATGTCTATTTTTAGCGGACTGCCCGGATGGTGAATACAATCCGGGTCCTAACTGCGGTTTGGAGCCCACCTGCGCACCGATGAGCTCCCACTTCATCCCAAAACATACCTGCGATTGCTGGTGCAAACCTGGCACCCTCAGAAGATTGGATAAAAACGATTGCGTCGAATTAGGCAAATGTTATAGTTAAAACATGATATTTGAATGTTGAAATTAAAACATTATGTTCATATTAAAACATGTGTAATGAACTGAGTTTATTATTTCTTGTTCCACTTTCAATCTCAAAGTCATGGATCCTCACTAGTCGACAATACTTCTATTACCCTGATTTTTTTTGCCTCACTTAATTGGACTTCCAACTGAGAAGCGCTGAAGTGATACTGGCTGAATTAATAATACATAAGAAACATTTTTTTGTGATATTGGTGCAGATGCTGTTGTTTACAAACTAAACTAATTTAGTCTCATTACGTCTCTTTCTAATAAAAAAAATTGAGAAAGGGATAGAAGATATTTAATCCTGTCAAATAAAGCTCATTTCAGACTACGCTATACTATATAGCATTATAGCATATAGCTCATAGCACGACAATATCGCGCACCATACATTGTTATGGACACGTTCACACTGTGCTATACTATATATAGTATGGCTTTGTATGGCGCGCTATACTATATAGCATGCGCTATACTATATACTATAGCGTAGTCTGAAGACAGCTTTAGTCCACTTGAATAGTTTTGTTGTCAATTTAATCGTCATCGCAAAAGGTTACGACTATTTTCCCGTAAACGAAAAGGGCGTAAACTAATTTGACAGTTCTTAAAATTTTTACTGTCCCTTTTCAATGATATTTGTAAGAAAGAGATATAGTGTGATTAAAATTAGTTTACTGCATATTTTTAATCACGAACGGACTTTTTATGTATACATAATCTTTTGTGAGCTCTACAATGCCTGGCAGAAATAATTAGCTACCTCCTAAACTAAAAAAAAAAAACAGTTGCCCGAACTACCACATAATACGACCGAAGCGCAAATTAAAATTAACTATGATCTTACAGACCGTGACGTGCATTATCTTTAACGAACTCATTTGAATGATTTATAATACAATAGCAAAGATCTTCAATACCTTAAATTTTTAGGGTTCCGTAGTAAAACTGGGAATCCTTATAGTTTCGTCCTGTCCGTCTGTCCGTCTGTCACACCCTTGTGAAATTCATAACCATTTTGTATGAAAATTCGTAGGTAGAAGTCTTTTTTAAGCAGCTATAAAAGCTTGTAGTGAAATTACCAAAAATAAAATGGTTAGGGGAGGGGGGTTACATGAAATTGAGGGACGAAAAAAAATATTTCGCGCACACCTTTATATGGGACATCGTTGGATAGGTACCTAAGTCTTTGAAAATAACATTCAGTTTCTAAATTACTTTTTTATTTAAGTGCATATTTAGTGAACTAGGAGCTCTGAAAGTCGTTAACAATGTGTCCCCCCCTGTAATTTTCAAACCGTATTATGAAAAAAAATTAAAAAAAAATCAAGCTATACCTAGCATCTAATAAATAGGTACTTTCGACTAAATTTTTTGAAATACTCAGTTTTCTTCAGTTTTAAGTTTGACAACCGCAAAAATATTTGCGGTCGGCAGGATGAAATACTTCTTGCTACGGAACCCTAAACTGTGCGTGGTCCGACACGCTCTTGCCCGGTTTTTTATATATTTATTTCCTTAGAAACGTGCATCACCACTGTTGTATAATTATGGTCTAAGACTTATATGGGTAGGTAAACATGAGCGTTAATAACAAACTAATATATTAGTACCCACCCACACACATACACTTCTATTGTTAAGTTACATTTGTATATAACACGTGAGAATCTTGTTTGCGTCATGCAGTATCATCTAATCGCTAGAAGTTAATCGTTTTCAGTATACGAAGTACAGTTTTGTCATCATACGGTTGTCTGTTGCCAGTAATTTTACAAATTAATATATATTCTTATCTATAAGTAAATATATGTTTAGGTAAATCAGTGGCTTCAATTCGGTGACATTTTAACTTGTGCGTCATTTTTGTTTACAAGATAATAATCAAAGTCAAAGTAACTAGGTACATCATCGGTCAATGAATGTGACCTCTGCTAAATGTAGCAGATGGAATATTGTGTTTAAATAAACCTTGAATTATATATTAAAGTCTTAACCGATTGCTAGATCGTTATGCCCTTTATAGGGATAAAGGGCATAACGATCTAGCAATCGGTAAAAAATTCCAGATAGTAAATTGGTGTTATAGTTAGAAAAAAAAACGTATTTTTTGTGATTGATAAGACTTCAGATAACTAGTGTAAAACATTAGAATTCCTACTGAAAACGATATTTTTGCTTTTTGGACGGTAAAATATGGTGGTAAAATATTACCTTGGCTTATAAAAAGAGTTTTTCTGTACCGCCGAAAAGGGATAATAATGACACTGAACAAGTCATAATGACCGCGGAGTCATAAAATGCTGCTAACTATTAAAAGATAATTGGTATCAAATGTTTATTTTTTATGTGGTAGTAGTACAAATTAGTGGCACAGATAATCAAGTAGCAGAAGTTATTTAAACTGTGATGTTTTGTAATAAACTGCATTCGTGTTTGTGTGTGTTTGGCGTCAACATGAAGTTCTGTGCTGTTTTATTGTTTGTGTTTGTTATTAGTGTTCAACACTCGATCGGTGAGTATTCTAGTATGTATAATTTATGCATAAGTTTTTCCTTAGTAGCTAGGTATTTTAAAGATAAGTAAGTGATATAGGTAATACGTGTTATATGATAAACAAGATTTGATTAAAATATTATTGATATTAATTATTCATTCGTGTTTAACATCAACATTATTAATCTTTGTTTTGTTATTGTAATACATTGTACCTATCTATACTAATATTATAAAGCTGAAGAGTTTGTTTGTTTGAACGCGCTAATCTCTGAAACTACCAGTCGGATTCGAAAAAATATTTTTGTGTATGATAGCCAGATTTATGAGGAATATAGTATAGGATATTTGACATCACGATACAATTCTTAGGAGGCGAGCAATTGGGGTGAAACCGCGGGGCACGGCTAGTGTTTATATAGAAGGTAGAGTAGTTAGGTTATGATGTCTTCATGAAAAAAAAATCTAGGTATACAGGGTGGCAGGTTAGACAGTGGAAATATTTAAAGGGGTCATTGTACTCATCATTATGAATAACTTTTACTATGGGATAATCCTGAAATCGCGAAGAAAAAATCAGCTACTCCATACATTTTGTTGAGTTACGTAAACATAAATGTATGGAACAGCTGATTTTTTATTCGCGATTTCCGGGTTGGTCCAATAGTAAAATTGTTCATAATTATGAGTACAATGATCTCTTTAAATATTTCCACTGTCTAACCTGCCACCCTGTATAGTTAGTTGTTTAACAATTAAAAATTGGTAGTTACAATTATACCTCTATGTATGTAGTTTCTTCGAGTCTGAAGAGTATTGCAAGGCAAAGGGTCTATACAAATCCACAACCATCTCTAACGCTGCTTACCTATGATTGCCAAGTGATACTTTACTACTTGGTTCAGTGAGACAAACTGTATACTTACATAGAACTACCTACATAAAAACTACAATTATTTTCAGTTTTGTTAATTAATAATGTTAGCACTAGTTAGGCTTCAATATATTTGTAGACAATTCTCAAGGGGGATCTGGATTCACCTGTGCAAAAGTGCAAGCCTCGCAATGTCTGGACATTGCGAGGCTTGCACTTTTGCACATGCCTCACCACGATTATGAATGTCCACACATTGCGAAGCATGCGATGAGCGCCGTGCACGGCGCATGCCTCGCAATGTTTGGATCCACCTTAAAGATTCTTGAATATTTTCATATACGTAAAATATTTTCAGCATCGTGTCCACCGGGGCAGTATGACCCCGGTCCCGACTGTTCCTTCGAGGTCATCTGCGGTCTGCCTAGTGCCCATTCAGCTAGAAGACACTACTGCGATTGCTGGTGCAACCCTGGCACAGTACGAGACTCCATAACGAACAAGTGTGTTGAAGTTTGTCCTTGACTTTCGTGGTCATTGATTGTACCTAAGTTGAATTAATGTAATTGCTAAGTTATTTAAATTTATGACCAAGTGTTGAGTTTTTTTAAAAACCTGTCGTTTTCTAAGGTGGCCTTAGCATTGCTGCGCTAAGAAAATTACATTTACACCAAAAAGGGTATGTGAAGATAACTAATTTCACTCTAAAATAGGGAAAATCATTAGTGATGCCTTGGTTAAAAAGAACGTTCTAAGTGAACCGTTTTTTAAGGTATTATTATGAATTATGACCTGTTTCTTTGCTGTTTTATCGTGAGTTTGCATAATGGCCTAATAGGCTCAATTTTACACAATAATAGGTACTATTGCGCGTAGTAGACTTAAGATGGAAGGAAGGAAGGAAGGAAGGATGACTATGTCATACAAGAGGTATGCCAGTTTGTTGATAGCCACATATGTCAATGTAAGTGGAGACTTTTCTTTATGTGCTTCTTCGACTAGCGAAGGTTGGCAGTCAGCTCCGCATATTCCCTGCGGTCCCTCCGCTCTCGTGAGTGAAACAGCTGAGCAGAACTCACGACTCCTGTCAACTCCAAGGTTTCTCAACAACAACAGCTAATAGGATAGAACCGGCTGTTAGTCTTCAAAAGCGACCACAATTTTCCCTGTTTTTAGCACCGTTGAGTTTGCAAACTTAAAAGAAGAATACGGTATTATGGTATAGTAAATTAAATTGCAGTTCTATAATGTACTGAGCTACAAAAGACAATGAGGTCAATTCGCTTTATATTCTTATCTTTTGACCCAGATATGTAGGTATAGGTGTCTGAACATAATATTTATTTTTACAGTCCGATATCTACTTATGTCACGTCAATATATAACTCATATCAGTATATTGCTGCGTAGTTCAAGTAAATAGGGCGCAGGTGAATCTATTCAAGCGTTAACATGTAGGCGGACGATACTAATAATGACCTGGCTATCCTTTACTAGGTACATAGATCAAGAAATAACTGAAAAAGTAAATTGTTGTGAAGCAACAAAGTTTATTGTCAACTTCGTTCAACTGTTTTCTTAGCGACTGTACATGCTCAAATGTCTCGGTGAACCAACTTTAGGCTGCCTTTTCACCAGAGATGTAAGCTATGGATGTGTGTGACGCCCACCAATAATATCGCTTAATTTGTATGAAAATGAGCTTAGCTATGAAAATGAAGCAATCGTATTGGTGGGCGTTACACATATACGCAGCTCACATCTCTGGTGGAAAGGCAGCCTTAGTCCAGTCCAGTTTTTTTTTTTTATAGGTCTTGGATTTATGAACCTCAGTCCCCGCGAGGGACACGGGCGGCTGAGGTCCTCTGGTCTATTTACGTTTAGGTCGTGCAGATCATACTACTATAATTAGGTACATCTTCCTGTTGTTCTCCGAAATTTGGATTCCTTTACGACTAGCGAAGGCGCAGGATTATGTCAGATTCGCACCAACTTGAGCCACATGGTGGACGTCCATAGTACTTTAGGATGATCCGGTGTCTTTAATAGAACACACCAATGCCTTAAACCTCCTGTGGAGGTGTAATCGGAAGCTACAGAATCACTCTCACCGTTGATCCACGGTGACAACTTGTACTCACACCATAAGAGGATCGAGTTGATGGTGCTTCTTGGTTTGTATAGGTATTAAACATTAACATTAGGTATATGTCAATGAGTGCAGGGGTCCATAGCTAGCCTACATAACATAATAATTACATTTCTACATAGTAAAAAAGTATTTTTAAATTCCATTATTTTTCTTGAGCGAAGTGTCCACTAGCAATAAAATTTGCGAAAGTTGACTTGCACAAGCGACTTCTCTAACGACTTCTCATGCCAAGTGTCCACTAGCAAGAAAACTTGCGGAAGTTGACATGCACAAGCGACTTCTCGAACGACTTCTCATGCTAAGTGTCCACTAGCAAGAAAATTTGCGGAAGTTGACTTGCGCAAGCGACTTCTAACGTCTTCTAAACGCTCGCGTAAGTTGACTTTTTGTTCGAGAAGGTCGCTTGCGCAAGTCAACTTCTGCAAATTTTCTTGCTAGTGGACACTTGGCATCAAACAACAAGTCAACTTGCGCGAGCGTTTACACGTTAGAAGTCGGTTGCGCAAATCAACTTCCGCAAATTTTATTGCTAGTGGACACATCGCTTTACAATTCTATTCAAAAAGGATCAGTGGGATTTTTTAAACTTTGAAAATGGTTCTCGACTACTATAAAGGTTAAGAAACTCTGGATTAGGGTATCTATTTTATTAATAGAATCCGGAGTCTGAAGGTGTGCCCGGTTACTACGTTAATTATAGGTTCGGTCCCTATCACATGGCCACATGGGTCTTACATAACTGGCAGAATTTGGAATACCTACCGTACATATACATTTCACCGCATATTACTCATATGAGTAGGTATATAACTATGCCACTCGGGGATACAATATGCGGATGTAATAATGCAAGATTAGGTGACGTCATAATTATAAAACCAATCGATTAGGTATATCTTTATGGTTATTGCTGTCATTTAATATTAATAGATGTGATTTTAATTAAAAATAAATGGTCTTTAATTGAATAATAAATTAAGAACGAACGATAAATCAGGACAGTGTTTATTTACCTGTTCCAAGACTTATTGCAGTTTAAAACAGTAGAATTAAACTTTTTAAATGTATATGGAAATGACTATAACTTACAGTCAACAAAGTAATTAAGTATACTTACAGACAAATAATATTCTGTTTGCACTATGAGTGCAATATTCTTTGTTCCTATTTCATGAGTTATAACTTTTTAAAAACGTAAGATACACTCAGACAAGGAAAGCAATGACTTGACTTTTTTTTATACGCAAACAAGCGTACGGCCCGCTTGATGATATAAGCGGTTACCGTAAGCTGTGAAACGCTAGTAACACCGAGTTTACCGACTCTTTAAAATGAGGACTTATGCCGATGGCTTAGGAGACAAGCAGGTCTTCTGATGTCAAACCAGCGCATCTTCAGGAGCTCTGGGGACCTTATTCACCACAAGAACATAAAACTACCAAAGAGTAGCGTTATTTGGCTTTGGTATTCTATATAGTATGATGAACATTATATCCCTCTGTGCCCTATCTCTCTGACTACTTAGCACACGTACAAAATTGATTGAAAAGAAGTTGAAGCTGCCTGTATACTTATCTCTTTTGTTGACTGTACCAACACACGATAAACAATACCAACTTGGGACCAGTTGTATTATCATAGTACCAGGACCTACTAAACCAAACTTACGCGGCGTAGTTTTTGTAAGTTACAGACAAAAAGGTTACGTCGCGTTTTGGCGGCGTAATGCTGAATTTCGGTCGGGCGTAATTTCCGCGACAACGTTTTATTTCGTAGGTATAGCAATTACGACGGGTAATTTTCGGCATGGTGTGTTATAGTAACCGAATAGGTACGTTAAGGCGTAAATTCAGCCGCTGAATTTCTGTAACGTAATTTCGGCAGGTAGGTATGTCAGTTAGGAACCATACGGTTATGTGTATTTTACCATCAAATATGGCGGCTTGTATGTCAATATTTGATACAGAACGATTACGTACAGATTTAATGAATATAGACGATTTGAAAACCCACCCCTTAGTATAGGTACTTACAAACTCATCAATAACAGTTTAGTTTTTTATAATAGTTATTGTAACTCCATTCAAAAGTCAATCAACGGATATCAAGATAGATCAAACGAAATTGGTTTGGAATTGGTCAATTATTGAGACACACCACGTACCTAATAATTGCTCTACCGCTGGGTTGTATTACTGCAAAATATACTAGTAAGTAGGTACTATCACATGTAACATGATACACTCAAACAAACTTTACTTGCAAACTTTACAAGCGATTATCTAGCAAAATGTTTATTAAAATTTAATAATTATCATAGAAATCATAACAGTAGGTAAATACGTGTTTCTATTCATATTTATTACTAGCTTCCGCCCGCGGCTTCGCCCGCGTTTTCCGGGATAAAAAGTAGCCTATGTGTTATTCCAGGTCCCCGGCTACCTCTTTGCCAAATTTCATCCAAATCCGTCCAGCCGTTTCAGCGTGAAGTAACAAACACACACACACACACACAAATTTTCGCATTTATAATATTAGTGAGATAATTATACAAAATTACGATTTCAATCGGTATTTCAGAAGAAAAACGCTTTTGTAATTTTAAGTATCGCTTTTTTATATTATCTTAGTGTACACCTCAGATCATAGAAACAAGGGAGATGTGCCAAGGCGCTATCGACTTTGAGCAAATTGCTCATATTAAAAAAGTACGCGCTGGCGACGAACCGAACACGATCGATGGTATAAATACAGTGTTTTAGTTTAGTGCTAGTGTTGAGTGACGATTAACAGTGTTAGATTGAGGGTGTGCGGAATGCTTAATGCGTGGGAGATCTTTTTATTCACAAGGAGCGCTTAATTATGCGCGTAATTGTGTCGAAAAATGTACTAAAAGTGGCATCAGTTGTTCCGGTACTAATTTGCTATGATAGCATATCTCCTTGTTTCTATGATCTGAGGTGTACACCTTACTGTACTTATAATCTACACTAAAATAATAAGTACCTACCGACTTTTTACTTACTTTTACCTTCCACATCACGCTACGCTACGCGGCAAGCACGGCGTAGCCCAATCTGTGCTACGGTTGCGTCAAGTCTACGGTACGTAGGTACGTACTACATTTATTTATAAGTATTTTTTTGCTCGTGTCTGCATAATAATATTGTACTGCAGCTGCACCTGTGAGTTGCACTAAACACTTATTATGAAATCAGAAACTTCTAATAATATTTATTTTCTTTTCAAGCCTTGTTAGAGCGTTCGACATTATAGTTACTAAGTCGCCTATTCGGAAAAAACGGCGAGAAAATGACAACAAATTATCGGTTAATAGCCTGCCGTCTACAGCAATCATAGCTCATTCTCCTTCAGTGAACTAATGAAGTTTTAAAAAAATATTAATAGCCATCGGAAACTTTTTCTGTATTTATATTAGATTAATAATAATGAGCATAATGATCTCCTTTGGGGTCGAACAAGGTTTTTGTTACATGCTGTATGCTCTATTGACACTAAGTTAACTAAAATAATTCTTATTATGACATCAACCTACAATAAACTAAAATGGTTTAGTGCTAAATCAATCAAGTGTCAGGAACGCATTCTCTCAGCGGCCGGACTTGTAAGAATTGAAAATCTAAACAAAATGTGATCTTCCTTCAACTTCGTTTGGTCAACAAAATATTTTCCTTATATTAGCAAAGTCAACATTCGATACGGAGGCTTTCGCCACATCGCGCCGATGAAACGGTGAAACTAAAATAAATATAATTTACGAAATTGCCCTAATCAATTCTGTCGAGGACCACGCCATTTTTAAATTAGGGACCCGTGACCTTGTTATGCAGATTCTGCTGTTTTTCGGCTGATGTATAAAGTAGTTTTTCTGATATGCATAAGCATAAGCATAATCGGCCTATAATGTTCCCACTGCTGGGACACAGGCCTCCTCTCTGTGAAAGAGAGTGGGTCGTAGTCCACCACGCGGGCCCAGTGCGGGTTGGTGGACGTCACATGTCTTCGATTTTTTGGTTCTAGGACATGCCGGTTGCCTCACGATGTTTTCCTTCACCGTTAAAGCAAGTGATAATTAATTTCTAATACGCACATGACTTCGAAAAGTCAGCGGTGCGTGCCTCGGGATCGAACTCGAACCATTCGCCGTGGGAGGCACATGGTTAATCCACTAGGCTATCACTGCACTTTCTGATATGGTTCGATCGATATTTTTGCAGTATCCTTGTTTTTGGTTAAAAGTTATAGGGAAGTGGGCCTAAAGATCGCAGGTGTTACTGTTGAGCCTGAGATCCTGGGTTCGATCCCTGAGTCAGGCAGTGTTATTGGGTTTTTCTATTAGGAAATTCTTAGTAGCAGCGAAGAGTTCAGGCGCGTACCATTTTGGCACGCCTTGTCGTACAACGGACAAGTCAGGCGGACTGTAGGTACTGCGGTTTCGCAGCTATGGTTTCGCGGCGGAGGTGCCATAAAGGCGCAAATAGTATAGCAACTAGTACAAGTTGATAATATATACCTACTGTTAAAATAATGATACAAACATAATGGCAACGTTTGGACTATCTTTGCCAGCCATGAGTCTTTAACCTACTAGTATTCGTTAGGCAATATCCCTACGAATCTACATCATTATCATCCGCCTAGCCTTTTCCCAAACTGGATTGGCGTCGGCTTCCAGTCTAACTGGTTGCGGCTGAATATCAATATTTTACATGGAGCGACTGCCATCTGACCTCTACAACCCAATTATTGAGGAATACCCCGGTATTCGAAAGTCAGATCTGTTGTCAGACTTTTGGGCTCCTGACTACCCGTAAACTGACTGTCAAAGATATTCCTATGACAACCGGGATCGACTGTTTAACGTGCTCTCCTCCTCCTCCATGGAGGGGTCTCGATGTGTTAGGAACGGTCATCCATCCAAGGCCTGACCGCGGCATGCGCAGCTTAACCTCGCAGATCGTTCGATCGTTATTGTTCTAATAATGCCATGTAGTATACGTGGTATCATTTATCGGTACTAGCTGTATACTCACTGACAACAGTGGACATGCGCTCTATGTGTAAGTATGAAGCGTGTTTACAGCTTAGTGGGTGTAAGCACTTAATCCAATATCAGTTATTCGGGTGAATGCTTAGCCCTCTACTGTTACTAGTCTCAGAGCTGGCCTTGCTAACTGCTTGATGATAGTGTTAAATAGACAAGTAGGTACCTATTATGATTAAGAGTAAATCGTCTATGTGAACCCTACAATATTATAAACGTGAAAGTTTGTGAGGATGGATAGGATAGCCTACACGCAAAAACTACTGAACGGATTTTGATGAAACTTTACAAGTTTACAGTAATATAGCTTAAATATCAGAATACCTCATAAGCTATACAGATACTGTGTAAAAATTACGTGGGCGGAGGCCAGTCCTAGATAATCATCAGCTGATATTGCCGTGATAAAAGTATTTTTTACTGTTTTAGTAATTGTTGTTTGAGGGGCTCGTGGCTATATAGCTTTGAAGGCATACTGATTGTTTACAATTTTATCGGTAGTCTAAGAGAAAATCACTTTTGGGCTTTGCCAATTGTATCCATTTTTACACGTGACTGCATCTAGTGTAGGTACCTATCTAATAATCTTCAAAAATAGCCAAGCCCTTACAATATCTCACACAAAAAGATAACATACAAAGCTATCAAGCAATTTTCCTCATGCCTCAAGTTTTCCTGAAAAGAGATTTCAAAGTTCGCGTCCCGATAACGGATCCCCTATAAGGAAAACAGCGTACAGGAAAAACGTTAGTGAAATTTCATTAATTTGCTCCTAAGTACGAAAGTGATCCGTCCGGGCGTTTCAAAGCCCATTTTTGGGCCCTGCATCCCTCTCGGAGGGCAGAGGAGGGCTTCATGTGGTTTTGACCGGTCTTTGTGCGGTCGGATGTAACCCTCGCCGTCGCATTGTAGCCTAATATCAGTCCAAACATGTTTGACTCTTAGCCCTCGTACGTAATTATTATACCCTTCATTATTGGCGCTTTAGAACATTTTGCAATGAATTTATTATGGTCGAATGGATGTGATGGTTTTATTTACAGTTTTGGGTTTTGTACGCCTTTCGATGGGTTAATCTTCTTTTATGGTGAGTAGAGGTGCGACATTACTTTTATTACCTGTTGGAGCTATTTGACTCAATCCTAAGATCAGTATCTATTACAGCATAGCTAACTAGGTAGACCGTACATCAGGTATCTAATTCATTAACTATTTATTCATACTACCTTATCTAATTTAAAATCAATCAAGCCTTCGTAAGCTTCTTAAATATTCAGTTCATTACAATGAAAGCTACCAATATAGTTCAGTAGGGCACATAATCTTTTCTTGCATGTTAAGTGATTTTATAGGTAACTACTACTTAAGCGTCTGACCTATATTCTCCCTAGCATTAAGGACACCTATAGCGTCAACGGGATACTTAAAGGGGTAATGTCAGAAAGCGATTAATAGGTCGTCTGGCGTCTCGGGGTGCACCGCGATGGTCTGGCGACCGGAAGCGGCTCGCACCGAATAATCGCATCGATCGCCAAAAAACTAACCCACATACGCACTGGCAGCGTAGCCGGAATTATTAATCGCGAGGAGTAAGGGGACGCGAGGGTGGCGGCGTGCGAGCGGCGCGCAGGCGCGGGCGTGCGGCGGGCACTTCGCGAGGAAGGCTCGCGCGCTCCGGCCGCGTCCAGCCCGCGGCGTCGCGATGCGCGAGCTGCCGGCCCCGCGGCCGCTCCCGCAAGCGCCGCGTTAACCTGTACCCATGCAGTGGCGAAAACTTACCAGGTTGAAGTCTTCGCCGGGCGGACAGTCGCGCGCTCGGAGGATGCTCTGCTGCGGCCGCAGGAAGGTATGCGATCCGATCGATAGCGCGCGCCGAAACCGTCGCCCCTCCCGGCCCGGACGCCGACGCCGCTTCGTTACGCCGTTCGACGACCCCGCACACTAATGCCTCACTAAATCATGCTTCTTCTTGATTCTCATCTTTCCGTAGCTTAAGTTTGTGTCGTGAAATTTGATAATTAAGTTCAGTTATCAAATTGTCTAATTGCAACCATAAAGTAACTGATCTGAACTGACCCTGCCTTATGTTTCAGCAGCTCCAAGTGCCATTACAGCTTTTTATATTGTTAATTACTTAACTATCTCTAATTGTGGATATAACAAGGTATACCGTGACAGTTAATTAATCAAAGAACGTAAACGCTTGAAAAGTTCACGTTTTCTAAGCAATTAGTGAAGTTTCGTTAAAGGGCGGGTAATCAATCTGTAGGTCACATGAATGTGGGCCGTCGAATCGATTATCATTTAGAACTATCGACAATGTGGTACGATGATCCTAGAAAATAGATTGTGGTGCTACTCTGATTTAAACCCGGTGCGGCCCCTCCGTAATAGATCCTGAAATATATGTCAATATATTGTAACTAATGATTAACACTACTGTAATTCTACGAGGAAATATATTGAAATTGTCAATCGTTAATAGTTGTATAATGGTTGCCCTGTAACGCCTTAGGTACTTGCAGCATCTCGCCATCTTGTGCAAAGACATTTGTACTAAGCTACACTTTAGTGTAGCTGTGGATGGTATTTTAGTCGTTTCTATTAGTTTGGTCGTTCGTAGTGTTGGGATCTATCCTTTAACATATTATATCGACTAATGGATTACTATCTATGTACCTACCTATTGACTATCTCGTTATTAAGTGTAACGGTTTATAGTGTATGTACTTACGTCAATTAATTTGTGTACTTATTTATCGATTTTTTATACCCTAATAATAGCTTACAGCACTAAGGGCTAGTTTCAGGATCTCTTGGTATCATCAGCAAACATTTGTCAAGATAGATTTCTATAGATAATATTTATACACAAAATCTATCACATTTTTTTATTTATCTAGTGGAAAGTTTCAATTCCGATTACTTAGGTACACATTAGGAGGTATAATATTTGTGTTAGAGCGATCTGGATATTAAAATTATTGACTCATGGCGTTAACGACTATTAAAAGTTGAAACATGATTACACGTTTACGTTTGTCATCATTACAAGTGGTACTTATTAATGACATATATCATTAGTCAATAAACTATTATACCCTTTCTATTTTTAATGACATCTATTAATACAACCGTTTACGTTTTTTTATACAGCAATAAATTCTTGAAAACAATCAATAATCGAATAACCAGATTCGATTATTTTACTACATCGAATAACTTCCATTTATGTTATTTATCTACTAAGTACAGCTCTAAAATTGTTATTAGGTAGAGATCGTCTAATCTAAAACTGAACGCCCCGTCTAATATGTTTACCTACGCTCACATGCACAGTAGTGTTAAGACGTAACACACACAAATTGGTCTTCGTCATTGGCGATTCCAAGTTCACAGTAAAATCGCTGCACGCACACAACTAAAGTGTTGCAATAAGTTTTTCTTCCCACACATTGAAACAATCACGATTAGTGGAGGGGCATTCTATTTTAGGTAAGACGATCTCTACCATTATTTCGCAGAAGACTGCTAATTCGTCGATCGTCGCCGTAGTGGAACTCTTTTAGTACCTACAAGCTCTGGCTCGTACTTTTACTAAAAGAGTTCTACTACAGCTAGGTATACATACAGACCTACTTCTGCTACCAATTCGTACTACTATTTCTGTACTAAATTTCCCTGTGTAAGTTTCGCCTGGATAAATACTATCTAAGTATCTGCTATCATGCCTGTCTATCGGCAAGCGTTATTGCTGTTTGAAGAGTATGGGTTTAAGTGACCATTTTCACACATAAGGCTTCTTCAACATTTTCTCCCTGTAATAGGTTGCGATGCAATGAGACACGTGCTAGTTAGACGACACATATGCCGTTCAAGGATTGCTTTATCATTAGAAAGTTGAGAAAACTTAGTACAACCAACATTCACTCATCATCATTAGGTACCATAGCTTTTGTAGATATAGGCTAATTTCGATTACCTCCATGTATAAGCATAAGCGTCACCATGCAGCTTACTTCTCTTTTTCGGCTTGTATGTAACGATTTTTATGATCGCTTCAATGACCTTTCGAGAAGATAAGATAATTCACCTGTGGGCGTCGGATAACGGATGGATAACGTCCTGAGTCGCAGCAGTGGGTACCTTCGTGTTTAACACTCAGTTATTGCTGAAGCCATATTTAAAGGGTTGATAATAATCATTGATGAATTTCTGAATACTTTTATATACATCTTCATTTTTTTTTAAGTGCTGATTAGTTAGCCTACTTTTTGAATAATTTATTTTTGATAGGTATTTAATTTAAACTAGCGATAATGTTGCTGACTGCAAACGACACTAGTGATTCCTATACATTTTCTATGAGATTGTATGGAGGTAAATTCGGTCCGTAGCTGCGGTTGGTCACTGTTGCCGGATGTCAGAATTGTAGGTACCCTCAAGATTTTTTTCGAAACTCCACCCTGAGTCACGGTTTGACGGGATATGAAGTTTATATAACATTTATGAAGTCACAGGCAACAGAGCTTATATATTATTATTTTCTTTTACACGCCGTACAAGAATTGTTTTATATTCAAACAGTAATGTCAGAAATATGAACAATAATTCGTGCCGCCCAGACATGATGTTAGACTTTTATTCGTCGCGTTTTATTGTGACATCGTTGTAATGATTCACGGCACGATTCGGAGCCGTTTTTGTTTTTTAAAGATACTTATCTGTTAGATAAAAGTTAGTGTATCTAGATAAGTATCGTTTGTTTGAAAAAACTGAAAAATATTTATAATTTACAATATTGTCATAATAATTTCCGCGAAAGATTTAGATAATTGTTTTACATAAGTTTTTTTTTAAATCGGAATTTAAATACATTTACAATGTTTTCGGACGAAAGATTTTCATTGCAATATTGCTTGATCTTTTACGTTTTTATTAATCTCAATAAATACCTACCTAAAATCAACATTCACTATACATTAAATTAAAAAACATGAAGACTAGTTTTATCAGGCAGTACGTTATTATAATTGGTAAAACGGTAAAATTAATTGTATGTGATATATTCGGCATGAATGCTTACACACAACCTAAGATTGAAAGATTTTCTTATTCAGTATTCTATCAGTTATTCATATTGCCTTATCTAAGATTTGTCATCATGACTAACACTAATATTATAGAGAGCTAAATTTTGTAAGTTTGTAAGTATAAGGTTATCTTCGGAACTACTGATCATTACTTTTGGACATAATTTTTGAGTGCTATAAGCAAGTTTAATCCTGAAAAAATGCACAACTCCTATGCGTGACGGGAACTAAACGCGGGAAAATAAAATTGCCAGTAAGTTATAAAAGTTGAATTATGGTTGACATAGCATAGGGTAAGTTACCCGCCGAGTTTGAGCCAGAAGGATTAAAGAGGAGTCAAGTCACATCAATTGATAAAACAGGACGGACTTAGAGGCTTAGGATAAGGATTACAAAGGTAAATTTATTAGCAATGATCCAATATCTACATTAATAGCTATGGTAAACATGGAAATAAGCCTCTCTGTCTATTTATATCTTGATGTTAAGGGTGCACATATCTTACAATATTCCATGTGGTAAACAGTTAGTTTGGTATAACTAGCAGCAGCAGTTCTAAGCACAAACATCACCTGCGTATTAAAGTTGATTTTTCGATCTCTTTGGCGGAATGAAGAAGACGCTCAGTTGGTTCAGAGCACTAGCCACGGTATGGCAGAGGATGCGGGTCCAAATACCGCTCGCGTCATTTGACTTTTGAAATTCTCTCATATTTAATAACATTAAAAATATGAGTCTGTAATCCTATATTTTATAGGTAAACAGCATTAAATATAAAATGAATAGGTACTCTGAAATTTCAACTCTTTATTGGATAAACAGAATAGCTACCGATTAAACTCGTTTCTACGGTTAATAATTAACGAAACATCAACCACGTTTGGTCATGGGCTATGTAGGTCAATCATACCCCATACGTAGCTATCGCATGGGGTTGAATTGGGCAAAGCTGATAAAATTATAAACAATTTCCACCTTTATTTTCTTTTATACTATTTTTTTTTACTTTTACGTTAATTTGTGTTTTATAAATACGTCGATTAAGATGAAATGTGTTTAATAGCTTCGGTTAAGTAAACAAGGTACAAGGTATCAGGTTTTAATTATAGTAAAATACAAACAGTAAGTTAAGTTAGCTGTGTTTTTTTTTTCAATTTAATTAACATACCTTACAGTTAAATTTACATTATATAGGAATGACATCGTATTTAGGCAATTTTAGTGTTAGGATTCACTATTTTAAGGAATTAGAATTTAGAAACTTCGACTTTTTCTCGTCCTAATGATGATTTCTTTACTAAGAATAAGAAAATATATTAGATACTTATACAATCGCAATTTTCGTTCAGAATACCATCTTGCTCCAAAAATAGGGTTATAACTTGAATATTTGCGTTTCTTCGATTCCCTTTCCTCTGTATCAGACTTTTTCACATTCAACTGAACGCTCGCATCAACATTTGACATTCGTTCCCTTTTTTACGCTGATGACGTAATATATGTAGGGTCCTCATATTTCATATAACCTTGCAACGTCGGCCAGCATATTTTTCCTTCCATCAAAAGTAAATGGTTCCGATTTTTGTATTTCTTGCGTTTTTTTTTCTGAACGTGAACGTGAATACATTTGAGGCTAGATATTTGTCTCTACTTTATGTTTCTTTATCTCAAACAGTTAACTTTCATGCGTGTATTATAATTTGATGTACTTACATTTAAACTAATTTTACACATATTATGGTGACTTTAGTGATACCCTAGTGGTTTAACCACGTGCCTCCCACGGCGAATGGTTCGAGTTCGATCCCGAGGCACGCACCGCTTTTTTTTTTTTTTTTTTGAGGATGGGAAATCATCAAATGACCCCTCCCGCTCTGGGCGGAGCGGAAGGGAGTGTCAGATTCTTACTGACTAAAACCCACCCATGTTCCTTCCTTAGCCCTTTTGTCCGAGTCAGCGGTATCCCTTCCGGACAATCCCGCTTTCCCGGCAGGCTTGGGCCCTAATGGGCCCCCTCTCTGATGCTGACATCTCTTTGAGGCGCGCGTGGAACACGTACGCGCCGTTCGGCACGGGCCTGGTCCTGATCGGACGGTGAGCTACCCATTACTCACCGCCCGCAGGCCCGCGCCTACGGTGGCCGGGAGTCGTCACGCGTCTCCCGACGCCCGGAGCGTCTACCGCGGCGGCTTGGACGGGAGAATCTCTCCCTCTCCCGTCCCGCCACCTCCTTCACTAGCATGACTGCTTCGCAGAAGGAGGCGACTGCCTCCCACTCCCCCTCGCCCTGGACCATGGCTTGAACCAGGGCCGGGCGCGAGAGGTCGCCGCCGCTGCCAATCGGCTCTACGAGGACACGGCGGTGTTCCGCCCATGCAGGGCAGGCCCCCACCGTGTGCTCCACCGTGTCCTCGGGGCGAAGGCACGCACCGCTGACTTTTCGAAGTCATGTGCGTATTAGAAATTAATTATCACTTGCTTTAACGGTGAAGGAAAACATCGTGAGGAAACCTGCATGCCTGAGAGTTCTCCATAAAGTTCTTGAAGGTGTGTGAAGTCTGCCAACCCGCACTTGGCCAGCGTGGTGGACTATGGCCTATCCCCTCTCATTCTGAGAGGAGGCCCGTGCCCAGCAGTGAGGCAGTTTCTATACAGGGCTGATATTATTATTATTATAGTGACTTTAAAGTTTGTAAAACTACATGATGAATGAAAGACCAGTTTTGCCTATCTACCAAACAACAACATCACTGCACAGTCCAACTTTTAAAGAAGTTTTACTACACTATTCCATCCTTTTCGCGCACGACAATTCCGTTCGCGTTTCAAATTCAAAGCAACCCAAGAACGTCAGAGATAATCAACACCCACAGTGCAATATTGTGATGTGAAGTGACTTCACTCTATTCAACCTTTGCCGAGGGTTGAGTACCCCAAGCCGGGCGTGGCTTACGTCAAATTACAATAATCAAAGTACCACGCGCTTTGAATAAATAACTAACTGTCTATGGGGTTTGTTGGGCCACTTGGCAACTATTTGTTGACGCAACTTGATGATGAAGTGTCTTACCCAGTTTACAGTTGATTTGCATAGTTACGGTAATTATGTTTAGGAGTTTAAATACCGCTAAGGAGTTAACGTTTTCGTCAAAGTTAGGAAAGGCATTTTAACTATTTCCGTTAGTGTTAAATGTTTTGTTTATATTGATCTGGGTGTATTTTTTGCGTATGGTTTTTCATTCGAATGACGTAACAGTATTAGCATATTCCAAATTAAAAATGTTATCACAACAGTTACTCCGTATCGCATGCAATTTGTTACTTTTGTTTTTATCGCTTCACTTTGTTAGAACTTTCAAAAAACTGATATGAGTTTGTTGCAAAAAATATTGAACTGAGTCATCCCTGACATATTTATTAAAACTTTGATAGTCTGCACACAATTTTTATGAAGGATTCCGTAGTCCTTTTTGACATTATTTATGCGGGTTATTCCACCGATTTGTTGGTCTTCTAACGGTCAGTTGCAGAAAGATAATTAAATTTTAATGGAGGCATTAACCATAGAATTTACTTCGTTAAAGTCTCCTTTAAAACTTAATGGCCTTTTCTGCAACTCAGCGTAAGTCACAATTCTGCCAATATCACGTGACGTTGGCAGTATTGTGATATGGCAAACGTTACTCCACAAATGCCAAAACCAAGAAGAGAAGTGACATTATCTATTTAATATACTTACCTATAATATATTGTACCATTATAAGTGATGTCGAAAAGCAGATTCTGAAACAACATAATGTCGTTATTCGCACGCTCGACTGATGAACGTAGGGTGCTGGGTACAATTTTTAAATTTTCAGGGATTTTTGAGCATTTCTATTAGGAATTTTTCAGTAGCCGCCAGAAGTCTGACTCTGAGCCCGCCGGTTGATCCTAATGGGACTAACATAACTGGCGACATGTGGATGTATTAGGTGTATTACTATTCATAGTAAAATGTGGAGATAGTGAATTCATTACCATAATTCATTACATTATAGTGATAATGAATTCACTCTACTGCTGTAAACGCGCGTGCGTTTATCTCACTCAAAATAAAAAAAACTTTAAAAGTTAAAATCGCATTCGAAAAAATCAAAATCAGGCCGAATCTAACCAAATCAAAGGCGCGACTTCTGAAACTGTTTCACACAACATTATTATGATATTTTATACTGGCGGTTGTAACTTTGTTTTTGTTAAAAAGTTGGCGATATTGCATGATCTATGAAGAAATAAGAAGGCTGAAACAGAGTAGAAGCTGCCTTCAGACTACGCTATACTATATAGTATAGCGCATGCTATATAGTATGATACCTTTAGGTTCAAAGGGCGTAACCACCATTTTGAAAACAATGAGATTTGAGCCTAAAGGCATTGATATTAGGATCAAATCTCATTTTTGCCAAAATTGTGGTTACGCCCTTTGAGCATAAAGAAAGCCATACTATATAGTATAGCACAGTGTGAACGTGTCCATAACAATGTATGGTGCGCGATATTGTCGTGTTATGAGCTATAAGCTATAATGCTATATATAGCTATAGTATAGCGTAGTCTAAAATGAGCTTGATCCCTTGTTTAGTTGTTTCCCTACAGAACCCTAAAAAGCTAACGGTACACGATGCGATAACGATTAAGTGAAGCGCGCTAACAGGCTTAGTGCGTTCTCTTTATCTTTCCAAAGTGTTCCGCTATCTATTGTCACGGCACACAATATTGCAGCCAATGACGTCACACGAGTAGGCGGACAACTCTACTGTAAGCAACATGATTTATGAATGGGAACAAAGCCTGAATATCGATAGGTAAAGTTCAAGGACTTTTGTGCATCGATAATTTTGTATTCGGAATCGCATCGATATTTCATTCGATTATTATAATGGTGCATGAACTGGTATTTACTGTGCCATTCATTTGCTGTCTGAATCTGAATATTGTATTGATTTTGTTTTTTGATGGTATTGTTACTGGTCCGATTTATATTGTAGTTCATGGTTCAATGCACTTGATGAGGTTTAATGAAATATTACGATGAAATAGTCAATTTGATAGTCGTTGCAGTGAAAGTTCTTCCAAGTGATCACAGCTCGGTTCTTTGGTGAGTCGCGATTCGATTCTCGCAATTTTGTAAGACCCATGCGTTCGACACAGAATAGGTATAATTGTTCTAAATCGGTTTCTAATTAAAAGAGTTCTATAGGCAGAAGTTGTGGTTTATAAAACAAAATTGAAGATTGTTGAAACATCCAAAAAAGAAATGTTAAAAAATAATAACTTAAAATAAATTGAAAGTATCATTGCTCGCCAAGCTACCGCCATCCATTTAGCCAGCTCAATTTAAATAAATCAAGCGAGTCAATTCACAATAGGTTAGGATAATAAATTCATTTGTCCGTCGACTTTCTCGTCTTTGTCTGTCGTTTAACCAATTTACTAACTTTGTAAGTTGCTTCGAAAGGAAAGTAATGTTTATTTCTTTGTTTTAACACTTTCATTCAAAACGTAACAAATAGAGAGACATGTAGTTACTTTCATAATATTAGCTTAAATGGCGAACTAGAGCGATTGTTGCTTGTATGATTCCACCTGATTTAATCTCTCAACTACCTGCCTGGAAGGTAGATAAGGCTTTTCTTCAGGGACCAAACGGCAAGAAATTGAGGAAAAAATCTGAATAATAACATTATTTGTACACGTTTTCCTACAAGAAATATATTCCGGATAATAGGGAAAGCATCTCCGATGGTATAGCGGAGGATTTTTCCTTAAAATATTTCTGACAATGGATCCCCTTAATCCAATTATTGCTTTATAAGTATTATCAGCTTATATTTGACGTATAAATGTGCAATCATTTTATTTTTGTAAAATGTTATTCATCTTTATTTCATTTCATATTGTTCTGTATCTTGTAACTGTACTGGTTTATTCAGTAACCTTTGCAGAATCATTTTAGATCATTGCTATAATAGGCGTAAATTGCATATAGTAGGCGTATATTGTTTATCAGTGGCAAACGGTGAGGAAAAGCTGGTACAAGAAAATGGTACATACTTAACAAAATTATAAATATTCAATTTCACTTACGTTATACCGATTTGCCTATTCAAAATAAGTAAACACAATGTACCTATAAACGAATAGGTATGACAAAAGTAAAACGAAATTATTAATAATTTTGACACTATCTTTATTGTACCGGCTTCCCCTCATCACATGGTAAAGACCATTTTAGTACTTATCATTAAAATGCTTGAAAAACACCATACCTGAGCCAAAGTTCAATGAAAATAGTCTACATCTAAATATCTAGTCCATGTCTAACATATAGTCGGTGCCAACTAGGCTACATTTGTTGTACTGACAATAAATATTTCCTAAGACCCAATACCCTGGTTTTTAGAACTCTTATATCTTCTATAAACCTTGTTTGGCTATTTGCCATGGTCTGGTGATGTTATTTAGGGCAGAATAACATGTACTTATCCAACGTGACATTTAAATCACTTTTTTACTATAACAATCGTTCAGACTTTGGTCTACTACCATTCTAGATATAGCATCAAATAATATGTCGTTAAAAAAACCGGCCAAGTGCGAGTCGGACTCGCGCACGAAGGGTTTCGCACGATTATCTATAAAAACGGCAAACAAATCATGTCTGTTGTATGGGAGCCCCCCTTAAATATTTGTTTTTTTTTTTTATTTAATTATTTATATTCAAAGTGAATATATAATTAAATATTCTGTGAATATTTCAAGCGTCTACTTGTTGCCGTTATCAATATCGAGCAAAAACGAGCAAAAAAATCACGTTTGTTGTACGGGAGCCCCCCTTAAATATTGATTTTATTCTATTTTTAGTATTTGTTGTTATAGCGGCAATAGACATACATGATCTGTGAAAATTTCAACTATCTAGCTATCACGGTTCATGAGATACAGACAGACAGACAGACAGACGGACGGACAGCGAAGTCTCAGTAATAGGGTTCCGTTTTTACCCTTTGGGTACGAAACCCTAAAAACTAAACTAGGCGTTCTCAAATAATTCATGTAGCCGGGCCGCACACCAGACATACACTTGTATTACGATAATTTTGGCGCCACATTTGAAACGCGACACATTTAACGCCCCCGTATAGGCGTATATGCGTAATAATATCTGTGCGCAAGCACGCACACTTAGGACACAAATTGCACCCGCTACAAATGTGTCGTTACTTTACAGTAATGTGGCTTATACATCAGAATAACACGTAAACGACTTTTTATCCCAAAAACGCGGGCGAAGCCGTGGGCGGAAGCTAGTTATTTATAGATATTGATTTTCAGCCGAAGTAAATCCTAACCTTTTTTGGAAAAGGCAATGCTGATGATGGCATTGCCCACTCTAGCGCCCAGTCCACCACATTCGCATCCACTTCTTTGTTATACACAATACATATCAACAAAACAATATTTAGAAAAACACATTGAAGGACGTGCTCACAGCAATACCGAAATGTTAATCCATTTTGATTCTTATCTTTCAGAGAAATTACTGCCGGTCGATAGATACGGAATCCCAATGCAATTATTAACCCATTAGTTTTAGTTTTTGTTTGTTCTTGTAGCATAAATTACTATGGGCAATTTATGTTAGTATTAGATACATACATACTTAATTACTTATATCAAAATCCTGAATTTTGTACATCATTTATAATGATTGTTATGTAATCCATAATATTTTATAGATCATCATATATTTAAGACATCTTACAATGCGTAATGTACCTACATACTTATAAGTAGCATGTTAGTAATTTCTACATATTTTTTAGGTATTTATTATTTAACCGTAATTAATTATTTTGATGCTTATTGCTTCATGAGTTGCAGCTGATTCATAGCCAGCGGTCTTGCTCACCCACTTGGTGTAATCTTGTCCCCTCCCCACCCTGCAGGTGTAACAGCTTATTCTAACGATATTACGTAACAAAAACATAAACAAATCAAACACAATATAAACAGTTCATTAGTGTACTTGAAAACGGTAACATGCTACGAAAGTTCGTAGCTCTCGTAGCGGGCTACGCTGAAAAACTATTCTTCGCAACAACTTAGAAAATGTTAATAAGCTCTAAAGGCTCCAAATGTTTTCTTTGTTAGAAATTCTTTGATAAAACCTTAATTATTTTCTTCCAGATAATAATTTACTTTGATTTTTTAAACAGAAAACATTTTTGCGCTGATATTGCCTTCGGTACGTTACGCGTTAGTAGCTTTTTTAAGACTTTTTTGCGGGTTCATAAGAAGGCTCGGTATTGAGAAATTTCCTGCAAAAGCTTTTGTTAGCAAGACAAAGTATTTGTTATTTAATGAATCTCATTGTTTGGCCCTAAAGGAGTTCTTTTATGTTTTAATGTTAAACATATTTTTCGATAGTCTTATCTTTCAGTTATTATTTAATATTACTGGATAATTTATCGTTTTGTATTTGAGGACACAAATTACTGTTTCGACGTATGTAGTAGGTAATTATGTGCTGTCTTTCTACTTAATTATACAACAATGTAATGATTGGTAAGTATGATGATCAGTTACCTATTAAGTAATATTTTCAACTCGGGTTTCGTATCGATTTGTGATAATAACTGTTCGATATATCTCATATCAGTCAAGATAAACATTTGAATACACAGCATTATAAAATGAACAAATATTAGATAGGTACTTAGTAGATGTATGAAAATAAAGAGCTATAGAATGATACTAAAATACAGGCCCAAGTACATGTAAAAGCAATCGTATTTTCTAAGTGAAAAATCAGGTTACAGCTGACATAAAAGCTCTTAAAAATAGAACCGTAAAAATTCTATCAATACCGCCATTTGCCACTTGAGACTGACAAATTTATTTACTGCATCAACATCTATCTTTATCGCGATGAGATAGGGGCTATTTTTCTTTGTCACTGATGTGAACGCTTCGCTCCAGTTGTCGACGTTTCAGCTCTCGACCGTCTAGAGCACTTCAGAGTTCGAGTTGGCACCAAATTTTAGGTTTCAACGCTTCTCATTAGGCGCCGCTCACAGAAACAGACGGGCGAGGGGTGTGATGCGGCAGGGGGGGAGGAGGTATGGGCGTCAGACCGGGAGGACTATTGTACGTTAAGACGAAGCGTTTTGTTCCTCAGCTCTTTATATATCAACTGTACTGTACATAGTCTTACCATAAGACACACACAACCTCACTTACTGATATTAGCGCACTTTGATGCGTAGGATTCTTTGAAAAACACAACGGAACAGTTGAAGGTTGTTGGAAGCTCGTCGCGAGACAAAACTAATAAATAACCATGATTACAAGGTTGTTTCATTACTCCGTAACTTATAATTTACGGTTGAAATAAAAACATTTGGCGTTTAATTTGCTAACAGCAAATTAAAGTAATAATTTACAACATTATTTACGATTAGTAAATCTAATTTTATGTCAAAATGTGAACGTTAAAAAGTTGTTTCATAAACTTGTATGATGGCGTGGCATACTTTTAAGGTCAATTTGAAAAATAGGGGAGGTTTGCATAGAGATTAATTTAGGTAATCATAAATCTGTGTTTTTGAAGGAATTTTGATGATTTTGAAAAAACTACTTACTAGATCTCGTTCAAACCAATTTTTGGTGCAAGTTTACATGGTAATGTACATTATATATTTTTTTTAGTTTTATCATTCTCTTATTTTAAAAGTCGGGGAGGACACACATTTTACCACTTTGGAAGTGTCTCTCGCGCAAACTATTCAGTTTAGAAAAAAATTATATTAGAAACCTCAATATCATTTTTGAAGACGTATCCATAGATAGATAGCCCACACGTATGTGTTAGATGAAACAATAAATTTTGAGTTTCAGGTCTAAGTATGGGGAACCCCAAAAATTAATTGTTTTTTTTTTATTTTTGTGTGAAAATCTTAATGCGGTTCACAGAATACATCTACTTACCAAGTTTCAACAGTATAGCTCTTATAGTTTCGGAAAAAATGGCTGTGACATACGGACGGACAGACAGACAGACAGACAGACATGACGAAACTATAAGGGTTCCTAGTTTTACTACGGAACCCTAAAAATATTGACGTGTAAAAGAGTTAATTATAACCTATTTGCAAATAAATAATAACATTTTATTTCATATTATAAGCACAGGGTGAACCTTTATTATTTTTACTATTGAACCTTTTGTAAAATGTCAGTGCCTATACAAAATAAATAGTTTTCCCTTTTGGTATTTTATACCTGTGGCGGGAAGCGCTTAAAAGCTCTGGTCGCCATTTCACTTATCAAGCAATTAAAGGAGTAATATAATGTGTGCTACAGTAATTAATGGCTTTTATTTTAAAACAACGCTGTATTTAGCGCTCGTGATTAATTTTCCAGCTATTACATAACAATTACTATGTAGTTGCAAATTGGATTGTTACTGATTCGGGGTTCGGGGTTTTTTTTGTAGTTCGTTGTGATTGCATTGCAGGTAATTGTCGGTCGGTTTTTTGATGAAGTGATCAACTCTTGTTTTGATGGAAATTTATGTTTATTTTTGAATTTATATTTATTTTTAAATGTTTATTTTTGACATCACGCCTGTATTCCCCGAAGGGTTAGGCAGAGATGTCTTTAATACACCCACATTTCGCTTGTTAAGTTTAAGTCCCATATAATAGGGGTGAGCCTATTGCCAATAACCGGATACAAATCTAGACTCCAGGCTGCTACTGAAAAATGGAAATTCCACGACACAGGGAATCCTAGTGTGGAAGTTAGTGCCAATTGTTACTAGTAATAAGTTTATTTGTACAATAAAGTTCTTATTCTAAATACCCAGTAAAGCTTTGCCCGATCCAGGGATCGAATTCATGATCCCGCGCTCAACAGTTGTGATTGCAGCCCCACTAGACCAACGAGGCATTTATTTTTAAATCAATACCCAAAAATATTTGAGTATCTCGTTACTAAAAACAAAGTCCACGTCATATGCACTTTCTTTTGTATGTGAATACAGAATTTGCAACATTTGAATATTCAAAGCTCTAAGTATTTAAATTTATTGTGATTTTCAAGACCCTCTCAGGCGCGAATCATCTCGATTCTCGTATACCATTAAATCTGTCTAGAGTGCGTGTGGGCCTTAAGTGGGCGTGTCCGTCTGAAGAGAAGCGTGTAGGCGTCTTTAACGAGCTCTAACATCCCACAATCTAACTTGACCTTTATTTATAAGGGGTTAGTGATTATTTTCCATTATTACCCTAAAAAAAACATGTTGTTTATCTGTAGCTGTGGAGAGTTAAAATATTACTGTAACCAGTACATTATTTCCTATAAATATTATGTACATCCTCCGAAGCAGCAACCCAAATTTTGAAACACAAAAAAATTCAATCCTTTTAAAGTAGCCTCAATTTGTGACAAGACGTATAGAGGGTAATATGGTACAAAGTTTATAATGGCCCGTACGTGGGACCAGGACGAAGTGCCTTTAATAGCACCGCGGGACATTAGGCGACTTGCGAATATGTCCCGCTTAAAAATTTCGACATAACGCGAAGCTTTTAGTATGAAAGTTCGAGAATGTTGTGTCGTAAATATTTACACAGTCTTTTGAAATTAAGTACATTTTTAGGTGACGTTAAAGATGATTGTATAGAGGAAGGTAGCTGGCAATTTTTTTTTTGAATAAACCTTTTTTATGTAATATGTTACCGGCCAAACCCGATTTCAGGTCAAACTAGTTTATCCTAGGCCAAACTAGTTTGGCTTACGCGTGTCAGGAAAAACTAGTTTGTCCTATAAACTTTAGGCTTAACTAGTTTGGCCTAGGCCGAAGTGATTGTTTTAATAATTATTTTCATCCATGCATGGTAAATGTAATAATTTTATAGGATAGGCTGCGGAACCGACCTAGTCAACCCCGACTCCACGTGGTACTTGTCTGCCCTACCCCTAGAGTGTTTTTAAAAACCGGAGGCGCGTAGGGAGAGCAGTCTCCGCCCGCCGTAATAAAGCGTAGGCATCATACGAGCTGCAGCGGCTGAGGCTGGTCGCCGAAGGCGACCAACAATTCGAAGCTGCGGAGGTGAGTATGGATGCCTGCGCTTTGTAACGCAAGGGCGACGAGGCTGCTCTTCCCGCAGCGCCGGAGAAGTTTCAATTACATAATTAGGGCACCCCGACTCAGTTCCTTTCATTGAGTCATTGTCCCAGGACATTTACTTTGACCTCAAGGTCATTGACGTTGACCCTAAGGTCGCTTTTTCATTTTATTTACTGACCTTAAGCTTAATAATAATTCAAAATCAGTTCGGCCTAGGCCAAACTAGTTTAGCCTAAAGTTTCGGACAAACCCGATTCCAGGCCAAACTAGTTTGTCCTAGGCCAAACTAGTTTATCCTACGTGTGTCAGGATAAACTAGTTTATCCTAGAACAAACTAGTTTGTCCTGGAATCGGGTTTGTCCGGTAACATATATAACGTCCATGAACTTCTGACACCTCCTAATGGCCACCATTCACACGCGAGTCCATCCACCAGATTTGTTGCTGGCAAAAAGACCGTGGACAAATTTTAATCCGCGTATGAATGATAGGGTTCCCGCCATGCTGAAAATATCCGAGACGTGAACCGCTTACAGAAAGTATACAATTAACTGTACTGCAACTTAGCGCTTGTGCAGTGTGTGGCCGATGATGGATTTGTCCACCGATTACAAATCGGTGGACAAATCCGTATTAAATACGGCGGAGTGTGTGACGCTTGGCTCGAGGTTCGTGTAGTGAATGGTGTACGTATAATTATTAGCAAAACCTTTCTTAACGCTATATTTTAGAGATGGCTAGAACCAATATAATGCAATAACCTCCTAAATTAAATGATAACTTGTTTGCTATTCGTTCGGACAAATATTTCTTCAATACACTCCATAAAGAAAATAAATTACTTTATTGTTCGTCCTGTAAAAGGTATCTCTAGGCAGATAGAAGATCTCAGAAGTTCACAGACGATAAGTGGAATAAGATAAAAAAATAAGTATACTATTCTCATATTTCGGAGCGCCAAATTTCATAAATTCGAAGCGTCTCACGTCATACATAGAACGTTAAGAAGCAAAACATTTTAAGCATATAAGACAAACACTTCATAAAGAACATCCCACCATTGTCTTACTTTAACGAATTTATGAATCACCTATTGAGTGGGTACAAACGGTACAAAGAAAGGAATTAATTTAGTCGATGACTCACCAAAGCCTTAGGGTGATGTAGGCGTCTCCCGGTAATCCCACACTATGTCTAAGGTTTCTTTATTTAGTACTTGTTCTAGCTGAATGTTTAAGTGTAGGAAACTTTAGAAATTAAATGCAAAGAGCATAGAGTAGGAGCAATTTTACTAAGTAAATACGGGTTTCAATAAGAAAAATCTTACCTAAATATGTAATATTATATCATGAAATATTGTAAAAGTAAATTTGTCACTATATTTCACGATGGACTACAGAACGCCAACCTTACAAAACGATCGATCAGCGCGGCTCGTATTTAGCCAGTAGCACATCTTCAAAATATAGCTCCGGAAGGGGACGCCTTAGAAGAATATACTGTGATATGCATCGGGAGGGGATGCCCTAGAAGGACACACACTGAACTTATTGGTGATGTTCTTTGAAAGGTCAGGTGCGTAGTGCTGGCAACCGGCGTGCGTGTATGACTAGATGTATGAACGTGGACGAAACAAAAGAAGGATGTAAGAATCGTAGTAGATACCTATACTAAGTGGCAAGTTTCTGCTTACCCCTATAGAAAAATGGCGTGTCTTTATGTAGGTATGTATGTAATGTACTTTTATGTATGTATGTATTCATTTGTACCTTTTCCATTTCTTCAACTCTGGTAATGCTTCTTAGAGACGCGTAGCTCGTAATTTACTTTGCTCGGTCAGTAAATAAACTTCTAGAGATACCATTAAGATGTATTGGTTCGCTTGAAGTAAGATACCTCGTTAATGTATTGGATTTCAATATTGAAACAGCACAAATGGTGATTGATTTAATGTTTTGAAATAAACGTTTGAATGTAGATTTATTGATTTCATTAATCTAGAATTCTAGACGTCAACATAGAAGACGTTCCTGCGTATTTGACTTGGAAAAACTGAGAAACAACACACACTGAAGAAAATGTTTCATGACGTCCATAAACTTGTTAAGTTTTTTTTTGCGAGATTGCAGTCACTGATGAAAATGAACTGACCATACTGATGAAAATGTTGATGTTAAATCTTGAACATAACTTTTTAAATTATGGAGCATTATAAATAGAATAATTTATCTACGCATCAAATGAAATGCACTTTAACAGATTCGTTGTCTGTAAAGTACACACAAATAGTTACACTGGACAGAAGAATGGTTACATAATTAATATGAAGATTTTTATTTTGTAAATCCACATAGTATAAATCGAAGTCGATTTTCGTGTCTGTCTGTTTGTCCGCTTAGTTTTTTTAAACTACAAAATGGATTTTAATGCGGTTTTCACCACCATTTAGAGAATTTATTCTGGAAGTTTTATGTGTATAATACGTAAATATTTAACTTCGATACGGCACAAGAATTTTGATGTTTTGACATGTCGCCACTTATGTAGATTGCTCCCGTTTATGCGTATTTTTTTAATGAAACTAGATAAAGTCGGTATTTTTATATGACGAGTTTTGAGTAGCAACATCGAAACAAATTTGTTTCTTTTGAAGTCAATGCTGGCTTTTGTCCACGGCGTCATCTGCGTGGAGGTTAACATTATTCCGTGGGATCGTATTACCGGGATAAAAAGTAGCTACTATCACGGTTCAGCTCTTAAACTATACCTCTACGCAAGAAATCATGGCGATCTGTTGGTCTGTTGCCGCGTGAAAGAAGGACAAACTAAAAAAACACACTTCCACATTAATAATATTAGTAAGGGGAAGTAGGGATAATAAATACGAAAGATAATTTCTATAATATTAATACTCACTAACTTCCACTGAAAGTCATACAACAATATCCCACATAAAAAATGTACCTATTGTTTCTTCTGTCATCTACCACGCAAGCAGTGAATGAGTTTTCATTTTATATGCATGAAAACTTTACATAGACTGATGGAAAAACCTACAATGTTATCATAGAACAGATCGAGAACGTTCGATTCAATCGATAAAATAAATACAGTGAAAACACATATTTACTAAAGACATAATTATAAACTATGTTTGATTAATACTATGGCTTCTTGTCGTGTTAAACACGATTAGTTTGTCAAAGATCAATAAAATTATTATTTAAATATTAGCTGTCTCGTTTAAAATATCGATGCCTTTTTGGATAGCACGAGCCTATAGAGTACCTACCTATTTAGAATAATGACAAAAATTGCAGGAGTAAACACAGATTTCAAAAATAAAACTGTTATGTACTTTTATGCCCGCGCTATTATTTCGCTTTCGCTTCGCGTTCTTTCAGAATATATTTTCTTTTTGCTCGGCACTTCATGCGTAAACAAACTTCAACAAACCTTTAGATGATATTTGGAAAATTCTATCTCATTGCACTTTTGCGTCTTCTTTCGTAGGTAGGTACATAATTTTTCAAATTACATTTTTGTTCCGTAAGCTTGACCGTATAGCGTCTGTTTGTCAGTCTATTTAAAAACTGTTTTGTCTATACATACATGTATAGCAGAAGATTAATTTCTCAATACTCAAATATTCCTCAAAATTAAGGTGATTTTACTTTAATTTTAATGAAAATTATGTACGTCGTCCTATTCAGCGTGTGCTTCCTCGGAATATACTTTCTCTACCACATCTGTTTAGAGATGAAAACTGTCTAGAAATCTACTGTCACGGGGACTCATCAGGAACAAAGTAACATTTGTTGAAATAACTCATAATAGATGGCGTTATATGTATCGATTTGTTATTGAAGTTTGTGTACAATTGAAAACATGAAAAAATATATCATGAAAAATATTTGTTCAAATTTTTAAAAATTCTTTAAGCACGGAAAAATGTATAGCCCGAAGATAGCCCGCGCTAAATCGGTCTCATTTCTTTGTATGAGATGAGGCATCTGTACGTATAGTATTATATTATCTGTGCTACTGTATAACAGACAAGCAATTAGTTTGAAATGCCCGCATGCTTGGCCGGCTTCAGTGTTCTGTGGTTAGCTTGAATCAACAACTTGGACAGTGAACTATTGACTTGCGGGACTTGCTCTGCCTGCCATGTGGACTGTCCGTTTCACTGGTTTGTTGACACGTTTAATATCAAATAATTACTTTGGAGAGAAGAACAAACGAAGAGCATAACCATTGTTTATTTGTCATATTTGTTTGTTAGGGCTCTTTTAATTTAGACGGTTGGTGTCGGATTGCTGCCGTGAGACAGCCGTGTGGCAGCCATGTGAGTGTCGTACTGCGATGGTTGTTTTTTTCCATATAGTTGACACGTCAAGATTTAGAATACATCAAAATTCTCTATCACATTTTTGGTTGCAATCGTCTATAGGGCCTTAAGGCTATAATATCCTTGAGCACCAGTGCATTCCATCGGAGTTCCCGGAGCCCTTCTGATTGAAGATAGCCATAATGTGGATTCGACTGATAGAAATCCAAAATACGTATAGCCCGATTTTTTTAACTACACCTACAAAGAGTACACAGTATTTTTTAATTTTCTACAGTTTACTTTAATATTCTAAATAGGAAACGGACAACAGAACAGATTGTTTTTTTTACATTTACTAATGCACAGCTTTATAAAAATCAAGTTATGACCTCTACAAGACGGGAGTATCCATAAGAATTCAGCACTATAAAAAAGGCAATTAAACGCTACTGGACACAAAAATTTTCACAAACTAACCCCGCTTATTACTCAAGACTTTGAAGTACGCAACGTGTGTTTAATATCACATATTACTTGCGAACACTAAACTTAACACAAACGGGCACAAACTCAACTTATCTCCAACTTATCCTGTAATACTTGAGATTACGTCAAGTTAAGGGATGTATCATGAAGCTTTTATTCGTGAAAGGAATTCCTCTGAAGGCATTGTTTACACGGCAACCTTTTGTATGTAAATATATAATATACGTTAGGAATAAATTAACTGTTTCAAAGGGAACTTTCTAACGTGCGTCGTGTGAAACAATTATGTAGCGCTTTAGTGCCTCGGGGTTTCTGTTTGATCACTTTTTTGATTTTGGTTAAATGGAAAATTTATAGATGATTGGTTTGTTTTTTTTTTCTGTTTTTCATTGGTTTATAATCTCTTAGTTATGTTAGAACACAGTAAACACCCTGTTTTACCTAATATCATTTCGGTCTGTTAGCATTTAGCTGCTGAATATGGCTTTCGAAATCCCAAGAGTTCGTATATTAGTAGGTACTAGGTATTTGTGCCCTCGACTACGTCCACATGAAAGTCAGAAAACGGTACAATGTGGTACTGTGGTACTACCCCGTTTCACCCCTTTTAAGGATGGAATTTCAAAAATCCTTCATTAGTTAAATTCTAGGGTAGGTAGGTACTCGAGGAATATTTCTTCCAAACAAATCTCTAGGTCTACCGATTTTGGGTTTGCGTTATCTGTCAGTCAGGCACGCTACTGTTTTATAGGTATAGAAGAAGATAAAGGATAATTGAAATTACCATATTGTTTGCCTGACGAATTGATAAAAACCAGTTTTTTTTTCAAACAACTGCTGCTACCTTGGTTTAAATTCTTAGACACCTCTTAAAACGCATTACGAAGAGAGTTAGCCTGTACTCAGACGTAAAGCTCAGATACTTTTTTTTATACAGAAGATATTTTACGCTAGGAATTTCTCCTTAATCTCACATGCATAATATAAACACACTTATAACACAAACATCTTTATTTTTAATCGATTAAAATAAAGAGTCACTTATTTTCACAATAAATGTCGCCTTTTTATATTTATCCCCGATTGCCCCAGAAAGAGATAAATGTTTTTATCTGAAGTTTCCGCGCAAATACTTATTTTATACAGTGTACGGAGTCAGTTTTAATTGGCTTAGTTTCAAGTAAGTGAGCGGCAACTTTATCGATAGTTCAAAAAATGCCGGTTGATGCAATTACTTTTACTAGCACAGATTAGAACGGGTTTGGTCTTGATTTTATCATTTATTAATTTTATCAACTTTTCTATACTATTATAAAAAAAAAAAAAAACTATTATAAAATTGTAAACAAGCTGTGTCTGTACATTGAAGATATTCCAGAAAAAACCATTGGGATAGGGTACTGGAACGTACCCATACCCAAAAATATTTTTTTTAGATTTTTTGTCTGTTTGTCTGTTTGTGCGCGCACCACGCAAAAAGTACTGAATGGATTTTGATGTGGTTTTCACAGTTCGATAGCTTGGGGTCCAACTTAAAATCTAAGCCACTTTTCATCTAATTCTGATGGGAGGAACCAGAGTTACAGCTTGACCTCTTGGTAGTACTAGCCACTCTACACTGCGGAGGTCATTAAACTGGTCATTTCACTGTAGTCCACGCGGACGGAGTCGCGGGCAAAATCTAGTATAAAATAAAAGACGAAAAGTGCTTCAAGTAACTGCAGATGAAATTCGTACTTCGCAGGCATGCCAATAGTGATAAAAAAGGTTCACTCGCTACATCTCCCAGGTCAGTAGTTAACGAGATTCATCCGAACGTTCAAACGGACGCTTACATCATCGTAATTTACAAACATTTTCATAGTTATATGCTAAAATAATTGACTCATGCATAATCCTCGCAGACTGTTGAAAATAACAATTACGTTGAGATTTAAAATTGAAAAGGTTAACGAAATTCAGAGGTCTGTCAAATGATAAAAGGGCTCAGACAGTTCGACCTAAGCTCGTTAATGAGAGAGACTAAATATTATTATCAAATGAACCTAATAATGTACCAAAAAGTATGTATTCATCATTATAATGTGAGCAGGTACAAAAGAAGTTATGAGAAGATTGAAGACTGCTCATGGTGATTTATTGAGTAATTAAATTCTCCCCTATCATACCAATTATAATATTTTTTACGAGCCTGAAACCTCTTTTAAAGTAAACAAAAAAGTTTTCTTTATGCGTTATTTAAAAAAAAATACTGGGTTTATTAAAGACAACATTATACGATTTTCTGAAACAAATACAAAATTCTCCTCTAAAAACTCTTTCACAATATCCTAGAAACAACACCAACCTCTACCCAGTAATCTATAAAATGGGTCAATTCTCATAGAAAGGTCATGGCATGTCCTCGTAAGCTTCAATTATCAGTTCATGACGTCATGGTGTCACCAGCCTCGTAATGGGTTTAGCAGGCGGCTGGCGCCTGTCTCGACGTTAACTGAGCTGTTAGAGTGGAAGATTTTAGTAGGGGCTTTTGTTGTTTTAATACGGGGGTAGTGCTGGGTGGTTTCGTTATCAAGATTGGTGTTGCAAAGTTTTGTCAAAGTTAGACGATGACGAAAACTATACTAACATTAGACAAATAATGGCGAAATAACGATAGTTGTTGTATCATGTTGTTGACATGTCTGCATTGTTGTGTTTTTTACATGGAATTGGTAATTATATTACATAGCTTTGTATTTATCGTGAAATAACGAAGCTTAATAACAGTCAATATCCAAGTAACGAAACAGGTATAACCGATTTTTTTCTAATGCTAAGATAAATGGAGTATACGAAATTACGCTTCGAAAACGAACGGACGCAGAATTTACGCATGCGAAAGCTTCTGCGTCCGTTTTTTTTCGCATCTCTTTTTAAAATGTTTCCTTTGCTTTGCTTTGTTGGGAATCAGACTTTTTCCCTGTGATTGAAGTGGGCCGCAATTCACCAGGTGGGTTCAGTAGGGGTTGCATCTCTTATAAGTTGGTTACTAACTCGGCCTCCACAAGTGGCGATCCTTAAATGTCCGGCGCACCATAGTATTTGCTACCACCTTTCTGACCAGTTATTTTTACACAGTTTGTGCTAATACGACAGTTGTAAGATATTTTCCTAAAATAATCGGAATTGTGTCTATATTATGTTGTTACTCGTTATTAGCAGAAAGAACATCGCTGCTACTCATCCTCTTAACAGTTATATCATGATTACTTTTACTTAGCTTAATTTTCAACCTCACGAATAAGGTGAAAATATAGTAAAACAAGGGGGTTCTATCTTAAGGATACAATTCTTTCTTTGACGGCTATGCCCAAGTCTCCAGCTTTTGTCTGGAACATTCTAATTCCATACTTAAATTACTCTTCGTGATTGACCTCGACATAATTCCATCGCTACCGAAGTAGAAGAGCAGTAGAACATATTCCAGGAGACATTACTAATAATGGCTGTTGTCTCCTGTCTAGACGACATCCTTGAGCTGTTACCCCACTAGATTTATGCTAAGGGGTAGCATATATTAACTGAGGGTATTTTGATAAATTCTGTTCTGTTATGGGGAAATTGAGATCAAATTACGTCACCCGTTTTAGAGATCATTCTCGTGTTTTTGCAGAGTGTAGCGTTGTAGGGTGCCATAAGTCTGTTTCAAGATTTACTAAATAAATATGTAATTGAATTTTTAGTCAGTCCAAACATTTTATAAATTAGACCATTTCGAATTAGACCATCTTTTGATTTGTCAAGCAATGGTTGTCAGTCTGTTTGCCAGCTTGTAAGTTGAAGCTAATTGCCCGTTCTAAACCGTAAATTCCTATGAAGAAGAAAGGACAAGAAACTCCATGGTTGATCGTTTTCAACGAATTCAATTATTTAGTTACTTGTAGCACATCACTATTTAGGGCGTCCCTAGTGACGCCATCTTTGTTTCGTCGCTAACGAGCAGGTGCTCTCTGATATCTAAATAATAAATTTCGGACCGAAATCAGTTTATACCCCAATTAGGGTAAGTTCTACATTATTTTAATTAGGTACTAAAACAGGTACCTACTGGAATACATAACCAATTTTCTGTATTTATTAGATAACTATCCAATGTTAGTCGTGTCGCCTTTCTCTACACAACATAAAAAAATCAGCCTCTTTATTCACTGCTGGGACTCAGGTCTCCTTTCTGTGAAAAGGAGTGGGTCATAATCCACCATTTAATTTTTATCATTTTCAGAGCAGTGAGTGATGATGAAATAAGTATAGTACGTACCTGCTTGGGTTTGAACCTCAGATCATAGAAACAAGGGAGATCTGCCAAGACTCTATTGAGCTTGACGCTTTGACATGATCAATGTGATCATGTTGCTCATGGACCGAAAACGATAGGTGATTTATTTACAGTGTTTTAGTTTAGTGTGAGTGACGAGTGGCGAATATCAGTGTTAGATTGAGGATGTGTGCAATGTTTAATAGTGGGAGATGTCTATATTTACAAAGGAGCGTTTGTAGTTGTGACACACATAGCTTTAAAAGTGGCGACAGCGGTTCCCATATTCATTTGCTATAATAACATATCTCCTTATTTCTATGATCTGAGGTTTGAACCCACTGTACTTACTACTTGTAAGTCGGGACCGTTAAGACATAACTGCTCTTAAAATTATGCCCTTTTTAAAATACTTAACATTTAGAATGTAGAATATTAATTTATAAGAAACAAATACGCAAGACGCAAATCAATTTAGGTTTTCCGTTGCTTTCAAAATATTCCTATTCGTGTTCAAACACAATAGAATATAGATCAGAGAAGACAGTTCATACATCTCCAGTCTAGACGTTAACCTTGACGACTCTTATAGCCTAGGGCTGCAAAATATTGAAGGCAGTTGTTTTGATCGAAAATCTTTCTGAGCGGTTGTTTTGATCGTCTTTCTGTATTTATTGTGGGTTATTTTCCTGAAAATTGCTCATGTATTTACGAATTTCAGCAGTTTGCACGGTTTTTTTAACTGTAATATCTTACTACTGAGCTAAAATTTCTTCATAGCCTTCCACGCCTCTCTTTGTTGTCTTTTCTCACGGAATATGGGAAACACAAATTGATTCCATTATTGATTTAACACGAGACTTGAATTAATTAAACTGATAGCAACTTAAACATTCAGACACTGCGCAGTTTGTGTCATCTTTTGCATTTTGTCTGCATTACATGTCCAAAAGCAATTGAACATAGATCAAATGACATTATCAGACCCGGCAGTTTGTCCGTGTCCTGTCTAGACGATAGCCTTGACGATCCTCATAGCCCGGGGCTGCAGATATTACATGCAGCTGTTTTGATTGAAAAACTTGATTGCTTTTTTATTAAAGCGCTTTTTCCGCTGCTTTTTGCTAAGCGGAGCTAGGAAATTGATTTTGTGGTTACGCTGTAAGCTGGTACAGAGTAGCTTTTAATATTATTTTAGTCTTGTTATATACACTTAAGTAGTAAATGTCTGCAAAGAATATTTCCATCAAAGACTGAAGACTATTTGGTATTCAAATATTCAATGTGTGCTTTCGAGTCCATTGAACAGGTTTGCTTTTTGAAGTGAAAATCTAAGTGGGGCTTAGATTTTCACTTCAAAAAGCAAACCTTTGTGAAGTTTGTGGAAGTAATTGCTTTTAAAATTTTAAGAGGTTTATTTTATATATTTTTTTTTATTCTACTCAATTATTTATTGGGCAAAGTGCTTGGAAAACTGGTATACGCAAGAGTACCCCATTTTATGGGTTTCATTTCAGATTTCTATTGAAGTATGTTGTCAATTACAGCCGATACCAATATCTTATATTTTGTGTTTCATATTTTGAGTAGGTACAAATTGGTGTTTGAGGAATGAAGATACACAGCATTTCTATCTGAGCCTCTATAGCAGGATATCGAGCTTCAAAGAGTTCGTCACCCTCAAGCAAGACGCCAGAATAATGTGACAAGTTTATCGCATTCCGTAGTACCTATTTCACGAAACCCCATTCTACGGGTCTGTGGAAACTCTTCACCATGTGGGGATGTTTTATGGGGATAGGGTATATTTTTTGCAATTTCACTTTACTTACCTTAGGGTACACTAAAAGTATTTCACGGTGAAATTCCATCAAAATTTTTGTGACAAACCGCACTTCACGTGCCAGAGCAGACGTAATGGAAATTAAGTAATAAACAGAAATAGTACAGAGAGAGTATGAATAATCCTTAGGAATGTATAATGAGTGAATGAAGGAAGCGCGACAGTACAAGTGCGAATATCTCCGGTGCGAAAAAAATGTAGTGTGAACCACAGAAGATCGAATCACGCTGATTCAAAGAACTAGGTCGTGGCTGCGTTTACAAACACAAATCCCACTTAAGTTACCACCCAGGCCCTAAACGAAAATATGCTCCACGCCGGGAATCGAATCCGTGGTGTCGCATAACAGCCAATTTGCTCAGCCACTGCGGCAACTTTGCCGTCAATTTTTTTTTTCGTGCGGGTGCCGTACTGCGCACCGCCAATTGTTTTTTCTATATATCTGACACGACGAGAGCGCCGTCCGACTGTCGTGCGGCAGCTGTGCGGGCGTCGCACGGCAACTGGATGGCGCTCTGTACGTGTTAACTATAATATGGAAAAAAACAATATGCGGTGCGTAGTAGGTATGACGGGTGTCATACCTACTACGCACCGCATATTGTTTTTAGCACGGGCTGCCGCACCGTCTAAATTTAAAGAATAATAAATTAAAACAATGACAAGTAATTTCAAAGTAAAATGAAATGATAAACAAGGTAGAAATAAATTTTAAATACCCACGTATTGAAAATAATTCACCGCCAACAATATACCTATTCTTACTTGATGCTGAGCCAAGTTTCTCTAAAAAGCTCTTTAAATCACTATCTAAAATCTTCTGTACTATTTTTTTTTTCAGGAATTACTTAGACTTATTCGATTGTTGCCAATCTAGCTAGACTTTGCTTATAAGAACAGTCATACAATTGGCTGTGCTATGAAGTTTTAAAACCATTATTGTTAGGCTGTGGAAAAGGGATTGTACTATTCGTTCTGAATGGCTCCATCATTGTTATACTCCGAAAGAATGATAGAAACAACATGTCATAGTATGCCCCTGGCATATTCCAATTTATTTGTTTATTTATAATGGTGAACGCACACTTGGCCGCGCCGAACTTGTCTAACGAGCCGAATGAAACGAATTTCAGAATTCTTTTTATGAAATCCTATGACAGCTCGCCCACCAATCCGCACTGAATTGGGCGAATAGCCGGAAAAAATCGGGAGGTACCCAAATCCCAGACGAATTCCGATGACGCGCCACACGACGTCATCAGATTCGTTGCGGACAGATCAGTCGGTGCATTGTACCAGTTGGGTTCATGTGGGCAACGCGTGGTCGTAATGTTTTTTAGCGCGGTTGATTCGTTCGGTGCGGTCGCCGATAGGTGTGCAAAGTTTCATGAAACTTCGTTGCCTTCGGCCATTGGCGTAAACAAATCTGCGTCCAGCTTTATACTGACTCAAAAATATTGTATATATAGCTAGCTATATATAGCTAGCTAGCATAGCTACCTATATATTTTCAGTTCTGCAGGCAAACCTTTCAAGTGAGTGGCTCTTGTCTGGTTTTCATTGTCCAAACTATTTTAAGAAACACCTCTGCTATTGAATGCATACCTCTCCAAGTTTTATCACAATGCCGGTTTTATATTACGCAGTAAGACTTTGAATACGAAATCATTGGTTGTAAAGATTTAGAAAACCACCAATCACAAATTCGTATTCGATGGTCTACAAAACGCCATAATAATAAATAATTACCGTCAGCTAATTTCTCCAACTTTAGGGATACTTAAACTGAATGGTCTTATCTTTTCGCTCTAATTCTCTTATGGGGTGAGGGCAATCCTTAGTGGTATTAATGCTGAACCACGGTTAGCTGAATTAAGTTAGGGAAGTTAAGTCAACACTTACGTATTTTATGGTGAATTAAGCACCTATTTTGAGTTAGTTTTTACCAAATCGCCGTCGCGTCGCAGTTGCCATATCAGTGCGGCCGCGGCTTAAAACATTATCTAAATACAAAATTTGGTCCAAATCGTAAGATGTGTTTCCAAGAAACAAATTATAATTTAAATACAAGAAATTAATCTCGTTTAAAGATACAGAATTCCCACTTAAAGTTAAGTTATATTTTAATATTGTTATTCAATTTGCTACGGGCTACTTGTTCATAAATGTCAATGATTATTTTAAAGGGATTGCGAAAATATCAAACTGATATTATATGTATCGTGTAGGCGGAACAAGTGTTATGTGGGCAGAAAGGTTGTACCTAAACGCCGTGGGATCTTTTCATAATGCCAATTATGTACTAATGTTAGATGAGAGTAAATAAATGTCAGAAATGTTGGTAATTTGTTTCAGTGATTGTTATTGCTGAGTGAATTAATTCTTGCGTACCTACATATTCTTTGTGATTATTTTTGTTACAATTATTTTATGGTTGTTTGTATATTATAAATGTATATTTTTTTGTGAATTTGAAATGTAAATTGAAGGGGCTCGTGGCTAAATGACGGCCGCGCTGATCGATCGATCTGCGAGGTTAAGCTGCGCTTGCCGCGGTCAGTCCTTGGATGGGTGACCGTTCTTTACACATCAAGACCCCTCCGTGCCTCGGAGAGTACGTTAAGCAGTCGGTCCCGGTTGTCATAGGAATATCTTTGACAATCGTTACGGGTAGTCAGAACTCTAAAGTCTGACAGCTGGTCTAACATTCGAATACCGGTATTACCCATTAATTGGGTTGTGGAGGTCAGATGGCAGTCGCTCCACGTAAAATATTGATATTCAGCCAAAACTAGTTAGACTGGAAGCCGACCCCAATATAATTTGGAAAAAGGCTAGGCAGATGATGATGATTGAAATGTAAATTGAGTGATGTATGTATACCTACCAACTCGCAATGTTAATCAATCTTTAAAAACACAGCAGTTAGTTAGTGCAGGTAGTTGCTATGCAAACACCTTTTCTTAGTTGCGATAATTTGGTAAACTTGAATATTATAGTCGTCTAATAACATTAAAAAGAAAATCCTTTAAGAATTGTTATAAAATATACAAGGTGGCAGGTTAGACAGTGGAAATATTTAAAGGGGTCATTATACTCATCATTATGAACAACTTTTACTATGGGGCCAATCCTGAAATGGCCAAAAAAGAAATCATACATTTTGTTGAGTTATGTGAACATAAATGTATGGAACAGCTGATTTTTTTTCGTGATATAGGGTTGGTCCCATAGTAAAAGTTGTTCATAATGATGAGTACGATGACCCATTAAAATATTTCCACTGTCTAACCTGCCACCCTGTATAATAAGAGTTTTAAAAACGACTGACATGGGTGAAGAGATTTAAAATTTAAACTGAAGCGGGTGTGACATGGTAGCTCAATGCCATGGTAAGAGCGATGCTACGGTATGGTACAGATAATAACATAAGCATAACATGGCTTTAACATGTTTAAAATTCACAAACAAAAGCCTCAAAGAAACTACACCTCAATATCAACCCACATAAATCTAACATTTATTTCAATTAGACCATTTACAGGCACTTTTGAATTGTCAAGGTATAGTTGTCAGTCCATTTGTCCATTAGTTGAAGCTAGTTGCCCGTTCCAAAACGTAGATTCCTATGGAGAAGAACGGACAAGAAACTCTATGGTTACTCTTTTTCAACAAATTCAATTATACAATTTCTTAGATAACATTTATTCCCTAATATGTGAGGACAATGTAAGATATTTTAAAAATCCCTTAGGATAAAAATAAAAATTATGTAGGTACGTATCAAATAAAAAAAAATTGCTTAGGCAGTCAAGAGATGACCAGTACCACGGGGTCTCATCAGGAACAAAGTAACATTTGTTGAAATAACTCATAATAGATGGCGTTATATGTATCGATTTGTTATTGAAGTTTGTGTGAAATTGAGAACATGAAAAAATACATCATGAAAAATATTTGTAAAATTTTGAAAAATGCTTTAAGCACAGAAAAATGTATAGCCCGAAGATAGCCCGCGCTAAATCGGTCACTTTTCTTTGTATGAGATGAGGCATCTGTACGTATAGTATTATATTATCTGTGCCAGTACCAACTGACGGCGCCCGTTCACGGACATGACGCGCGCATCAGCACCGTTTAACTTAACCATTTTGGAGGGATTCGAACGATCCAATACACACGCCACCATCAGCGGTACATATGTTTTTCGAGCAAATTATGTAAGGTTGGTGGTGTCAACACTACTACATCGAGAGAGCGCGTTTAAAAAATGTGATTTATATGAACGGAATTAAGTTTAATTTTGTATTGCATTGGATGCTTTGACATTGACTGCGAACTGGCGACACGCATCTGGGAATAAAATGTAGTAGATGACATTTCTATTGATTAGATTCTTTTTTCTTCTATTGATTATTTAGATTTTCTTTAGTGTAAAGACCTAAAGACCGTTTCACGTAAGAGACTGCTTGTCATTCCTATTTAGGTCATATCGTTTTGTGGATTTTGTAGATTTCAGTGTTAAAGTATTGCCGAGGACACTTAAAAAGTGGTGAACGAGAATTGGTACTGAAAAAAACCTTCCCGTTGGAAGTTTTTTTTCCTGATTTTCAATATGTTCCCGTTAAAAACGTTGGAACATATTGAAAATCAGGGCAGCCAACATAGCGTCGAAAATACTTCTTAAGTGAAACAATCTCTAGCAATAGCAACCATACTGAACCATACCCATCACATTGTAATCGAAGTGTGACATGTCAACCGTCACAAACAAGGGTAGGTAACCTTTCACTGCGTCGCTGTGGGCGTTAGTTATAAAGTGTTATAAACCTGTCCATGCTTCAGCGATTCCGATCTTTAAGCCCACATGACAATGAGACCGTATTTTGTGTGATCCGTTTGTAGCCATAAGTACGTGATATTTTTAAACGTGGGTATAGAAATTTTTATTCTGTTCACGGGCTTTTGCAACAGGCTCGTTGACATGCTACCCGTACGGCATTTAATATCGTATCTCTGTACCCCTGAAAACATATATGCTTTGATGATGGTCGGTTCAGTGGTTTAGGCGTGAAAAGGTAATAAACAAACAAACAAACTTACTTTCGCATTTATAATAATAGTTATGATAGGATGACTGTATTGTTTTGTCCAAGTATTTGGAGCCTCATTACCGTGATCCGTACTTAAACAAGTGGACACACGAGCGTACGACCGATCCGTTCATCCGTGATGTGCACAGTTTCCGGTTGTACGCGTAGCGCCGTCTGATCTCTGCGACCATCCGGAAAACCGGATTCTCGCACGATTTTATTATTTATGTACGGGTGAACGCTAATTCTCTTCTACTTGAAATATAAAGTGGAAAAACATGTATGTACACTAAATAAACATACTGCCGTCATAAGGAAAAAGGACGTTTCTACCTATAGATTAAAAAGGAGAAAAAAAAAACCTGAAATGCCTCTTTTTTTACTGATGCCAAATATGTATGAAACTAAATTTCGAAAAAAAAATCAGTTATGTTTTTTTTCCTTATAACGGCAGCATAACAGAAATACATTCAGAAAAACTATGATATTTATACATCCCAAACAGGAGATTGAACTTAAAAAAATACTCAAATATCTTCATTATGCAATCACCCATTTCTCTTTGAGAACTTACAGCAACATTCCGCACTCAAGCTTAAAAATCTGCAAGTACAAATATGTTTTGTTAGGACACCATTTAACCGCGAAGTATCAAGAAACTTTATGCAGTGCCATGCCCTTTACAGCGTAAACTCTTCATTACGCCTTCCAATAACGGTAACGAAGATCATTATCATACCTACACACCGCTACCCTACTATGCACCCTTGAGTGCAGCGCCGAAGGTTGCCCAAGTGCATTGACTCCGGCTACCCGGCCGAATTCGATAGTACACGAGAATTAGTTCAGCGTGGAGGTGAGACGGACTTTCCAACGTGGTCGGGTTATAAATGGGTGGTAGTATTAGGCAACAGGTGGTGTTCTGCGCGTTACGTAAGGCGGCCGGCGCGCGCACCCCATTGAGCTAGTAGTACGGCGCTATCGATTAGGAGTACGACGGACCATCGATCCGAGGCCCCTTGTGTGCTCCACAACGTCTTTTTAATGTACGTCTTGGATTTGTCTACTGTATTTTTTTAACTAATTAAACGTTGGACATCGTTTGTTTTAGCCAAACGAATGTTTATTTTTCGACAACATTTAAATTATGTCCTCTTGGTAGTTCTCCGGCAATTTCTTTTATCGTTCTAAAGAATGTCAATGTTCACGAAACGCGTTTATTCGATTTGCCATTGAATAGGGACCGGAACACGTGGGGCATTCAGGGCGTCGCCGTCGTCGTTACTTTGAATTGTTCGGATGTGAGTATGGGTTTTGTTGGGAGGAGTGAAACACTGAAACTGAAACATGGCAACTTTTCGATTTATTACAAGCTAGTAATATTTACAAGTTTAAAGGTTAAAATATGCAAACCAATGCTACCCCATTCATGTGTTAGTTAATTATTTACAAATTGTTGTTCATTCATACCGCCAACTTGTTACTTGTATGGCGAGCAGAAAATAAGCTATTTCATTTCACATGACTTATAATTTATTACAGTTCATTTGACCTCATTCTTGCTGGCTGTATTCACTCATTAATTTCATCTTGATAATTACTATCATTATTCCAGACAGCTATAATTGAATGCAATGTTTTATGAAATTAATTGTTTCTTTGTTCTTTGCGCTACTGAAGTTTCATTTAATTTAATTAGAAAGATAACGTAGTAAGTTTTTCATTATACCTACGGCAATAATTTTTTTATATATTTTTTTTTGGTTAGGTAATATAGTCCCTTCGTCTGTTGCGAGTTTGTTGCTTAACCGATGGGCTTATACAACTGCTAGCTGTTCCCCGCGGTTTCATCCTCGTTGCTCAGCTCTTAAGGGTCGTAGCGTGATGCTATATAGCTTAGTACTATTTATAATGAACCTGGCTATCATACACAAAAAGAATTTTTCGAATCCGACTGCTAATTCCAGAGATTAGCGATTTCAAACAAACAAACTCTTTAGCTTTTTAATACAGGGTGGCAGGTTAGACAGTGGAAATATTTTAAGGGGTCACTGTGCTCATCATTATGAACAACTTTTACTATGGGACGAACCCTGAAATCGCGAAAAAAAAAACAGCTGTTCCATACATTTATGTTCACTTAACTCAACAAAATGTATGGAACAGCAGATTTTTTTTCGCGATTTCATGGTTGGTCCCATAGTAAAAGTTGTTCATAATGATCAGTACAATGACTCCTTAAAATATTTCCACTGTTTAACCTGCCACCCTGTATATTTTTTTCCATAGCTATACTTTATAGTCTAGCAATGTAACAATATCTATAAATATAAGCCACCAATACTGTGTAATGTTACATGGTTATCATGACAAACGGCTGGAATTAATTACAGACTACAGCTCGTTGTAATGGCACTGCGTTTATGTGAATTTACAATGCTGCAGCGAATCGTGTAATTTGAAACCGATAACAAGGCTGGTTTTCAAACGTAGCTGTTTTGCATTTATTGTATTGTAGATACAAACGTAATGAATGTATTAGGTACATGTTTTGTCATGTTACAATTATTTTTAACAATAATTGTGACGATTGTTCTGAAGGGCAATTCTCCCAATCAATATATTCAAAATATAGTTATTGTAGTCTCAGTGTCATCAATGGTATTCTTTTAACAAACAACGACCAATGTAAACTTATGTCGTAATTAAATCGAAAATTAAACAAAATTTGATCAAAGCCAAAGTGGTAAATTCTGCTGAAATTCTGAACTGGTACATAAATAACAAATTAATATTCTCGTGCTTATTTAAGCACGAGAATATTAATTTGTTATTTATGTGTTATGTCGTATGTCGTTATGTCGTATATTTATACGACAAAAGTGATTACCAGTATTTTCGTGCTTAACTAAACGTCAAAACTAATTGGCAAAATATTTTTAGTCAATTTAAAATCGAATCTCAGTTCTGTCAACCGTCAGTCACAGTACTAAATTAATTGAGGGGGCTATTACATTTTGTCACCTGTCTCGCTCGCACAAAACCATATTTTTTAAGAATGATAAATGAAAAGATGCGTTTTTGAAAAATGTATTCTTATAGTGTTTTAGATAATAATATTAATTTTAGGGGTAAATATTAAAAACACATTTCTACTGTGTCATTTAATCAATTTAGAAGCAATTATACTATCCTATACAGGGTGGCAGGTTAGACAGTGGAAATATTTTAAGGGGTCACTGTACTCATCATTATGAACAACTTTTACTACGGGACCAACCCTGAAATCGCGAAAAAAAAATCAGCTGTTCCATACATTTTGTCGAGCTAAGTGAACATAAATGTATGGAACAGCTGATTTTTTTTTCGCGATTTCAGGGTTGGTCCCATAGTAAAAGTTGTTCATAATGATGAGTTCAATGACCTCTTAAAATATTTCCACTGTCTAACCTGCCACCCTGTATAAGTGCTCCTAAATTGATTAGATGACTTTTAGACTTTTTATATAAAATTAAAAAAAAATATGATTTTGTGCGAGCGAGACAGGTGACATAAAGTAAAAGCCCTCTTAAGAGAATTGGCCTTCAGGGTTTTTTTCAATTTGGACGTTTGGTGTCGGATTGCTGCCATGCTGTAACCGTGTGGGTGTCGCACTGACGCACGTTGGTGGTTTTTTTCCATACAAATGACGCATCGAGAGCGTCGTCCGGTTGTCGTGCGACTATCGCACGGCAGCAGTCCGACACCAAGGGCCGTACCACAAAAAAGATAGACACGCGTTAAACGCGAATGCTACCAAAAATAGTTCGCACTTGTTTTTTTTTTTTTTGAAAAAACGTTGCCCCACACTAGGATTAAGACAAGAAGTTTTTTTATGCATCAATCATTTACTGGCTGCAAGCGCAAGCGCAGGCTCCAGGGTTCGATCTCTGGGTCAGGCAAATTATTATTGGGTTTCGTCATTAAGAAATTCTCTGTAGCAGCTCGGAGTCTGAATTCGTGCTCGGTTAATGGCAATAGGCCTGCTTTTTATTGCTCCAGAGTGCCTAATGGGAGTTTTTCTAACATATTCGATCGCGTGAACGTTTTACAATTTGGGTATGGGATCGCAACGGCGCCATCTGGTGACATTAATGGGAAACACAATTTGCCAGTGGGTGTTTTTTTTACGTCGATCATCGAACATCGGCTCGCGCTCGACGTTAACGCACGCGATTGGTTGTTTCAAACACTTTGCGAGTAGATATAAGTTGCGCTCGCTTGTTTAAGATTCTCGATGCGTTTGATGTTGATGACGTGATTAACGCGATGGTGAAGTCATTCGAATATTTTTTTGGAAATGGCACTAGGCATTCAGTACACCTCTGTATTAATACAGGCATGATATGTTGCTTATAATATGAAATCAACGAAAACAGTAATGTTTTTACGGATATCATCATGAAATGAAATGAGTGTTAGATGAGAGTTACCTAGTTACCTTCTTATGCACCTAATTTAAAGTTCAGTGCAGAAATTTCTTAGAGCAGATTTGATTTGCTTGCGAGCAGCAGTTTGCGAGCCAATCACAACCTGGAACGTAGATTGCTTGACCACAGATACCTATTTTATTAGAGGATGGTTTACGCTCAAATGTTTAGCATAATTTTTCAACAGATTCATTGTGAATTTACACATTTGAAAACGATTCCAGGACATAGGTATTATCAATCCCTATCGTAAATTCATTAAGTTATGCGTTCAATATTTTCCACCCTTTACGCGCCAAGTGTGCATGAAACATCGAGTAATGGATATGAAATTGCCGCGTAGCACCACTCAAGCGCGTAGCACTCGAGCTACGCAGCATTGATCTCGAGTTACGAGAACGCTACGTATTGCCTACGGTCGGCGTAGCGGTTCATTGAATCAGTCTTCATTAGGTAATTTATCTTCGTGTGAATGCCACTTTTACTTTTTTGGGTGTCAATTTGGAGCTGAGTATTTTTACGTAAAAAACAAAAGGTGGTGTTCACATTCAATTGTTAGTCGCTTAGGCGATTCGCACACTGCCCCGCATCACGCAGCGTAGTGCGGGAGTGCGTGATCTTACGTTGTTTGCAAGTACCTATGTTTGTATAGAAATCACGCATAGTGCAACACACTGAAAACGCATTCACGCGCGGGGTTGCAGATCACGCACCTATATGCGGAGAAACACGGACCCCCCGCGCGTGGTGCGGGGCAAGACGCAAGGTATGGCACACTGAGATCTGCAGTATCGTGCGTTATTTCGTGTTGACAGAGCTAGACGTCAGAGCAATGGCGACATCTGCCGACAACATCGAATACTACCTATATATGGTTGCTAGGAAGTTTGTTTTATTTTAAATCTGCCAGTATGAAGAACAAGACAATCATTGCCATCTAGTGTAATAAATTAGATACTAATGAACTGCTTTTCAAAAATGACAAAAAGTTGCTAAGACAACACTAGTAGGCGGCGTATCGTTTTTGCTTCTATAATACTGCACCTCCGCGCGTTGGTGCGGAGAAATCTGCATGATTATGCAGATCTGCACTCCCGCACCCGCACGCGTGGCGCCGTCGCTACGCACCCCGCAGCGTAGCGCTGGGTGGTGTGTGATTCGCCTTAAGGGTCAGACACACAGTATGTCACACCTACGCGATGTAATTACGCCAATTTTTTTTAAATTGTTAGTTTGGGTGTAACGCCTATTTTTGGTAGGGTGTAGTTTCTTTGACGCGATTTGAATCTAAACTAAATTAGGCGTAATTACATCGCGTAAGTATGACTTACTGTGTCGCGGCACTAATAATTACGAGTAGTACCATCACGGCAAAGAATAATAACTATTACTCCTTTTTTTTTTTTAAGGGCCTCTCGCAGTTGTCTTCTAACAGCCGTCACTGCTTAACCGGTCATCTGGTGAGGACTTACAAATGCCTTCAGCCAGGCTTAAAACTAAATAAAACTACAAACTAAGCGACCACACGCTAAGGGCACCCCCTACTGGGGTACGGGCCTCGGCTTAGGGCGTCGCTGGGGGGAGGGCAACTAGAGGGAGGGACTACTAGCTGGATCGGTTCATTATTTTGGGTCGAATTTAAATCTACAGGCTCAGCGCGGGCTGGCTCGAGCAAGGGTCGGTTAGGGGACAGAGTCATACTCGGCGGCGGACTTGGGTCATGATGGGGATGTCGCGACGGGCCTCGTCGGTGAGGTCGGATTGGTAACTATTACTCCGTAATTAAGCGACAGTTATACTCCCCCACGTCAATTTAATGTCCCTCGCAACGCAGCAGTATGTTAGGCAGTATTGCCGCCATACCCTGATTGGCTTAGTTCAGCCCAAACAATGATTACAACTTGTGCGAACAGGCCGATGCTCTTGTACTGCTTAGTGGCAGGCAATTATATGAGTTCGTTTGTAGGAAGTGTCGGGGGTATGATCAAGCATAGTATGTATCGTAGCCATATAATAAATCCGAGCAAATAATCGAGGCTCTGTTGCAGTGGCGTGCCTAGAGGGCAAGCCCGACGCATTTTTTTCGTTTTAGACAGTATTCATGTCCATTTTTAATAAATTTAAGTGAGTTGAGCAATACGTACATCAAAAATCACTTTCATTCATGAAAACCGGACAAGTGCGAATATGCCTTGCGCCCTAAGGGTTCCGAAATATGATCATAGATGGATGGATGGATGGCTACTGCATACTTCCAATGGCGCCATCTATGAGCAGATGGCTCCACTTATGGTCCGGTGACTGACGGCGGACAACAAAGTGATCCTATAAGGGTTCCGTTTTTCCTTTTGAGGTACGGAACCCTAAAAATGAACTAAAATACTCTGTAAAACAAAAAAAAAAGGAATCAAGCTTGCCCTCTAGGCAAGCCACTGTCTCTCTGCCAGTGGCCTTTAACAAATGTCATATTTTTGCGCGTTTGAGAACGAAGCGTTTAGTTTAGTGCTGATGGCAATCACAGAAATCTAAATAATAATTAAGGTAATATAAATGTCATATACTACATTTCATTCCCAGACGCGTGTAATCGGTTTGCAGTCAATTTCAAAGCATCCATGCAATTCAACACAAAATTAAACTTAATTCCGTTCACATACGTCACATTTTTAAGCGCGCGCTCTCGATGAAGTGTTGGCCGTTTAAAGATTACCTCACATAATTTGCTCGAAAGCGGCGACAAGGTCACGCGCTTTTGCGACTTCTATTGACCTAATAATTAGATTTCTGTGATGCTTGGGATTTAACTGGCAAAATGTGAGTGTATTATACTCTTCTACCCCTTGGGTAATACAGTTGTGACTTGTGATATAGTCACCCTTACCACAAAAAAGATAAACACGTGTTAAACGCGAATGCTACCAAAAATAATACACACTTGTTTTAGTCAAGTTAGTGCTAAAACAAGTGCGTATTATTTTTGGAGGCATTCGCGTTTAACACGTGTTTGTCTTTTTTGTGGTAAGGGTGACTATGTTTATTAATTCTTCAATTAAACCACTGGATTGATCTGGGCAGTGCACAGTGAGCCACGTGATAAATCCGCAAGAGAAACGCGCGACAGTTTTATTACGAGTGCCGGTGATTACAGCTCTGCTCCACATTTCCGCAGCGAGACAGCTAGTGAAAATTACTTTATGTTTGTTGGAGATGCGGCTAGAACTATATTTATGTGCATATGAGTATTGTAATGTACATCATTGTTTGTGTAGTCAGTCTCAGAAAAATACCAGTAGCGAAGGGTGAAAAGAAGCCGGTACAATACGTTTCGATCAAGTTGCATTGACCGTGGTCACGAGAAGACTTCTCGTAACCACGGTCAATGCAACTTGATCGAAACGTCGAGGTTAGTCAAAATACTGATATTTTGATCATGTTTGTGCGCGATGTATTCGATATTCTAAGAGAAAATTGCGTTTGAATTTTGTTAAGTGTAGGTATAATTAATGTTTTTGTGACTGACTGCACAGTAAATGTACTGTCGAATATCACGTTAAGTGCTGTGATTGGCTGACCAAAATAAAAACAACAGCCTCTATTTACCAGATGAACAAAATTAAAAAAAATTGTATGAAATTATGTGCTAATTAAAAAAAAAACAAGTTAAACGGATCTTATCCAGAGGTATTGAAATCAATCAAATTTGAATTCAGCTTTTCAGAAACGGAGAGTTAATGTAGTATGTATCGCAATCAATTCAAAAATCCAACACACCGAACCCGTCAACTCCGGCATAGAACGACGGGCCGGTGTCAGCGGACTTATTTGAGATAAAGAAGAGAAATAAGGCCGCCGATGTCTCCCGTCAGTAGGTCGGCGGTGTGTATAGTGCTTTAGATTTGTCTACAATATATTTGCTCCTTACTTATAAAAGAAGATTAAACGTTACTTATTTGAGCTTTTAAATCTATTGATTAGCATATAAATGACAAGGATAGTAAGTTGTATATTTAATAAATTGGTTAAAAGTGACAAGTCTTTATAGGTAAATCAAAAGGTATGTCCGAATTTTATTACTTACTACACTAATTTGAAGATGAAAATTGACCTCCTTACTTATAAATGATGATTAACCCTTATTTGACTAAACTCTGAAGTAAATTGCCATCTCTATTAAATGGCATAGAAATGACGAGAATAGTTGTACATTTGATCAGTGTTTAAAAGTTACAAGTTATTATCTGTTAGGTAGGTACTATCTTAAAAAAAACTGAATAAATTAATCAAAAATCTATGCTAGTCGTCGTAGTAACTATGTCGGGATTTACACCATGTACATGGTGTAAATCCCGACATAGTTTATTCTACTAACGTCAATAACCATGGAACTTTAAAACAAAAAAATCTATGCTGTTAATTCAACAATATGATTTGTTGATCAAAACAGAATAAAGACATTATAAAAACTTTACACAAAAGTATCTTAACAATTACATATTTACCCAAAACTTTGTGTACACAGTTTATAACTACTTATTTATATCACATACTAATATGTTTGCCTAACTTACACGTTTACGAAAATATAAATGTATCCTACTATAATAATATGGCGGGTCTCACCCTTTAGCTTCCATCAAAAGTTTGTTTTCCGAAGTAACACGACAGGCCTAGCTTCATTTGGTAGTTCGTCAAAATCATTTATTCAGAGGCCCTAGTTATCTATTAGTGGCCGTTCGAAGAAAATACGAGCATTGATTTGAACGTGTAGGCACATTCAAAGGGTTGAAATCTAGGAAAGACATTAACATTGAATCAAAGAAAACAATTGTTTTCCTAGTAAGTACTAGGAAACAATTCTTTGCCTAGTAAGTACTAGGAAAACAATTGTTTTCAAGATGACATTATCTACAGTCCAGCCGCTGAGAGAATGCGGTCCTGATCACATGATTAATTTAGCACTAAACTACTTTAGTTTACTGTAGATTTAAGTTATAATAATAATTTTACTTACGACGGACCCGAGGGCATAGCTAGTTCACAATAAATGCCCAATTACGGATCTAAGGATCCTATTACCAAAAAATACTGATTGGCATTTAAAATGACCCGGTTTCGGATATAAGAGCCTATGAGTGTTGATTTGACAGGTGACACTTAATCAATACACAAGTTTTCAACATATTAACATAATATCCAACATAAAACTCCCAGTATCCGACAGCACCAGTCAACTAAGCCATTGAATAGCTTCAAGATTTAGATTATGAGCAAACGAGTCAGAGTGCCGCGCTTCTAGGTGCTCTAATAAAACGTAAGATTAGATCCTGCAGCCATATTGCGCTGGATATTGCATGACAACCAACACAAGTCTATTAACCCTTGAACAGAATATTAAAATATATGTCAAATGAATAAGAGGCTTACGCTGAAGAGATAAGATTTAATATTGAATGGCACGTTGTTATATTGTTGCGGGTTGCATACCGTGCGTTGGTTTCTTGCAAATACATGGGGCTAGGTTCGCCGTGTAATTGGTATGCAAACATAAAGGTTAGCAGGCCGGTTTGCTGAATCGTGGGATTTAATCGGATACTTTTTTACTTGTTACCGCTTTTTACTGCGTTTTTTTCTGAAGCTATTAGCCCCGGGTTCAGAATGAATCAAAAGCGCATTTGTTGAAGTGGGTAGTATTACGCATTTGTAGATTATGTTGTCCTTTATTTTGCAGTATTAGTTTACTGTTGTTGGTGATGATTGAAATCTATTTTAAGTCTGTTGTGTAAGATATTTATAAATTTATGTTAGCGTCAGTAATCTATACTATTATAAATTGTAAAAAAGCCGTGTCTGTACATTGAAGATATTCCAGAAATAATAGTCGGGATAGGGTACTGGGACGTAACCATTTTTGTCTGTTTGTGCGCGCATCACGCAAAAAGTACTGAACGGATTTTGATATGGTTTTCACAGTTCAATAGCTTGGGGTCCAACTTAAAATCTAAGCCACGTTTCATCTGATTCCGGTGGGATAAACCAGAGATACAGCTTGACCTCTTGGTAGTACTAGCTACCCTATACTACGGAGGTCATTTAAACTGGTCATTTCATTGTAGTCCACGCGGACGAAGTCACGGGCAAAAGTCTAGTGTATTATATAAAAATGTATTTTTATGGTTATACATCATTCGAATTTTGTTTGAAAAAAGTTTTGTACAAAGCAGAAGACATATAATAGAGAGAGTTAATTGAGTTTACAATAAAAGCGCCCATGTTTACATAAAGTAACGTTTCTTCTTAAATTACAGCATTTAAAGTAATGTTACTAATATTATGCATTGTTATTTTGTGTTCTTTCTAAAATTTCTGTACAAATGTTTATTACTTTATTCCATACAATTTGTTCCATTGTGCGCAATTATTCAGAAACTCGAACAAATTGTGCTCATACAAATACATTGTCGTGTAAACATATAAAAACACAAAGGAATATTTTAAAAAATAGACACCGCTACGAGTTTCGTAGACATTCGTAGCGCGTCTACGAGGCGTAGGCATTTACATGTAGCGCGGGAATTATACAGCTAACCACAATATGTACCAATGTACGGATGCAGTGACATGACATCCTATGTACTCCGTAGTAGACGTACTGTTCTGAACAATATACTTATAATTCTCGACGGAATTCAGAACGTATTGAAGTCTGAATATTTGAAGCTTTATTAAAAAAATGTTCATAGAACGAACATTAAAAAAAAATGTAGATACGAAAAAAAGCGAATTCTGACTCTTAATTTTTATAATAGTACCTATCTACAACGTCCAATGGTTCATGAAGCAGATGAAACAAAACGTCCTCCATGCCTATCAGAAACTGAATTTTAATTTTGACGAATTCTAAATGCTTCGCTGTATTTTCCTCTACTTTTTGGCACACAATAGTTTTTTCACGTCTAGTACAGTCGTTGGCATCGTATTGTGGGATGAGTCCAGTCACCCTGCGGTATTTGGGGGCTTGCAACTGCAGTACAGTGACCTCATGCGTACGCGAGAGGGGTGCGGGGGGGACGCGGAACTAGGTCAGGGCCCCGCCTCCTCACACCCCTCCGTCCCGCACTCGATCGACCGCCAAAATTTTAACGCTCACACAAATGAAAATCAGGGGAAGGATGACAATGATAGGCCGACAAGTCATTGTTTGATGTACCGACTAGACGGGAGTTGGGTAACTTTGAGCTGTGAAGTTGTACCGTGCGCAAAGACAATGCAGAGTATACTGGATTAAATTTTACTATTCTTAGCAATTTCTTTTGTCATTTAGCTAACACCGTTAAGCTTTTCTGAATGAAGAATAATCTGAATAAAGAAGATACCGTTAAGAAAATATTTAATATGTTTAGAATTTATTGCATTTCATTTGCTTGCTGCCAAATTATGTTTTTTTTAAACTTATTTTCATCACATTCAACAAATATTGCATGTTGCATTTTGTTCTAATCACACTTCATTCATCATTCATATGACGTACCTACTCTATGACGTCACTTCACTCGATTTTTTTTCATTCAACTTTCTATTTAAAAAGATTTATTCATTAATTTGATTTAGGTATATCTATGTTACAGTGTACGCCTCAGATCATAGAAACAAGGAGATATGCCATCATAGCAAATTAGTACGGAAACAACTTTTAGTACATTTTTCAATACAATTACAAGCGCCCCTCGTGAATATAAAGATCTCCCACGCATTGAACATTCCACACACCCTCAATCTAACACTGTTAATCGTCACTCAACACTAGTACTAAACTAAAACAATGTATTTATATCATCGATCGTGTTCGGTTCGTCGCCAGCGTGTACATTTTATATACGGTCAATGTGACCGTATCAAAGCGTCAATTTTAATAGCGCCTTGGCACATCTCCCTCGTTTCTATGATCCGAGGTGTACGCTCAGCTTCATCATATCGTCACGTGTCCGTATTGTGCGGCCTTTATAATTACACAAGCTGTTCCTCGCGGTTTCACTCGCGTTGACCGGCTCCTAAGAGTCGTAGCGTGATGTTAAATAGCCTATTCCTCATAAATGTGGTTATCATACAAAAATATTTTTTTGTTTCCGACTGGTAATTCCAGAGATTAGCGCGTTCAAACAAACCAAAGAACTCTTCAGCTTATAATATTAGTATAGATTTAATACTCCAGTTTAATACATTGCTGATTTCACGCTAAGTATCTTCTTTTTTCGTCAGATTATAGTATTCTTCGTATGAGCTATCCCATAACACTTTTTTGATTCTTATGCATAAATATGTGATAAGCAAGTTTCATTCGCAGTGATAGCCTACATAGTGGTTTAACCATGTGCCTCCCATGGCGAATGGTTCGAGTTCGATCCCGAGGCACGCATCGCTGACTTTTCGAAGTCATGTGCGTATTAGAAATTAATTATCACTTGCTTTAACGGTGAAGGAAAACATCGTGAGGAAACCGGCATGTCCTAGAACCAAAAAGTTCGAAGACATATGACGTCCACCAACCCGCACTGGGCCCGCGTGGTGGACTACGGCCCACTCCCTCTCACGGAGAGGAGGCCTGTGTCCCAGCAGTGGGAACATTATAGGCCGATTATGCTATGCTTATGCTAAGCAAGTTTCATTATCCCACGGCTTATGCTCATTATAAAAACTATAAAGAACCGTCTACACTGAGCGCCTGCCTATCTACCTATTTGTTTGCGAACGTTCGAGGGAGAATGTCACGGTATGATTCTCCATCGAACGTTCGCAAACAAATTGGCAGTTCTCGCGGTGAAATCATGCGGCCTGTCGGTACACAATAGACAGGCTGATCGTTCTTTGAGCACGCACAAGAACTGACAAGCTCGCCCTGAGCGTGCTCGGACTTGTGTGTGGCGAGCGTGCTTATACTTGGACTTTTAATTGTTTGCAGTGACTTGACAACTGGAGGGATACCACTTTTTAACAAAAAAAAGGTTGTGATGTGAAAAAAAGAATGAACCAAATTGATTGAACTGAATTATGTACTTATGTAACGTACTTTTCATTGATTTGTTATCATTTAAAATACGATACGCATATATAAGGTAAAATATATGCTTAAGCATGACTTTGGCATGTTTAAAATTCACAAAAATTATAGATTTGTTATTATTTATTTAATTCGACTATTTTTATCATTAGTTCTTTTCGCAAATTCGTTCAGTGCCCCAACACTATTAATGTAAATATGGTATCATTATTTTGCTTGGAACTGTCAAGTCACGGCAAACAATTAAAAGTCCAAGTATAGGCGTCTGCGCATGAGCGGATCACGTCATCACGTGGATACAAGGCTTTAAATTCTTACTGTTGGGATTGGGATTCAGGTATTTGCTCTATTAAAGGGAGCTAGTCGTAATCCCCCACGCGTGCCTAGTGCGGGTTGGTGGACGTCTCTTATCCTCGAATTTCAGGTTCTAGGACATGCCAGTTTCCTCACAATGTTTTCCTTACCGCTTTTAAAGTAATGGTGATTTAAATTGTACCCTATGACTTGTAAGTCGAGACCGCTGAGAAGTGTTTTTACGAATGATTGCAAATAGCATTAATAATATGAATAATTTCAAAAGACGTCTTAAAAGTAATAATAGGTACTTACCTATATTTATTCTGCCTCCATTTCCATGTGAAAAGAAAGCCAACAAACTCTTTAATCACTGTTTATCTTTAAAATGACTTTTCCCTATCGGCGTCTTGGCACCGCATTCACATTTCACATTCACATAGGATGTGACAATATTACTCGCGCCGGAAGAACGAAGGAAATAAGAGTACCGGCCATATCTGTTTGTGACGTAATAATAATATTTGAATGAAAAAGGGCGAAATATTTGAATGAAGAATACACCTGTTCGTTCATTGGCGGTCGCTTTGAATTTCGAATGGAAGTTTGTTTAATGTGGGCTGTGGTTAGATTATTGTGTTCATTGTTTTAAAAGTATTTTAGTTATTAGAATTAAATGAAATTAATGTGTTTTTAAATTCAGTATTTGTTTCGAGTCTGGTTGTTTGTGTATGTTTTTTGTAAAGGCAACCACAACGGAAAATATAATTGCTATAGGTGGTTGAGTTATTAAAATCGATAGTTTTAATAGTTATGTAATTACTTTAAAATATACACATTACATATTCGATATTTTGATGTCTGTTAATTTATAAGCGTTGTTTTACTGACAAAAATATAGTTAGTAAATTTAATATAGAGCAACTTGACGGCCTGATAGTACCATTGATGTTAATGCGCCGTTTAACTGTAACGTATAACTACATCAACAGAACCTTAATTGTTTACTAACATTTTAAGACATTACATGTGTGAATAATAGTGAATATGGAAACTAATATATTCTTACAAGCATATAATTATTTTCTCCATCATATTTATCTCTATTACCTATATTTATATGTTTCCCTTTCACATGATAAAGCCCTCTTTGTGTCGGCGCCAATGGAACACGTATTTAATTTCATATTAAGATGTTCAAAGATGTTTCCTTGTTCCTGTAACAAGAATATCGAACACATACGATATGCTAATAAGTTTCTTATCTCATCAACAACGGACGTGCACCGAGTCTGATACAGTTTATGCAATATAAAGGTGTTCCGGGTTCTAGGAAATTGTTGAGTGCTCATTACTGAGCTTGCAAACACTGTAACGTTAATTAAAACGTAAGAATATCTGCTAACTAAACGTCGTAACTGCGTATAGTTGTCGTGCGTCAATCTTTGTAAATTTAGTCATAAGTTAATGTATATAAAAGTCACATAACGCGCGTTCGTGATTTGCAGCTGCTATAGCAGATTCTTTCTATGCTAAAAGTCAAAGTTTAGATTCTCAAATCACCAATAAAAAGATCAGTCAGTGTTATACATACATACATACATAAACTCACGTTTTTTTCCCATGAGGGTAGCTACAAACTACATACCTACCGTCACGCACTACGAGAACTACTTCTCCTTTTTCGGCCACGTTCATACGTCATCTATGGCCGTTCCCAATAACCGATCTATCGGCTCTTTACCCTACTAGAGATATTGACATTACTTCTATAGAGCTTATATGAAAAATCTATCTCTTGTAGGAGAAAGTGCCGACAGATCGGTTATTGGGAACGGCCATTATTTATCTGCTACTAGAGGCATCGCATACCAGATGTATTGTCTATCCTACAGATAAAGCTAAAATATCTCATGCTCCTGTAATTACACCGGCACACATAACCTTCAAACAGGAACACACCAATACCACTTAACGGCAGAAATAGATATGAGCTATTTCACTAAGGCTAAGACCGCACAGGCAGGTGGCTTGCTAAGCGCCTAGAGCCTAGATAGCAGTGGCGAAGGGTCCCTACAATAGGATTCCTACCGGCTTCCATTTGAAAAATAGCAGAGGCAGTATTGCTTACTATTGTCAAATATTTTTAATAAGCTTTTCGTGGCCAGGTAAGCATTTATAGATCCGGCTTACCTCTTACAAAAATTGACCCTTCGCCACTGCTAGATAGTCACCTAGCGACTAGCTTATCTACTAAAACAAACGTTTTAGAATGTTCACAACCGGCCGCACTGCGCGCCAGCGCGCTGCGGAGCGACTAGCTAGGCGCCAAGCGCGCACTGCGGCCGGTCGCGAACATTCTAAAACGTCCGTTTTACTAAGCTAGTCGCTAGGTGATTAGCTAGGCTCTAGGCGCTAAGCAAGCCACCTGCCTGTGCGTTTTCACGCTAAGAGTTCTATAGTATAAGTAAACTAGATGTGCCCGCGGTTTCACCCCCGACGCTCGGCTCCTTATGGTCATAGCGTGATGTTAAATAGCTTATACTATTTTTCATAAATTTGGTAACCATATACAAAAAGATTTTTTGAATCCTACTGGTAGTTTCAGAGATTAGCGCGTTTAAACACACAAACTCTTTAGCTTAATATTAGGATAGATTAGCATAATCGGCCTATAATGTTCCCACTGCTGGGACACAGGCCTCCTCTGTGAGAGGGAGTGGGCCGTAGTCCACCACGCGGGCCCAGTGCGGGTTGGTGGACGTCACATGTCTTCGAATTTTTGGTTCTAGGACATGCCGGTTTCCTCACGATGTTTTCCTTCACCGTTAAAGCAAGTGATCATTAATTTCTAATACGCACATGACTTCGAAAAGTCAGCGGTGCGTGCCTCGGGATCGAACTAGAACCATTCGCCGTGGGAGGCACATAGTTAAACCACTAGGCTATCACTGCTCTTATTAGGATAGATTGTAACTACAATTTTCAGCATGAAACACGTCGTAAAACAATCAATACAATCTGCCACGCTTATAAATAAATAACCTTATTTTTCTACGTTAGGTTTAATAGACCGAGAGAAATGAGGCAATATGTTAGAAAGCGGGTCGCAATATGCTTCAAGTTAGCCGAGTGTTTACGTTGTAATATAATAAGTAATTGTGTCACTTACAGTCCTAGCACAGTAAAGGGACTAGTTATAGGTAGTCCGGTACCCCGATCATGAGTTTTTTTGACGTGTAGTATCGTTAACGTAAGCATATTTTGAATTGAAAATACACGTTTGTTACACAATATTTATGTAAATTAAATACTTAATTAATTTATCTGTATTTTTTTAAATGTGCAAATTGTATAAAATTTTATCAAAATGTTCCAGGACTGCTGTATTTTAAATTCAAAATATGCTTACGTTAACGAAACTATACTCATGATAGGGGTACATATTTATAGGAGTATTTCTCAGGGTATATTTTTGCCACCTGCACCTACCTGTTTCATTTTTTATGAAAGGTGAATGTGACCCGAGATCATATCAGCTAGCTTGACAGGGTGAATTTTCTAAGTACGTATGATGATCAAATCAGAAACTATAAATAAGAAATAAACAAATAGGTAATGAATAATATGTAGCGAAAAATACTCAAAGAAGACTCGGGACCGATTATGATAAAAAATAAAATTGCAACATTAGATTTTTAAAAAATTACTATAATTTTGAACAATTTGATTAGTTAAGTTACGGGTAATGTACTTAAACATATGAATTAGTTTATTGAAAATCAATATTTTCAGTTTTCCGTATGTCATTACTTTTCAGAATTTGATCCTTATTAGCATCACTATCGGATGGTGCAATAATACAGTGTGTGTTTTTTTATACCCCAATCATATATCATATCATTTAATATATATCATATAATCATATATCAACAGGTTCCATTCCTAACTAAAAAAAAATATTTTTCAAAAACCTTATACCTAAATATATATTTTTTGCGAATTTTAAACATGTTAAAACCATGTTATGCTTATTTAATGTTATTAAATACATATATAAGAGATTCCAAAAACAACTGACACAGGCAGGATTCGAACCTGCGACCTCTGCTTATACCGGGGCAGCGCTCAGTTGGTAGAAGCGGTGCCCCGGTATAAGCAGAGGTCGCAGGTTCAAAGCCTGCCTGTGTCAGTTGTTTTTGGAATCTCTTATTATATTTAATAACACAAATGATACTGTTTTAGCTATCGTAAAAATTGGTCATCCACGCATATAGGTACTTGGAAAATTTACTCTGTATACTCCTTACTACTGTTCAACGCGAGGGTTTTTGCAATTCAATGTCCAGGAGAGAGAATCCAGGTGAGGGGGCTAAAGCGCCCCAAAATCTTAAGTTCTGATAAATTTCAGAATAGATAAGTAATTTGGTGTTTTGATTTTTACCTCTTAGCATCAGTTTAGCCCAAGACCTCTAACAGATGACGTTCTTTTTGCACGATTGTGAACGAAGCGCCCGAACAATTAGTGAAGTAAGTTTTACAAATTGTTCGGGCGCCTCGCTCTATCTCGCATAAAAAGAATGCCGTCTTTTCATGAATGCGCTGGACCTATACCTACTCTGTTTAATTTAACATTCTAGCAAGCATATTATTAAAAGACGTTTTACGAAGATTCCACACGGTATAATGCAAATTGAATGAAGTTTCAATAGTATTTTTAAAGAAATTCACTTTTATTCGCTTTTTTTTTTAATTTGATAATAGGCTTGCGTTTGACCGCCATCTCGCCTAATGTTGAACGATGATGCGGTCTACGATGGAGCACGCTTGCCTAGAAGAAACCGATTCACTCGTGATTTAAAGACACTCAGATTGTAATTGTCGGGGAACACCCTCTCGGGCAGCGCATTCCACTGTTTTTCTAGTTTCAATAGTTTTCTCTAGTAATCTTACTTACCTTGATTTATTTATTCTTGTGTAGGAGAACGGGCGCGCGGCGCCGGACCTGACGGCGTCGCCGGGCCGCGCGCCGCCCGGGCCGCCGCAGCCGCCGCGCGCCAACCACGCACCACCCTGCGTGCTGCAGCCAGACTTCCGAAAGGTAAGCGTTACATTGAGGCCAAAGGAACAAAGCCTTTCTTCACTTCAATTTTTTTAGTTACACCTTTAAAAGTTGGAAGAATCACCATTAATGTCGTAGGTGTATTTTTGAAAACCTGCAAAAAATATTAATAGGTATTTATTTTACCTCGCGACCGTCATCCGGCCTCCTAGAGGTTGCCAACAATCTATATCTAACTGAATTTTTCAATGCACAGGTATCAGGAGTAAGCAATGAAATATTCAGGCAGATTGAAATGGTGGAGAATGACCACGATTCAACAACTGCCGCGGCGCTCGAGGTCAGTCACAAATTATTTAATTAATTCACTTAAGTTTTGAAATTCTAGGCGTAGTTAGAATATCTTTAGGAAAATGAGGACATTTTGATGTTGCCCTTAATATTTAATAGTCCGACCCGTGATTATGGCAAAAACTTTACACTTTGAAAAATTTGCTCACAAAAGTGTAACTTAACCACGAAAAAAAAAGAAAGTTGTCCAGAAAATAGGTAAAAATTGTAGAAAACCTTTTTTTTCGTAGAAGTTTACCGAACGTTTACAATATGTACCTAATATAATGTTTCCAGGCGGTGGAGCGCCGCGGCGAGATGATCGTACGGATCCTTGAAATCAGACAAGTGGGCCGTAACAATATTGAAGCCGCCAAGAAATTCTTCTCATTACAGGTAATAAATAGTAACTATAGTATTAAATTATTGTGTAAGGAGAAAGAAAGAAAAACATTGCCACAAACAAATGCGAATCAATACAAAATGATTTATGAAGATAGAAAGATCGAAGAAATTCTTGTTTGAGGAATTGCAGTCGGTACCAGTAGCAATACTATTTACACTCCCTTCATTTTGGTGTTGATGGTAAAGTATAGGTACGGTCAACCTCACGTCAGTATACTGATCATGTTACCAACATTACCAGTATAAGTTGGCCTCTTATTCTATTGAAACTCCTTACTACTCAAAGTCAGGTCAAGGTTAACTGACCACTGACGTGCGATCGCCTGTACGTGCAAAGACAAAAAATTGGTTAGCAATACAATTATAGCAAGCTAGGAACCGATTAGTACTACCAACTGGTGATGTTGATCAATAAGAGGTACATCTCTTTATGTATAGATCAATTTCGCTGACAACACTTGGAATCAAAAAGCTTTTATAAGCATCCAAAGAAAAGATAATATTATTCTGGAATAAGATGGTCCAGAAAAGCAGTGAACCAGAAGAAACTATTTTTTTTTTTTTGTAAAATAAGATGAAAACATTGGATACCTTAGGTTCCTATTAAGGCTTTGAGATAAATACACATATTCAGCTGCTATGGAGTTTGCTATTAGTTTTCACTTTATACAACAATGTTAACTCGTAACAATACCCTTTACTCAAGTCAGTGTAACTTTGCTGAAACTCTTGGCGTCTTTTGTTATTCACAATAGCAAAACCAACAACAATAAATTGAAAACAAATTGTTAACCGCAATGAATACTGATCATTGCACGAACAACTATGAAAATAAAGTAGAAAGAAACCTTCACAATATCGTGATTGGAAAATATAAAGAAGAATTTATACCGAACTCACAAATAACTACTCCAATCATTCCACTGTTCTTTGTAAAGTTCATAAATATTTAAAATACTTCAGGACAGTTATTGGAGTCTGTAAGACTACCTTTTTTCGAAAACACCAGTCTTCACAGGTAATTTTCTCGCTCCATTGACCCGAATAGTCTGCTCGTAACCTAGTACGGGACCCACTGTGAAAGAACGCTACTCTAGTGAACCCTTTTGTTCGAGCCGGGCTGGCCTAGATCGCGGGGAATGTGAACGCAATTTAGACCAACATTGTTGGGATGTGCAGTACGGCTCATACCATAGCTATCTAATATTGCTTTCGCTATAGATTCTGTGGTTTATTCCATTTGCGGTTTCCTTGAATTGCTGCGGTTGTACTTTGTGCAATACAATACTATTGTCGGAAGGCATTAGATTGGTTGGGAATTGGAAGCGCCTATGTGAATTTCAGTTTTTTGTTGTGTGAGATATTTTTTTTTCTCAATTGGATTTAATTTTTCTGATGTTTTTAATTGATTTCTTTATTTACTTAATGAGAATCAAACGTACGTGTCAGGACCTAATAAAGTTAAACCAGATGGCTTTTCATACGATTCAAGATTTAGAGAACTTTTACTACAACGTAAACACACCTCTTTTTATTGTTAAATCTGTACTATGCCCTTGTTCTTCCTCAGGACTCCCGTCACATAGTCCAACTAGTGGAAATAGTAAAGCGTCCCGGCCAGACCCTGGGGCTGTACATCAGGGAGGGTGACGGTGGAGCACGGACGGATGGAGTGTTCATTTCCCGGATAGCGCTGGAGTCTGCCGTCTACAACAGCGGCTGCCTCAAAGTGGGGGATGAGATCCTGGCTGTGAACCTGGTGGATGTCAGGAGGATGTCGCTGGATGATGTCGTCATCATTATGTCCATACCCAGGAGGCTGTTGCTGTGTACGAGGCAGAGGAAAGGTTGGTTTGATAACCTTTGTTTCTTTATTAAATAATGGTCCATTGGCTTAGATTTTCACTGAGCTCACATTAAGATAAAAAAAGTATAGGTACACGATGACGACACAATAATTTTTAAGTAGCTTAACTGTAGAAAAAAAAGGTATTAAAAAACTACAGAAATAAATACGGCTTTATTTCAGGAATATTGCATAAATAAATGTCTTTTGCTGAGTTGCAGAAAAGGTCATTAAGTTTTAAAGGAGACTTTAACGATAGAAATTGTATGGTTAATGCCTCCATTAAAATTTAATTTTCTTTCTGCAACCGACCGTTTATGTCTTAAAGCATCTTAATTATTTTAATTATTCTTAACTGTTTAATCCTATTTCAAAATCAAAGCATTTTAATTATTTTGATTTTGATTATTCTTAATATACCTGTAATTGGATACCTCAGCGCAAGAGATCCAAGTAACATTTTGGTCAAAATTGAGTTAGAATTTATGTATATTTTCGCTTTTTTTCATTAAATAGGTTTTTGTAGAACATTCCATTCTAATTGCATTGTCACTTGGATCACTTGTGCACCAAAGTACCTATCTAATTTATTATTATTTGAGTTTCTAGTGTATTTTTTTTTTTAGTTCCGTTTTTCAGTTCCTAGTTATTTAAGATCAAGTGAATATATTGTATGACTCAACAGGTAAATCAGGACCGGGCTCACCATCAATGATGAGATCGGAGCACAAACCTCCGCCAGTCGTCGTGCTCAAGAGGGACTGTCGAGATGATGACGAGAGAGAACGAGATAGAGTTGATGGACTTTATTCACAGTGAGTATTTAAACCATTTAGAATTTCTTGGGATAAATTGTGGATTCTATTAATTGAAAATGCACAATCTAAATTCCTGAAAGCAAGTAAATAATGTAATTTGAATACCAACTCTGGTACAAGAGGCAGAGGCAGAGGCTTGTGCCGCGTTCCATTGAATCTATGTCAAATCAAACATGCTTGTTACTAAAATATAAATGCAATCAATAATCATAATATGAGTAGTATCAATAAGCTACGTGAAGCGTGGTGCTCGATATTAGGATGAGAGGGGTACAGCGCGTAGTGCGAGGAGATATGCGCAGAAAAGTGCTAACTTCTGAGATGCAAACTTGAGTGAGGCGTATTGTACCTAACTAATAGTGTTTTATTGAGCAGTCCAGAATAAATGGGTCGATCTACTTCTACCGTGAACCTGCTTGATTCCTCTCCTTTCTTGCCAAAGATGACCTCAACTAACGATGATTCCGTACACACAAATAATCCATACGTTGTTGTCGCCCTTGATGAAATATTTACGTGATGCTAAATGCTGACGTAGTACTCGTATAAATGGAGCAATATTTTTTAACTAGATCGGGACTTTACGCGCACAGAATATAATCAAAATAACAATATTTTGACTTACCTCAACGTTTCGATTAAGTTGTATTGATCGTGGTCACGAGAAGACCCTAAATGGAAAAAAAATACTGCTAAATGGAACGAAAAGACTACTTTCAAAAATGGATCATCTCTTGATAGCCATAAAATTAAAATACCCGTTACTTCAACAGGCATGGTACGCTGCGATCTGCGGGACCCGGTGGAGGCATTCGTCCGGTCGGTGATGGAAGGGAAGAAAGAAGTCGGCTGCAACTTGGCGCGCTGTCTCCTGATTCTACGGGTCTGGATTTATATTATAATCCACGACCGCCGTCTGATCATTCCACTTGGAGGTAACAACAAATACTCGCCTATAATATTATTATGATAAATAAAAATTATTGTTTTTAATTTCTCTCTAATTTACAGCATATAATTGCTATGAAATAAGTGCGAGTAGCTAATAAAAATTTGTTAATTTTATAATTTAGGTATACTCGCACTTTGCCTGCGACTTTGTCCTCGTGAGATACGCGTAGCGCCATCTAGTAGTCTAAAGCAATTATGACCGTTGAAAGTTATTGTTCTTTCCTTTAACCTACCATTGTCCTTTTCTGTACCCTTGACAAAGTATATGCAAAATTTCGTAGTGATCGGTTCAGTGGTTTAGGTGTGAAAAGGTAACATACAAACAAACTTACTTTCGCATTTTTAATACTAGTGAAGTACGGATTATTTTCGTTTCTCCAATGTCTTCTTTATTCTCCGCAGTTACCGTCCACCGCCACCGGTGATAACAGAGCAGCCGAAATCTCAAGCTACTCACTTTGTACCATACGAGCGATCCTATCCAAACACACTGGATAGTTTAGCGGAGAAAGTTCATTCTTTCTATCCAGCTGACAGCGGGAGGTATGATAGGTAATAAAGGTTTTTCTTACTATTTTATACTTCTGATGATTTTTAGGCTTCTGTTTTAATATTTGTGTAACATTTCAGTACGCGCTTTGGTGGTCGAGTCCCAAGGTCGGGATCAGAACAGCAGCTACCCAGAGCAGAAACGCATTCTGATTTTGGCAGGCATTCCTTGCTCAGATCTAGCTTGAAGGCTTCAGCTGCAACTGGAGGTTAGAGTTCAAATATTTTACGCGTTGTATAATATTATATTCTATGACATTTTAGCAGAGTGTATCTAATAGTGTATAATATTATTTCAGCAACAAGTTTAAGATATAATCAACGATACGGTGGCGTTGGCATGCCGGGATCTGGCCTAACAGGCACAGGATTAACTGAGTCTGCCTTAGCTGGAACTGGTTTAGGCACTGGGCTTCCTTCCGGACTCTCAACCACAGGGCTCAGTGGCCTCACCGGTTCTAGCCTCGTCGGATCAGGCTTGACAAGTTCTGGCCTGGGATCAGGCTTAGGAGGAACGGGTCTAGGTTCCACACTTGGAGGAGCATATGGAACTACTGGTCTAGGTCTACCATCATATAGCAGTAAATTTGGAACAGTTAGGAGAAACCGCAGTCTGGATTATTCTTCAGATACCGAGGCTACGGCTCCTACTAGAACTCCTTATTATTCAGGACTAAGTGGTTACAGGAGTAGCACTTTGGGAAGAGATATCGGATCGAAGTTTAATTCGTTGCCGAGGGATGTGAGAGGGACTGGTCAGAGGTAAGCATCAGTTTAACAAACCGCTTGGTGTCTGAAAACAGTTCAAACAATACATTTCGTTATTCCAAATAGATTGGGACTAAGTAGGCGAGCAGGAAGTGTTCTTCAAGATGAACCAGAGCCTTTGTCTTCTCGTTTAGATCTTCGTTCTTCCAGAGGTAAGCCAAACATAACACTGATCTTTAATGACTATACCAAGAAATATCCTTTTTAAGGGATAATTTGATTATCAGGTCGTTTACCGTCCTCTCCTTCAGTATTCACATCGGACGAGTACAGGGCGTGGCTGTCGCGGGCGCCCTCCACCAGCGCACTCTATGAGACGCTGCGTCCAAGACTTCCTACGCACTATTCAGCTGAAAATATACATGACGCGCTCAAAAACGTAAGAAAATCTACAGTATCGATTAGCATCTATTATGATCGATGTTTTTTTCTTAGTATAATACTGTCTCTTTTCAGATGGAAAATGCTAGTCGATTCGGATCATCATTAGGTCTGGCAGGACGTCGGGTGGAAAGACCACGGCACTTGCCCGCGCGCTCAGTCTCTTCGCAGCAACTAGGAGCCACGCAACAACTTGGAGCGGTAGCTGGAGGCTCTCCCTCAGCCCGTCGGGTCCGACAACTGCTCGAGTTAGGGTCTCGGTTCAACTGTCCTAATCCCAGTCCAGTACCAACGCCGGGCTCTCGACATCAAAGACACCTTGATATTAATCCTAGTGGTAAAGTATAAAACGCACATTCTTGAATTTTAGTCTTATCTGCTAGTCCATCCCAAAAACACGTTTTTCTTGTGTAAGTACTTTGCGGCTTCACTTATTTGAAAGCTTTGTCATTGTTAGTAAAGTTTTGGACCTTAAATTTTTTATCGTAGTACCGAAACCTAACCTTGTAAATAAACATTCTTACAGAGTTCCTAAAGTATAAAGTGGAGAAGCCAACTACGGGTGGTCTCTCTGCTTCGATGACTGGTCTGTCGCGGTTGTCGGGCGGAGTGTCGGGTATGTTATGGGTACATCTCCTGGCGGGCCGTGGTCTGCGGCCATCTGCGTCGGGCGCATCGCCGGGCTCACCTCCGTCGGGCCCGCTTGCACCAACGCAACCGCCAGTTGCACCGAGAGACTTGTATTGCGTGCTGGAATGTGATCGTGTACATAAAGCTCGCACTGTGGTGAGTATAAAAATTACTTAAACAAAAGTCATAAAGATTAAAGTTTGTTTTTATATTTTTTCTATCATTATGTACACGGGATATTGGCAAAATTGTAAATAATTTCACCCAAACCAAAGAGGTTGTAAAATCCCCCATAATATAACCAAGAAGTAAGGAAGTAACGTTTTTCCAAATGTTCATTAACAATCATAAAAATCTGTGATAATTAATTTAGTAAAATAATATCAGTTAACTAAAAATTTAATACCTCTTTAAATCATAGGTCCGTACCGGTGAGTTGCAATTCGACTGGGATGAGTCGTTCGAGCTGGATCTAGTGGATAATAGACAACTGGACGTCCTGGTGTACTCGTGGGACCCGCAACATAGGCACAAGCTCTGCTACCGAGGTGCTGTCACCCTGCCCGATCTGCTGTCACGCTCACCTGCTCATCAACTTGCTATTAAGGTATGCCTGATTTCATCTCAGCCTTTGCTAGAATTTGACTAGAGATACTTAAACGCTAAAAACGGTATAATTCTCGTATTTAAGGAGGATTGTGGCTTAGGCTTGTTGGCTTACATTATAATAATGTAATCGGACCCTAGTCCTCCTTATCCTCCTTATTTATTCAATAATTAATTTCCCCATCTCCAGATGGAACCTCGTGGCACTCTGTACGTGCGTGTGCGACACACGGAACCACACGATCTCTTCCGAAGACGACCGGCGCCTCCACGAGGCTCGGCCTTGTTTGGAGCCGAGCTAGATACAGTTGTTTCAAGGGAACCACGCCCACCGCACGCTCCGCCCGTGCCATTGATAGTGCGAAGATGTGTTGAGGAAATTGAGAGACGTGGCTTGGACATCATCGGTAACTAAAATTTATTAGTGGGGACGCTGATAACCTTTCTTAGTGACCTACCTACGTTTTTGCAAGTTTGGTATAAAAATACATTGTGTATATTATTTAGATGAAACCATTAAATGATCCAGCCTTTGCCATGTTGCCTTTACAACTTTTAAAAAATAATATTTTTCAACTCAGGTCTTTACCGTTTATGCGGCTCGGCGAGTAAAAAGCGCATCCTACGAGAAGCCTTTGAACGAAATGCGCGAGGAGTGGAACTGGCTCCAGATTCCGTGCCAGACATCAATGTCATCACCGGTCTGCTGAAGGACTACCTGCGGGAACTACCGCAGCCGCTTTTCAGTCGTTGCATGTATCAGATGACTCTTGATGCACTGGGTTAGTATCTTTATGAATATAAAAATACCTACTATACTCGAACCAAGTAGTTTGAATATGCGAACTTTAAATTCTCATGGGCTTTTCATGATGTGTGATTTATTTTATCTTCTGAAACAAGAAGCTAATTGACACACTACTTGATTCAGTTTACAGTTAATTATTCAAAGTTATCAAAATAAAATGTCATATCTACTAATTTCCTTTTTGTTTCAGGAATATGTCTCCCAGATGACAGGGAAGGCAACGCTCGACTTATGGCTTCAGTAGTCGAGTTGCTACCTCGAGCATCAAGAGCCACTCTGATCTTCTTACTCGACCACCTGGCCCTGGTCGTGGCTGCTCAAGACCGTAACAAGATGTCTCCACAACACCTCGCAGTGGCTCTCGCACCACCTTTGATGCTCCATTCGCAGCCGCCAACAGAAATGGACTACCAAAGATCTATAAATGTCCTGCAGTGTCTTCTGCAGATCTGGCCAGCTCCTAAACGTTCAGGTAATGTCACCTCTAGTGTCAATCTTCACACTACATTAAAAGATTGAGAAGTAAAAAACAACATGAACAAAGACTACATTTGCCTAACCCCTGCCATCGGTTTAAGATGAATTTATTTTTCCTAATCTTCAGATAAATTTCAAATGTATGTGGAAATACTAGATCATATTTAAGTTTTATTAAGTTAATTATTTTTCTACCGTGCTTATGTTGTTTTTTACATCATCATGCTGATTAGTGGCATATAGGCACGCACATAGACCCGCTAGCATACTCCAGAAATTAGTCCCAAAAACACAACTAAGTACTTAGACAACATTCCACTCCGCACGAAGCTACTGCCACCTATTTGCTGTTTTCATTCCATATTTCTTACTCTTTGCACGCACGGGCAAATAGGTATGGGGTACAGAGCTGAAGAATGATTCCGAAAAATGGAGACTCACATGGTCAAGAATTTTTGGACGCAGAACAATTTGCGTTGAATTCTGGCGATCTTGCTGCTTCTTCTCTGAAATTTCGATAGCAAAGCTAACGAATGTCATGTTAGCTATCATAATATTATATAATTGGTTTAGCAAAATAACATGAACCAATCGTTTTAGGCTTTTAGATTGGTAGTCAGTATCGTATTTTTGGGATCTTCCCCGGTTTAAACAATTGCGAGTTAGGCTTGATTTTAACGACTCAAATACACCAAATCGCTTTTTGCTCGTACGATGACGGACGAACTCGGACGATTGAATCAAACACTTGTAAATTGTAGAGAGCGCGTACACCAACACGACCGATTTTGTCCGATTTTGTCGGCCGATGGCGGACGTGTTGGTGTACGCGCTCTCTATGATTTACAAGTGTTTGATTCAATCGTCCGAGTTCGGCCGTCGTCGTACGAGCAAAGTTCGTACGATGACGGATTTGGTGTATTTGAGCCGTAAGACTCATTTTAGGCCCTAATGCGTTAGGACGTCCTATAGCTATCCTTATTGCATGTTCTCTAGCTGATCTATACTATACTTATACACTAGACAAGAACACTGAATGTCTAAAGGCTAAGCGGTCCCTTAACGCATGTATGTTTGTAGACAGTTCGGCGCGGCGAGTCAGTAACCGGGCCGCGTGGAAACAGAGTCAGTGCGTCGCCAGCGGCCTCACTCACACTCCCCCAAGGTATAACGTACTACCTGCATACATATCTCTCCTTGTATGATGAGAATATCTGGCTGTAGACAAAACAAGAGAAGATTCAAAGATACAAAATTCTAAAAAGCCAGGATTAATTTTACATGCACTTTGATTATTTTAACTTCTGGTGATGATATCGAGAATTTAGACACTTTACAATTTCACAATTTTCATCATCATCATTTTTCAATACATAGGCTTGTATCACTTTCTACTTTCTATACACTGAGTACCTACAAACCTCTTTTTTCACATTCTATGTTTAATTGCAGTATGTTTATATAAAAAACTCAGTATTTGATACGTATTGTTTGTTGACAGGCCGAGTTCCGCCCTCAGTCAGTCCATATCGGCCTCAAGTGGTAGCATCAGCAGCATCTCCGCCGCTAGCTCTCTCGGGTCGGCCCGCGCCCGACCGCTCGCCGCCCGCACATGTAATGTTCATTTCTATATAAAGCCAATATGGAATAGAAATACCTAATACTTTTTGTTTCAATTCCTTCAAATATCAACTTTTGAACTCATAAGAACTAAGTTGATAATACTTACGTGAGAATAAATTAAAAGGCATCATGTCGTACAATTTTTTGCCGTAGTAATAATATTTTTCAGCCATCATTATGCTTTTGCGACATCAATTTAGAAATAAAAATATTCTTATTAGTTCATTCAACACAGGAAATATGAATTTGGACCAGGTTACCCATGACATTTTGTTACGTTTCAGGTTCTCTCATCAGTCAGGGCCGGCCAATATCGTCCGCAGTCGCCGCTCAGAGGCCCTCTGCCCGCTCCACCTCGAACCCGTCAGGTGACAGTATCCTCTCCCGGTTCGCCCAGCAGTAGCTCCGGGAGCCATAGTCCGGCGGATACAATAAAACATGGAGGATCAGTGTCCTCCATACTGAGGCAACCAGAGCGAGCCGCATCACCGCGGTCGTCGCCGAGGTCCTCACCGCGCGCGTCCCCACGAGCCTCCCCGCGCGACTCCCCGCGGACTAGCACGCCGCGGGACTCCAGGGAGCATGCCTCTCGAGACTCGTCGCGGGAGCATACTCCGCGGGAGCACTCTCGCGAGCACACGCCCCGGGACGGGCCGCGCGAGCCCGGCTCGCGCGAGTCGCCGCGCTCCGTGATCCCGGGCACGTCGGCGGGGCTGGCCGTGACGCTGAACTCGCCGGGGCGCGCGGGCGGCGGCGGCCTGAGCCCGCGCTACAGCTCCACCAACCCGTTCCTGCAGCAGTACGACGCGGAGGAGGAGGCCGAGGCGTGGCGCGCCGCCGACATATTCTCCTCGTCCTCCACGCACGCATAGTGCTCGTAGCGAATTGAGATTTTCTAGTCAATTTTTTTAATCGAATCGAAAGAGTGCTACGATTCCGCTGTATATTATGTTGTTTATTCGACGAGCGTGGTGCGCGTTCGTGTAATGTTTGTTATATATAGAGCGAGTTACGATGTATATTACTGTGAGAATGTATCATGCTGAGGCGCGAGGTGACACGCCTCGCCGGCCGCCGGCGTCCCGCCCCGTAGCCACTATAGTGTTTATCGTATTGTATTGTACATTGTATATAATAAACGTATATGTAGGTACGCTACAATTTTGTACCATTCGGGTGGGACCGCGGCGGGCGGCCCGCGGCGCTACACACATCATCCCACATATCAGAGACTTGTGTACGGAATCGACACGGCTATAAGAAAATGTCCAAGTCATTGACTAACAAAATCAACAAACAAAGCAGCTCTTAACGAATAAGACTTACGACGATAATCAAATTGAATAGTTCCAATGTAACAATATTTTAGTATCGACGACGGACACAAGTCAGTAGCTCGAGTAGGGAGAGTGTATCATAGATCAGACGTACGGACTGTCTTGAGACTGAGACCATATCAGAGTAGCTCGTAGACTCGAAGGCTATCCGTCGTAGAACGAGCGATTACGTGGCATATTGGAAACGTCTAGCAAACGCAAAGCTGTTGTGAATGTTAAAGTACTATTCAAATAATCCCCGTTCTTTATAAAGTAATAAATATATAACTAATTAAATATGTATAGTGTTAGTAAAGCATTTTTACGAGTCGCTAATTCTATGAAGGAATGGAATTTATCCGTTTGGATCGGTCGCATTCTCAAGATCAGGGGCGCTGTGTTCGAACTTCGGATGATCAAAGCGATCAAATGAATCCATTATACAAAAAAATTGTATTAAAAAATGTACGTTAGCATTCGAAATTCGAAAACATAGCTTCAGAACTAGCGTCTGCTAGACATATAAGAGTGGGAGAAATCGACCAATGACAGCACTGATCCTACTTTCACTGCCATGATTGGTCCATTTATAATAGAAAGCATAATAATTATACACTTGTTTATATGTCTGTCGGAGGCTACACGGTTACTTATTACTTTTGAGCGACACTTCAAGACGAAATTTTGTTATTAAATATTAACTGTTTATAAAAATAGCATTGCACAAATAACACGACTGATATGGGACACAAAATGTTTTTGATACTTTTTACTTTTTGTACCTGTTCCTCGTTTGTAATAATGGATAATAGGGCTTCGTTGGAGAACCTCGCCTTTGCTGTACCTCTATAAATTTTAATAATATCAATGTTGGTGCACGAATTCCCTTTATTTCTCATTCATAAGTTCATCTTTCGCAGGGGCCTCTGACGCGTTCGATCGTAAACTTTTACTATAAAGGAATTCGTGTACGAATAATAGTTACATTATCTTGTATGAAGGCTGAAAATCGATGACAATATGTAGCGATAATTTTAATCGATCGTACGGATTGTATTAATCGAACGGTCGCCTTCATGAAGATTTTGGTTATCGGTTCGTATTGCCGGACACTCAATGTTTTAGATGTTATTTATATACGTGTGGAATAATAATTTCTATTGCAAAATATATAAATATTAGAGAATAGAGGGGTTATAAACACTCAATTTAGATAAATGGGGATGATCACAGTGGATCATATTGATCAGGTACCTACGTGTTTAGTGTAGTCAATCATAAGTTCTTTTCGAAGGAAGATACTTATAAATATTTTGATGATGTTTGAGTCTTTTCATGAAGTCCTTTTGGTCTGAAGGACGAAAATCTAGTTGTGACTGTTATCACGATAGTCGTCCGGTAATAGGAACTGATTACTTCCACTCACTGCGCCTTCCTCGTTTTAGTAAAATTATGAGCTTAACAAAATTCGTTTAAAATATACACATGTAATCATAAGACATATAATCGACAGTAGGTCTCTCGCCTATCATTATGTAATACTTTAGAGTTTGATACGATTGATCATGACTTTGTATTGTTCACATTTAAATTTAATAATGACTAAGGCGTAGTGTTTGGACGCATATAGCTGTACGGGTGTTTACATCGCCAATGTTTTGTGATACAAGTTATTTTCTGTCACTTTTACATCTCAAAGTTACGTGGTCAGTCAAAAAAAAGTACAATTAATAATGAGAATCCCTTTTACAAAAATTTGAAGGACAAATAAAGGTTTCGAATATTATAATAGATTAAAGATAAGAGAGTTATTGGAAAGCCTAAAATAATGAATTCAATGATACAACAGAATTTGATAGTAACCAGTTTAAAGTGAACTATTGAAGTGACTGTACTAACTCTAGAATAAAACGTTAGTGATGTGAGCATGCTCTAAATGTTGTGAGTGGCTTGAAGTGTCGCTCGACAGTCCTGTAGCCAGCCGCAATGCGGCGGTAGTGTGTAGTGACTACGGCGCACAGCTTAAGTTGGCTTCAATGGGGCAATAATTCTGAGAGATTACACTTAGGTTCCGAAAAGATACACCCAGGTTCCGAAAAGTTACACCTAGGTTCCGAAAAGACACACGAAGATTCCGAAAAGTTACACCTAGGTTTCGGAAAGTTACGCTTAGGTTCCGAAAAGTTACACCTAGGTACCAATAAATTACATTGTAATATAGTTATTACATGACTTTGTAATTTTAGCACTTGTTAGAATCCATCTATATATTATAAATTAATTTATTGAAAATAAAACTTATTGTAAACGATTAGAGTTACATATTCATTGACTTGGTATCTGCCCGCCCATGTATCTTGTATATTATAACAATTAAAAGTTTAACTAGATATATTCCAAATTAAATGAATTTATAACGATTTAATTGATAGATGCGATATATTTTAAATGTAGATAACCAATTTCATTATTAATTTGATAATTGTTTGTTGAGATTTTTACAGTGATAGAGTTTTTATATGCAAACTGGTGATTATATTAGCGTCAAAGTATAAAATGACTTCTGTTACGAGACTTATATAAAAAAATACATATATAATTTGGCCTACGTACAAACTCTATACGATATAACATTAAAATTTAGATTATCGTGGTTTTTCTATATCTATTCTAAAGATCTTCTCTATTGTTAGATTTTATGATGTTACAGTACATTGTATAAAGAGATGGCCAAGTGTTACTCTCTCAAAGTTGGTGCCGCTGTACGTTTGTGTTGCGGGACTGGAGTCCCTCTGATAATATCAGTATTTCGACAATTTGGTAAAGAGTAGCGTTACATACGTGAACTTATCGTAAAGAGTAAACGCCGCCCGTATCTGTACCGGGCGGCTGGAACACACACGAAAATAAATAATACGACGTTATAATCGTTTCATTTATTGACCTTTGATATCACTGGATCCTTTTTTTATACTACACTAGCTTCCGCCCGCGGCTTCGCCCGCTTTTTCCGGGATAAAAGGTAGCCTACGTGTTATTCCAGACATCTATCTGTGTGCCAAATTTCAGCCAAATCCGTTCAGCCGTTTCAGCGTGAAGAAGTAACAAACATACACACAAACACACACACACACCCACATGCACGCACAAACTTCTGCATTTATAATATTATTATAGTAAGATGGTGGCAAATGGTCGTACAGCCCGCCTGATGGTAAAGGGTTACCTACCTATGAAACGCTTGCAACAAGAGTTGCGCGTTGTCGACCCTTTCAAATTTGACAGGATTCGCTGTGTACGCTACGCTGCCTACGCTGTCGGCAAGGCGAATCCTCAGGAGCTCTGGTGACCTAGAGGCGGGTACAAATTATATTTACAATTCAACATGCAATGCAGCATTTTTCCATTGCTGTGTGCGCAGTTGTTTTTAGTGGTTCGCAAACACATTAAAATACTTATGGAAAATGTGGCATTGCGTGTTGTATCGCGTGTTGCATTGCATGTTGTGTTGCAAATAATCTGTACCCGGATAAGCTCCTGAGGATACCACTATGTTGAAAAGTTTTTTTTTTTATGATTTTCTCCCACCAGAAGAGGGGACCGCCGCCTATGGATCTGCAATACCAGAGGCATTGCAGGTACGTTGTCCACCATAGAAACAAAGTTGAAATGTCACATGTACGCACGGCTACCTGTAATTAGGACAGCAGCCATACTCTTCAAACTAGAACATACTACTTAATGCTACATAGCAGCTAGTTATTGTCACTTTTAATTAATAAAACCATAATAATGTTCTTACATAAAACATCTCACTTGCAATTAAATACTCGTCATGACACTTTGAAAGCAGTCGCAACGACCCTTCGCCTACCATGCTGCCAGCTAATAAATCCGATTCAGTCAACGGCCAACGTAGATATTGCCATCTTATTGACGATCGCAATATGTGGTCATTGACGCAGATAACTCCAATCTGGAACACAAAATGTTGTAGGTACTGTCAAAGAAATGATCGTACACATATAATTATGTCCAAGAAAGTTAAGTTGATGAAACTAATACACGTGTGGGGATGACACAATTTAGATTCTAATCGACTCTTCAAACAAGTAGACAGATCCTACTTACTTAATACTCGTTTTATAAATGTGAAAGTTTGTGAGAATGGATGTATGGATGTATGTATGGATGTTTGTTACTCTTTCATGCAAAAACTACTGAACGGATTTTGATGAAACTTTACAGTAATATAGCTTATGCATCAAAATAACACATAGTCTACCTTGCCTATGTGTTATTTTGATGCATAAGCTATATTACTCTAAAGTTTCATCAAAATCCGTAAAATAACACATAGGCAAGGTAGCCTACTTATGTGCTATTTTGATGTATAAGCTATATTACTCGAAAAACACGGACAAAGCCGCGGGCGGAAGCTAGTAGATAATAAAATACGACTGCTTATATTTTAATGACAAGGCCCGTTGGTGCAGTGGCGTAGCGATTGGCCATCGCATGACGTATCGCGGGTTCGATTCCCGCACGGAATATTTGTTTCGTGTCTGGCCGGTTTCTTTTGATTGATTTTGGGAGCCTTTTGATAAAAGGTTTCTATGCAAATAATAAATGCCTAATTGCATAGAAACCTTTTATGAAAAGGCTATGATTGTGTGTAAAATCTTACATTCAGAGTTATATCATTATAGTCGCAAACAATAAGCGACGAGCACCTCGCGTCTCATGGTTAATAAGTCTATGTATTATTCAGATGACAACAGATAATTAGTGAATGCCATCCAATAAAGACAAAGGAAAACTTGAACACAGACAAGAAACTTCTGTTTGAGTACATCATGCGCAAGAAGATTAAATATTTGAATATTCTTGATCATGCGGGTTGGAGAGGACACTGAAGTCTGAAGTAGACAGTTACTTAGCTATGAAACTTATTATATTGGAGCGTTGTCACCAGATGGCGTTTTGTGAATTTTGGTATGTCTGGAGATATATTTTTTGGGTAAGTAATTTATAGGGGAAAACGGGGACTAATTTAGATTTAGAATCCAATAAGTGATTAAGTTTTTTGTTTTTATTTTAGATCAAAGCACAAGATTTGAGCCAGATTTATTTTTCATAATTATTATCCAGTAGAAATTGAAATCTGTCCTATTTTTTATTTAATTTTATACAGTTTACGCATTTTGTTTATTATAGGATTATTTTATAATTGTTAATAAATACTATTTGGCAAATAAATATTACCCATTCACAATAGGTACGTTTACAATTCGCAAGTCAAAATGGTTCGTGCTAGGTAAAAAAATAACTAGCCCGTGGTTGGTTAACTTGACATTAGAATTGTGTGTGCATCTTGCTGATTCGAAACTCGAATTGATGGTAGGTACCTTTCCCGCCATTATCTGCATTTTTGGTGAGAAAGTATGCGCGCCATACGGCAGCGGCAGACTCATGAGTTAAATTAACAACTCTATTCCATTTTATAGTTGTTGGGTATGCCCAAAATAAACATAAATAAAACTATAAACATCACATCTCACGAAAGTTTTAATATTAAATGTTGTAAAATGTACAATTTATTAAGCCATATAAATAATCCGCTCCAACCCCGAAACGCTTTTTTATAAAAATACTGCAACCCTTAGACGTAATCAATATTTTTTTTCCTGGTATGTATAGTGAGGTTCTATATAAACCCTTTTAGTCTCGGGTGAGTGACGCGCCGATTCTACCTTATTTTTTATCGTCTAACAAAATAGGTTAAGTTGTTAGGGTTAATAAGGTATAACGCGTTTTACATAAAAGTTCCCTTCGACGTTAGCTCATGTCTATCACTTGTCTAGATCTCAACATTCCACCTATGTTTTTTTAGATTTAAGTGTCAAAGTAATGTCTTAGACACTAAAAAGTGGTGAATGAGAATTGCTGCTGAAAGAATTCTTCCAACATCGTTAGAGACGTGGTAACATTATTGATATTCAGGGGAGCTTGGGGTTGTAACACATGTAATATAATAATATTATAAAGGTCTCTTTGAGTAGGTATTTATTTTTGTGTAGGTATAGTCGAAATATAATAAAATATTATTCTTTTAAGTAAACGTGGTGTTGTTTTTTGTAATATCTATAAGGTATTGAGTTTTATCATTTTATGCGATTAGAAGTTTCGAAAAGGCGTTCAAACTTCAAAATAAGGATAAAAAAGATAAAGCTTTAATTTACGTTTGTATTTGAATAACAAAAATCTATAAAGCACTTTTAAAACAACTGAAATCTACAAGATAAATAGGAATGCAAAACAGGGCCAATGCTTGAATAAATTTATTTTTAGGAATGGAATATTCAAGCCACAAAGATTTAAGATAAGATAAATTTCTATTTTTATTTCTATCTACAATTTACATGTTTTGAACTAGCCAGTAAGCATTCTTTTGAGGCTGTCAAAGGATAACAACAAACTCAAAAGAGCTTTGTGAAATGTCTTTTTGGAATGTCGAAGCAATTCTTTCGTATTTATATTGAACTAGCTTTTATTTGTGGTGTCACTCGCATCCTAGGGGTAGGTACTTTATTCATGTAGTCATCCAGTTATTCATGTAGTCACATAATAAGTTGCTGATGCCATATCTGTATAATTAATTAGGTATGTTTACTGTGACAATATAACAAACAGACTGACCAGCAGAGTTTTGAATTTATAATCAAAATTTGGATTAGTTTGAGTATTTGAGAGGGTCCCAGGAAAAAGTTTATTTAAATAAAAAAAAAAACTATTACTTAAATGTAAATAATAACATTATAAAGAAATCTTCTTAGTTGGTATAATAATAATATTATAGGTATTCGAAGTATTTTCCGAAATTCCACCATTTATTTTATTCTTATTAATATTAAACAAGATAACAGACCGGTAATTTACAGCGTATTCCGATTAAATATACTGGAAAGGGATTCGGTATTAAATATGGAGTTTATCGATACCTACCGGGCCGAAGCAGGTTGGGTTTCGGTCCAATATTCGAAACATCTAGAACATAGCGATACCGAATTCATTTCCGTTTCCGACCGAGCCTCGGCGGTACAGACATGTCTGACACAACGCTGAGTTAAGGCGAAGTGCTTTGGAATATTTTTGGGTTACTATTTTTGTAAAGATTGGTGTTGGATGGCAGTGTATACGGATATTGAATAAAGCAGCTTACGCAAAAGTTGTGCGTAAGCTGCTTTATCCAATATCCGATTCACCCGGATTGGGTTTAGTCAAGTTGGTTGTGACAACCAACTTGACTAAACCCAATCCGGGCGAATCGCAATAGACTAACACGTTAGGTACCATAAGTCCAGTAAAATTTTGTTGTCACCATTTGTTCATCAACATGGTGAACACTTATGACAAGTCACCATGTTGATGAACAAATGGTTCCTAAAAAAACGAATGCAATGGTTAGCCTGCAATCTTAACTATATCCTACTAATATTATAAATGCCAACAATAGGTTTGTTTGTTTATTTGTTACCTTTTCACACCTGAACCACTGAATCGATCTATATGAAATTTTGCATATACGTTCTCAGGGGTACAGAAAAGGGCATAGGGTACCTTTCATCCAGAAAAAATACCGTTCCCGAGGGAAAGAACAATAACTTTCGACGGTCGCTATTGCTTTAGGATGCTAGATGGCGTTACGTGTATGTCACGCAGACGAAGTCGCGTGCAAAGTCATCATCCGCCTAGCCTTTTTTCCAAACTAGATTGGGGTCGGCTTCCAGTCTAACTGGTTGCGGCTGAATATCAGTATTTTACGTGGAGCGACTGCCATCTGACCTCCACAACCCAATTATTGGGTAATACCGGTATTCGAATGTTAGACCGGTTGTCAGACTTTCGGGCTCCTAACTACCCGTAACGATTGTCAAAGACATTCTTATGACAACCGGGACCGACCGCTTAACGTGCTCTCCGAGGCACGGAGGGGTCTCGATGTGTAAAGAAGTCGCGGGCAAAGTACTAGTTCTATAATATATTCATAATACAGATAGAATGCTCATTCAACAATAACAAGAAAGTTTGGCTTCATTTCACAGCACTCCCTTAGCGGTGAACTCATTTTAAAGTTTTTTACTTACAAGTTCTTTCAACTAGAACAAGTTGTTGCAGTTCAGTTGTGGCGGAACTTCTGCGCTGTTTATGACTGCGCTAATTAAATTTGCGCAGACACTAATTTAACACAATCGTTGTAAGACATTATTTATTTATTCAAAAATCATCGTCTTATCAAACAATGGAAGTCGGCAAATAATTTATTAACAAGTTTTTCATTAGAAGAACGCGGTTTAAGTAGCTGAATAAAATATCGAATGCGTATTATATTGTATGCAAGCTGTCCCCAGTTTTATTTAAATTATAGGTATTATAAAGTCCTAACTGATGCAATTAGGACACGGTAGCTCAGTTGATTAGAGCGATGCCACGGTGCGGCAAAGGTCGTGGGTTCAAAATGTTCAAATCCCATCTTAGTTGTTTTTGAAATCTCTTAAACATTTATTAACAATAATTTTTAGAACTTATTGTTAATAAATGTTTAAGAGGTTTCATTTCATTCATTTCTCAGGCTTCAGTCTATGACTCTATGTTATCAACTTATTCACTTGATAGCTAAGATTATAATGCAGCTAGCTCTAGTACCTACTCCATCAGAAACGCACCTGTTTATGTATAATTTGTTAGTCTAACATTACCTTACATCTATCTATGTGTGTGAAAGCATTTCTAACCCTGCACATGCTAATAGTAGGTACCTACGGCAAATTACATCAGCTAATACGTTTTCTAAGAGCTGTGCCGGCACTCCGCTAGTACCGGTTACTAATCAAGTTTCCACTACAGGGATCAGCTAAATTTAGTCTTAAGCTAAGCTTCAATATGTTTGGACAAATTCAGGTCAGGATTCGGGAAACTCTGAGAAGTCTCAAAGAGTCATTTTGAAAGTTCAAATGACGTTCGGGTTTACCAGGGTAATGTTCTTTGTAAAGGTGGGTTTATGAAGGTGTTTTTGTCACACTTAGTTTCTCCTAAAGTATACCTTTAGGAGAAATTAGAATTTTTGGGAAAACATTACAAAAAAAATAATCATCTCTATAATCAACTTTATTACTTATACACAATCTTAAAGTCAAACTTCGAAAAAGGCATATTATATTACAGAAAAAGTATTTTTTCTCACAAACATTGCATTTCGCGTGGTCTCGATCGATAAGCGTAAAAAATAGCCATATTTCACTTTTCTTTCCCGGTGCCATTGGAAAAGCTGTCAAAATAACAGTTCTAAACTCACAAACTACCTAAGTATTTGTTTATTTGCCTAAACTGACTGACAACATTAAAAAGGCAAACAAACTGAGCAAGCAGCGAGAATGAAACACGTGATGCCTGCCTGCGCCTTTTGCGGCTCATTCCACTTTTCCCCGTTGGATGATCCCCATTGATGGGGATCAGTGGATCATCCAACGGGGAAAAGTGGAATGAGCCCCTTTTGCGCGTCCCAGGATCGACCAACCGTGCGGCCGCAGGGCTAGACATGACACGACTTGTACACATTCGCATTCGCAAAACATTCAATGCGAATGTCGATGCGAATGTTTAAAATGATGCGAATCATTCGCATAAGCGAATGCGAATGCGAATATTCGTAACATCCCTAGTCCCAACTACTTAACTCTTTGTCAAATTTCATCCAAATCCGTCCAGCCGTTTCAGCGTGAAGGAGTAACAAACACACACATTATTGTCATTGTGCTAACAGGATCTACGAACACGTACCTACCTACTATTATGGTTGGTATGGTATGGTATTTTATTGGAATTTTAATCGAAATTGTGAGAGGGTCCCTTGTAAATTTTGCAGTGTATCTGTATGTAGGTACACATCTTTTTACAAGTGACTGTAATAATAATATAATCGGTGTAGGTCGACCAAGAAAGGTACCTAAATCCGTCAGCTACTATATAAAAATAGGATCTATCTCTCCCAACGAAGATTGAAGTAGACTCAATGTCAATCGGATAAGTACAGGTGACACGTGCCTATTTTCTCACGATATACCTAAGTAGAGATTTTCTGTAGTTTTTATTAGATTTCTTGTGTCTTTTTGTTTGTTTGTCAGTTCGGTACAAGTTGTGCAATCGATTTTTAACTATTTCCCGTTAAGCTAGATACTTGAAACTTTAAATATAGCTCAAAACTGGATGACAATAAATATGAACTCCGTTTAAAAATGTGTTCTTCAAGTCACGAGTAAATGTTTCTTCTGCAAGCATGCTCCATCGTAGACAACTCAAACGCAAGCTAAATAAAAAAAAAATCGCTGTCCGTTCCACCACTCTGAAAGCATCTTAACCCTATCGTGTCGCTAAAACTAATGACAGTGGAAAGTTGGTCGGAGTTACCTAAAGGAATGTCGGTGCAAGTCAGTTGAATAACGTTACTTTGACTTTGGTAACTGAGATACGCATTGAAGTTTGATAGTAAAACTAGTAGACTCTTATCTCCTCCAGAGAGTTGTATTTAACTCTACAATGCAGTAAAATGAGATACAATTAAAATTAAATTGCTTGCGGCCGCAGTAGAAGAGGTGCATCTGATAAATTAAAGGGATTTTTCGTTCTGTTTGGATTAAAATGGTAATAACGTTAGGTATTGAACTTAATACCATTTCTAGAAATTGTACTTAAAATTTTACCTCAAAATATTGCTGTTGTACCTATAATATGCCACCACAAGTCCTAATTTAATTTTTGGATTTTATTAAGTTAAATTCATTTTTTTTTTTTTTTTTTTTTTTTTTTTTTTTTTATTTAGCTTAGTTAAATTCATGACTAAGCTTTCACAAATATTTACGTCGCGACTGTTTATTAGCCGTTGGCTACAATTTTATTTTTTGTATAATATTGTGTTCATTTTATCATTTAGCTTTCACTAATAAACAACTATGAAGCATCAATTTACTAGCCATTCACTGAAATAAACAAAAAAAATAATGAATTAAACAGGAATGCCAAAACTTCGAAAAACAATAATTAAAAGTATAACAAAAGAAAATTAAAAGGTATAGATTATTGCTATGCATATAAATTATTATCATCATTATCAAAAAGTTTGCGACGCCTGATCAATAAAACAGTAGTTAAATTAGTGAGGGATGGAAATGGTTGACGTCCAAATTCTTCACTTTAGGCACCTTTAAAATTCAAGGAACAAATCGCAAAATGTATACGCTGTGACCTAAATCGGAGAATTCAAATCACAAGTTCAGAAGAAAACTTATTATGAAGAAAGAAAGAATACAGAGAGTAATAATAGATAGACGCTGGCAGAGCGTAAATTACTTTTTGATTATCAGAAAAAAATGTTGACGGTCTCATTCGTTTGTTTTTCAAACGCTTGTCTCGAGTATTTGAATTTTTTTGGTCATGAATGAATGTCGTTGGTACAAATTTGTCTATGATGAAGCTGATTGAAACTCTGTGGTATAATAATAGCCGTTTATTTTATTTTGCTCTTTGATTGTTAGAATCGTATCAAAATGAGGCTGAACTGGTGTAAACTTAACTTTAAATCTACTGTCTACTATGTGACCTTAAATATACAACAAAAAATAAACATAGGCAGGCTGTATGGTTTTGAGACCGTTGCTTGCAATGGATTATTGTGATAAGATTTTACAAGCGTGAAGAAGAGAGAGAGAGAGATATTGAGTTATCTAAAATTGGGAATTCGTATCATTCTAATACATTTTTCTAGTCAGTTATTTGATTTTAAAACAGTACCTATACGTAAGTATTATCGCTATTAATTATCTGAACTATTTATTTACAGCATGTACTTACCTACATTATCTATGTTATTCCTATAAGTATTAGATATTATTTTAGATCATTTTGTATCTTTGTCAAAAAATAACGAACTGAATAGTGTTCTTTAACGTTTTATCTTCATGATAAAGAAAAATAATAACAACTTATTGTATGGTATCCTTAATCCGCCTTTGAGGAAAAGAAAAAAGTCTTCATTATGAGAACAAAAAAAATTCGAAAATACAGAATTGGATTCACTTAAAAACATAAAAAAAGATGTAAGTAAGTACTTAATTTAAATATCGAACTCAATAACTCATGGTTGTTGTCAGCTAGCGTCAGAATCATCCTAAAGGTAGAATCATGCATCACTGATCTGATGATTGTGTGAGATACTTACCCATTAAAATTATTGATAGATGATACCTATGACTGATAAAAATATTTATTTATTGTGAGTTTAACGAATAATGAATTTTAAATAATGACGTACGCTAAACCAAGAATACTCTGAATTTTATCGATATTTTGTGATTGATGTTTTTTTGTTGATTGATAGCAATATTCAATATTTTGAACTCATATTTTCTCTCGGGAATCTGAGGCCAATTCTCGTAAATATGAATGTGCAAAATATCATTCTGATTTGGTTTCGATACCATCTAAATGTCTTAAATGTCACAAATGGTGTTCTTAAGGCATCTCCTGCGACGTGTTTGAGTGTTCACATGTTTGTCGTCATGTGGTCGAGTGTTTTTGCCAAACAAAACGCGTAGGCTACGCCCCTTTTTTGTTAATTAAACATGTTCGATGTTTACTGAACACTCAAACACGTCGCAGGAGACCCGCTTTAATGTATTAAATGACCACGTCGAACGGATAAGAGAATACCATGTCTGACATAAATGGCACTGCGATTATAAATCGAAGTCAAATCCAAACTCATTTTTATTTACGAGAATTGGGCTATATAAATGGCATTGAGATTATACCGAAACCAAATCGAAACTCATTTTTATTTACCTACGAGAATTGGGCTTCTGATCTTTGTCGTATGTTATTCTAAATGTTATACAGTCTTTACCGTTACCACTTAAATTCAAGATCATAAAAAAAACTCGCTAAAATTGTTAGATCGCTCCCGACAGGTGAGCTTTTTCCACCATCAATCAACCGACAATATTACACTTCCAGAGGTATTTTAATAACAAGGTACAGTCAATTAATCATTTTAAGTGTATACGACTTACAGTTATGTTGGTCCTATCGTACGGTATCTACTGTGTTTATGGTTTAAAACGTCTAGTCATGGGCTAACGACAAAAATTTTGCTGTCAGACATATTGTTATAAAAATAATTGATTATAGAGAAATGGAGTAGAAAAATACTAATTACCAATTTTAGTCGATTTACAATGTTTAATAGATGGTGACAATAGTAGTCCCACAACTTTTGTGATTCATAATTTGTAATTAAACATTACTCTTAGCGCTTGTTACACTTGGCTAAATTCAGTCCTAAATGAATAAGTAACTGTATTCAGTCAAGTGTAATCACTTTTACCAATTTGCTGACGTACAAAATTAGTTAGCATCCTAGTTAGAAAAGGATTTAGGACGACTAAATCCAGTCAAGTGTAATAAGTGCTTTAGACAATCGTAAGACTAACTTTAGAGAATTATGTTATTTATTAAGGTAAAATAAAAATAGCAACCTTAAAGTTAGGCTTGCAGTGCTGCAATTTCCTCAGTAAGTAATACGATCGCCTCTTGTTTCATCTCAGAAATCGGTCACTCCATTTTCAGATATTTTACACAACAAACAAAACATAATTTAATAAAATACGACCCAAGTCAAAGAAAATGAACATGTTTCATCCAGTTTAGGATTTACTAAACCTTGCGATGACGTAGATAATATTTTGTGACAAGGGGTGACAGCGGCAAATTGGAGTTTTAGCACAATATGGACGAAGTTGCACTTATCAAACTCTTGGACAGTAATTTACTGTCGTATATTCTTTTAATCTATATTTTTATTTTGTTATTACAATAATATTGTACTTATAAGAAGTATACAGCATTCTCTGTTGCCTATGTTATATGTATTATAGTCAATAAAATTTAAATGGAAGGACGAGTTCTTGTTATCAAATGAAAAAAAATCATTGAAACTGGTTTATAATAAATTAGCGAAGATTCGATGAATTGTATACCTCCACTTTTTGAAGTCAGTTATAAACTACCAAAATTTTCATTGACCAGGTCCTTTATTCCTTTCTTATTGTATTTCAATGGACTGGCGAGTAAACAAATAATATTTCCCGTCAAACAAGACAGATAAGTTCTATTTACCATAAGGTTTAATATATTCGCCCGAAGCAATAAGCAATACATTCAATATAATAAATTGCTCTGTCTCCGTATTTTCTATACAAATAATAGCCCTCGAAAGGGCCCGAAGGCACCCCCTTCGTACCTTTATCTAGTTGTATCATGGCCGCCCTTAAGGCCGCTCAATTTTATTCCCAGTTGAACCCACCTCGGTCCCACGTCCTAGTCCCGTCGAACGTTTTCTTTATGTCGTCTATATTATTCCGCTACTAAACCATTTTTCAATTTATTTCATACGGTGTTCGAGTTTCTGGTCCCTCTCATTAAAATGGGACAGATGACCCCGATTTGTAGTAAAGTGGTATATCATATAATTATAGGTACTTATTTGATAATAGGCTTGCGTGTAACCGCCCTCTCACGTAATGTTAAGCGATAATGCGGTATACAATGGACGAGCACGCTTGCTTAAAAGAAACCGATTCACTCGTGACTTGAAGATACTATCGTAATTACCTTCCTGAAAATTAGTTCCTGAAAATTACCGTTAAACGAGTACTACGAGTTAATTGGTTTAACTTAAAATGTTATTATCAGTACACAGTACAGTACTTAAAATTTAACTTAATTTGCGCACCTAACTAAAAACTAAAATAAAATAATACATACTGCTGTTCTTGGAACTTTTTATTTTAAGCTAACTACTAGCTAGCTTTTCCTGAAATTAGCTTTGTATTGACACACACATACAAAACATTACCCTTATTTTGGGCTCCACCGCAGTTGGATAAAAATTACTTATTTCTAAAAGTATGAACGCACTTTAACCTGCTTATTAAATAAACACAGCGCACACAAAAACTGAAATTCGTTATCCAACTTCGACCCACTTTAATATTCATAACGATTTCTGAATAATTTCACGAATACCTGACATCGTCTACCGATATTGGGGATGTTCTATTCAAATAGGGTAGGTATCTTGTCATTTTAATGAGAAAACGGGGTTTTTAGACCCTTCTCGTTGGTTCCGAAATTTGCAAAAAAATACGTATGCTTGTATTCGTAGGTACATTATAATAATATTATTTGTCAGGAACAGAACTATTGTTTACTTTTGGATGAAGTCCAAGAAAGATTTTGTACTTACTATTCTTGCTAGATGCGAACAAAATCACAAGTCGACAGTAGATATTCACTTTTGAAATGCACGAATCAGTTCGACGCTATGAATCGTAAAATGTTACGTATATAAGTGAATTTTGAATAGGAAAATTCAATGTTAGTTAATACATTATAATATTAATTTAAATTTAATAGGTATCTTAATTTTTGTTTTTTTGGTAAAATGTAACAAGAAAATTTGAATCCGCAGTTTGTTTACGTATTTGAGTTCATATCAAAGTCGGATTAAAAACTAGCTAGTTACTTATCTGAAATTGCAGATTGAACGGTACCCGCGACAACACTACTGCTCCAATACGCACAAAGGTAAGCCACTTAACTACACTTTAATAGGACTATCTTCTTAAGGTCCATATAATGAAAAGGGTACATTATCGATACTTTATACCTAAAGGGGTCGGTCGGTAAATATTTTGGGATCAGCTTTAAGGATGGTCAATGGAGGCGCGAGGTCAATGTCGTGGTCAACACAGTTATGTTAAAGAGTGTGTTATTGCCAAATATTTGCGTTAGCATGTGAAGAGCGATACTCTACTTCCTTGTATTCGTATTTTTGTATACAGAGTGCTAATAGTAGGTACAACGACTAGTACAACTTGATATACCTATTTCTGGTAAAATACTGATTTAAACAGAATGGCAACGTTTGGAGAATCTTCGCCGGCCATGTATCTTTGACCTACTAGTATTTGTCAGGTGATCTCTAGGCATCTACACAATGTTGTTAAATATTACGACGAAAAAGGGATACGTGACTAAAATATGAAATGTTATCGTTCTAATAATGCCGTGGTATCATTTTAATTTGGTAGCCTAACTAATCGGCACTTTACGAATCATAAAAAAGAACAATCTATGTACATAGATAGATCTACTCAATGGTACCTACCCCCATGGCAAAAAGGCGTTTGTTTAAGTACGTACGACTAAATAATAATAAAACCAAGTTTATAAAATGATTTATTTACCTAATATAAAATAAATTCTTATGATAATTCTAAATGTGGGACGCATCTTACTATTATCGACTTAGGTATTGCATGCGCCCCACGTTCATTTCATTCTTCTTTAATAAAACGTTGCCCCACACTAAGATTTCTTCTGTATCGTGTTTACAAACAAAAATTTCACATACACAAACAGCCAGACCAGTGTGCAGTGCGGGAATCGAACCCGCGACACGTCGCGCAGCAGTCAATCTCTCAGCCACTACGACAACCATGCGGCCTAAATTTCATTAGAAATGCATAGCAAATTGAATAAAAAAAATTGTACCAAACAGACAGACAAGACAGCAAAAAAAACGTGGTAATTTATTGATCTGCGGTTTGAATTTCATATTCTACCCGCTCTCTTAAATAAAACTTTTTTTCTCTTTGCAAAATATTATGTAGGACGTATTGGATCTTTCTTTTTTACTAAGCTACTATGTTACTTATAAATCTGAAATAAAAACTATTTTATTTGGTTTATTTATTCTTAATTTTTTTACATTTTAAAGTGACCTGTCAGATATTATCTATCGTTATATATAAGTAAGTCGTTTATATATCGACGGCTGGTCGTATGTGTGCGCAACACGATCGACTGCATGGTTCGTTACTCCGCATTTTGTACGCAACATATTATTTGTTTGTAGAAGGTACAAATCTTTGATTTTATGACTGAACTAACGATCTACCTGCTGGAATTCAATTCTGTGTATGTTAACGGAATTTGTATTTACATTTTATATTTTTTTCTTTGAGAAAGTTTAATAAATCGGTAATGCTGGTAAATTATATGTATTGATTTTTAACTATGACGTGCTTATTGTTATTTAATATTTGTAAGATTTAAAAACAACTGAAACGAGCGGGACTCAAACTCGCGACTTAAGTCTGCTGCACTGTGCCGTAGAATATCCAGCATGTAACAAAAAACCTGTTCGATCCCAAAGGGGTCATTCTTATCATTATGAACAATATTTTGTATGACACAACCCCGAAATCGCAAAGAATATCTAACTGAGGAGCTTCTTTTCAAAAGGAGATACTTAAATAAACCCCAAAAAAAATTTCAGAAAACGCAATTTACTGATATTTTGCTGAATTTAGCTCCGATATCTACTGAAATGAATGATATCTATCTAATAAAATATGTAAAATCTTCTATTTTTTTTCTTTTAATTTTGTTCGGAAATATCCCTTTTTGATTGTAACTCTATTAGAAATAACGCGTTTAAAAGAAAACTTAAAGCCCAAACTTGTGTATATTTAAACATAGAAAGTAATAATAAAAAGACAATTAAATGAAAATTGAATTTATCTCCTTTTCAATAAAAGCTCCTCAACTACTCATTGATTTTCCAACCATTAGAAAACCGGCGTCGTATGCTCCTTTGTTATGGAAAAACCGTACATTATCCGTGAACGTAAAATGAATTGGACTGTAAAAATAGGGTGGTTTCCTACCGATAGTCAAGAAAAATCGATAATGAAGAGAGTCGACCTCATTTTGCAGGTAGCGACGGGAAGGGTCCACGAATACGCTGAAAGACGGATCATTTGTGGGGCCGGTATTCGGATGTCACATTTATAAGGATTATTATGGTGAATATATTTTGAAAAGGGTTAGGTGTTAAAATGAAAAATTGTCGGGTATTACCTATTTTTTGGAATAAAACGGAGTTTTTTATTCTTTACCTTATACCTGGGTTGATTAGTTGACAGAAAGTGATTAGCTACCGACATTTATTGCCATGCAACACCACGGGTTATTCGTGCCGTTTCCATTTTATTCTCGCCGCCCGATAGCCCTGCACACGGGTGCCTGGAAGGAGTACGTGAGGAGAGCGCGGGAGGGCTTAAATATTTGTCTTCTTATATTTGTCACCTCGCTCGCATAGAACCATATTTTTAAGAATGTTAAATGAAAAGATGCATTTTTGAAAAAGCCGCTTAATTACGTAGGAAAGAAAAAGAAAAATACCTATACTTAATAACGTCTTATTTTTTTATTCTTCGGCTTTTGGTGTACCCAGAAGCGAGGGGTTTTATTCTCATGTATATAAATAAGTTATTTCTAGAGTTTAGGATGTTCTAGGCTTTAGAATCTAGCTAAAATTAAAATAGTTTTTAACTTTTTATGCATTCTTCGAGATATGAAGAGGTTTTAGTTGTGCCTTGTTAAAATACACTGTGGCAAAATTACTTAAAAAATATTAAACATATTTTTATACCTATATTAACCCCATCCCTACTTCTCATGAATTCTTTTAACAACCACTAAAAATATATTATCTACACTATAAAATATTAGCGGAAATTCTAGCCGTATTTTACAATGATATATAAACCATAGATACGTCACCCGCGATCTAAAACGGCAACGAAAAAGTAAGGTAATTGCCCACCATTCACTTAACGCACCAATCAGTTTTGCGGCTGAACGTCATTTCTTACAACATTTTGCGAAAAAAAGGCCTCCCAAAAAACAGGTATATGCCGTAAGCAAGGCATTCGTTTTCTTTCCATTTTTTAACGGATATGCACTGATATCTAGCTATCTAGCTATTTAAACTATTTGCGCTATTTTTTAGTACAGTGATATTGGTGTATGACGTGTCTATATATAATACGTCATTGGTATTTTAACACTTATTCAACCTTTGAAACATGGGAATTACCAATAAATAAAAGAGTAACGATAGAATGTTGATAAACATCTAATTACTTCCATGGGCCTGGTAGATTTGTTGCGGTTTAGGAAGCCTCAGAGAATGTTTACAACTATTTTCTGCTACTATTTTACTCAGGCATTTTCCTAACGGCGCGCGGCGGCGGTGGCTGGGTTGGCTACCAGGCTAATTAGGTAAAAGTAGTTGAGTTGAATACTAAGCTCCAAAGTCTTGGAGGCTAAAAAACCGACAGACTAGCAACATTACGTCGACGTAATGTTGCTAGTCTGTCGGTTTTTTATCGGATACATTTCGGAGAGTGGTCTGCATGATCTAATTCCCTCCTGCCCATTTTTCTATCGGACAGCATGCACAAAAGAGCGACATCGTTTTATGGTTGATATAAAAAAACCCAAACGAAAAGCTTTAATTCCATGTTCATTGTAAAAGCCATTATTTTCTTTTAGCTTGTAAATACTTACCCCCTTACATAGAGAAGATAATTAAATTAAACAGCTCTTATGTCAATTGTCATCTCTATTCATTGACATACAAATGACAAGGATAGTTGTATACTTAACAGTGGAAGTTAAGAGGCGTCTATAAGGCGTCGGTAAGGGCGTTAATGTGTATAATTATAAGATATAGTATAAATCTATAGTAAATGAAACTTATTTAATATTGTTGTGGTTCTGCTATTTTATATAAGTATTTGCACATATTTCTTTACTGCTACCTGAAAATAATAACGCAAAATTTATCCCCGCCTTAAGGCACCATTAAAAATGTTAGTATCTAACACATAAACATCAAGTGCTAAGTACGTGGTCGGAATTATCGCTTCAGTTAATTAAAGCAATTCTTTCGCAGGGTTACTCATGTCACATAAATTACCTCGATTCCGTCCGTCCCTTTTTTAATCCTTCTGCGAACGTAATATCAAATACACTTGGATTTGTAATAGCTAACATTTTAATGTGCAGGACTGACAATATTTGGTTGTTCTCTTCTTATTTGATAATGAACTTTACTATAATTTACTAACATAACTTAGCAGCCAATAGTGTAGTTTTCAGAAAAAAACAAATGAAAGAAATTACATAATTATTCTGCAGCTAGGTTATGCCCACGACGTTGCTCTTGTGAATATTAAATATTGTTTACTTGTTGATTTTTCAATACAAATTTCAGTATTCTGCACCCGTAGAGGTTGTTTAAAAAATAAATGTTTTGAGTATTTTTACCCGACTACGAAAAAGGAAGGGTAATGAGTTTAACAGCCTATGTATGTATGTATGTATCTATGTATGTGTCTATGTATGGATGTTCGACCGTAGCTCAAAAACTACTGGTCAGATTTTGACAAATGAGGTATCGGTTGATTTGTATTTACATTAAGAGTGTCATAGGCAATGTTTTTTTGAAAAAAAAAAAAAACAAGATGGCCGACAAAACGTAAAAAAGAGAACCAAAAAAAATAAAGAATACCCGATTTTAACAAATGGGGTGTCCTTGGATTCGTCTTGATTCAAAGAGTATCGTGAGGTATATGGTGTTACAAGAAATCCAATATAGCAAACACTGGAAATTTAAAAGTGTACGATCTGTGACTTTCTTGCTACTAACTAGCGCCATCTCGTTAATTAAGACTGCGACACTTACAGTCTGAAAGTAAATGCAGTGATTGACCCAAGCCACCAAAAAAGTTTCAATTATAACAAGAGTTAAAAAAACTAAAACCCAACTACGGAAAAAAACCAACTGAAAAGCATAAAATAAGAAAATATTCAACACATCGGTACAGTGGTGTCCAGGTTATAGCCGTAGTCGCATGCCGTCATTAAGCAGCCATCACAGGTCATAGCGGCATGCGACCAAGGCTATAACCTGGACACCACTGTACCGATGTGTTGAATATTTTCTTATTTTATGCTTTTCGGTTGGTTTTTTTCCATAGTTGGGTTTTATTTTTTAGTATAGTAAAGTTAAAATACGCAGTCAATAATTTTTTTCAAACTGAAATTATTTTTAATAATGTATTTCCTAGTAGGTACCTACACGTCTACACTGCCCAACTTTAATGAACATTATAAATGTACAGAAAATATTTTATTCCTTGTATCGCTGCCCGTCTGATTTTATTCTGATTGCTCTGCAAGAGATTAATAATGTACAATCTTAATTTAATAAATTTAATAAGACTTTCCAAGACTTGCGGTTGATCCCCGCCCGAATTTGTTTCCAATTTGCTCAAATTATAATCCCTATTATGTTGGAATAGAAATCTGGATTGGATCAGGTAGGTACTTTACAAGAAAAGATTATGTAAGAAAGGGAAGGGTTATTACTTTATTGATTTTAAAAGACTTACCCTGGAACTACGTGACGTATCGACAAGTTACGGGAGATTTGTTGTGGGTTTTAAAAATACACTGAACTGAACTTCATTTAGTTGAAGTAGGTGTAAACCGCAAGCCATTGTATTCAGGAGATAGATGTAGTACTTTAGAGCTGCAACATAGACATTAAAAACAGGTGTATTCGGGGAACCCCCGTCGGAACCAAAGTTCCTTACCCCTCTTATATTATATAATAGAAAGAGACAGAGAAACAGAGTACCTATATTATGCTCTAATTTAATTTAATTAATTTTCAACTTTTATGGCAAGTAACCGGCTAATCATTCCTGGCATTCGCTGGCCGGTCACCTGCCGTGGCACCGCTTGCTTCGCTCTTCGCTCGCTCAGCTTAAGATCGCCTATGATAACCTAGGTTACCCTATAATACCCCATGTAAAACACCTACAGCTACCTAATAAATCTCTTATATTAAACGAATTTGTAAAAAAACACAGTCTAATGCATTTTGAATGAAATGTAAATGCCAAGAAAACCATAGTAGGTAACCATTAGATAACGCGGTACGTGACCAATGTACTGCAGTGAATGTAATATAACCTTTAGCACGAACAAAGGGATTTACGTAACGTTAAAGAAACGTGATTCTCGGTAGTCAGCCTTCGTAAAGCACGTTTTACACGTCAAAGTTCACGCTACAAATTCTGTTACATTTTGTGGAGTTTATTCGTCACTAGCTGTGCTCGTAATTTCGTTCGCGTTCGCTTGGAACTCGGAAAACAACGCAATGTCGTTACTTTCTTCATACAACCTTTACCGCCCCTTTTTACTCTTTTAGAGGTGGAATTAAAAAAAACCCTCCTTATGCACTTCCAGAAATATTTTTAGGGAGTGAAAAAGGGTGGTAAAGCTAAGTAACTAAAAATTCGTAGTAAAATACCCATTAGCATTTTTCTCCAACCCGGCAATCAAACTTTAGACCTTACTGCTCAGCAGTCGCGCATGTGACCACTGGGCTAATGTTATTTTACAAATTTTTAGGGTTCCTCTAGGGTTCTGTACCCGAAGAGTGCTAACAGAACCATATTACTAAACTTACGCCGTCCGTCCGTCCGTCCGTATGTCCGAATATCACAGGGCTGTTTCTTATGAACCATAACAGCCAATTGAAATTTTGATAGAGTTCATGTACCTAAGTAGGTATCCCGTTATTATAATCGTAATAATAACGATAAAAAGTCAAAACTCAAGGGGGTACCTATATATAACCGGAACGCAACCCTTAGTGAGCGAGTCCAACTAGCACTTGGCCGGTTTTTTTAGAGCCAAAATTCAAACATTTTTCACATAGTGGAACTTTTGAAAAATGTTTGAATTTTGGGAAAACATTTTCAAGTTTTTTTACTAGTAAAAAAACTTGAAAATGTATGAAATCCATTCACAATATTTTAGTATCGACTGTCGATTTGCTACTTCAAAATATTCACTATTCGAAATAAAATTTTATTTGAAAACTGTGAAGCGAGCGCAGAAATCAGATTCCGTACAATATGCACGTAGACTTCATACTTGAACATGCGAGCTTGAAAATACTATCTATGGCTTTGAATTCGAATTTGTGGCTTCATTATTCGTTTGACATTTTATTGAAGAAGTGCGAAGGTTTGTAGCTAGAGACATGTTCAAAAAAGAGATTTCAAAATAATTTTATATTCAAACTTAATAGTTTAAAAAGATATTCCATTTTATTTTTAAAACCAGTTTCTATATTCTTTAAAATCTGCACAATTTGAGCGTAAAAATATGGTTATGAACATACTCAATTATAATATATTTTTAGTGGAACGTTCGACTCGCGACCTCATTGCATGATGCATTGTGTGAGTTCGAAATTAGTCGAGCAAACCCAAAATAAACACGTAAGTAAAAACTGAAGACCATTTTAATCAAGAATTTTCTCACTAAAGTTATAGTATGAACATACTTAGCATAAGCATAGCATATTCGGCCTATAATGTTCCCACTGCTGGGATACAGGCCTCCTCTGTGAGAGAGAGTGGGCCGTAGTCCACCACGCGGGCCCAGTGGTTCTAGGACATGCCGGTTTCCTCACGATGTTTTCCTTCACCGTTAAAGCAAGTGATAATTAATTTCTAATACGCACATGACTTCGAAAAGTCAGCGGTGCGTGCCTCGGGATCGAACTCGAACATACTATGAACATTAATAATAATCAAGATTTTTCTTACTAAAGTTATAGTATGAACAATTGAACCTACTTATGAACATTAATAATAATCGAGATTTTTCTCACTAAAGTTATTGTGTGGACATACTTTACTAACTTTCATAGCATATTGGTTAAGATTAACAGGTAATACCTAGTTGAACATCCAAAGTGACTAGCCTGCTGACAATAAATTGATATTAAAAAAAAAATGGAACATTTCAACTTTCTAAAAATCTTTACTTGCATTTTTTTAGCAATTAGACCACTCCCGTAGTATTCCAATTGTTCATAAAAAGAAATATAGAGAGTAAGAGAATAAGTACAAGATACATTTCCGTTGAATAACCGAAAATCGAGATAATAATCGCACTCATTTGGAACGATTTGAAACACGATTATATACCGTGTAAATGGATTACAGGTACGTCCCCAAAACCGGTGCGGCAGTGTGCGCACTAATTTATTATTACACTTATACGTGCGTAGTATCGAGCCAAGAGATGTTGTTCTCATGTCTTAAGGTTTTTGTTGGGCTTCGAATTCAGCGTGAAATATAAGCGGCATCTAAAATGTTCTGAAATTTAGGTTTGATACCTGCCGTAGCAAACATGATAGGAATCAGCACTTATTTGCATACCTACTAATTTTTTATGGAACCGTTTTTTTGCAATTCCTAAGATGACTTACCTACCTGATAATACAGTACTAAGCACTAAACTAAAATGAAACTTGACAATGACAAAGCGAATAAAATGAAATAAATAACAGGTTAAACAAACAAAAGTGTTGAGTTCGTTAACAATAACATTTCGAACAAAACCATGTTTCTCAAATATGAATCAAAACTGCTGATTTTAATTTATTGATATTATGATGCTTTTTATTTGGAAAAAAAATCATGATGTTATAACCGCTGGTTTCCAAGCCCCTTAGAACAAGGCTTGTGGCGTGTTTCAGCATAACGACATCCTCTCTACCTGAGAACGCAAATCCACATACATAATTCATTAGTAACCGCATTGAGAACGAAATGTTGTGCTGTTTTAATTTTATTGTCTATTTAGACCTGACTTTTCTTTCCATTGAGAACAACATAATGCAATTTTGTACGCAATCGAATATATCCTTAAATTGTCTACCAATTCTTCCAATATTTATTTTAAAAAATGTCCGTTGATTCAAAATACAAGATGGCTAGTATCTACAACGAGTAACATAATAAAAGAGTAATAAATATTTGAATCTCTTTCGATTTACTTCTGGTAAAATCTAAAAAAAACATTTTGTTGATACATGGATATTTTTAAAACTGTTTTTTCAGGTTGGTAGTGAATTGAACGAGATTCCAATACTGAACACTTAATCCTTCAATAAATTCCTCGTATAACCGGTAACCCTGTAAACTAAATACGCAACACTGGCAGTATCTGAAGACGAAACCGTTCCACATTGCATTACCTGTACAGTAACTGTCAGTAACTGTCTAGTTAATTCAATATTCACAAACCATAATAAATTATCCTCTATCTACATTTGAATGTAACGTAACATTTTAAAATCGCATCGTTCACGAAACGCCGCCTTCGGCGTAGTGATGCAGATGAAGTGATTTATGCGCCGTTGAATTATTCATGCCGTTCCCATCACGTCACGTCACGTGGAACAATCAGCTCGAGGTATTCACTTTGTGTGAGGCTTAACGGAGGTGCGTTCATGGTTTAACTATTTGGTAAATTAATTGCAGGAGAAGGACTTATATCATGTGAGAAAGTAAGAATATGCCTAACACATTTTTTTATATGACGGTGGTGGCAAGCGTTCGGTTCGTCTGATGGTAAGCGTAAGCGTAGAATATGAAACGCTTGCAATACTGAGTACCGATGCGCGTTGCCGACCCTTCAAAACGAGGATTCACTGTGCCAACAGTTTAGCGCATCCTCTGGAGCTCTGGCGACATTACTCACCACAGGCACACAACTACCAAAGAACAGCATTATTCGTTGGGAGTGTATGGGTGCCGGTATAATTACAGGCGCATGAGTGTTAGAATAAAAGAGATTTTATTTATAGGTATAAGATCTTTTTATTCAACAAGTTTTATTTTTCTACTTTTGTATTTTTGTTTTTGGAATGCTCATTGTTTACTTGGTAACTGTCTACTTGGTAACTCTTCACTTGGAAAATAAATCTTGTCAAGGCATCACATCAATGTGATCTTTTATTTATCAGCTCAATACTATTCTGATACTAGTCTGAGTTAGTGGGAACGTGAAAACCTTCACGAGAGGTGCCTACTAACAATGACTCATTTCAACTTTGTCTCTAGGGTGGAAAACACATCTGCGATGCCTCTAGTATTGTAGATTTCCTTAGATGGGGGTGACCACTTACCATCAGCCGGTCGATTCTGTAAAAATCTCACCGTGAAAACTTAGGTGAAGTGAGTTTGTTTTTGCTAGGAATTGACACTATTGACAGCTCACTCCACGCTCACTTCACCTAAGTTTTCACGGTGAGATGGTTACAGAATCGCACTGCAGATGAGTCGTGAGCTTGTTTGCCACTCAATCACATAAAAAGGCAACATAACATAAACTTGAAATAAACGATGTTTGACAATAATGTAGGCTCCCTACAAAGTAAACTATCGGCCCAATAAAAGTCGCGGGTATTCGCTGTATGCGAGCAGAGCAAGACTGGTAGTTGTGGCGATGTTTGAAGGAGCAGCAGTGAAAGTCTTTCGGTCAATATATATGATGATGACGAAAATAGCGTCACCTCTCACTAACACCCACTAGGGTGTTCACAGAGGCGACGCCATTTTCAATCCCATTCTTTATCCGCACGGATAATACTAAGCTTATCCTAAAGTTGTTTATACCAAAGTTATAAGGGATGATGGTGAAACATAACGATATTTACAGCCGCTCCTATGAAAGCGCCATTATAATCGTGAAGCCGTGATAAACCGCAGGCATATATTAAATTACACGGTACTGATACAATAGGTACCTAATAAGCTTCGTTATCAAAAGCTCTTCTTAGATCTAAGGCTCTATCCGTCAAACGCTTGACGGATAGAGCCTTAGATCTAAGAAGAGCTTTTGATAATATATTTATAGTCAATTAATTATGAAAAGAAGTATGTTGTTGGTAAAAACTTTATTTTTTCAAGAGTTTAATTTAATAGAACGTCAATTAAAATATTGGTCAGATGATTTTTTTTTTTAATTAAACGTTGCCCCACACTAGGATTTCTCCTGTATCGTGGGTGCGTTTACAAACACAAATTTCACATACACAAACAGCCAGACCTATGTGCAATGCGGGAATCGAACCCGCGACACGTCGCGCAGCAGCCAATCTCTCAGCCACTGCGACAACCGTGCGGTAATTTTTCTGTTTTAATCGATTTATCAACAAACAATGTAGGAAAATATGGAGTAAAAAGCCGCTTCTGTTTTCTTTAAAACAACTTTTAGGATTTTTTAGACAACTTAAATGTAAAGTAGCTGGTGTTTGCAAAGTCATTAGTAGCATGATTTATTACATTATGGACCTGCCGGGCTAACATGCGCGCCGCGACAAATTTTGTCGGCTGTTTTATCTCGCTCTTACTCGTGCGAATACGAAACAAATGCACGATAAAAGCGTCGACAAAATTTTGTCGCGGCGCGCATGTTAGGTGCTCTGGTTGACGGCTTACTGAACTTTCTACAGTTAAATTAACCTGCCTAAAGAGGTAGGCAGTGAAATAATTAGCAGAGAAATTCCCATAAAATACGGTTACAAGAAATTATCCCCTTTTCTGAGGCATTTGCATGCAGACATACTTACATGGATTGTAAAAAAAACCTCCTTTTATAATTGTGTAAAAACAACTATAAAACGCGCTGTTCTGCCACCGCGATGCCAACTCGATAAAAAACCTAGTTCCATAAAATACTATCAAAGCGTAAACGAGTTTAGAGTGAAAGCTCTGTCGAAACTACATAATGAAAATTGACACAATGTTTAAACTCCCGTTAAACCTTTTAAGTAATCGAATTCTGTTCACCTCTTAACGTATTAAGATAAGACTATATTGTCACTTCAATTAAAAATAAGTAATAGCGACTGACTAACTATGTATAAAGCTATATGTTTTTAGGTAGTATTTTAATTAAATGGCGTTTCGCAGTTTAGGTAATATTAGATTAGATAGATAGTTTCTTTGCTCAATTAAAAATATACCCATGAATTTACGTTAATGTGTTGTAAGTGCAGTAACTCAAATCAGTAGCAGTGGGTGGACACTTTCATACATTGAGACTTGTTCAATTATTTTTGAGCTGCTAAGTTTCGAGGTACTATCCGGGGTTCATTCTGCTGCCTTCTGCAGTAGAGTTCGGAATCACGACTGCAGCGACATGACGCGACGACACGTCGTCGGGTACTCGTATACCTTTATGTTTCAAGAATTAATTTGAGTCCTTTATCATGAGTCACGATTAACGATGCGTACATAGTTTTAGGAGTTAAAGTCGTATCGTGAATAGAATGGCTATGACGTTAGTTGGGAGATAAATCTGTTTTGTCTGTATTGTAATGTGTTGAATATTTTCGGATCTATGACATCATGCTAGGAGTACTAAATAGAAATACTAAAACGTGGTATTTGGTTTGTTCCTGTTTTGTTTTATGCGAGCTAAAATAAATAAACTAAAATGTATTTTAATAGATATTTATGGGCTTACAAGTAAGAAAATGAGTAGCTCTTTAGTTTAATTGATTTTTTTTTCAACACTCACATTTGCCCTTTTCACTTGTCGTTGAGTAATACAAGAATAATGCTAAAAAAAAAATTAAGCCACTTAGCTAGATTATAAGTTTTGTTTCAATTTCAAAAATAAAAACCTATTTAGATACAGGTCCAAACAAGGACTCTAAAAATATAAGCTCGCGCTTTTTGCGTTATCAGCGTATGTATGTGTACTTACATACAAAAACGTCGTACGTACGTCGTAAGTCCCCATACCTGTTTATCGATAATATAGCCATGACGTTAATTAATTTGACTAAACATAAAAAACAGTCGTTTAAATGTGAGAATATTAGGTTAGAATAAAACGCTCCATCGCTAAATATCATATTCTCAAAACAGCACATTCGTAAAACATCACATTCGCAAAACACGATATTCGCAAAACATCATATTCTCATAACATCATTTTCTCAATATATCATAATCTTATAAGACCACATTCGCAAAATACAACATTCTCTAAACATCATATTTTCAAAAAAGGTGAAAAAGTACACTAGGCTCCAAAAAATAATGCCGACGACGGCGTTATGCACCAGTGCAAATGGTAAAATCTAAGGGTAAAATCTACATACGAAACTTCTTAGACTCATACTGGCCGGCGAATTATTGCCTCTTATGACTAACTAACTGTTTCCCGCGATTTCACCCCCGTTGCTCGGCTCCTAAGGGTCATAGCGTGATGTTAAATAGTCAATACTATTTCTCATGAATCTAGCTATCATATACAAAAAGATGTTTTCGAATCCAATTGGTAGTTCTAGAGGTTAGCGCGTTCAAACAAACAAACAAACTGTTCAGCTTATAATATTTGTATAGATAATGACAATGTCATCGTTTAGTCATGTTTTATTGCAATATTTTTTTCAAGATAATATTTCATGTGAGACATTCTTCTATTATAATTATCTTCTTCATGATTATGTTGTCCTAGTACTTTTGCCATTCTATTCATAATCTCATCATTCTGACCGGCACTGACCTGTCTAAATACTGTGCTAGTACTACTACTAGCAATTTGATTTCCCAGTAGGTAGGTACTTCAAAATCTTAATTGTTTTGATAAAATAAATTTTTCGCCCCTGATTTGTAAGCTAATATTGATACCCACTAAAAATATGTTTTATTTATCGAACGATTTTGTTGCAGTCTGTACAAAAAGTAGATGTTTATAGTTTCCTATATTATTATGTACCTGTGACGAACTTAGGTACACAAAACTATTATTAAATAAAAGTACCTGTGACCATTTTACATTCAATGTATGGAGTTTTAAAAACTGTGACGATAATACACTGTGACTAAACTACTAAAACCCTATAATGTATCAGGATAGAATTTATCTTTTGTTTTGTTATTCCGTTTTTAATAAAAAAAATTAAAACATGAAAACATGTAACATAATGTCAGAGACTGTACATTGAATGTGGTTTTACAAGAATGTTGTATTTTGCGAATGTGATCTTTTGAGATTATGATATATTGAGAAAATGATGTTATGAGAATATGATGTTTTGCGAATATCGTGTTTTGCGAATGTGATGTTTTACGAATGTGCTGTTTTGAGAATATGATATTTAGCGATGGAGCGGAATAAAACATGTGTGCTTTAAAAAATACAAAATACGTAGGTAAAGGGAGCTGTTCTTTATTCTGGATTAGCACTAGTATTCATTAAATAAATTAAAAAATAAGACACATTTCGTATGAAATTATCTGTTAATAACTATACTTATCCAAAAAATATTCACGCTCTGAAATAAAATTACAGCGTAACAACATATCTTCCACACCTGAACACTGAAAAATTACAGGGAAGTGCTTCAGCGTGAATTTTTTCTGTATTTTTATTATGTGGGAAAAGCTTTCTCACTAATGCGAACGTGCTCACACCTTTTAGTACGACGTTATTACATTAACCGTACTCGGTGCAGTACTGACGCAATTCTAATACTATAAAAGCACTTTAGCTAAATTTGCCTGAGGTTATCTCGGGAAGTTACTCTATATTTCACTTAGTATGGGATAATAAGGATGATGAGATGTAATAAGAGTCACGGAGAAATTAAGTTTTCAGAGTAAGTTGTTGTCCTTGATTATTGAAAAGATTTCGTAAATCTGATCTGATGTAATAAAATAATGCGTAATTTATAGAAATAAATCACTGAAATAAAAGCTAGCAAAGAATAACCAAATGCCAGTCAAACTGCAGAATCAAAAGCCATAAAGAAGTTTTTCAGATAAGCGCTAACAATAATTTCACTTTGAATTTTATCGACTACCGATTCGTAGCGCCGAACGTCTTGTAGCCATCTCGTAGCACGTCTACGAGCGTAGCAGCTACGCCAACATTGACGTAGCCTAAAAAGGCGCAGTTTTAAATCCCGGTACAGCCTTCACCTGAGCGTGAATACTTTGTTCTGGATACATTATTCATGTTGTACATTTACATGCCGAGGTAGTATGACGTACATACTATTTAGCAAATTACTTTCGTTAAGGGTGAGATCTTAGGGAGGTCGGCGACTTTTTGCAGCGATTCGGTAGCACGTTTTGCTAGCGCGCGTCAGCATCGCTACTTTCAGCTGTATGTCACATTAGTAATGCGCGAAAATTATTAAAGTGAATTTTGTTTTATTACTAAAAATACCATTACCATAATTTTAGAGAAGTTATTCCATTTAAAACACCATGCAGTGTCACATATCTTAATTTTCCTTTTATTTTGTTAACCATATTGATAAAATATAACCATTTCAATTAAAATTACAAGTTAACTTTGTGGCAGGTAAGTCATTTTGCTTCTAGATATTCACGACTACCTTTGAATATTCTCTGTTCCATGGACTATTTTAAGCAGCTTGCATAGAAAGGCTTCGAGTACCTACACTGGCTGCCAAATAGATATTATATTTCGTAGTTTCTATTAGCGAGACAAAACTAAATAAATCGCCAGCTGTTGCCAAGATTCAATAACTGTGAGATACGATATTACAACGGCAGTGTTGTACTAATAACGTTGGTGGGTGAGTTACAATTGGAACTCAATGTTTGGGATAGCTAGATACATTATGGCTAGATACAATATCGACCAATGCCAATACGGGCCAACACATCCTAAGTGCTTTGAGGTTAAGTTTAGAGAAGACCATAAAAACTAAATATCTGTACCTAGTACGAGTAATATTATAAAGCTGAAGAGTATGTTTGTTTGAACACGCTAATCTCTGGAACTACCAGTTAAATTCGAAAATTCTTTCTGTATACGATAGCCAGATTCATGAGAAAGAGTATAGGCTATTTACCATCACGCTATGACCCTTAGAAGCAGAGCAACCGGGGTGAAACCGCGGGAAACAGCTAGTTTATAATAAATACAGATAATATTTTGTAAACCCAAAATCCAATTATAAATGTATATTTTTGCTAATTTTTAAACATGTTAAAGCCATGTTATGCTTATCTTAATGTTATTAAATATTAAGACATTCCAAAAACAATTGACACAGGCGGGACTTGAACCCGCGACCTCTGCCGAACCGTGGCTAGCACTCTCACCAACTGAGCTACTGTGTCTTCGCCTGAATCAATTGAAATTTGGAATCGCTGACGCTCGGAAGAGGCGTATTAAAGGGATTCCAAATTTCAATTGATTCAGGCGAAGACACAGTAGCTCAGTTGGTGAGAGTGCTAGCCACGGTTCGGCAGAGGTCGCGGGTTCAAGTCCCGCCTGTGTCAATTGTTTTTGGAATGTCTTAATATTTAATAACATTAAGATAATCATAACATGGCTTTAACATGTTTAAAAATTAGCAAAAATATACATTTATAATGTATAGTAGGTGATATCGCATCGATGTTCTTCCAAACTGCAAAGATTGGAAACATTGAGTTGGAGTTTGTAACTATTCTCCGATAGATGTCGCTGACGCTCAGAAGAGGCGTATTAAAGGGATTCCAAATTTCAATTGTTTCAGGCGAAGACACAGTAGCTCAGTTGGTGAGAGTGCTAGCCACGGTTCGGCAGAGGTCGCGGGTTCAAGTCCCGCCTGTGTCAATTGTTTTTGGAATGTCTTAATATTTAATAACCCAAAATCCAAGTTTATTAATTTTATGTAAGCTTATGATTTCTAATGAAATGATATATTATCCAAATCCTAACGTGATATACACTTAAACCTTTCGAAATAAATTCTGTAAATGAAGCAAAAACCGTATTAACATCAATTGTTTGGTTTAAAAGAACTAAGCGGACAAACAGACAGACACGTGAAAAATGTGACTTTGTTTTATATTTTTTTTTTTTGCTGGCATATATTATTCGAAAGTCTTATTTATCAGACTTTCAAAAATACAAATACCTAAATTACGTGTGAAGTGGGTTTATTAACCTTTGGACTAATACAAGTTTAACATAACGTTAGCTTTATCTAAGACTTCCCAATCGCATTACTGTTTAAGTCTCAGATCATAGAAACAAGGAGATATGCCATCATAGCAAATTAGTACGGGAACAACTGTCGCCACTTTTAGTACATTTTTCAACACAATTATAAGCGCCCCTCGTGAATATAAAGATCTCCCACACATTAAAAATTCCGCATACCCTCAATCTAACACTGTTAATCGGCACTCAACACTAGCACTAAACTAAAACACAGTATTTATATCATCGATCGTGTTCGGTTCGTCGCCAGCGTGTACTTTTTATATACGGTCAATGTGTCCGTATGAAAGCGTCAAGCTCAATAGCGCCTTGGCACATCTCCCTTGTTTCTATGATCTGAGGTTTAAGTAATCTAACCTAACCTAACTTTGGAAGAAGCTCTAAAATTTCCTAGAATATTATGAAATGTTTTCAAGATAAGATTTAAATTATGAGTAGCGTTTACATGGTCCTTAATAATATTATATATGCAAAACATTATTTGCAAGCTTATTTCATTTTCTAATGAGCATTTGTGTAACTCGAGTTGTGTCGTATCTAATGAAGGTATTGTTTACTTTGAATATCGACGGTCCCTACGTACAATGCCCTAAGTGGTAGATACGTGATTTGTATGTTTTGTTTTTATGGGCTTCGGGCTACCCTAAACTATCGTTTAGTTTAATAAAAATAAATACACAACGAAAGTCTGAGTATAAAAAATATAAAAAAATACAAGAATGTACGTATACAAAACTTATAATTTATGAAAGCATCATCCAGCTACGTCAATACAATAAAAATTACAAGGCCTCCAAGTTTTATATCAATCTACAGAAATGATTAAGGCCACGCTGTCGGTAACATAAAATATTTAAAAGACAATATACCGAAATTGGTTTCGTGAACTTCTAATAAAATCCCTTACATCGGGCTATGAAATCTGTGCTGTGTAACATTTGATGGGCCACACGGCTCAGCCCTGAATTATTTATATTCAATCTCGTATCACAATGGCCTGGTTCCGTATAATTTGTGAATATCTGTGGTGTTGAGTTATGAGTGGAGTTTTCACTGCTTTATTGGCATAAATTAGGAGGTATATATAGATATTCGTAAAATCCTAGTCAGTCCACATTGTCTGACCCCTCTTAGAAATAGTATGATTTTAAGAGGGGTCAAAAATGTGGGGCATTGACTGTACGTGCTGTATTTAAGCCCCCATAGTTCTGTTATCATTTAATGAATTGTAACTACCAGTAGGATAACAGTGCTGAAGAATAGGGAACCGACCTGTCGAAATTACGTCGCTGAAAGTTGGCAGCTGAATTTACGCAATATAAATTCTATGCATAATTTTTAGTTAAAAAAAAGCATGACCCTAGATTTTATTTAGACGATAAATCAGTGACCTACGTGGACTATCAAATACATTCACGCTTTTGCAAACTACTCACAGGCCAAATGTAACTTTAAATGTTCTCAAACCTGGGTTAAACAATGTTCTTAAATCCATTCATATAAAATGCAAACCATTTATTATTCTAGTCAGCCCGTTGATAAAATTGTCATGGCAAGCAATAAAACTCGTGGTATGAACTAATTAAAATGTTGACCCAATTAACTGGCGACGGGTCAAGTGTCTCGGGGACTGACAACCCTGAGCCTGGAGGAGTCATAACATGTACCATGATGGTGGTTATTAGAATATTGAGTTTAATGGAGATACCTTATTACTTCTGTAGGTATCAATGTAAAATGTTTCTTCTTCGCAGCTAAAACACTAGGAAGCGGTGAAGGGCGGGCGTTTTTGGCGCCTTATGTATATTAACGTTCAAAAAGTGCTAATTCTTTAGCCCACTTTGAATAAAATTATTATTTTTGAAGTTTTTGTAAATAAAAAAAAACAAGCAAATCGCTAGGATAGAACGGCCGTACGGACTTTATAAATTATTTTAATAAATAGATTCTTTCTAAGATAATTTTAAAGCTCTTTTACACTAGGTCGAATGCCGACTTGTGTACTGTATATTCCATACCGTTATTATGATATATTATCCATACGATTTTTCGTATGAAAATTAAATTCAATTCGTGTTTATAAAACACTTACTCCCTGCTTATCTCCTAAGTTTATAGTTTATTCGCATGCATTTACGTGCACTTTATATAGGTTGTCAACACCAACTGGTACCTACGGTAAATGGTATAATACAAATGATAAACGTTTCATGACTCGGCAGCGCTTGTGGCATTATTATTAGGTATATGAGTCCACACTGTCCCACTGCTGGGCAAAGGCCTCCCTGCACTCATTACACTTCTTATGGTTATTTATTATATTGGTCCAGTTTTAAAGTTTGTATGTTGAAGGTTCAGTCTACTGATCCGATTCAGAAAACTTTTTCACTAATAGGAAACTACATTATAGTGTTATAGGCTTTTTTTTAATATCAATTTCTGGGGGTCACACAGACGAAGTTACGGGCGAAAGCTTGTCTTTCATAAATCAATCGAGCTCGTCTCGCTATCGTCACAAATGCTTGCCACGTTGTCGTTTCTTCTCCTTTAGTCATCAACCTGAAGTTAATTTAGCTCATCGATGACCGCGGCATTCGACTTATCATACTCGTATATAGCTTGCCCAGTTCCATTTTAGTTTGTACTTACCTTATTTTTAAGGACTTTAAAATGTAAGTCACATTTCATCTAATTCCGGTTGGATGAACTAGAGATACAGCTTAACTTCTTCGGTACTACTTTAAAATGGTCATAATTGTAGTCCACGCGGACGAAGTCGCGAGCAAAAGCCTCGTTGCGTATAAAAATATTACAGATAATATATTTTGTGTTCACTATGTTGAACTTATAAATGTAGTACCTATTAAGAACATGCACTCGATACACGTGGCTCGTCTGGGTGCATCCAAGTGTACTCGGCCGTAACTTGGCAGTGGCTTAGCCGTGTCTGTATCCGCTTATAGTAGCTCCTTCTTGCATGGAGGCAGAGTTATGTGAAGTAGATGGGCACCATTAAATCAACCAATTCATAGGCCTTGTCATGAACAGTCGTCAAAAAACAGTCCGCAGTTTGACTCAGTGTTAGATAGTGACAGCTCAATAATTATTTGGTACTAGCCTTCCTCGAAGTGTATGACTGAACTTTGACAGACACTACAGCGAAAGATTGAACTGCGACAAGACTTAATTTCGACGGGACTCGCGCAAATTTTAACCTACCGATAGTAACCTACCAAAATACCGATACAAAAACCAACAACGCAAGTCGGACTTCACTTGAATAATTCATCGCTATGTTCGAATATAAACTACATGCAATATAATAGAATTCGCAAAAATTGGAGGACGACGCGACTTTCAATATTACTCATACCTACCTTTGCAACGGTTGTTATTGTTTGACAAACAACTACTGAAAACATTATTTATTACACTCGTCGAATTGGTAGAAAACTCTATAAAATTTTAATACGAAAATAATGAAAAATATTTTACACACTGTTTTTGTGCTCGCGTTTGTAGATTTTACTGGATTTTTTTATTGTGAACCCATTTAAATGATATAGTGGTGGAACCTACTATAGATTTGCCCTATTGCAAATCTATAGTAGGTTCCACCACTATATTATTTGTTAACTACTTTTTTTTTTATTGTGAATCTGTAAACTATTTGAAAAAAGTCAATTAACACCAAAAAAACCGATGAAACATCTACAAAATTGGCAAAGTTATAAGCGTTTTAAAATGATTTGCTAGACACGGACGGCACTACCTACTAGTGACGTAACACCACCTACGTCCGCTTCGCGCGACAAAGACGGAGCGATACTCCCTCCAAAAACTTTAAAAGCGTCTATGTTTTCCATTTTGTGATAAATTATTATTTTTGCTTTTACTTTTTTGTTGTGCCTATTCCTTCTTTGAAATAAAATAATTTATTTGTACTTTTTTAATAGTAGACCACTACCGTATTATAAATATTATAAAACAATGTTGCTTATTGTGTCTCTTTGTTTGTTCGCTAAGTCCTTCTAAATAACGCAATGGATATTAATGAGATTTTTACTACCATTTAGACAATTTATTCTGGAATTTATAATTATGTAGGTATAATACGTTAATATTTAACTTAGAACACAAAAATCTCGATGTTTTGATATGTCGCAACTCGCAACATCAGATAGACAGGTCGCCTGCATATCACCATGGGAACACCTAGGACAAACTAGATTGTCCTAAATTCTTGCCAAACTAGTTTGGCCTAAGCCGAAGTGATTGATGATCAATTATTTATCTTCACACACGCATGGTAAATATAATAATTCTATAGGATAGGCTGCGGAACCCACCTAGCCAATCCCGACTCCACGTGGTACTTGTCTGCCCTACGCCTAGAGTGTTTATAAAAACCGGAGGCGCGTAGGGAGATCAGCCTCCGCCCGCCGTAATAAAAGGCAGGCATCCATACTCGCCTCCGCAGGGCAGACAAGTACTATGTGGAGTCAGGATTGGCTAGGTCGGTTCCGTAGCCTATCTTACAGAATTTTGGCATAAATTTACCATGCATGGGTGAAAATGATTAATCATCAATCACTTCGGCCTAGGCCAAACTAGTTTGACCTAAACATTTTAGGACAATCTAGTTTGTCCTAGGATAAACTAGTTTATCCTGACACGCGAGGATAAACTAGTTTGGCCTAGGACAAACTCCTAAATCGAGGTAAGCCGGTAACATATAATACAGACACACCAAAGTAATAAGGGTGAATCAATAAGCACGAGCTTGTGAAAAAGGCGTAGGTAGATAAAAAATATAAAGTCCTTCCCACCTGTCACGCCATTAACTTAATAAAATAAACTTAATACGTGTGACAGCTGCTGACAGGCCTCTTTTAAGTTAAAACAACAGAAACCACTTAACGGAGAGCTATTCAATTAATATAATTAAAACGGTGGAGGCCTTTTGGGGTATTATAGTTTGAATTGTAAATGAGACAATGACACGCCCCCCTTGTACACGAATTCGAAGTATCCTCATTGAAATTCTGATAAGACGGAAGACTTTCGAAGGTGTTTCTTGTAGATTTTAAACCGGTGTTGCAATCTGGGGAAACTCTCAAAACATTTTTTTTTTCATGATTATACTGTATGATCAATCTGTGAGGTTAAACGACGCTTGCCGCGGTCAGTCCTTGGACGGGTGACCGTTCTTAACATATCGATACCCCTCCGTGCCTCGGAGAGCACCGGTCCCGGTTATCATAGGAATATCTTTGACAGTCGTTACGGGTAATTAGGAGCCCAAAAATCTGGTCTAACTTTCGAATACCGGTATTCCCCAATAATTGGGCTTTGGAGAATGGCAGTCGCTTCACGTAAAATATTGATATTCACCCACAACCAGTTAGACTGGAAGCTGAATCTAGTTTGGGATAAGGCTAGGCGGATGATGATATACTGTAGGTACCGTACCTTGTTTTAATACTTTTTTATATTATTGAGTGGCAAACAAGCAGGTGGCTCCCTGATGGTAAGTGGTCACCACCACCTATGTATATCTGCAACACGAGAAGCATCACAGATGCATTATCCACCCTAGAGACAAAGTACAGAGACAAACGCTGTATTACCGGTGTAAAACAATGGCATAGTACCTGGGTATAATCATGAATAAAGTATTTTAGTTTCGCAAATATAAATAATACTGTACCTACTTAGTCATACATAGTTAACTTACATTTTTTTTTGTTTGAAAGAATTCAGTATTTCTTTAAAACACAACAAAATTCCTAATTATCTAAGGCTATCCCACAACCAACAAAACCACAATCAGCATTCAAATAAAAAGCCTTCAATTATTCGAGTCCCACTTTTCCAAGTTCCCACTCCAGTTCTGTTTTTCTCTTTTTCTATACAAATAAAGCGGGCGTGTTGTGGAGAGCGGTGCTTCGCTCGCCGCATCTAGAATATTCTATTGAGCCCGCCGTGTAATGAGTCGCCATGCACGAATTTAGTATCACGGAGATGCCTCCAACGTTTTGTAACAGAGTTGAAAACTGAAAATGTAGGAAATAATTAAACATTTTTGTAGTGAAGCACGCATATAAGACAGTTCATTAGCGAAATGGAGTTAGCGAAATGCGTGCTAATAAATGAAGTTAGCCAAATGCGTGTTATAAATTAGAAATGAGCAAGTTGTTAACTACTGGGTAGATAGCAAAACAAAAACATATGAGCCGGCATCGGCAGAGCTACCTGCTAGTCAAATGATTGCTATTGGAGAACGATCAAACTTTTAGGGTCAACAGCGCAAGCATTTTTGGCTAGGTCCGTGGTTGTCAAGCGTTACTTCGTGGATTACCAGAGGTCCGCGAGACAAAGATAATCCCATAATAATTTAATATTCACGCTGGGTGTGGCGCTTGCGGAATTTTTATTTTGAAATTTGGTGTCCCTGGACTGAACGAAAATGTCCTAGTATTCCCTGATCAAAAAAAGGTTGAGAAGCACTGGGCTAGACACGGCCAATACTCAACAAAGCGACTCATTAGCAACAGTATGAGTACCAATTACACACTGTGTGTTGTGAGCTCATCCACTAACATCAAACTCTAATAATTATCTTTTAGATCTATATACACCGGGTCAAAACCTAAGAGTTAATAAATCAAAATTTACTAAAATTATTTCAATAAAGTCCTGTTGTTTTGACATTTGAAAATTTAAAAACTTCTAGGCGCAAGTTAAAATCATGTAAAAAGGAATAAAGCATTCTAAAGAATATTTTGATATTCTCAGTATTTTAAAGCGCATTTATTCACTACAAAATATTCTCATAATTGAAAACGCTGTTCTTTGTTGATCTCTAATAGAAAAACTTTTAATGAAACCAAAATTTAATTCAATTTAAAAACACTTGGCGATGTAATCTTTAATCTTAAGCGTTGCCAAACTTTGTTTTATTTTCAAAAATCGCTAAAACTTTAATGGAACGACTAGACACTATAAATAACTTTGATGTTATTTTCCAAGAATAGGGGATATCGCTTTAATTTGTCTGCCATATTGGAACTTTAGGAGGCGTTATAAATTTTAATGTGCTCTGCTTAGCACATAAATTGCAGACGACTGAGATTCTATACGGATTGGGTAGTTTGTAGTATGGGGGTAAGTAGTAAAATACTCAGTCATAAATTTTGCTGTATATATAATAATATCACTGTATATTTACTTAAAGTATCTTTGTTTGTTTCGTAAAATAAATAGACTATTGATATAAAATATAAAATAAAAGCCAGTACTGTGTGAAACGAAATTGATTCTGAAATATAATATCATAAATGCTGACAAAAGTATACTTGTTTACCAATAATGTTTTGGTAAGCGAAGTGGCAGACCAGTCGCGAATTCGATTTCAGCAACAAAAAGTATTATTGGTAAGGCCTACTACTTGAGGGGAAAACGGTACAATAAAATAGTAACCAAGATTACAAATAATTTTATTTTACTTATATGTCATACGTCTTATTCACCTATTCAAAAATATAAGTGAATAAACTAATAGGGATGACTTATGTAAAATAGAATCTTAACTAATATTATAAAGGCGATAGTAACTTTGTTTGTGAATCCGCCTACGATACGAAAATTTAATAACTGTGGGGATAGGTGTTACCATTCAGTTCCTGGAAGAGCTAAGTGCCTGGTGAATATTGTACACGTATGAGTGTGGCACTTACGAGACGCCACACTACGCCGTATCGCTTCGAATAAACTGGAGATTGTATGAGTGTATTGTCTCTTATCTATTTAAAAATATATACGCAGTTTCAGCATAATTTATACTTCATATACAAGCTTTTGCTGGCGTGAGTACAATAAGTTGACCATTTTTAAACGACCTCCTTAGTGTGGCTAGTATTACGAAGAGGTCAAGCTGTGTCTCTGGTTCATTCCGCCGAAATTAGATGAAATGTACGTAGCATAGGTAAATTTTAAGTTGGACCCCAAGCTACCAAACTGTGAAAACCACATCAAAATCAGATCCAAATGCCACATCATCGAAATCACATCGAAATCACATCGAAATCCCATTTAATAGGGGCGACCCTATTGCCATTAGCCGGGGACAAATCCATTTTTAGTTTTAAAGGTGCTTACGGTTGCGCTTATTGTTAAGGACATAATTAACAAAAGTTGTATGTCTAATATTATTTATTTAAACAAATAACCAATAATTACTTATTTCTAAATAGTAGGTATCAAACAGACATAAAAAATCACAAACGGAAATAAGTACCTACCTAATAAAAAAAAAAGAGAAATCATTAAGTACATTATATTGCAAATTATGTAAGTAATTAAATAAACCATCCAGATATTCGCCAAAACTGAGGTGCTGTAACCTTCCCAAAAACCTTGACATGCTCGTAACTCATAGTCCTAATCTCAGATCATAGAAACATGGGAGATGTGCCAAGGCGCTATTGAGCTTGATACTTTAATTTGAGCATTTTGGGCTTAGTACAAAAGTACACGCTGGCGACGAACCGAACACGATCGATGATATAAATACAGTGTTTTAGTTTAGTGCTAGTGTTGAGTGACGATTAACAGTGTTAGATTGAGGGTGTGCGGAATTTTTAATATTTATATGTAGGTAGATATACCTACATATAAATATTAAAAATTCCGCACACATGAGACCATTATTAGATATACCTACGTCTGTTAATTACTGGTATTGATCGTCCAATTACCTATAGGTAAACGTCGTCGTCAGCTGGCGGTCAGCACAGACAAATGACTATAATTAACGTGGTTCCGTACTCCGGTGATTATGACCGCAAGTATTTCTCGGCTAATGCCTAATGTTAACACCTTTAGCGTGTTAGGGATAGATGACAATCTGTCAGTGTTTGCGAGTAGATGTTATAAAATAGATAATGTAATTTGTTTATTGAAAAGTTTCGCGGGGTCTCATCAGGAACAAAGTAACATTTGTCGAAATAACTCATAATAGATGGCGTTATATGTATCGATTTGTTATTGAAGTTTGTGTAAAATTGAGAACATGAAAAAGTACATCATGAAAAATATTTGTTCAAATATTGAAAAATGCTTTAAGCACGGAAACATGTATAGCCCGAAGATAGCCCGAAGATAGCCCGCACTAAATCGGTCACATTTCTTTGTATGAGATAAGGCATCTGTACGTATAGTATTATGTTATCTGTGGCACAATAAACTTATGAAAACTTGTCACTTTTAACCGCTGATTAAATATACAACTACTTAGGTATCATTGTCATGTTTATGCCATTGAATAGAGATGTCAATTGACATAAGAATTTATGTTAAACAACGTTTAATTATCATTTATAGGTAAAGGGGTAAGTCAATAAGCGGGTCTTTTCAAATAATATTCAATTTATGCCTTCGTTCAGTTGGGGTACAATAAAAGAATCACCACTTGTGACGGTACTAAGCGTCCGTCTGGCACACACTCATGAGCACTCAGCCGCGCTACCATCCCTCTTAAATCCCGTTAATCTTATTACCACAGCACGAGATAATATTCTCGTAAAACTCGTGTGAACACGAGAGAATAAAAAGGTGAAATCAATGATTTCACCTTTTTATTCTCTCGTGTTCAAATCATTGTAGTGAGGTATTCTAGCTCCTTTTTATAGAAGAATTAGTTTATACTAGCTTCCGCCCGCGGCTTCGCTTGCGTTTTCCGGGATAAAAGTAGCTTATGTATTATTCCAGACTATAATCTATCTGTGTGCCAAATTTCATCCAAATCCGTCCAGCCGTTTCAGCGTGAAGAAGTAACAAACATACACACACACACGCACAAACTTTCGCATTTATAATAATTAGTGTGAAATACCGGACTTTAAGTGCAAAAGGACTTCGGCAGTTTTGTGCTTGATCAGGTACAGTAATAAAAGCATAATAAAAATATATTTTAATTGTTCTTTGCCTAATTTATCTTAGAGATTAAGAATTGGAATCAAAAATCGAAATAAATAAGAAATAAAATGATTACGCCGTTGACATTTTGCAAAAATCAATAAAACAAAAGAACAACATTGGTGCCTAAACCCAGCAGCGGAAGTCGCATGCGCCCTGGCGCGTGCCTCCACAGAATATCATGTCGACAGCAACTAAAACCTTTGAATTGAGAACTCATTGGTCGGGCTGTACTTAATTGGATCATTCACACCATAGTTAAACTCACTCACACAAATACGAAGATTTCTCTTAAACCCAATTACGTACAAAAACAAAGAAAAAAATAATTTAAATACTCTTGAAATACTCGATCACACCAAACTAATTTCATATCTGTACCGACTTACACAATCTGAAGCCCAGCGTTCTATGGGCGTCTGCCACTGTCCTTTAAATGCTAATAGACTAGACTAAGGCCTTTAACAGACGACGTTCTTTTTGCGCGATTGAGAATGCAAAATGAAAAAAAAAGAATATCGCTTATAAGAGGCTACATTCTTACTACTTATTAAATAAATCAGTAATTACATTGACTAAGATATATAGACTTATTGTTGCTGATAATAAGCAACGCTTGTACCTAATATAATGGCCGAAACAGCAAGTTAATTGACGGATTACGTTAATTAACTGATTAATTGTTGATGTATCTTGTGTGCCGATGTAGCAACATGATATTGTTACATAACATTATTATTAGTCTGTATTCTCCGAAAAAACGTCACGAATTCTTCATAAGGGCTTGGTACACAAACCTGCGACGTCGCATCGCAAAAATCTACGAACTCGCACAACGATGCGATTTTAAATTTTTGTATTTTTTTTTCTATATCTTTTATGAATAGTAGCAGTGTAACATTCTTTACTATCCATGTCACACTACCCCTTGCCGCACGAAATCGCATCGTAGCAATTCACGTCGCAGTTTTCTGCGTTGCGGATTCGCAGTTTTGTACATACGCTCTTAAACTTGAATAATAATAAGCAGCCTATAATATTCATGTACACATGCCTCTTCTCTGTGAGAGGGAATGGGCCATAGTCCACCACGCGGGCCCATTGCGGGTTAGTAAACTTATAAAACTTTAATTTTATGAAAATTCCATTACAGCGTTCATTTATACAATTATAACTTTAAGTGTGATGTTTGATTTAATTAGTTTTATAAATATGATACTGTGATTTATGTAATTGTTACTTTAGTTTGAATTATATTGATATGAATTTTGTAATTTAATTACGTAACTCATGATGACATTCAACACACACATATTATTATTTATTCAAGCATTTTTGCTAAATATGGCAGTAAATATTACTTCAGGGTCAAAATAAATACCTATAATTATAAAGGCCTAGACAGACTGTAGTAATAGCAACAAATAACATTTAATAGGTATACAAAGAAAAATAAAACATCCATTGTTAGACTAACGAACCCGCAGAGCCGCTGTATTATAAAGAAAAAAACTATTCAACTGTGTGTTCAGCAAACAGTTTTAATAAAAGAAAACTTGTGTATCATAAATACACTGTAATACCTCACACCTAAAATATTCTAACAGCCCAAAAATCTTTAATACATTTTGAACCTTATGTTTAGTGTAAATAAGATCTATTATTATTCTCCGTGTGTGAACAGTATGTTGCAGCGGAGACGCGGCCGTAAATTATTAAAAACTTTCAAGCCTTATTTGAACTTTAATGTCTGTGCCGTAAATGTTAATAAATCATGCACGCGTTTCAAAACTCTACTTACACCGATATTGCTGAACACCTAAGTTAATAACTTTCTAGAAAGTTCTTCATGTTATGAGAAATTTCAATGAATCCTGTTTAAATATTCAACGGTGTGTAATCTTTGTGTAATTGCTTTCAATTTGCACTGAATTAACTAACTGTTAACTGTAGTTAAAGTTTTGAAATCTGATTATTATTTGATAAACAGCATGAGTGTATTTCAGTATAAAAGGTTCAATTAAATGTTGATTTAATCTGTGTATTTAATATCGCGTTTTTACTAACAGCTTACATTGCCCCGTTCGTTTCAGTGGTTTTTAAATCTCTTATAATGCTAACTTAATAATTTTAAAGCTTAAAGCTTTGACATAATTAAAATTCACAATAAATATTTACATTTCTAAAAGTACTATTTTTAGTCAACCACATAACATTACAACAAACAAGTACCTACATAGACCAGACACATAATCAAGATTAATGCCTGTTGAAGTACATACTTTAGAATATTCACAGTAGGTACGTTAAATAGAGGCTATTTCCATAATCGCCCACCTGAGACCTGTCCCCTGAAGAACCTTCTATTGTTAGAAACACGGAGTATTAAATTAAAATGGAGTGATTTTGTGCGGGCGAACAATATGTACACGACCCAACATCTGCAATTTTGCACATGAACTAAATATATTTCGCCACAACAGTCAATGGCAAAACAAGAGGTATTTTATTTGCAGCGCCTCGGCTTTAACAGACTAATGTTGGAAGTTTCTCCACCTGCTTATCTTACAATATCACGTAATAACATGATCGATAGTACAATAATATCGAGTCATAAAAATCCCCTAGATTTTTGGACCTATACAAATAGCGACTCAATTGTCTTAATTACCATGCTTAGCCGCCTAATTTCGATTATAGTACTTTGTTTAATAATAGGTAAGGAAATGCTGTTGTTAATCTTTAAATTAATTTCTAAGACTCTTTATACTTTACCCAAATAATACGTTGGCCTTTCTTTGCCTTTACAAACGATGGTGTAGAACACAAATGCGACGACTGTTTTTAGTACTCCATTAGTTACTTCTTCGTTGTTCTAAACAACCGTTCATAATTCATACAGAAGGCAAAAGAAAGTCCCTGTCACAATACTAATGCCTACTTATTGTTTCTTTAAAGGCGTATGTGAGTACTTTGTAAAACCTGTGATATTTTATTCATGGCAAAGCGTCGTAGATAATGAACGTAGAACTTTTTGAATAGGTGCGTTCTTTATAATTGAAAATAATAGGGTGTTTCAAACGGTATGGACATTAAATTTGAAAATCTACTTTGACCATCTACAGTTGCGTGCTTTGTTATGATTAAACTGCTGACAGCTAACTAATAGTTTTGATTTGTTTGTTGTGTCACTTTAAGTTATATTTCATGGTGAAGTTTCAGATTTTGTAGATATGAATGTCTATGCATTCATTTTGCATCTATTTAAAATGCTTAGGTAAATCCTTGCTTTGATTTGATGTTGTTAGAGCAGTTTTAAACAAATAAACCTTCATAAGTTTTTACATAGAAATGGTATTATTTAAAACGATGAATAATGCAAAATTGCAAAGCGAATCTTATTTTGACTGGCACAAAATAAAAGGAAAATAAGCCCAACATTCTACTTGTAGTCTTCCAAAGAATCTAGATTTTTTATAAAATCTCCACTATGTACAGGGTGATGAGATATATCAGCCTTTCCCGAACATGATTATGTTCGCTTAAATTGCAAATTTCTTAGAATTGGTCCTCGAACAAAGCACATTTCTCTCAGTGGAATGCGTTTCTGCGGAACTCACAATATTGTTTACTCAAGACTATTTTCCTACAAGATTGGAGTGCCAGAGGATTTTATATTCCTAGAATATGTGTATTAAGCATTGTTTCTTGAGAGAATTGTATTATTATTCACTTTTCTACTTAACACAGATTTAGAAATGTACGAAAAAGAAAATAATTTTAAGTAGTTTGAAAAGATATAATTTAATAAATGCATGTCTGGCATGGAGTCACTGAGTGCGGGAAACACAGGTGCGGTAGATTTAGCGATGATTTCCAACAGTGAACTTTTTTAACTGTTATCATGATGATGATGATGATTTCTGGCGGATTGAGTTGGCGAGCGAGAGATAGTGACTTCAATCCACCCGCGTTATACTTGTTAGTATAATGTCGCTGCACCTAGAAAAATCGCTATGTGCTGTATGTGTTTGATGCAATTTTAATTCTTATTTCATTGATATTTGCATCAAAATCTAACAATTGAAAAAAAAACATAGCGGTTTTTGTAAGCTCAGCGAAGCAAATCGATCGAAGTACCTACTACTAAGGAGGCATCGCAATGATGCGTTGTCCGCCCTAGAGCCAAATTTGAAATGTCTCATGTGCCTGTAATTACACCGGCTTCCATACTCTTCAAACTGGAACACAGCAATGCTGCTTAAAGACAGAAAAAGCTTCAGTGATAATACTTCCCCGGACGAGCTCTTTCACAATTATTTATTCTGAATTGGCCTCTCACTCAGCTTCTAACAGTCATTACTAGCACAAAAGATAAATAAATAACAAATATTAAAAACAGTATTGTTAATTAAACGACATTATGAAAAAAAAGAGAGCAATCAAGAATAAATGCCCTGTCCAGAAAGACGGCGGAGCAACAATTTGTCACTGTTTTGTAACACTGGAGTCGCTGTATCTTGTGTATTTTTTTATTTTTCCGATCTTAATGGCCTCCGTCGACCTTGCCATCATTTATCAGAATTTATAAGGGTAGGGTAGGTATTTAGCTGAGGGCGTCACGCTGTTTTTATTTTACTATATTTATTTTAATACAAAAATGTTAGTAAATACCTAATATAATCATTTTTGTGAACATGTTCACTAAAATTATTTTAATACTATAGCATAAGCATAGCATAATCGGCCTATAATGTTCCCACTGCTGGGACACAGGCCTCCTCTCTGTGAGAGGAAGTGGGCCGTAGTCCACCACGCGGGCCCAGTGCGGGTTGGTGGACGTCACATGTCTTCGAATTTTTTGGTTCTAGGACATGTCCGTTTCCTCACGATGTTTTCCTTCACCGTTAAAGCAAGTGATAATTAATTTCTAATACGCACATGACTTCGAAAATTCAGCGGTGCGTGCCTCGGGATCGAACTCGAACCATTCGCCGTGGGAGGCACATGGTTAATCCACTAGGCTATCACTGCTTTTAATACTATACTTTCAATTAACGAACCAAAATGTACCTACTCCTTTTAGACACACGGCAGTGTGTCAAGCCAAGTTCGGAAAAGAAAAGTGCGGCGCACAGCGAACGTGTGGTGAACATCAGAATGACTGGCCAAAATTACCGATCAGCGTTACACGAACCATTTCGAGCCACGTTCAACCCTTCCATAACTCAAAAGCTATTTAACCTGCACACTTGTGTCTATAAAACATTTTTCTAAATATGTTGATGTGTATAAATTGATCTATCATCATTATGATTCCTATCAGACTTCTTTGTTATCGCTTGAGCTATTATTAGTACCCGGTTGGCTGATTGGAACTAATCGTGCTCAAAAATGGTTCCTTGATCGATGTTTGATGGATTACCTTATGCTTATCTGTTGTTCAAATCAAATTACTAATACTGACTATGCTGTTAGACATCGTCTAATCTAAAAATGAACGCCCTCCAATTACGCTCACATGCGAAGTAGGTGTATAGACATAATACACACAAATTTGTTATTGACGACTCCAAGTTTATAATAAAATCGTTGCACACACACAAGTAAAGTGTTGCAATAAGTAAGTATTTCATCTCGCACATTGAAACAATCACGATTTGTAGACAGGCGTACATTTTTTGATTATATGATTTGTACCTGTTATATGCTTCATTACTTTAGGTTCATTTTTAAAGACCGCCAGTGCTTGAATTGAAGTAGAGTCGGCAAAATCAGTTGATAAACATCAGTCCAAAGTTTGAGAAAGTTTTATGAATGAAAACTTGTCAATTATTACTAGCTTGTAACAAATGATTGAAGAGTAAACAATACTTTGGAAACTAGTAGGTATCTTACTATTACTATTATAAATGCGAAAAGAATGGATGGATCTTTGTTACTCAGTCACGCCAGAATGGCTGAACGGATATGGATGAAATTTTGTACAGAGGTAGATCATAGTCTGGAATACCAAATAAGCTGCTTTTTATACCGAAAAAAGCGCGTGAAGCCGCGGACGGAAGCTGGTTATGATATATTTAAAACAATAATTAGGTGCTACGATATTGAATCATTAAAATTCAGAATGGGTTACTGATGATCATAATAATCGTTCGCTATACCAAGCCGCTTTCATTTCAGATTCGGAAAGAAAATCGATCGAATTACAAGATGAAACGGTACTCGATAGCAGGCACAATAGCATCAGACGGTTAATGCATCGGCAGTGGAGTGTTAGTTAGCCAAGCGTTTAGGAACACAGTAACCTGATTCCCTAGTTGATTCTATTGGCTTGTTGAAATCTAATGCTCAGGCAACACCACCGTTTGAGGCAACACCAATCGTTGAATTGAAATTTATGAATCAACTAGCTTTTGCTTTAGACTTTAGCATCCCGTCGGAATTCCGAAAAAAATCATATCTTTTCAAACCAAGATATCGAAATATAACGAAAATTTAAGTTAAACCTGTTTTAATTCTAAAATTAATTGTTTAATTTAAATACGTTGAGCCGTTTCAAAGCCTATTCGAGACAAACTTGCAGACACACAAACAAACAAAATTTCTAAATACGGTCATTTATGATTAGGCATCTTTTAAATAGTAGTTTTTGGCATTTATTTTGAAATCACAGACACTTCAATTTTATTCATTGGTATAAAAAAGTTAATTGTTATTGTTCTAAATTAATTGTGCCATGAATTTTCTTTCTTTACTTCTTTCAAGACTCTCCACTGAAACTTAATACATTAATCTTCTTCGCGATAGTCACAAGTGAGTCGCTAGTTCGAATATAAAATATATTTGCAATGTTTTGCCTGTAAAAATATTCGGATAGTACCAGCATTGGTCGCTGTAGACACATTGTCAGGATATCGCGTGCAGGGCTTCCATTTACCAAGTTCCTGCTACAATTAGGTACCGCTTTTAGGAAAATAGAACAAGAGCTCTCATAATTGTTTTTTATTCTTATGTTTCTTGTAAGTGTATGGTATGTGAAATGGTCAATTGTATTGGTAACAATACCACTTTGTTAATGTAGGACAAACGTATGTAGGTACTACATTAGTATTTGCTTGCAATGCCACATAATGGCAATGACCTGTTGAAGGTCGCAAGAATCCGTTGAATGCGGGAACGGAGAAGCAACACGTCAATGTGGCGACGATTGGGAGAGGCCTATGTCCAGCAGTAGACGTGTTTCAGCTGTAATGATGATGATGATGTTGATGATGAATATGCACATGCTGAAGTAGGCTGAATTTAAACGAGACACCTTATGAGTAAAAATAATAAAATAATTAAAAAAACGACAGAATTTTATGGATCAGTTTCTCGAAAAGAACCATTTTAATTAATTCCTAAAACTTTTCCGAAATGATTAGCAGCTGTCACACTTAAAAGTTGCCAAAGTTTATAAATATGCGAACAAATTAATCTAAGTACAGCTACAACACCCTTTGGAATATATATTTTTTTCAACATTTAAGTAAATACTTCTTATCTTTTACCAAAACTATTGGACTGATAATTTCAAAGCTCGTCAATACTAATTTTCCTAGACGTATTTTGACAACCCTACTTATACAGGGCGCGGTGAAAAATGATGATTTATTATGAAGTTCGCTGAGCGCCCGATGGACTAATGGTGTTGCTCAAATTATTAATGGTTGTATACAACACTGTAGGGTCGCAAGGCCGTGCCATCAATTTTCAATGACAGAATTTATTTAATTGTTAGGTTGGTACCATTTAGCTAAAATTATAGTCACTGATGAAATAGTCGTATATTAGTTTGTGATACATTTTTGGTTACTATGGTTTTTTTCGACTAAAATTTTTTACTCAGCTTAAGCATAACATTTTGGTAGGTATAATGTAAGGTTCTATTGCGAAGGTTCTGTAAGACTTACTTAGGACAATTTTCTTTTATAAAGATGATGGATGAAACGTGACCCAAGAAAGGTAAATAGACACTAATATACCCAAGTTTGTTAATTTTACGAATAAAACTGACAACATTAACGAAACAGTGACGTAATGAAATCATTAATATTCATTGATTCTTTTTGTCGTGTATTGCTCCATCTCTTTCTCTCAGGGGAATGATAATGGCAATAATAGGTATAGTTGATACAACGTCGCGGGCGCGCTTAATTTTTAGGGTTCCGTAGTAAAACTAGGAACCCTTATAGTTTCGTCATGTCCGTCTGTCTTTCCGTCTGTCCGTCTGTCACACCCTCGTAAAATCTACAGTTCATAACCAATTTGAATGAAACTTCGTAGGTAGATGTCTTTCATAAGCCGTCATAATGGCTTGTAGTGAAATTATGAAAAATAAAATAATTAGGGGGGGCTCCAATACATGAAACTGAAGGATGAAAAAAAAATTTTCTGCACCCCATCATGTGGGGTATCATTGGATAGGTCTTTGAAAATAACATAGAGGTTCCTGAATGAATTTAAGTGCATATTAAGTGAAATAGGAGCTCCGAAAATCGTTAACAATGTGTGTAATTTTCCAACCGTGCTATCTAAAAATCTGGAAAAAAACAATCTTATGGCATTCAATAAACACTCTCGATTAAATTTGATTTGAACAAAATACGTCAATAACTTTTTGAAATATTCACTTTTGCGGTCGGAAGACTGAAATGCTTCTTGCTACGGAACCCTACACTGTGCGTGGTCCGACACGCTCTTGCCCGGTTTTTGTATTTGTAGTGGATTTGCGCAGCCTACTCGTGCAGGCGTAACAGTTTCAGAATACGGACGCGATATTATTTTACACAAAAAAAGTGAGAGCTGTCGTGGGATTCCCGGTTAGAAAGAAGTTGCAGTCGCTTATTATGTATTAAATAACACTCACAATGACATAAATTAACAACGTTTGAGATATTTAAATGAAAAATAAAAAAGTCTCGTGGGTATTATTATAGCAAAAGTATCGTGACAGTCGAAACAACACTTTTTTTGGCCCAGCTCTCATTTGCCAAATATTTGGAGTGTAACGTACGTTAAAGAACTTCAATCCAATAAAAATGCAGTCGCAAACTTTTTAAGATAAAGCTTGTCTATGTATGCCGCTCCAAATATAATATTTGTAATGTAAAAAAGAGTTAAGGCGGATAACAAAACACGCGTCTAAAGCTGCTTTCTAGTCAGTAAATGAGTTGCTTGTTTTTTGATCCCTTGGGATCAGCGTGGGCAGGAAAGGGTTGATAGAAATACTAATGAGAATCCATCCTTTTCTATTTCGTTTTTGCTCGTTAATTTCTGAAAAGCCTTGTATTATTTATGATCTTAATGATCTTACACTGGCACGTGGACTAACATATCAAGGAAAAAGAAAAATGATTTATTGTTGGTACAATTAGAATATAAACATACAATCAATTAATATAATATCTAACGGGATGTTTTCTAATTCAGCATAAGCTGCAACGTACCGTACATAACATTTAAATGTTATGTACGGTACCTATACCTACCTATTATCTTTTATCAATTTAACTTCTTCTAATTTTAAAAACGTCCTCTTCCAATAATTTCGACCTTTGTTTTAATCTTTTTAATAGAATATCCTACTTATAATATTATAAACGTGAAAGTTTGTGAGGATGTATGGATGGATGTATGGATGCTTGTTACTCTTTCATGCAAAAACTACTGAACGGATTTTGATGAAACTTTACAGTAATATAGCTTATACATCAGAATAACACATAGGCTACTTTTTATCCCAAAAACGTGGGCGAAGCCGCGGGCGGAAGCTAGTCTATCATATAAGTATTTGTCTTACTTTGAACGATTTTTGGATTTTTGTATCAAGAAGTGCTGTTAAACCAAGCTTCTTGCAAAATTTCATGATTCCAGGTCAACCGGAAGACCCTATAGGTTTTGACTATTAACCTATAGAGTGCAAGTATTAAACTATATGATATAATTATGTAAATAGCCGTATCTTTTGATTGCGTCGACTTAGAAAAAGCTTGAATTTTTTACACTTCCAAGAAACCGTAAACTTTAAAATTTTTAAAATAATTTTAACTTGACACCTTTATCCAATCCTGAGGAAAAGGGTGATGAGAGACAGACAGACAGTTTTTTTTCTTTTTATGGTACTCTACAAAATATCCTGCTCTAAGAAATAAGAAAACTTCCTTTAGAGTACGTCATTAGTACCGCTTTGATTCACAAAAGCAAACATCGGAGCCAACAATGTAAAACACACAGTGATTGAGGGCGCGTATGATTTTTTATCTCCTCTATTTACCGAACAAACTCTTCGCTTTGAGCGCAAATTGGAATGGGGAAAGCCATTTGAGGCCAAAATATATGTTAAGCATCTTTACGCTTGCACCCTCAGGAGGTAAGTAGATGTTTGCCGAATAATAATGGTGCAGAAGTTGTGATTTATTTATTTTACTAGCACTTCGCCCGCGACTTCGTCCACGTGACATACTAGCGTCATAAAGCAATTGTGACCGTCGAAAGTTATTGTTCTCTCCCTCAGGAACAGTATTTTTTTTCTGGATGAAAGATACCTTATGTCCTTTTCTATATCCCTGATAACGTATATATTATGCAAAATTTCATGATGATCGGTTGAGTGGTTCAGCATGAAAAGGTATCTAACAAACAAACTTACTTTCGCATTATTAGTTAGTTATTTCATAAAAGGCTTGCATATGACCGCCTTCTCTTCTAATGTTAGGCGATGATGTGGTCTACGATGGAGTACGCTTGCCTAGAAGAACCCGATTCACCCGCGACTTGAAGACACTCAGATTGTAAAGGGGATCTCACTTAGGCATCACATTCTACTGTTTGGCGGTTCTCACAATGAAAGTCTAGTAGTATTTTCCGACGATATGAGTAGCGTGGTTAGAGTTTCCGTCCCATGTTTGTTATACTCAAAGGGTTAATTTCCGCCCCGAAGTAAATATTTGTGAAGGTTCGTTTTGTTTGGATATTTCTGTTAGTGTTATGTTTGCGGAAACGGAAAATGAGCAGTAGTGGTCCAGTTGTAATAGCACCGACGTACGAGTAGGTTGTGAATTTAAACCCAGACAGGCGCACACTTTGTGTATTATGTTACATCACTACTGTTCTAAAGACGATGAAGATACGCATCACGTCACGAAATTACGTCAGAATAGTATAGGTACACACCTGCATAGAAAATATATGACGCCGCGCCGACAGGATTTTGATGTAGGTATGTAGGTACCTACATACTGATGTATCAGGATCAGGACAGTAGGAATCAAGCATTAATATGGTTAGACTATTACGACGCCATCAAATTTTAACAAATCACGTCAAAGCAAAAATGTTATCATCATGCTAGGTTAACAATCTCTGTTCATCGAATCCTTGACATAAATTTCCCTTTTCTTGTAACTCAAGGTAGGAGTTCCTTTTTGCGTATAAACGCAACGGTCAAACGTAGAAGTCGAACTATGGAAATAAATTGAAGTGTTCTTTGGTGCGCGCTGCGTAACGCTTAAATAGTAGTTTGACTTCTGCGTTTGTACATTATACGGACCAGGGAACTTTCTACTTTCATTACAATAAAAAGTAAATCGATGTCATGGATTCGATGAAGAGAAACACCAAATAATTCCACATCTACTCATAACCTAGTGGGATATATAGCCAGATTGCTCATAAGCACGTAAACTGGGCTGGAGGGGCGAACCTCAATGCCCCTCATTACCGACGTTCTGTCCCTCGCTATAGCTCACATAAACATACATAAACACACCCATAACTTTGCGAGATCAGAAAATCTATTTTTTTGATGACGAAGTAGTGACCATTTTAGAATAACTAAAGCAATAGTAAGCAACCGTCACTATATATTACCTGCACGTAATTTTTATTTGACGAAAAACGGGTTACAATACGTGAATACGTGCAACTTAAGTTAGTCGGACTGAAGTTTATGCGAATGGCATCGCAGTGTGTTATAAACTATATTATACTGCGGATCTTGATCTACGGTTAATCCCTCACCCTTCGCCACAATGCACAACAACGGATAATAGTTTTTCTTTCGTCTATTTCGACATTGAAGTTGCGAGAGAAAACATACGTTATGAGCTGACTAAATCACTATGATAGTGTGCGTATCGTGGATCGGGCTACCCTGGTATTATAGGATTTAGTTGGAAAAACGCAGCCTCAGGGATTCGCGTTGTTGATACTTTGTTTCCGATGCGGCAGATGAAATGGGAAAATAAATAGTGAGATTTTATTATATGTATAGGTAGGTAGTTATTGTATTGTTTAGTGCGTTTTTGGGACAATGACGGGTAGGAAGAAGTGGGGCTTTTATTATTTCGATTCATAATGAAACTGAAAAAAAATTAATTGTTATTTCAAGAAAATACCTACTTCATTATACTGGCACATGTTCATTCTAAACCTTACATCGAGATATACGAAATAAAATTAAAGTATGGGTTAGTTAATGCGAATATGGCACAGACAGTAGGTTATAAAGGCATTTAACTTTGTACTGTAGATTAATGTTGAGCTGAAGTGTAGCATTACCCAGTTCTAAAGTGAAGATATATCCCATCAGCATAGTTCATTATCGCTTCCAAGATTCATTAATCTTCATCATTCCTAAAAACAATATTCCACAAAATACTAATAAACGTCTTCAGAACTGTATTTAACTACAGCTAATTACTTCTAAAAAGCGCCGATTATAAGTTCAAAAGCATTGAAATCACATTAAAATTCAATTTTAAAATACTCTTTTAAGTAAAAATTCCCAAGAAAAAGCTAATTGAAGTTTAAAAGTCAATTTATTCAGTCTAGGGAGAACTTTAAATGGCATATTCGTGTAGCAGGTAGTGTCATACTTCAATGAGAAAGTGCTGTGGTGCTTCCCGCCTTCCCGGGACGCGGGAAATGGGACACTATGTTTTCACAGGACGGTCCCATTTATGTGACATTAGGGACTTTAATATCACAATGTTTAAAATGTGCGTGGAATATTATCACAGTGAATGTATTTCGTTATCTAAATGCTCTTTCTTTACGTGTTTTTGTAGACACGACAATTGGTTTCATATTTTTTTAATTTATTTAGGGACGGTTTCCACTTTTCTGCTTACGGCGATTACATTTGCGTGTCAGGCATGTATGAGGTATATCAATTGTTATACCCATTGGCATGCCAGCATCGTTTCCATTACGCAAACAACTTATGGCCTGCAGCTTGCATGCACGCTACTACTATAATAAAATCATCCTACTAATATTATAGATGTATGGATGTTTGTCTGAACGGTTTGATGAAACTTTACAGTAATAAAGCTTATACATCAGAATAACACATAGGCTACCTTTTATCCCAAAAATACGGATGAAGCCGCGGACGGAAGCTAGTTGCATAAGATGTTTAATTTGAAATTGAATTTGAGTTACATTATAATATGAGGCTTTAGGGCATTGTCATGCCGATTTGAAAAGACGTATGTCTAACCGTAAACAGTGGTCAACTGAGTTGATCAACTGATTGAAAGAGGATACTGTGGATACGTATATGAGAGAACAGACTCTTCTTTCTTCTACTTTCTGACTGGCTCGTTAGTTTAGTGGCTGTAAGCGCGACTGAGCCTAGAGTCCTGGGTTCGCTATTCTTTTTTTTTATTTTTTATTATTAAATAATAGGCTCGCGTTTGACCGCCATCCCGCCTGATGTTAAGTGATGATGCCGTCTACGATGGAGCACGCTTGCCTAGAAGAAACCGATTCACTCTCGACTTGATGACACCTAAATTGTAACTGTCGGGGAACACCCACTCCGGCAGCGAATTCCATTGTTTTGCGATTTTCACAATGAAAGAGGAATCAAAGCGCTTCGTTCGGGTTTTTGGTACATCAACCATGAACCGATGGCGCTTTTTCGTGCTTCTGGCTGTTCGATAGAAAAAAAGGCAGGAGGGAATTAAATCATGCAGATCTGAAGCACACTCTCCGAAATATTCTATTCTGTTAGGCAAAGCATTTTTGCGTTTTTGGGTTAGGAAATTATCAATATCAGCTCGAGGCCTAGTTTGTGTCCAACTAATGGTAATAGCCTCTCCCTCTATTACATGGGATTTAAACATAGCTGACAAAATGTATATAACCCTCTGTCTAACCTTTTAGGAGAATTATATTAGTTTGGCCAAGTTAGATCCAGCCATTTGCATTTCTACAAACGATTTTGTCTTGGTATCATACTTACTACGCTTAATTTTGTTTCAAGGAAATGTTGTTTCTAGTAGTTCTTGTAGTCTAAATTTCCTTAATAATGTTTCTAGCGCAAAAAGTGAAAAGTTTGACAACCTTTAAATGTAATTAGTTAATTTAAAGTTTTTGCTGAACCAAATCTACCAAATTGATCACAGTATCATTTTCACGAACAAGCTGTTTATATTCTGAACAAACATTTAAAATTAAACTTATAACTTATTGAAAGTCGTGAATAGCTGAAAGGCTAACAAATTGTTTCTCAAATTATATCCAGAAAGACTAATAAATATAAGTCTATTCCAAAATCCAATTACAAAAAAGGGAATGGATAATAAAGTACGAACACTCGATCATAATTATACAGGGTGGCAGGTTAGACAGTGGAATTATTTCAAGGGGTCATTGTACTCATCATTATGAACAACTTTTACTATGGGATCAGCCCCGAAATCGCGAAAAAAAAATCAGCTTTTCCATACATTTTGTTGAGTTATGTGAACATAAATGTATGGAACAGCTGATTTTATTTTCGCGATTTCAGGGTTGGTCCCTTAGTAAAAGTTGTTCATAATGATGAGTACAATGACCCCTTAAAATATTTCCACTGTTTAACCTGCCACCCTGTATATCGCGAAAATAAACATTTGTAAAAATGAAAAGGTTGACGAAGGTGTTTTATTTAGGTACATGATCCTCGTCATATTTGAGCTTCTGAAGACTGAGATAAATAAATTATTTCAGACTAGTATTTTGCCCGTTACTCCGTCCACGTGGACTACAATAAATTAACTACTTAGTGTAGGGTAGCTAGTAATACAAAGAGATCAAGCTGTATCTCTGATCTATCCCATCGGAATTTGGTGAAATGTGACTTAGATTGTAAGTTGAACCTCCAGCTACCAAGCTGAATACCACATCAAAATCCGATCAGTACTTTATCTTATGAGTGATGCGCGCATAAACAGACAAAAAAAATGGGCATGGTTACGTCCCAACTTTTATTGGAATATCTTCAATGTACAGACATGGCTTTTTACAGTTTTATATAGTTTTTTACATATAAAAATAGACAGATACACTTCAATGACGTACAAATCAAACGTGACCTGAATGTTGGCAGTCTCTTCCAATAAGGGATGAATCTATTGTTATCTATCAAGCTGTAGGCCAGAACGAACTTTGAATTTCCTAACGAGGAACTATTAAAAAACATCCATGATTTAGGAATACCTACTTGGGAATTTGTTTAGTAAATATTTTTTTATAAAAAAAGATAACATCTTTTTTTATAAAAAATATTTTATTATTGTCTTTAAATATATATTATATATATTTAAATATATATTATATATATTTAAATGCAATAATAAAATGGATACTTACCATGTTTGTAACTTGGTAAATATCTAATACTTTACGCTATTGTCATTATTATTCTCGTTAAATTATCCAGATTCTATATTATAACGGCGGAATTATCGGGTACATACCACGTGTGTGCAAAACTATTGGACAGCGTTAATAGCCGACCGCGCCTTTGTGGCGCTAATCGCAAAGTCAAAGTGGACGCAGCGAGCTATGAAGGAATCGATAAAGTATTGCTTGTGGTGTTTAGCATGATAATAGAGTATTTTCCGAAAGGAAATTGTATTTAATAGCTGCACAGTCACTATCAAGCACAAAAAATATGCGCATCCTGTAATATTATCTAGTTATAAAAATAAAAGGTTTGCTACGCATAGCGTAGACCCATATTGTGTCTTCTGCTACGGCGCCGTAGCCAGCGTAGTAATGTTATCACGTCAGCTACGCCGTAGCAAAATTCTTCTTCTCTCTTACAAAATTCTAAATAACACATTTTTAGTATCTCTTTTTAAATGAAAACATTGAATTCTTTAATACAAAATGAATTCAAAGAATTACAGCAGTTGTCTTTTTAATCTTATTTTTATTTAAGAAGTCAACACAATTTTGCTGCGAGCATGCCTTTGAAAACAAACATAAGAGGATCAGAAAAAAATTTTTGGAGAGAACTTCTAGTTGTTAAGATACTTATAAAGTTAACAAGCAGACCTCAGACGGGAGTGGTTTCTACAAGTGGCGAAGCTCGACGCTCTCACAACAAATAATAAGGGCTAAGACTCTTTTGTTGAATAAGTATAAATAAAAACATTTCTACGTAAAATATTATAATTTCTAAAAAGCCTGTAATCCTCAAAAGATAGGCAGAGTTGTGATACCTGTGTTGTTCTTTAACCTCAGTAAGCAGGTGCCTTCGCTATGACAAAGCGCGAAAACGAAAGTTTTATCCAAAAACTAAATTTGACACTTAACTGTCAAAATGTCTTTAGCAAGCAGCGCCACCCTGAAACGTAAACGTAACGTAGCTGGGCGCGTTATTTGCAATTGGTCGTACCCTTACTCATACCGCATCAGTCTCCAGATTAAAATATTATCAGACGAACCCAAGAACGTTTTCGAAAATAATACTTACCTACGCATATTTGCTGTCTATTTTTGTCTTGATAAAACATTGTCGGTTCATAGATGAACCGACAATGTTTCTGTTGTAATTTTGTATTTGAGAATAAAAGAAAAGATGTGTTTCATCAGGTTTGTTATTTAATGAAGTAACAGGTAACCTAGTTACATAGACCAAGAAGAATTTTGAATACACATGGACAGTATAAAGCCAGTATTATTACAACACGCCCCCTTAATCAAAATTCTCACAAACAAATAACATATAAAAATCGACTCAAAATATACCAATTTAAAAGGAAAACAATATGAAAATGTAAACTAAACTGTACTGAAGTAAAAGTGTAAAAATATATTTACACTAAACCTAAGCCAAGTACACATCTACAATGTGCCACACGCTGCAATCTTTTAGTTAAGATGTCAGCTGGCATATCACTTGATTTGGTATATTTTAAGTTTACCGAATTATCACTTATCTTTTCTCTAATAAAGTGATATCTGGTATCTATATGTTTCGTCCTATGGTGGTGCACCGGATTTAGTGCCAAACTCTGTGCACTCTGACTATCGGTACAAATAGTTACGGTATTAGGTAATAACCTTTGCCTTACCATAGGATCTGAAATTACTTCAGTGATAAACCTCCTTAAATAAATCGCTTCCTTCGTAGCTTCAGTTATTGCCATATACTCGGCTTCCGCTGAGGACAAAGCTACGGTTTGCTGCTTCCGCGAGGCCCATGAAACCGAACTGCCTGCTAATTTGAAACAGTAACCAGTATAAGAACGGCGATCTATATTACAGTTTGCCCAATCGGCATCGCAAAATCCTACAAGGGGCATACTTGATTTTCTATAACAAATCGAGTAATCTAATGTACCCTTTAGATATTGTAAGACTCTCTTCGCGGCTAACCAGTGAGTCTTGTTGTACCGAGTATTGAACTGAGTCAGGTAACTAGTCGCGTATGCGATGTCTGGACGAGTATTAACACTCAGGAACATGAGGCAACCAATTAATTCTTGATAGGGATACGTTTTTAGATTATGATCACTATCAATGCTGGTACTAACCTCCAGTTTTCCAGTTAGTGGAGTTGTACAAGTTTTACAATTCTCCATTCCAAACTTTTGTAAAAGATTATTTATATAATTTTTCTGATTTACTTTTATTTCATCATTTTTTTTGGTTATATTTAAACCAAGATAATAGCTTAAATAGCCCAAATCTTTTAACGAAAAATATTTTTGCAAGTCATCTTTGACGATGTCAAACGTCTTGTCATTACTATAAAAAACAATTATGTCATCGACAAAGACTGCAACGATAACCAACTCTTTTCCAAACAGTTTGGTATACACACATGGCTCAGATGGAGTTTTCATAAAACCAAAAGATGATAAAGTTTCATCTAACTTTATATTCCAGGCACGTGGAGCTTGTTTAAGTCCATACAAAGATTTTTGTAAGAGACACACTTTGTTCTCCATACCTTTTACTTTAAAACCTTGAGGTTGCTCCATATAGACCTTCTCTTGCAAATCTCCATTTAAAAATGCAGTATCAACGTCCAAATGACGCATCTTCAAATCCAATTCGGCTGCGAGAGCCAGTAGAGTACGCAAGGAGGAGTGCCGCACGACAGGAGCAAATGTCTCAGAATAATCTACACCTGGCGTCTGGGTAAATCCCTTAGCAACTAATCTTGCTTTGTACTTCACAACATTTCCTGCTGCATCTTTCTTTAACTTATAAACCCATTTGCATGGTATAACTTTCTTGTTTTCTCTGTCAACCAATTTCCATGTCTTCAGCTTCATCAATGAATTATATTCATTCGTCATTGCCATCTGCCACTTTTCAACATCATCAGCCAACGTAGCCTCATTATAAGTTCTAGGCTCATCAGACGCTTGACTAGAAACTTGGTATGAGAAGTAATTAGGGGGTTTCCGGTCTCTTGTAGGATATCTGCGTTCTCCATCAGTTTGACCAGTAGAAACTACTGCTTCCTCAATTGCTTCAAAAAATTGATCAGTTTCAGCTGTCTGATCTTCAGTGACAACAGTATGGCTTGGAGCTGGTTCAACAGTGACCACTGGAATATGTTCAAAAGACTCTTGAACTGTACTGGTTTCTTCCTGTATAGGCAGACTATTAGAAAGTACTAAAGGTTCAGTAGAAGTCTTAGTGTTGTTGACATTATTTAAAGAAGAAAAACAATCTTCAAAAAATGTAACGTCTCTAGACTTTTGTAAGGTTCTAGGACAAGATGAATTTCTAAAAAGATAACTATTAGGATCTTCTGTATAGCCTACAAATATAGCTTCATCAGCTTTAAGATCCAATTTCTTACGGTGACAAGAAGGTATATGTATAAGAGCTCTACACCCAAAAACTCTGAGATTGCTTAGGTCTGGTTTGCAACCATTCCACAACTCGTAAGGAGTTTTATTATTTAAGGCACGGTGTGGGCATCTATTCTTCAGATACACAGCCGTTCGAACAGCATCTTCCCAAAAAGCCTTAGAAAGATCGCTTTCAGCCATAAGAGAGCGTGCCTTTTCTACAATTGAGCGATTAGTGCGCTCGGCAACACCATTTTGCTGAGGGCTATATGGTACCGCAGTTTGATGCTGAATACCGCAAGATCTAAGATAACTTGAGAATTCACTATTGACGAATTCGTTCCCATTATCCGTCCTTATTGTTTTAATTTGAGCCCCAGTTTGTCTTTCAACCATAGACTGGAAGTGACAAAATCTATCCTTTACCTCTGTTTTCGAAGAAATAAAATATATAAATATAGTTCTCGAAAAATCGTCTATAAAAATTAAAAAGTATTTATTACCCTGAAAGGAGCTAACTGACATTGGTCCACAAAGGTCAGAGTGGATCAGTTCTAATATTGAAGTTGCTCTTTTATAAGTAATTGCTTTAAACGGTTTTCGAGCTTTTTTCGCTTGAACACAAGCAACACATGGATTTTTATCCACATCCTTATAATCAATAACCTTATGACTATTTTTCAGCAGATTCATACCGACGCGACATAAATGACCTAAACGCTTATGCCATACCTGATACTTAGATATAGAATCAGAGTGCACATCATAGGCTCTAAATTGGGGAATATTCACCGCACAATCAAGTGTGTACAAACCACCACAGGGCGAGCCATGTAGAACCGCATCACCTGTAAAGGAGAAGGTTTTTGAATTAAAGAAATTACAACCAGACTTATCAAACATTACAGTAAACCCTTTTTCTACTGCTGTCTTCACAGATAGAAGATTTGTTTGCAAGTTAGGTACATACATCACATCATTAATTGTATTGACGTTGTTTTCGGTATTTAAAGATATTTTACCGATGCCTTCAGCGTCAATCTTAGTCCCGTTTGCAACTATTACCTTGTTTTCAATAGGCTTTAAGTCTACAAACCAATCTCGTCTTGAAGTCATATGTCTGGTAGCGCCTGAATCAATGTACCATTTGTCCATGTCATAATTATTCGTTGCTCCTAAAGCAGACACAGAGGTCGAGTCGTTATTAGTTGAATCCTTCCTTTTCATGAACTTCTTTTTCTTTAGAGGACAGTTTGGTCTTTTGTGACCAGATGCTCCACAACCATAACACACAATTTCCTTTGCCTTTGACTCAACAGAAGAGGCATCAACCTTTGACTTCATAGCTCTCTCCAGTTTTGTCGAGCTTTCCTTGGACATTTCGTTCAGTAATTTTGACTTCACCAGTTCGCTGGTAACGTTAACATTACTATTTTCGAGAGCCATACATAATGGGTCATATTTCGACGTTAGACCTCCCAATAGAATAGCAGCAATGGACGCATCATCTATTACTTTGCCTATATCCGCCAAATCTTGGGCAGTGGAAATAACAATATTGATATACGACTCAATATTATTATCAAAGTCTTCAAGTCTCAATCTGTATAACTTCCGTTCTAAATATAAACGCCGACCCATACCTTTGTCCTCATAAGCATTTTGTAGAGCTTTCCATGCTTCAACTGCCGTGGTTGCACTTCGCACATGCGTAATTGCAGATGATTCAAGGGTAAGACAAATTTTTGTTAGTGCCTTCTGATCGTTCCTCATCTTTGTGACATTGGAAACGTTCATCCCTGTTGGGTAGCCACTGATCGCTTCCCACAATTCCTCATGCATAAGATAATTACGCATTTTAAATTTCCACGTACTATACCCTTCTCTATTATGTAAGGTGAAGGTTGGAATTGAGGAATTACGCATACCTCGCTCATTTGTGTCTCCATTAGGGTTCGCCATCTCATAAGAGTACACGAAGAACTATTACCCAAAAATCGCACAAAATCACTTCAACAAATTATTACCGAAAACACGCATTACTTTTCTTGAATAAACAAAAAAGAACAAATACTTGAGCTATACTCGTGCTGATAACGATTTGTTGTAATTTTGTATTTGAGAATAAAAGAAAAGATGTGTTTCATCAGGTTTGTTATTTAATGAAGTAACAGGTAACCTAGTTACATAGACCAAGAAGAATTTTGAATACACATGGACAGTATAAAGCCAGTATTATTACAACAGTTTCGATCGCGGCTCTTATTTAATCTTAGAAGATTACAAGACAGCCGCGATGATCGATTGATCTGATCAAAAACGTAGCCATAATATAGCCAATAGCCATATAAGAATACTAGAATTATAATTTTCCTGTAAATATTAATAAAATATTGATAACTAACAGTAAATACAATTCTCTTTTTTAGCTGTAGTATATTCCGGCCGAAAAATAAAAAAAAGTCTTAGAGTAGAATAATAATATCCATACTCCTCGTGAACTTTTTCATCAGTATTCTAACATGAATGTTGATACGGTTTCTGACGGGTGTACCATAAGGGTAGGTGTGGGACGCGTACTAATGAGTCGCAGTAGGAAATGACCACAGGGTAAGGGTCATTGAAGGGACGTTTGAGATACTCATGTGTGACGTCATTTCTTGACATTGACAGATATACGTGTTGATATATTTTTGTGTTAATACTCATGATTTTTTCAATATTTTCTACTTTATTTTTCCCCGTTCTTTTGCTATGTTTCCAACTAATTTCCGGTCGATCTCTACATGGACTTACGGTCCATTCATAAGACCGTAAGTATCTCTTATAATTGTAACGTCGCAGAAAATGTATCGTATACAATTTTTTAAGGCTGTATTTAAGATTTACTGTGTACCCGATAGAATATTGATATTCAGCCGAAACTAGTTAGACTGGAAGCTGACCCCAATATAATTTGGGAAAAGGCTAGGCAGATGATGATGATGACTGTGTACCCGATAGATAATTGTACGGTTTACGTACAGGACGTTTGTTATGCTTACATCGTGACCTTAACGGCTTCCGTACAGGTAGTTTATTTTGCCTACATCGCGACCTACTGAGCGCGATGAACTTTATAATCATTTCGCGTTGTATTGTATTGTATTGTATAACGGGCTGGTGTCCGCAACTCCACGTCAAAGCGCGTATTTTGCGTGCGGGTGGGAACGGGTGGGAGACTATTCGACCCATCCCAATTCCCCGAGAAAGGCCAGCAGCGCCCCAATGTTGCTGACTATCTCGCGGAGAGTACCTGGGTTGCCAAAGTACTTTGCCCTGTATGTTGCAACCTCCGGGCAGTGCAGGAGCACGTGGGCTGCTGTCTCGTCTACCTCCATGCAGGCACGACACAGGGGGCTGTCCGTGACTCCTAAGACAAAGAGGTGTTTATTAAACGAGCCGTGTCCGGTGACGGCAGCTGTAACTGTGCGCAGCTGTGGTTTAGTCAGCCGCAGCGCGCGTTTGGTGAAGCGGCCGTCGATAGCAGGAAGTGCTTCCTTGGCCTGCCTACACTCGCCATGGTCCAGCCACAGCTTGTGGTGTTGTACGCTAGTTCGTTTCCTTACCAGTGTGCGTATGTATCCGAAAGGGAGTGGTACGATAGGTTCTGGCCCCACCGCTGCCATGCTCGATCCCCTTCTAGCGAGTTCATCCGCCGCATCATTGCCACGTGAGTCGCTGTGTCCTTTGATCCATTGGATGGTTATATTATTGAGATTACCCACCTGATTTAGGCGTTGGTGACACTCGTGTATTAACCCAGAGTTCACTGAGTGGTTGTTCAGTGCTAACAGTACAGCCATGCTGTCAGAGAGTATACGAATTGAGTGGTCCACAACCTTCCTAGCTAAGATGGCAGATGCGGCCAGGCAAATGCCCATGCATTCTGCTTGAAATACCGTGTTGTGGGCCCCCAAAGGTTCGGCTATGTGGATGTTGAGGTCCTCCGAGAAGACTCCAGCACCTGTGCCCATACCTGTTTTAGATCCATCCGTGAAGATCTGTAGTTCCGCCGGGTTAAGTCCCTCGCAGCGGTGGTCCTCATGGAGCTGGATTTTGTATTTCTTATCGAATACAAATTGTTTTGGTATCCGATCGTTTATTGCTTTCGCCAGGGGGAACTCGTTATAGAGTCCCTCCAGTACCGTGGTGTGCTGTGTATTTCTCTTACCCCAGAGTTGAAGAGTTTTAAGGCGTGCAGCGGTCATTGTCGCTTCCTGCTGTATGAACAGGTGGAGCGGTGGGAGTCCCAACATGGCCTCCAGGGCAGTAGTTGGAGTAGTCCTCATGCAGCCAGTGATCGCCATGCAGGCTAGTCTTTGCAAGCGTTGTAGTTTAATGGAGGCTGTCGTTAGTTTGGTGCGGGACCACCAGACCACTGCCCCATACGTGATCATAGGTCGGATAACCGCACAGTATAGCCAGAGTATTATTTTTGGGGATAAGCCCCACCTCTTACCTATCATCCTTTTGCATTGCCAGAAGGTAATGCAGGCCCTGTTTATTTTATTGTCTAAGTGGCTATTCCAGTTTAACTTACTGTCTAGGGTAACTCCCAGATATTTGACCTCATTGGCTAAATGGAGTTCAGTGTTGAAAAGTTTGGGTAGGCGATAATGGCCTAGTATACGTTTTTGGGTAAACATGACTAGTTCAGTTTTCGTGGGGTTCACTGAGAGATCGAACTCTCTGCACCATCGTTCAACGATGCGTAGTGCCTGTTGAGTGAGGTCGCAGATTGTCCCCGTCACTTTCCCCGAAATGAGGATAGCGAGGTCGTCGGCATACCCTATAGTGTAGAAGTGATTCGAGTTGAGTTTTGTGATGAGGTCGTTTATCACCAAATTCCAAAGTAGCGGGGATAATACGCCACCTTGGGGGCAGCCTCTGGCTATCATGGCCATCTGCCTCTCCCCTTCAAGTCGAACCACTCGTTTACTAAGCATATTAGTGATCCAGTCTATCAGTACCTGTTCTACTCCGTGACGAGAGAGCGCGCTGTTTATGCTGGAAAAGTTTGTTTTATCGAAGGCTCCCTCGATGTCTATGAAAGTGCCCAGACAAGTGCCCTTCTGATGGATCGCCTCCTCTATCCGACCGACCACTAGATGGAGGGCGGATTCCGTAGACTTACCCGAGCTGTATGCGTGTTGGTTATTATGGAGTGAGATAGTTTTCAAGGCGCCGTCCCTCAGCTCTCTCTCACACATTCTCTCCATGGTTTTTAGGAGAAAGGAGGTTAGGCTGATTGCCCGGTGGGATTTGGCGTTTGTATAGTCACTCTTACCTGGCTTAGAAATAAATATGACTTTCACTTCCCTCCATCCTTTCGGAACGTACCTGAATGCCAGACTAGCTCTCATAATGGGTACCAGTCTGCTGGCGACCGAGGGCCCGCCCCACTGCAGTAAGGCAGGAAAGATCCCGTCTAGACCGGCCGCCTTGAAAGGATGGAAGCATCGGATCGCCCATTGGAGTTTTTCCAGCGTTATGACTTTGTGTGCGTAGCGCCAGTCATTTTCTGTCGGTGTTTGTGTTACCTCTGTCCAGTCGATAGTCGGCGTGAAGGCGCAGCCTGGGAAGTGGGTTTCAGTTAGGATGCGCATCGCCTCTTCTGGTGAGGTGGTAAGTGTGTTGTCGGGTTTGCGGAGAACTGCGGGACCAGTCGTTTTCTGCTGGGCCAGGATCTTCCTTACCCTGTTAGCTTGTTGGCAGGATTCGATGCTGCCACAGTATTTTCGCCATCCAGTGGAGCTCCTGTGTCTGATACATTTTTTGTAGCGCTTTTTAGCCGCGTAATACGCGTCCCAGTCGCTATCAGCACAGGTGTTCATGGCTCTGTTTAGAGCTGACCTTACCTTCCTGCGCTTGCGTTCCAGATCCGCTCCCCACCATGGTTACTTCCCTGGTGTTGTGGGCGGAGAGGTCTCCGGGCAGGATGAGTGGTAGCTGTCTAGCATAGACTTAGTGAGATGACTTACTCGCTCGTCGATTTGCGGCGTGTCCTTGTATGTCATCCCGTAGTTTGTTTGCGCAAGTTTGATTTCGAGAGCGCGTGTGTATGCAGCACGGTCCGTGTTACGTGGATTTCGTCGTGGCAGTATTGGCGTTACACAGACCTGGATGTCAAACCGGATCCACCTGTGGTCCGAGCAGGAGGCCTCATTGGAAACCTGCCAGCCAGTGGTAATGGCCGTTGTTCCCTCCGATGCCAGGGTGAGGTCTATGATTGTTTTGCGCCATCATTTCGCGTTATTATAATAGTTAGTTGACCAATAGCCGCCGCAGCGGTAAAACTGCGGATTAGCATCTAACATAACTTATTGTAACTATATAAACATGGTATCGTAAAGTCCGTGGTTTTCGTCAACTCAATCAACTCAACACGACGTTCTGGTCCGTACAATAATCTTTTTAAAGATGCTTCTAAGTTGTGTCAAAATACTGTCTTTAAACCAGTAATATCGACTCAACTTTCATTTATCGGGCAATTTAAACATTTGAAAAGACTTGGCAAGCATATAACATCCTTTTCAAGTATTGAATGCATCTTTTCAGAAAAATGTCACGTGACAAAATATCGTCTAGGACAAACACACTCGCTCCACTTTAAAACAGAGCAAACAACAGCTGTAAACTAACCCGGTATGTTTTAGGGGCGACGCAGACGACAGTCGTTTTGTGCGATCGAGCGCAGCGCTTTGAAGTGCTCGAACAATCTGCGAAACTTAGTGAACAGATTGTTCGAGCGCTGCAAAGCGCGGCAGACTCGATCGCACAAAAAGTCTGTCGTCTGCGTCGCCCCTTACTGGAAGAATTTCTTGAGCAAACCGTCTTGGCACCATCGCAGTGTACATTAGATGTGCCAGTTCTATTTGTACTTAGGTACTTTGTTGGTTTTCTAGGTACGTTTGTTTGCTTTTGTTAAGGAATCATGTTACAGTTGATTTTTAGGGTTCCGTGCCACAAAAGGAAAAAAACGCAACCCCTATAAGATCACTTTGTCTGTCAAGATGCATAAGCATAGCATAGCATAATCGGCCTATAATGTTCCCACTGCTGGGACACAGGCCTCCTCTCTGTGAGAGGGAGTGGGCCGTAGTCTACCACGCGGGCCCAGTGCGGGTTGGTGGACGTCACATGTCTTCGAATTTTTGGTTCTAGGACATGCCGGTTTCCTAACAATGTTTTCCTTCACCGTTAAAGCAAGTGATAATTAATTTCTAATACGCACATGACTTCAAAAAGTCAGCGGTGCGTGCCTCGAGATCGAACTCGAACCATGCGCCGTGGGAGGCACATGGTTAGACCACTAGGCTATCACTGCTTGTCAAGATGCATCAAGTTCAAATTAATATCAAATACTAAAGTCTTGGGTCCCTTGGAGGTGTAAAATTGTACCACGTTAATGTATTTTGTAGTAGGTATCTAATTATATACTATTACAGATTTTTGTAACACCTAAACAACATTACAACCTATAGTAAGATCGAAGATAATTATATATTTGGAGGCGGAATCTCATTCCAGTAATATTCTATTAAACAAATGCTATACCTGTGTGTAGAGAACCTTATGATATATTTTCACGTCTGACCGATTTTCCATTGGATCGTGCGCATAATGAAAAGGTCAGGAGAAAGATTAGAAATTTATTGAAAAGGTCTAGCCGCAGATGAGATCGGTGATCTAATAATTTGCACCTTTTTTGCAAGCTTGGACATTGGTTATTATGAAATTGTGGGTAGACTTTCGTGCTAAAGGCTTGTCATTTTACCATGGTTTTATTTTATTACCATGTTTTACTAATTCGTTTTCTTATAAATATGTCTGTCTGTTCGGTACTACAATTAATTTTTCAAGCACTTGCTAGCTGCAGACCAAGCTAAAATTTGGTATACTTACCTATGTAACTTGGATGACAATGCAATATGGACTAAAAAGTCAAAAAAATAATTATTTGAATAAAAAATATGATGTGCGTTGCCGACCCTTTAAAATGAGGATTCGCTGTGCCGACAGCTTCCGGAACAAGTAGGTCCCCCGTTGACAACACAGAGCATCCTCAAGAGCTCTGACGAATTGACCATCTTACTCATCACAGGAACACAACACTAACAAAGAGTAGTTATTTGGCTGTGGTATTCTGAAAGGTGGAGGAGGTGCATCCCCAGTCAGGTTGCTCCATATTTGAAATACGTATAGTCGTATACGTTACGTGGTTATACGTTACGTGTCGTTGTAACTTATAGTGACATATAATATTGTAACACGGATTTGGTATTGGATGACCCAATTGGCAATGGTGGAATGGCCGCCTTCTATCGGTCCGAATTGAGACTAACATTTTTGGACTGAAGATGGTTTTTATCCAGTTTAGATGTTTTTATTATGTGTGTTTATTATTTAAACATAGTTGATGCGATAAACTTTAAAATTATGTTTAGTAATGACGTGGCGTCAATTGAAAAAAAGCGTTTTATTACATCATCGTAATTCATTCTTCTCTTGTATCGACACGAACTGTATAAGAATAGCCAATGTCTAGCTAAAAATTCTAGCCATTCAGCAAAGTAGTAACTAGGCTAAGTGGTAAGATAATTAGCTGGACGTACTAATAGTCTCGCAACACAAGAGCCACTCGATACCAGTGGCATGCATTACATAGAAGCAAGTAGGCAGTGCCTTCCTCATAAGATTCAATAAATAAAATATATCAATAAACACTGATTATTGATAATTGATTTATTGATACTTGCTTATATGCAATGCACGTCACTTTCGTACACGTTCGATAGACCAACGCTGCCACCAAAAGCTGAAGCGCGTGCCAGCCACTTGTGGTCGATGATCGACACAAAATTAAATCACTAATAGAAACTACATTATCCCTGAGTGCAATAAGCTACTTTTTGTCCCGAAAAAATGCACGGTTCCTGTGGGTCATGCGGACAAAGTCTTGGGCAAAGTGCTAAATAAAATATATGAAAAGTTCGTAGCTAGGTGACGGCGTTTTGTCGTTTTGTCGTTTTGCGTTTTGTCGCGAGTGGCCCACGTGCGGGAGGCCTTTGCAATGCTCCCCATTTTATACCATCAGAGGATCATCGGATCTGCGAGGTTAAGCTGCGCTTGCCGCGGTCAGTCCTTGGATGGGTGACCGTTCTTAACACATCGAGGCCCCACCGTGCCTCGGAGAACACGTTAAAAAGTCGGTTCCGGTTATAGCCGTGGACAACCTGTATAGCCTAATTAATTAACTATCGATTATACTATCAATGAGATTTTACTTTTCTAACTAGATATTTGAAAATAAATAATTATACTGAAAACGACCGACTTTCTAGGTCTACTTAAACCTAACTCAAAACTGTAACGACTACGCTTTGATGAGATTTTTTAACACAGAACAATAAAAACGTTTTATCTAAAGGGCACATTTTTTATCTCCGGACTCCGGCGGACTCCGGCGAAGTGTAGGTACCTAATTGGATTTTTTTGCGAAGAATTTTACAATTAGAGGCTGGAGATTGGAACTGTTTTCGATAAGCCACCAATTGCTTTGTTACATACTTACATAATAATCAAAGTGATGTTATGGGTGCAACACAATAATGATTTGCGCGAAACTGAAGTCGATGCCAACTTACCACCCAAGTAACTCTACTCGAGTTACCTATAAAAATATTTTCCGTTATGTATAACAATAAAAAAAATAATTACTAACAATAACATAAACGTATCTACCCAATAACCCAACAAAAAATGAACGCCGATCCTTTTCTCTATTCCCAAGGGACACTGCACAGCTTTTATATGTAAAATCGAATTTATACACTGCAGGGCCGTGGGGTATCGCAAAAACGGAAATTAAATTGTCCACCGTAAAAAGGATATAACATTTTGATGCGTCAAGAGATAACGCGGGAGTAATTTTTACTCGTTTTTGTACATATACTTTTTACGACACTTTTGTATGGAATTTTAATGGGAGTTACTTATTCGTAATAAGGGTAGGTAATTGTTGTAATAAAAATAATGTGGAATATAATAAGAGAAGATGAGTATCTTGAGAAAGGGGCTTGAGGCTTAATAACAGCTGCGTTAGTCAGAGCGATCTGCGAGGTTAAGCTGCACTTGCTGCGATCAGTCCATGGATAGGTGACCATTTTGTTACACATGGAGACCTCTCTGCACCTTAGGGCCTGTGCACACCACGTTTTTTAAACGCGCCGTCGACGCGCGTCTGTAGCGATACAGACGCGATACGCGCGCAAGTCAGACGCAGCCTGTAGACCTCTGTAGGATAAAAGCGCGCCGTTGACGCGCCGTCGACGCGCGTTTGTAGCAATACAGACGCGATACGCACGCAAGTCAGACGCAGCCTGTAAGATTTCTGTAGGATAAAAGCGCGCCGTCGACGGCGCGCTTTAAAAACGTGGTGTGCACAGGCCCTTAGAGAGCACGTTAAACAGTTGGTCATGGTTTTCATACAGATATCTATGACGTTATGGGCCAATTTCATCAAGCTCTGTTAGTTGCTCAATGTCCCGTTATGCATTTTGACGGTTGTCATTTCCACTGTTTAGCATAGTGTGGGCGTGGGTTCTTATCCCACTTCTCAGATGTTGTACTCAGGAAGAGCACAGCAAATAACACCAAGTCTATAGTTTTCTACAATTTACTTTATTTAACTCTTCACAATTTAGTTCACACACAACTTATTCATTAGTCTATATACTTTTCTACTATTTAGTCCATTACAGTTTAGCTAAATCGCAACTTATTTACTTACAGTTAAACACAAACACTGTATTAACCCAATCATGAGCAGCAGACTTCACGCTAGCCGCCTAGGACCGTTGTCGTATGAATGCCCCGCCCACTTGAAGTGTGTATAACAATAGTGAAACAGTACGTCAAAATACTTAACGGGACATTTAAAAACAAAACCGGCCAAGTGCGAGTCGTACTCGCGCACCGAGGGTTCCGTACCATTTTTGGACGTATAAAGTGAAAAAATCCGGACCGCATAACTAAGTTTGTTTGTGAAGGAATTTTGATGATTTTGAAAAAACTGTACTAGTTAGGAACATCGTTTTATTTTTGGTGCCATATTAGGGTCAATTCCTATCAACTCTAATTATTTCAGATTTTTCGCCCCGCAAACTTCGGAGATAAGGGGGGGGAATGGTATTTTTTTGGACATTTTTCATCATATGTCGAAAACTGTGAGACATTAAATAAAATAAAAATATATTTTGAAATGTGCAGATCAAGCCCTTTCATATGATATGTCACTTGACCTAGTAACCCCACTTTAAAATTTCGGACCCCCACTCCGGCCCCTTTTGCAATAAAAATACAAATCTTTTTGGATTTTTTTCATTTGCAATAAAGTTGAATAAGCATTCTTTATAACTGTTCCAAATTTCAAGTCTATAGCATAAGTAGTTACTGAAATAACCAGGTGTGACAGACAGACAGACAGACAGACGAAGTCGCACCATAAGGGTTCCTTTTTTACCATTTTGGTACGGAACCCTAATAACATAGCTAGATGAAATTGGCCCTAATACTGATATTCAGCCACATCTATAGACTAGAACACTAGTTTTTTTTATATAATGAACAATAGGCTAGCGTTTGACCGCCTTCTCGGCTAATGTTAAGTGATAATGCGGTCTACAATAGAGCATGCTTACCTAGAAGAAACCGATAAATCGATGGTTCGGGTTTTCTAATAAAAAAAGTGCAATACCCTATTTGTAATTCAAACTAAATCAAACGATTTTGTTCTAATGATTATGAGCTGTGATCGAGGACACTCTTCGAAAACCACTTGTTATTAAGTTATTAAATATTTAAGTGATTCTCAAAAATCATATGACCCGAGCGGGATTTGAACCCGCGACCTCTGCCGTTCCGTGGCGTGCTCTGTCCAACTGAGCTACCGGGTGTCGCCCAACTCATTTGAATTTTGAGATCCCTTTGTACACGCTTCTTAGGACACACCACTTGATATTTTTGGGTTGCAATCTGAAAACTAGGTACAATCATTTTCCGTAAACATCATAGTTCTACCAATAAACCGGGAAACAGCATTTCCGCGTGGAAATTAAAATAAAAAACGGGTCAGCTATTTATTACCATGCGCTGTAAAACTCTACTAAAGGAAATGAGTTACGGTACGGTACATCGCACACGAGGCGAGGAAAGGGTAAATGCAACTAGCCGCGTATATAATATATTATGCGCTTGCAATATTACTTATTTTACAGGGAGAATAATTTTCGAACTAGTCTCATACTCTAAGCTGCTACTAAGAATTTTCTTACTGAAAATGAATGCATTTTAAAATGGTTTATCACAGAATTTAACTGAAGACTCAGCATTACTTAAAGGACGTTGGTCGTTTTGGGCTTGATATGGTACAGTAATAAAAGCATAATCAAAAATAAAAATATATTTTAATTGTTCTTTGCCTAATTTATCTTAGAGATTAAGAATTGGAATCAAAAATCTAAATAAATAAGAAATAAAATGATTATGCCGTTGACATTTTGAAAAAACCAATAGATAGATAATAGAACCAACCTCCATAGAATATCATGTCGACAGCAACTAAAACCTTTGAATTGAGAACTCATTAGTCGGGCTATACTTCATTGGATCATTCACACCATACTTAACCTCACTGTCACAAATACGAAGATTTCTCTTTAATCCAATTACGTACAAAAACAAATAAAAAAATAATTTAAATACTCTTGAAATACTCGATCACACCAAACTAATTTTATATCTGTACCGACATACACAATCTGAAGCCCAAGGTTCTATGGGTGTCCGCTGTGTCCTTTAGTTTCAACCAATCAAATGGCTTGAAACGAAACTTGTACCTAATGCTTGAGTCTTGAGTGGTGTAATATACACATATTTGTTTAGGTAGGTAGGTATGTGTACGTCCCTAATCAGTGAATTATAGCCTATTAAGCACTTATATCTATTTTCGCATCTCAAATCACTATATCGTACAGTAAGTGTACTTTGTGTACTGTACCCCGATCATGAGTTTTTTTGACGTGTAGTATCGTTAACGTAAGCATATTTTGAATTGAAACTACACGTTTGTTACACAATACTTATATAAATTAAATACATAATTAATTTCTCTATATTTTTAAAAATGTGCAAATTGTATAAAATTTCATCAAAATGTTCCAGAACTGCTGTATTTTAATTCAAAATATGCTTACGTTAACCAAACTATACGTCAAAAAAAGTCATGATAGTGGTACTGTACTCGTAAATTTTAACACATTTTTTTTATATACCAAGACCTACCGCGCTGTATATAATAAGTAAATACCCATAACAAGTTTGTAGTCCCATAAATCTCACTGCAATGGTTGTTTTTCGGGACGTAAACAGAAAATTTATCGCTTCACATGTCTGATAGAAAAAAAATTGAGATAAGTTACTTTTTCGAGATTCACTAGGGAAATGAATAGTTACTTAGGAATGGTACAATTTCAATGTTAAGTTTTTGTGTATCTTATTTCACATAATCACAGATTTGCGAGCGTTAATCGTCGTCATCATCATACATAATATAAATCTGTCGATACAGTTTTTCGGCCGTATGTATTATGTATAAAATGTTAAAGCTATCATTCTTCTGTTGTGAAAAAATAATGGTAGAATTTGAATGGTAGATATAGCTTAATCTCTATCTCACACTGGAATAATGATGGCAGTAAAAGGTCAGAGTAACAATACTTTTCTACATGGCAAACAATTTCAATTCTCTGTTGAGAACCTCCTCCTTTTTGAATTCGGTTAAAAATATATCTGAAATTTCACGCTCTTTATTCCTTTAAACAAAAAGCAAATTACAGCACAATTGTAAAACGCTAGTCATTTGAAAGTCAAATGTGAAAGTGTATTATGAAAGTGAAGTCGCGGCTCCGGGCTAAAAGGGTCACTTTTGTCTTGCCCAGAACGTTAGGGTCACAAAGCGTTTGTGGTCAAAAGGCCGTTACGTGACTTGCGGATTTAGGAATGGGAAAATATTTCTTTTTGGATTTTAGTTTTTCTGTGAAGTTGAGAAGGGAGGGTTTTTAGTCGGTCAGCGGTATTACTTTTTTGGAAAAAGGTTTAAGTACATTTTTGTGTTGTTAATATTATATCTGTCTACGCTTGGTCTACGCTTTATGCTGTTCTCTAAGGGCGGGTTGCTTCAAACCATCTGTATTCGTAAGTCAGTACGTAATCGTTAAGTCAGTATGAAATTGTCATACAAGCCGCCATATTTGACGGTTACAGATACGTAACTGTAAGATGAAACAACTATAGTATTAACTAGTATTAAAATTCGGCCGTCTTCTTCACACAGAGAGTCATCTCCTATCAGTGGGAACGATATCTACCTAATTACCTATAGCCTGTTATAATATACTATGTATAAACTTAAAGCTGGTCAAGCAATAGAGCTCTACAAAATAAACAGCCAGCTAAAAAAGAAGACGCTCGCTTCACTCTGACATAACACACCACAATATGTATTATAACGCAGGAGAATTAACACAATTATGTGTACGAAAATTAATCTTTCAAAAGTTCGGTTCACTAACCCCTGGGTCGGGAGAGTTTCATCAAAGCTGAAACAAAATCCAGGTCCAATTAATCATACAGTTGCGTACTTTGGCTGTACCCATTGCAAAGTTGGGTAATTACTCAAGTGAAGTGAAAAACGGACCTCCGGATGACGGCTAAAATATGGTGGATGTGTGTCACGCCTTGTATGGCATGATAGATATGAGGTGGTGGGTATTGTGACGTTAGGTTTGAATTGGTAATTCATTGGTGGTCATTTTGGACTGTATGAATTTTATATTTTTTAAGTGAAACATCTACTGGTGCGCCAAGGGTAAGACTGACTTGTATCCCGTGACGGCAAGCGACATGACGCTGTCTTATGCCATCATGCTCTCTCTCCACCACCGCTCTCTTCCCCTGAGTATGCGTTCTGATGTTTCATATTTGCCGGGCATCCCATGACGGCCACATTTTATTTAGAAGTTATAATAACCAACATTCAATCAACTGCAATAAACACCAAACAAAATACAATATTGGAATAAATGAATTACCTGATGCATGGCAAAAAAAAAAAAGCTGAAGTTTTGTTTATACATGGACCGATAGTTCTATGTAGGCTCATTAGTAAGTTTATCATAGTTATATAAGGTCCTCAATTGAGTGAATATCTTTGTGATTCGTATGAGAAATAACGCTCATTAGTAAGTCTACTTGTTATACTTATTTAAGTTCCTCATGTACTACACTCGACGCCATTGACGGTCGACCACTTTTCACCCTTATATTCTTAGTAATAAGGTCCAAAAGTGGTCGACCGTCAATGGCGTCGAGTGTACCTACATAAGTAAATACCTTTGTATTAATACTATTTATAATAATTAATAAAATTAATAAATATAAATAATAATTAATAAAATACTTTTGATCATTCAAGGGGTCATGTTAAGATCCTCTTGCTGTTCGAAAACCTTAAAAGATCTCTATGAAATTTTAATCAAATTGGACGCTCCAATGTCCTACTAGCACCTTTCTATTAATCTAAACAAACTTATTTTATCCAGGCCTTTACACAAAGCCACACGTCAACACATCAAAACACCGCAATGAATTCTAAAAGCCGGGCTTCACTTATTACGTCACACCTTCTAGTTACGAGGCCTCGGGGAAATTCGGACCGAAGGACCAACAATGCTGGACGGGTCGTTACCCCTGAAATGGCATGGAAGATGTATTGGAAGGTGTACGCGCGACCTGAATCTTCATTTGTCATTGGAATGAGGCCTTTGTTTATTGTGCTTGATTGCATTGGTTACCATACCTGGTTACCATACCATGGTTACCATATATGAACTGATTTTGATTAAAATTGGAAGAAATATCAAAAATAACAATTATTGTAATACACAGAATTTTTGATACTTACTTTCAATAATTGTGTTCATATTTGTATGCCTAGCTGAAAATAATTGAAATTAATTTTACTTACGTAATGTACCTCCATTAATCTTATCAAATTTAATTTTGTGTCTGTCTAAAGCTATATTATTTATTAATAAGTCGTCTATCTTGCATCATTCTCGTACTTGATTTATTTTCATAAATATTAGATGTGACGATTGATGTTTGAAATTATAATAACATAATCTCATGGAATGTAAACATAACGGACGAAATAGTTCTTATAAAAATTTAAAATTTAAAAAACCCGACTGCCAAAAAAACAACTAAAAAGTTCAAAACAAGAGCACTTTTCAAGCAGTCTGATGCAGTTGGTGGCAATTATTTGTGTTAAATCTTAGATTTTATGCCACCAACTGCATCAGACTGCTTGAAAAGTGCTCTTGTTTTGAACTTTTTACTTGTTTTTTTGGCAGTCGGGTTTTTTAAATTTTTAATTTACTATTTTTATTTTTCACTTTTTAGTTTTTAATATATTTATATATGTTTTCGTAATTGTCTTTTCGAGCCCTTCATTTTGATACCCCACATCCACATGATAGGTTTTGAGGAAAACAAACTTCTTGAAGACGCCAAAAATCGACCATTTTAATATTTAATAATTTTGATATTGCCAGTGTCACTCTCACAATTAAGACGAATCTAACGACACCTCTCATGCTAAAATCCATTTAGCCGTTTAGGCTACAGAGCGTGCCAAAGAAATATACATACATACATACAAACATACATACATACACTCGAAAAACATAACCCTCCTTCTGGCGAAGTCGGGTAAAAATATGGTTCTCAAATATACAAACAATAAAACCTTGGATCAAAAATATTTGCTCAAAGTGGAATCTAATCTCTTGAATGAATAACAAAACAATCCATTAATACGTCGCTATGCAGGCCTGATGTATCTAAGAGGGAGTGAGCCGTGAGCCCAGGGACATTCCATCATCATTTTGTTTGCCCATCCATCGTTTATGGATGTCAAAAGTTGAGGGCGCGCCGCATCGACCTGGCTTTTGTTTGTGCAGAAAACGATTATTTTTAAAAATGGATTCCGCGTGGGCTGTTTTTTGTGACCCGGATTTGCTCCACGTGCTGAATTTGATTCTATTATAATATTTACTTCTGTTATAAACTCCTTTGCGATTTGGAAGACAGCACGTTTTAAACTGAGGCAGACCCAAGCTGACGACGTTGAACAGGGTTTCGGGAATATATTCATCGATTTATTTTCTATAAATATTTGTCCATTGTATTTTCAAAATTGTATTAGTAACATGTGGGAACTGTTTTGGATTATTATATATTTGTTTGTTTGTACTATTTTCTTATCATATTGTATGTTTCACAGACCGGAAAGTCTTAGCTAATAAAAACAGAACTGTATGAAATATACACTTGACTAGACCAATCCGTGACTAACTTTGATGATGATAAAGCATCTTCATTTCAATTTTAAAAAGTGAGTATGTGAAAATCGTTTGCCTATCAAATGATAAAAATATCTGAAATAATCCTGTAATGCTCATGCAAATATTTTGTATGTGTACCATAGTAAACTAAACAATAACCCGAACTGAAGAACTTGAAAATATTTGGCATACAGCCAAATATCTTCAATATTGAATCAAAACGAATTTTAAAGTATCAATTTGTCTCTTTTCTGCATCGAATAAATGACAATTTTATAATAATTTTCTGAGTAGGTACACACCTCTACGATGCCTTTTCAAAAAATAATGCACAAACCGTACAAAAAATACTCAGCAATGTGCTCTGAAGATACGTAGATATATCATATCCTAGATGTACACAAATCCCCATTTGATTACGTTGAAACATTCGGAACGGATCGCTGGTAATCCGGTTTCCACATTTCATTTTTACAACTGGAGTGGAGTTAACTGCATACGTTGCAACTTTATCTCGTTTTTACGGTTTGAATTTCAAATACAACCGCATTACAGTTTGTAAATTGACTTTTAGTTCCATGTAATCTTTATGGAATTACGTAGATGAAAATCTGCGGTTTCACCCCCGTTGCTCGGCTCCTAAGGGATGTAGCGTGATGTTAAATAATTCCATGTTATATAAGTCATACAAATAGGTATGATATAACAAAAAGGAATTATTTTTATTTTTGTTACTATTTTACTATAGGTACCGGATTTCCCTCACCCTTCGTCACTGCAACCCCGAATTTCCGTCGATAATGGTAGGGTCTCATGAGCCAAGATTGATGGGACACTATTCAGTACACCGGACGGTGGTATCAAATATGTTTTGGGCGACAAAAACAGGAATAGCCCTTTGTTGAATAACTCTTTTATGCATAACGCATCTTTGATCATATATAACACGATTGTAATATTATTTGCTGTGTGTGCGTGAGGTCGTGGGTTCGATTTTCGGGTCGGGTAAAGCGTTATTGGATATTCCATCAAGAGCAAAACATTAAAATAGTTATAACCAACATTTTGTCAACGTATAACACAAAAGTAACCATAATTATATTTTATTACCACCACCACTATTATGCAATATGTAACCAAAACTTTAAATTAAGTCTTGTCAAACTTTGGTTATTCCTCAACAAACTTTGGTTTTTCCTCAAATAGCCGAAGTAGTGCGGTTAAATATTTTTTTCACTGTTTGCGTTCAGTAGTAGTCTGGAGTGGGGATTTGTTCCCGGTTATTCTGCCCCTTATTAATAAAAATTAAAATATTGTGTCGGGCAAATCGCAAAACTGGATCTAAAGAGAGCTAACTCAAAAAAATTAAATGTTTGAATTTGCCATCTAGTAGGTACCTAGATTTAAAGAGAGCGAATTCAAAAATGTAAATTTTTGAGTTAGCTCTCCTTACATCTAGGTGTGCGAATTAATGTGAATTTCATACAAAATGTTCTGCCACTAGAGCACCCGAAAAGTGTGAACGGGGTGTAACACGATCTTTACTCAACGACTTTGCGTCCGCCGCAGTAGGTATAATATAGGACTCACTGATTAAATTCATATTTCATTTATTTTGTTTGCATTGTTGTTACGCACATTTGTTATATTAAAAAACAAGTACCAAAATATCACAAATCCATTGTCATTTCTAACCGATTTCACAAAACTGTCAAGTTAGCTGCTACGAACATACCAACACACGCCAAAAAATGATCGACGTAACAAAATACAGTTAACAAAAAACCTCTTATATTATTTTCGGTTTGTTATTGTATTCCACACAACTGTTATGTCATGGATGCCGCAAAGGTAGGTATAAATATAACAAGCTCTTTCAAAGCCCGCTATTATATTGTACTTTCCGCTAAAATAATATTATGTAAAATACCTTATGAAAATGTTCGCTGCCTCTGGATAAGTACCATTTTACTTAATTTAACAGATAATTTCATACCTACTGTCCCTCAATATTCAAACTTTTGTTTTACTCAATGGTCGGTTTGCATTACTTAAGGGTTTTTGCCTACAAAATCTTTAAGTAATCTTTAAGACCAACAATCAAAAAAAACAGCGATTTTGAAGGCGCAGTGATTGCACACAGTGATAGGCACGGTAGATGTTTTATGCTTTTTCTATTTAACAGACGCCTATTTTAAAACTCTTCCTAAAATCTAAGGTATTAAAAACCGTAAAAAAATTAGGCGATTTCTTATGGTACTTTGGACATTTAGAAACAGTATTTGTTCATTACCTTTTCATTTTTTACGCCTATCGGTATGGGACATAAAAGCTTGTGTAATGTATACTGATAAGTTTGTCACTAAATATTGCGTGTATTTTTTCAAACAGTGGAGTACACATTACACGTCAGTTGAGGTTGACGCCGCCGGGTCGGGCATTTCACGGAAACGCTTACCCACAAAGGCTTTCAGGGCATTTCAAGCTACAAAAGGAACAACGGTTAACTCGACGCTACAGTGACTACGATTTATTAAAACACTAGCGACCCATCCCTGCTTTGTACGTGCAATCTACTCATGTGGTGACATGTCAAAACATCGAGAATTCTGTGATGTATCTAAGTTAGATAATCTAACTAATATTACACATGCGAAAGCTTGCATGAATGTTTGTTACTCAATCACGCCAGATCGGCTAAACGGATCTGAATGAAATTTGGCACAGAGATAGATGGCACAGAGAGTTTTTATCTCGAAAAACGAGAGCGGAAGCTAGTAATTAATAAATTCACTAAATGGTGGTGAAAACCGCATTAAAATCCATTTTGTTGTTTACAAGAATTAAGCGATAAACATACACACGAAAAGTGACTTTATTTTATGCTATTTATAGATAAGTATGAAGGAAGAAAATGTGAAATAAAAAAATGTTCTGAGCGGAGGCAAAGCATAAGCATATATGCTTTGGATTGTTATCCATGGTTTTGTTACTCTAACTATATGTAAATGTAGTTTATTTTATTTTTAGATTAATAAATATCAAATTCCAGGCTATTAAAATAGTAAGACACGTATACAAAAGTGATATTATAATCTGTATATACATATATTATGAATTATTTTCTTTTCTATGCAAGTTTGTCTTTAAACCGTGTTCTTCTCTGATTGAACATTCATGAAGCGGTGCTTTCGGTATAAATATGCACATACATATTTACAAAAGAAAAAGACACTCAAACTTATGTAACAGAAAATTAATTCATGACTTACACAAAGTATGATAATGAAACACGTCTTGTTGGACTTTCATCTTATTACCTTTCTTCAAAAAGTTCTTTTACGACAGATTTTCAACGTCACGCTTGAATACTTCATCTAAGTACTAGAAGTTAAGCGAGTTTCCAAGATGTTGCGTTAAGTGTAGTCTCCCTACTCATAGCTAGGACAATGGGTTTAAATTTCATGCTACGGGAAGACGGAATGTTAAAATTGGAATGTAAAAAGTAACGGTATAGTGAACTCAATTTTTACGGAGCGTAACGAAAAAGGGACTTTTTGAATGCTTTTTACCTATATACTTTTACCCAACTGTCCCAGACGGAGAGTAGGTAATGTTTTTATGTATATAATATGTATGTATGTCTATTTCGTTGGCACCGGCTTGATGATTTCAACATTGTGAAGTGTCGTTAGATTCGTCTTCATTGTGGAGTGACATAGGGTATTCTATATCACGCAGTTGGGTTTTTACTTTTGCTTTTTCTGTCTAAAAATGTTGTTTATTTTGTCACAGTTGATTAATTTATCGTATTTTCATGCTATAATAGGTAGTCTAGTAAGAAGACATTGAGTTTTTTTTTAAAACATTACAATTTCATGCGATTACATTCGGGCCCAGTGCGGGATGGTGGACGTCACATATCTTCGAAATTTTGGATCTATGACATGCCTAGATGCCTACGACTTGTAAGTTGCGTCCGCTACTACTAGGACATCACTGCTTCCCAATAAATAGGATATATATTAATTTATCGTTTTGTTAAATGTTTATAGGGGAGAGTTGGCTATATCGTACTGCCATTTTAATCGTATCACATCTAGATTTCCTACAAAATAATCATATTTTTCTACACGATTTAAGCATCTTGACGGCTAAATCGTACCAATGGCAGACCTTCGGGAAAACTACAGTTTATAGCTATGGAAATGGAATCCTAAGAAATTGATTTCTCTGTTTAAGATAGGCAAGATACTAAACTTTGATATGCATACTCACTCATATTTGTAAGTCTCTTAACAAACAAAATATCCGAAGCTAACTGAAAACTGGTACAATATAACCTACTTTCCCCTATATACCATACCTAATACCATAAAGTGATAGTGCGTACAATCTCTCCCAATCCGATCTGAAAAAGCAGTGGAAAACCTTTATCGAAAATGTCTTTTATCTAAAACGTCTTTCGCTGTATCTACATTTTCTAAACACAGCAGTTACTTCTAAAACAAGATATAAAGGAGATGACGGTCGCTACCCACAATGGGCCTGTGATTTTGGGTCTGAAAATTCTTACGGAGCACAACGGTGGCGGCAAGTCAATTTCGGCCGCACCGCGCCACTCGCAAGACAAGAATAACAATGTCTCTAAAAGTGAGAAGTTCCTGACAAGAGCGAGAATTAACGAGACCACTCGACTACCAGGGACGAATTTAGGTGACGGTGTCAATATCATTAGGTGGAAGGAAAGGGTAAAAGTTTTATTATCATTTGGTTTGGCTGAATTTAGCTGAAAATTATGTTTTGGATGATAGGTATAATATAGGCATTTTTAAGCAATAACAGTTTGAATTATTCTAATAACTTAGGTATACCTACTCCTTTGTGTATATGTCCCAATTTTTAAGTCTTTTTGCACTGAATAAAAGTTTTATCTATTTAATAATAGGATCTATTTTTAGTAAATATCAACTATAGTATAAGTCCTTTTTCCTACCGTCATGATGCTTAAACTTTACGCCATAGCTTGTATAGTCTTATCAGCTCTTACAAGCTCATTGACCTCTCAATGCTCTTTATTTTAATATTATCACAACTCACTCTATTGTGTAAATGTAAATTTCATGCTTACAAACCAACTTGATAAGAAGGTAAAGTAATCACGTCTGCAATAATTGTGTACTAATTTGTGTATTTTTTACACATACCTACAAATTGGTATCTATATTAAAAAAAGAGTACCTAACTGGACTGAACAACCCTAATAGTATTTCAGAGCTACAACATCACGTACTTAGAATAGGTAAAATTGATTATTCGATTATTATTTCAATTAATTTTGATTCATTTCACTATAACATTATAAACTTTCCCCCTTGCAAATATATACGAAATAAAATACGGTACTTGACTATTTTTTTTTATTGTGAATCTGTAAACTATTTAAAAAAAGATAATTAACACCAAAAAAACCGATGAAACATCTACAAAATTGGCAAAGTTAAGTGTTTTAAAATGATTTGCTAGACACGGACGGTACTATAGCGCAGTGACGTAATACCACCTATGTCCGCTTCGCGCGACAACGACGCGACGGAGCGATACTCCCTCCAAAAACTTTAAAAGCGTCTATGTTTTCCATTTTGTGATAATTTTTTTTTTTTTTTTTTACTTTTTTGTTGTTCCTATTCCTTCATTGTAATAAAATAATTTATATTTTGTACTTTTTTAATAGTAGTCCACTACGTATTATGACAATCATTATATAAACATAAAAAAATATAGGGTTATATCTACCGACGTTATTCATTGCATAACTTTATTGTGTTTATTTTTAAGACCCTAATGTAGGTATAACAAAACATAAATCGTTATTTATATACATAGTAGTTAGTTTATTAATTTTTCGGTTTACACTTGAGGTGCGGCCCTGTCACCCAAGTCAGCTCAAACTTTAATGAGGGTGTGAGTTCAGTCGATTACTGAGCCTTATGAGCTGGCAAAATTGAAATGCTCCCTCACTTGTTTCATAATAATATGCAAATTACATCGTTCCAAGTATTCCCTCAGACCCCGGTTCATTCCTCCGGCCACGGTGTGAAGGAATTTATAAAAATAAATAAATTTCATGTATCTTGCCCATAAAAGATTTAGTAGGGACCGTAACATTTCCTTTTGCAGTGATTGTTCCCTTCCCGGTTAGGCGTGTTAAGTTAATAATTTTATGTACATTTCATTAATATAATTTTAATTCCTCTACTCGTATAATAACATACCTAGTTTTTATTGGTAAATGAGTAGGCTATGTGGATCATACGTACGTTTAATGGTATTTAGTACAATAATAGACGATAAGACGACAAGGACTTTTCTTGCTACATGACACAATTGTTTATAAGTGACGTACATTCAAATAAACTTTTTCTTCGAATAAACACTTTGTAGGTATACAACCTCCATCAGTTTTGTTATAGATTTTTCTCCACTCGTTTAATGCTGGCTACGATGTTTGCACGGATGTTTCGGTATATTTTTGTTTTGTTTTTTTTTCACATGCATATTATTTTTATTTTTTTTTATTTATATAAATAAGTACATAATCGATTCAAAACTGCTTTAATTCTATCAGATAAAATAAAGCAATCAATAATTATACGTATTCAAGACGCAACTACATATAATTTCTAATAAAGTGTTGTACATTCCCGTCACTTTTATACCTCGAATTGGCACATCTCTAAATAGAGGTTGTATGGAGAGCACAACACTGATTGGAGCTGATTCGTTACCCAACACAGAGCTCTTGTTAATCTTAACGAACGTCGCACTGGGAAAGTGCTTGATAACTTTGTTTAGTCACACTCTGCGATGTATAGCAAAACAACTGTAAACAGGACCCTAACAGGATCTTGTTTGGGAAAATCGTATTATGTTGCCTTCAATTTTCGATGAACATGTTAACCACCATGTCTAGAGGCCCCCTAAAACTGTTCAAAAGGGTTTTTTTATATCACAGTGGTGGCAAACAGATGTACAGCCCGCCTGATTTTAAGCAATTATCGTAGGCTACAAGACCCTTTAAAATGAGGACTTGCTGTACCGATAGCTTAAAGATAGCAGGTTCCCCGCTGTCAATACAGCGCATCCTCAGTAGTTATGTCAACGTTATTCACCATAGGAACACAACACTACCAAAAAGCAGTATTATTTGGCTGTAGTTTTCTGCAAGGTGGAGGTACTTTCCGGATATTTCTGGATGGTCTCGCGTTTGATCTTTATCTTACTCGATGTTATGTACTACGCGGGATAAGACATTGACGATAGCCATCAGTTGCAGTCGACTCTACTCCTTAATTACATTTCACGGCACCCAAGGGTTTTTATAAACAGCATTAACAATGGTCTCTAAATGGTATTTTCGCGACGTGATTGCCGCTGCAAACTGTCGCTCAATAGAAAGCAATCTCAGTTCGTAGAAAGAAAGGTCATGTTTGCAGTCGTCGTGGTATAAATGTGTAGGTATCTTTTAAGTAGAAGTTTTTTTCATCAAATCTTTTGGGATGGTAATTATTGGAATACTAAATACTTTTTAAATTGGACTGAAGTAATGAAAATGAAATTGAAGTGGTGCGAATTAATCGTCTAGAGATTGCTTTTCATCTAGGTATTACGTAGATCAATCAAGAAAGCTTTAATTAACTGCCTATGTGAAAAATAGGTGCCTACTTATTAGTTTATATATAATTATACATATATTGATATACTTACGGTCGGTTGAATTTTAATAGAGACTTTAACCATACAATTTATATCGTTAAAGTCTCCTTTAAAACTTAATGACCTTTTCTGCAACTCAATGTTAGTAATTTATTTTAACAATTTTAAGGAATTTAATTGATAATATTGTAACACAACATAACCCTATTAATAATTTAATCGTGACGGTAAATCAAATTGATATTAGTATAAGTTCTCGAAAATACCAGACAACTTCATTTAGTTTATTCAGCATTTCTTTGGCTAGATCTATCAGCAGGCAAGTCGCATAAAGAATTTATTTATTTGAATAAATGTTTTGTTCTTTACCGAGGTTCTAAATTAAATGTATTGAGGGTACATAATAATTTTGAACAAGGCTGTCTCAAAGGACGATCCTAGATTACATGGATTTTTCTACAAGCAAAATAAATGTACTTCTGACAAATTAATTATCCGACAAAATCTCGGATAGCTTTGGTGACTACCGAAATCGAAAAATTTAATTAACCCTTTTCACCCCATTACTACCTACTACCGTTACTCCCCATTTACTACCCCGCCTAGGCAGATTTACTTTCAAAATTTACCAGGAGGAAGAATTTAAGGGTACCTACTTCTTCCTGTTTTTAACGAGTTCTAATATAATATAGCGAAAAATTGGGACAACCCTGAATTAATGTTGACCATCTTTTATGAAAAATTATCGTGCCAACCCACAAGTGCTGTATCTTCCCAAGTAAATATAATATAAAATATCCTAAACTCAGCGAATTTAAATATTCAAGTATTTATATTCTTCCCTCAACCAATAAACTTAAGTTTACTGAATAAATAATTCAGGAGGCGTTGGAGAAAGTCAAACTTTTTATCCTCAATAGCACTTTTATTATGCTAAAGGGAATAAGGATTAACAGCCAGCCGATGCTGAACTTAAAGCTCAAAGTAATTATTAATAAAATTGATACTTCTAATGTATCAATATATAGTGGTTACTGGTGAACTATAGAATCGAAGAACCGTTTTCGTCGTGAAAATTTCTCTTGTGGCATTGTATTTTCAAGATCGTTTTGTGGGTCAAAATGTCTTTTAAGATTCGTGACAAAATGATTGCTTTTCAAATCAAAGGAGTTCCGATTGGGGTTCAACCCTTGACATTTTTTTACGGTTCTTTTTTCTTTGAGCTATTTTAAATTGGAGTATGAAAATTTTTTGGTCTCGTCAAAAATTCCGAGTGGATAATTAATGTCAGTTCAAGAAGTTTTTTATGTTGTTTAGTTAATATTATTTAAAACATTAAACTGTCAGCGACAAAGGCTGATTAACGCTTTTTATTTTTTATTGCATTTTAATTGAAACAAAATTATTCGGTACAATGTTCTTCACTTTACTTGAAACCTGTGTTGAACGACTTTTGTCCCGGACGGTACCATACATATTCCATTTGGATGAACATTTTGCCTAACTCCAACCAGTCAAGTGAGCATTTCTAAAGCCACGGTACAAATTTTCCGCCAAAAGAAACAGTAATGTTCAATCAATCATGGCGCCTAAGCCTTCCCGCGGAAAATCGTCGTCATCAAGTCTGTATACTTTAGAACAAAAAAGTTAAACTGTACATAAAAGATGAGGCGACTCACAAATGAGTTTTATAATAGAAAAAGTTTTCATATAAATAATTACGGAAATATAAAGCGTTTAAAGGTGTAATAAGTTAAGATGGATGGGGGCGCTCGTTTATGTTCCGGCGTTGACTTTTTAAAGAGTTCTGTAATGTAATTATTAAGTTTTTTCAATATTACTTTGCCAAACGCTACATTGAAAAATGTGGACTAACCAAAATATGTTTTTGACTACAGGTTTAAATGATTTTTATTTTATTTTAGTACCTACCTTTGATTTTATTTTTTATCCTAAGGGATTTTTAAAATATCTCACATTGCTCTCACATATTAGGGCATAAATGTAAACAAAGAAATTGTATAGTTGAATTAGTTGAAAAAGAGTAACCATGGAGTTTCTTGTCCGTTCTTCTCCATAGGAATCTACGTTTTGGAACGGACAACTAGCTTCAACTAACGGACAAACTGACTGACAACTATTGCTTGACTATTCAAAAGTGCCTGTAAATGGTCTAATTGAAATAAATGTTTTGACTTTGACTTTGACTTTGACTCAGTTAAAAGCTTTTCGGCAAATAATAACAAAAGCTTGATTGAAAAACTCGACTTGTCAAAGTCAAAGTCAAAGTCAAAGCATTTATTTCAATTAGACCAATTACAGGTACTTTTGAATTGTCAAGGAGTCTGTCAGTTAGTCCCAATAATGAAGCTAGATGCCCGTTCCAAAGCGTAGATTCCTATGGAGAAGAACTGGCAAGAAACTCCATGGTTACTCTTTTAAATCAAATCATTACAAATAATCATGGTTACATTGTTTTTGTCGGAAATAACACAAATATGAGAGAACAACGTATAAGTCTAGAATAATAGTAAAAACAACTCCAAATATTAGCCATAGCAGTCAAGAGATGACCAGTCCCAACATACGGCGCCCGTTCACGAACATGACGCATGAATCAGCGCCATTTAGCTCGACCATTTTGAAGGGAACCGAATGACTCAACGTATGCGCCACCATCAGCAAGACATTTTTAGTGAGCATGACTTGATATCACATACTTGATAAATATAGACATGGTGTACCTACATTGTTAAATGTTGTTGGCTACTTATAACAGTGAACTTAATAATTTCATTGTAATTGATATATTGTGATATTTATAAGATATAAAAATAACCGACTTCAAAAATCCACTTCAAATAAAATAATAATTTTGGTTTCGGAAGTCGGTGGCTTTGGTTTTTGTTTGCTTTTTTTTGCCACCGACTTCCGAAACCAAAATTATTATTTTCTTTGTAGTGGATTTTTGAAGTCGGTTATTTTTTGTTAAAAAAGTTTTTTATTTTTCCCTTTTTAGTTCTTTATCCCGTGTTAGATTACTTTCACGAATTCGTTCAACAGTAAATCTTCTACGGAGTGTGTACATTTATGCATATAACTTTGTACATAGGAATGATTACATAATGTATTATATACTAAAACCTTCCTGAAAGTATGTAGATTACGTTAGTGACCCCCATCCAAATTGAATTAGAAGTTTTTGAGAAAATCGCGCACATACAAACATACATACATACATACATACATATGGGACGAATACAGAACCTCCTTTTTTGAAGTCGGTTAATAAAAAATAACTGTCATGGGCGGGATCTAAACCCGTGACCTCTGCCATACTGTGGCATCACTCTAACCACTGAGCTACCGTGTCTTGCCCACATCAGTTGAAATTTTGAATCACGCCTCATTAAAGCGTTGGTGATATCACTGATATCTATCGGAGACTAATACAGACGCCAATTGGTCTTTGGGGTTAGCTTTCAATCCAGCCAGTTGCGACTGAAATAATTTAACCCCTGTTACAACCCAATTAGCAATAACGATATCAGACGGTTGTCAACCGTTGTGTATTTTTGGTTACCTCATAAACATTGTCACAATCAGTCAATATTGAATATGAGTAGGGTAAACTGAACTGGCAGGGACGGGTCAACGTCCTCTGTGACTTAAGAGTGGTCCATTTGAAAACCATCATCAGGCATTTAATAGTGGTCTGACATTTTTGCTCAACTAGGCCTAGATATTATGCTACCTCGTTCGTCTAATGGTCATCTAAGCGTGGGGTCCGATCCCCGGGTCGGACAAAGTTTTATTACGTGTTTCTGATAAGAATTACTTAGTAGCAGCCTTGAGTCCGGATTTGTGCCTGGTTGATTGCAATAAACTCGCCCCCTATTACATGGGACTTAAACAAAAATGAAGGTGTTCTATACCTCTGCCTAAACATTCAGGGAGCACAGGCGTGATGTTATGAATTCTATTTGGCGCAGCTGTAAGGCACACATAATATTTTATATTTCGTATTTTTTGTATTAATTGTGTTCCTAATCTTATGCCCAGTAAATTATATTTCTTTCTTTCCTTACATGTACAGCCTAACTACTACAAGTCCTGCTTAGCACCATTGATCAATATATTATTAAGGTCATTATTTAGCCAAGCCTCTCTTTGCTATAGTCACCCTATTTCATAGGTGCGGTCAAAGTCGTAATTTACAACTTTACGATGAAATATTTTATACAACAACACGAACTAAGCCTACCAGGCTACCATAGTCCATTACTGAAACTAGGTCTAACTTTAGCTGCGCTGCGTACTCCCGAGGTATCGTCTTTCTCCCTCACACTGGGTGTTCGTAGAAACCTTTTTCAGGCCCTTGTAATATTTTATTACCACAATACAGAATAAAGAAAAAATGTGTTTCTAGTTACAAAAAAATCGAATACTTAAAGCCTAGGAGTATTATGTTATGGCTGGAAATCCCGCTTAACGTCCATAACAAAATCCTCATAAAGATTGTTCCCTCACAAACAGCAACCCAGAATCCTAATTTAGTATCGCAATCAACAATACAATCGCGAGAACAATCAGCACAATCTATTCCAATTCATATTTAAATTTTACAAGGCGTCATAAAATCTGAATGTACGAAGGCAGGAAATTAGCGGAGAGGTATCGTATCCGCGGCGGAGTCCGCAGGGCGGGCAGACCCGGGACTCGGGACTCGGGGACTTGGGGACTTGGGAGTCGGACTACTGAGCCGCACCTTCCGCCCGCGCCGCAGTCTCCTACCAACCACCGCGACTGACGCTCGTAGTCTCGCGATTAAAATTCCCGCACTACCGCGGAAAATATAATCTGCAATTCGTGAATTAAAATTAAAACCTCTGTGCATGAATTAAAACTCTTTGCTCTTTTCACCGTGTGTTTTAAGTGTCTGTGTTACAGTTTCATCTCGTAGTGAATTTTAATTTTCCTATGATCGCTGTCGGTCTAAGCGGCGGTTGTATAATTGAGCTTTGTTGAATTAAGGTAAGCTGCTTTTTACGGAATAATGGAAAACATTTTTACGTCGTTCTTTTTATACCGGTTTAATTTAGAAAAGCGATTTTTTTCGAGTTTGTTCGACGACTAGGTATAATACCATTTTTGATTGTTATTACTTAGTAATGAAACAACAATCCTCATTATTTTTGTTAATTGCAGTAATTTATACTGAAAATGTAATTAATACTGTTTAACGCAATTGTTTACTGTGATATTTATTTTAATTAATTAATTATAATATGACACTGTGATTTTGTTATTGCAAATATTTAATATCTTTATATTCTAGTATAAAATCGATATTAACTTAACAATACATTTATTTATAAAAGCAAACATTACTGCGTACATACAGTGCTCATAGTAAAATCTATTATTGTGTTTAGAAGATAAGCTGAGATAAGATAACAACACTACTACATTCTAGTGTCGTAATTATTTACTTTAAAACACAGATTTTTTTACTTTTTGTAGGTAGTAATTCTGTTCTTTTAAATGATATTTTCATAGTGATGTCGGAATGAGAAGCAGCAATCATCCATTACGATTATGCCAACAATTTGTAATCGCCTTTTAGACAACGATGGTGGCAAACAAGCGTAGATCCCGCCTTATGGGAAGCGATTACCGTAGTCTATAAAACGCTTGCAACACCGAGTATCACATGCGCGTTGCTGACCCTTTAAAATGAGGATTCGCTATCCTGACAGCTTAGGAAGCAAGCAGGTCTCCTGTCAACATAGCGCATCGTCAGGAGCTCTGGCGACCATACTCACCACTTCTTCTTCTTTCGTGTCAATGGTTCAATTTAGATATAATTGGAGTAAAAAGTGGCCATCAGTACAGCACTAGGTGTGGCCACATTGAGATCGTCTCTTGTGCAGGTGGTTGGGCACAGTGGATAAACCAGAAAGTGCGACATCGACTGGTATTCGTCACCGCAGTCACATTCGGTACGGTCGGGATCCCTAAACCCCCATCTGCACATGTTAAGCCTGCAGCGACCAACCTGTGTGCGGAGTCTGTTTACTCACCACTGAAATATAACACTGCCAAAGAGTAGTGTAGCGACATCTGCCGACAACAGCAAAGCCTACCTACACAGCTAGACATCTGACAGTGACAACTCGTCAAATGTCACTACATGACGTCTAACGTAGAAATCCTACAAGTCGCAAGCAGAGTTTGCGGCGCAATTAGCATATAATTATGTAAACAGGAACCCGACATCAACTGTCGGGGCAGTGGCCCGCCAGACAATACCAACCGGTCTGGTAGGAGGATCCTCCCTTTTCAATGGAAGGACATTCTACCTCGTTCCTCCATTCCCCAAAAGTAGCGTTACTTAACATTTTCGTTTGCCTGGCTTGGTTCAAACAAAATTATACATATAAACATACACATACGCCACAAACGGCAGCGGTATATGAAGGGGTTTGATATTATTTTTCAGGCGTCAACCTTTTTATGCTGACACTATACAATGTAACCTCAGATCATAGAAACAAGGAGATGTGCCAAGGCGCTATCGAACTTGATGCCTGATCTTGAGCAAATTGCTCATATTAAAAACGTACGCGCTGGCGACGAACCGAACACGGTCGATGGTATATATACAGTGTTTTAGTTTAGTGCTAGTCTTAAGTGACGATTAACAGTGTTAGATTGAGGGTGTGCGGAATGTTCAATGCGTGGGAGATCTTTTTATTCACAAGGAGCGCTTAATTATGCGCGTAATTGTATCGAAAAGTGTACTAAAAGTGGCATCAGTTGTTCCCGTACTAATTTGCTATGATGGCATATCTCCTTGTTTCTATGATCTGAGAATGTAACAGTAGGTAGGTACCTGGGCGACCGAGCTTTGCTCGCGGGATTTTACAGGTATGACACCTATACAGCATCTAACAAAAACCCTGTTCGATCCCAAAGGGGGCCATTATGCTCATAATTATAAACAATATATTTTCTATGACATAACTCCGAAATCGCAAAAAAAAATCAGCTGTTCCATACATTTGTGTTCACATAAATCGATAAAATGTATGGAACAGCTTATCCTATAACTTCCTACTAATACTATAAATGCGAAAGTTTGTGGGTGTGTGTGTGTGTATGTTTATGTGTATGTTTGTTACTTCTTCACGCTGGAACGGCTGGACGGATTCGGATGAAATTTAGCACACAGATAGATTATAGTCTGGAATAACATATAGGATACCTTTTATCCCGGAAAATGCGGGCGAAGCCGCGGGCGGAAACTAGTACAGGATAAAATTAAAACCAGTACGGATTTTTGGGAGGTGAAATTACTCATGAATATGATCAACTTTTATTATGGGACCGACACTGAAATATATAAAAAAACAGCTTTTCCCTACAAAAATGCACTACAACACGATCAAAACGTATGGAACAGCTGATTTTTTTTTTCATATTTCAGTGTCGGTCCCATAATAAAAGTTGATCATATTCATGAGTACTTTCGCCTCCTAAAATATCCGCACTGGTTTTAATTTATCCTGTATGTGGGATCGAACAGGATTTTTGTTAGTTTATTATCTAAATACAAAATTTTGTACAAATTGTTAGAGCCATTTCCGAGAAATAGTAGATAATACGTATAAACAAGAATTGCTTACTATTAGTGATGGGTTTCTGCCCAGGCAAAAACCCTGAAACGATTTTTTGCCTGGGCAGAAACCCAACTATATAGATGGGTTAATGCCCGGGCATAAACTCGAAACGGGGTTTTTGCCCGAGCAGAAACTCTTACTATATGTAATAAGATTAGACAAATGTGGCTCATCAAAAGAATGATTCCTTTTAGAATACGGTACCTATTTTTTTGGGCACCAACGCAATAAGCACCAAAGATTGTCAAATGGGAATATATATTTGATACTTACAGTCGGTTACAGAAAAGGTCATTAAGTTTTAAAAGAGACTATAACCGTACAATTTCTATGGTTAAAGTCTCCTTTAAAACTTAATGACCTTTTCTGCAACTGAATGCTAATGCATTTGTGCTCAAAATAGGTGTTTATGTGTATACATTTCCTTGCTCAAATGTGTCATTTTGTCTAACGTTATATGAAATAGAGTATTCATATTTTATACATAATTATAAAATATAGATAATACGACATCAACCGTCTAGTTGTTTCCGTATCAATATTGATACATACATTATTGTATTTCAAGGTATCATGTTCACCTATTCTTGTAGTTCATTTTATAGACATTATATAATACTCGTAGATATATTACGTAAGCCATATAAGAGTAGGAAGCTCGTACGCTTTAAATATAAAAAAAAAATTATGAGGTCGTAACCTCAATGCGTAGCAGCGTCTTTCTACAGGTGGGTGCTACGAGTATTACGAGTTCGTAGTACGTACAACGTAGTTTATACTACATATTTGTAAATATGTAGGTAGCATCGAGTGCAAAAAACTAGCTGCTGCAGGGATTTATATTAACCACCTTACCACCAAGAGTATCGTCAGGGGTATGGTTGGTGGGTCCGCAGCGGAAAAATCTTAAGCTTCTAACAGACGACGTCCTTTTTGTGCGATTGAGAATGAAGCGTCTAAACAATTTGTAAAACTTCTCCGATTGTTCGGGCGCTTCGTTCTCAATCGCGCAAAAAGTACGTCGTCTGTTAGAGATCTAAGCGTCGCACACATTGGTCCAAAGTTTCAATCCTAAATCGGGTAAAAAGGGTAATTGGGTTGCTCGACAAAAAAAAAATCAATCATAGCTCGAGATTAGTATTGCTCCTAATAATGGCGATAGGATCGCGATCTCTCCCGTATGATATTATGGACACACATACCTTTATCGTCATTTATGAAGAGTGCATGTATTCGTACGATCGATAGGTTTAATTTTATTTTTCGTGTTTATTTAGTGGTCCGTATATCACATTAGACCTTTGCAATTTTTCCTGAATATGCGATTATTTATATTGATTGGTTAAATAAAAAAATATGAAAAATCCGGACAAGAGCGAGTGCGTTCCGGTTGTGTGGGGACCCCCTCTTAGGTTTTGGCTTTTTAATATTATTATAGGCCACGATAGCGGCCATAATTAGACGTATTCTGATAACATGAAAATTAGCTAGCTATTACGGTTCAGGAGATATAGCCCTGTGACAGACGGACGAACAGACGCCACAGGCTTCAGGTAGGTACGGAACCCTAAAAACTGTCTAACTTCATAAAAATCTATTATTAGTCCAACAGTTAGGTAATATTTGTTTAATTTAAATTATCCAATTTAAGAAAAAACGTGGGCGTCCTGTAAAATAGGTGTAATTATGTAGGTATTAAGCCAATAGTAAGAAATCTATTATACATAGTACATGTAAAGTGGATTATAGCGCATTAGATTTTGCAAAAGACTGCGTTGTTTCAGCTTTTATTAGCTCGAATAACATTTTTTATTAGGAGGTTCAAAGACCAGTACCCCGATCATGAGTTTTTTTGACGTGTAGTATCGTTAACGTAAGCATATTTTGAATTGAAAATACACGTTTGTTACACAATATTTATATTAATTAAATACTTAATTAATTTCTCTGTATTTTTTAAAATGTGCAAATTGTATAAAATTTTATCAAAATGTTCTAGGACTGCTGTATTTTAAATTCAAAATATGCTTACGTTAACGAAACTATACGTAAAAAAAACTCATGATAGGGGTACAGATTAGTTGTTTTATAAATCACGGTTCTACTGCATGCAGCTTTAACGGGAATTATTGCTGTCGTCATTTGCATCGTTGGTGTACATACATACAAAATTTGCACCGATCAAACGAAATAATTTTGCTGTCTTATAAACCAGGGTAGTTGTTATGTTGTGTCTTATAAATCACAGTAGCATGCAGTTTTAACGGTAAGTATGACCCCCTATTTATACTATGGTATGACTGTCGTCATTTGCATCGTTCGGGTAATAATACATACATTCCATTTGCACCAATCAAACGAAATATTTTAGCTATCTCTTATGAATATTTAATTAATGAAAGTAGAGACTGTAAAATTTTACTAAAACTTATCAGATTAAGCCGCGCTGCACACGGGCCACTTGCAACAGCAACAAAACGTCGCTACCAAGCTGCGGACTAGAGTTTTCATACACACTGTTGTCGCCGGCGGTTGCCGCGGCCACGAATCGCCGCTACTTGCTTCCTGCGGCCGCCACTGACTACAAAACGCCAACATAATACTAACTTGTATACAAACTTGTGTCGACCCCTGACCACAAGTATTGTTCAGCTTCAGGTGGCGGCATTTTGGATATCACGAGAGGCCTCGAAAACCTCAGAATGTGCCATTAAAAGTCACGTCAAAGCTTTATACAATATTTTACTACTTTTACATCATGCAACAGTTTGATCTTGATAACTTAAATTATGTTAAACTCATCATGTTAGTTCCACTAAGGTGGGTACGTCTTGCTTACTTTGGACAGTCGACCCCGCCACCTAGATGGGTAGATAATCTATTTATCACGACATGAGCTCATACCAACACCATAGAAAAAGAAGGCATGGATCCTATTTCGCAGCCTATAACAAAGCTAAAGTACCTATTGCTATCTCTTACTAATATCCAAAACAAGAACGGGACGGATAAGTGTTGTCGTTGAACTAGTTTGATAAGTGTTGTCGTTGAACTAGTTTCTAAAAATTCACTTAACACTCATTAATAAGGGCGTGAAGCTACATTACATCATTATTTAAATATTTGACAGCATTGTAACACAAATAGGCTAATGACCTTTACGATAAGTGGTACATTTGAATGAGTTACAGTTTTGGCAACTGTTATACCCCGTCATGACTGCAGAATAGATAGTGTTATTTAGAAAGTGTGAGTGTTTTGTGTATAGATACTGATAATATTTATGTTTAGATAGTAACAAGGATGATATACATAGTTAGAAACTATTAGTGACGTCATTGTGTTACGTATAAATTAGGTGTTTATCACGAGGATTTTGTAGGAAGACAAATAATGTTATGAAATAACATTATTTGTCTTCCTACATATACATATGTCTGTCTGTTCATCTATCACTAGGATCTCTCTTATTGTGATCGGAAGGCCCGTTCATGATTAGCTTTATATCATTATTATAACGGCGATGATAATTCTAATTATTTATACACTAAATAAATAAAATCTATTCATAATTTCATATGAATATGTTAGAAATGTATACCTCCTAAAAATTTGTTAATGGTACAGATAGACGTAATAGGTATTTGTAAACGTCTACACGACAGAAGTTCGTCGCCCAATAGTTAATTTAATTAATCACAATTAAATTAGTCACAGTTAGTCTTAACATTCGCGGCAAGGTAATTAAAAATAATTACCTTGCCGCGAATGTTAAGACCAACTCTAATATAAAAATATTAACTAAACTCCAATAAATCTATTAGAAGCTGTCAATAATTCAAGCTGCCATATTTTTTTAAATGAATGTTATGACAGATGACATAATTGGAAGTGTTCCCAACGTTATCATCATCATAACTAAACAAAGAAAAGTAAACTGCTAAGATGACGTCATTAGGACCAGATGCTCACGCGCATACACCGTATTATCACTAAACAGAAATTACCAAAAGGTCAAATGATTTGATTGAAAATAACTAAAACTCGACTACGAAAAAAATCGAATTAAAAAGCATGAAACAAGAAAACATTCCTGTCTAACAGCTTGAAAATCCTCTACTTGTGGAATTCAGTGTTGTGAAATACTTAGGAGCAACGCAGACGACAGACTTTTTGTGCGATCAAGTCTGCAGCGCTCGAACAGTGTTTCGCAGATTGTTCGAGCGCTGCAAAGCGCTGCAGACTCGATCGCACAAAAAGTCTTTCGTCTGCGTTGCCCCATAATAAATCAACTTTTTAATATTCAGGGTATAGCCGTGGTCGCATGCCATCGTATTACTGATTCCAACAGAGCGGCATGCAACCACGGCTATATACCCTGGATATTAAAACGTTGATTCCGATCGCTCAACATCTAGCATGATAGCGGTCAAACGCAAGCCAAGTAAAATAATAATATAAAAATAAATATTGTGACCACCTATTTTTCGCTTTTTAGAATTTAATACGATTTTTTAATGGAACTTCTGAACTTTCTCACCTTAAACCTACAACATCGAATATTATATAAAGGCCGTTTAGAATCGGAACCCGGATTTAGTTATGAAAGAAAGCTTATGAACGAACAACTCGAATAGAATTTAAGCAGAGTGATTTATTACCAAGGCTTTGAATGTTTTTTGTAAAACTTTTTGTTGGCACGATTAAGGATTTATCAATCAATTATGGGTTTTTTACTAAAGCATTCTTCTTTCGCTTCTGAGATCGGTTTTTGTATGATTTATTTAAGATTTATAATATACTAGCTTCCGCTCGCGGCTTCGCTCGCGTTTTCCGGGATAAAAAGTAGCCTATGTGTTATTCCAGGTCCCAGACTACCTTTTTGCCAAATTTCATCCAAATCCGTCCAGCCGTTTCAGCGTGAAGAAGTAACAAACACACACACACACATACGCACAAACTTACGCATTTATAATATTAGTGGGAAGTGGGATTTTTTTTATAAGATAATGCTCAGCGGGATATCTCGCTTAAATCTGGAGCAGCCCGACTGGGGAAGTACCTCCACCCTACAGAATACCACAGCCAATAATTATCGCTACTCTTCAGTAGGTAAGGTCGCCAGAGCCCCTGAGGATACGCAGTGTTGATGGTGGTTTTAAAAGGTCAGAAGCGCGCACTCTCGGTGTTGCAAGCGTTTTTTATGCTACGGTAACTATCTACTTACCATTAGGTGGGCCATACTATGATATGCTATTGCTATCATTGTTCCAGTATGAGAGAAAGAGATGGAGTTATACAAGATAAATAGCATCATCCCTTTTTTACAACGATACCATGGCTTTAACATAGTAGGTACCTACGACCTCTCATGACGCATTCTGATTTCATTTGCGAAATCTATCTTGGTTTTTATTGCTGCACACTTTATGTATTCTGATTGGAGTAGTGCTGCTCCACGTGTTTTGTTCAGAAATAATCGAATTTGATTCACGTACCTAATGCTATGCACATTCGATTATTTCTGAACATTTACATATTATGCGACATTCCTCAAGCAACTTTTACTATATGGGACCAACCATGAAATTGCGAAAAAAATTTCAGGTGGTCCAAACATTTTGTCTGTAATTAGAATTTATTAGAACACAAATGTATGAAACTACAGATATTTTTTAAATAAAAATACTAACATTTTGATTATGTTTATTTGCGAAAAAGTCCCGATATAATTTAAAATCTAGTTATGGTCATTGGACAAAAATCGAATCTATAATATTGAGGCCACGAAAATCGCCAAAAATCGAATCTATAAGTGAGCAATAGAATGGCGTATCAATTCCAGACATAATTGTTTTTCAATTATTTCTGGCAATGATAGGCCACTCTAGCGCTCACGGCTTCAATTGGTAGTTGAGTTGTGATGATGTAAATATCATCTATCTATCCACCTCCCACTTTTATATTTCAATAAAATGTTCTCATCATTTCACTACCTTATAAAGCTATTATGAAACTCGACCACATGTGAAAACGATTGCCTACATATTTATCGTGACAACTGGTAGAGCCCCAAAACTAGCTAGCTTTGTACTAGCTGCGCCAGTATCTTTGTTTTTCGTTGTTCATTAGTTGTTTTTGAAACGTTACCTCACTAGTACAAACATTTATTGAATTAGGAATGCATTAAGTCGAAGACGTTTTCAGAGTCATCTCCGAGTACCAAGTAGGTACATAATCCTTCTGCCAAAAATAATTAAAATCTCTGGTAGCTTAGTGTTGCATTACGAACGAATTCACTGACTCGACACTCATATGGGAAGTCTTGAGGTTTATTTTATGGAACGTTACCCTACCATAAATATCTATGAAGTAATATAATCTAAATAAATTACCTATTTACAGTTGTTCTGATTGCAAATCCATATTTCCCACTTTTAAAGGTACAACCAATTATATCCTGTCATGTAGGTTACATGTCAGATAATCGGTTTTACCTTTGATAGTGCGATTTATGAGTATCGTGCTTTGCATCATTACGATCCGCCTCACGGTTTTATTTCTCACACGGGACCAATATTTGCACATAATTCAGTATAGTTTATAGATAGTTGTTCTAGGTATATTAGTCCGTGTCAACTCACAATACGGGAAATAAAAAGGACAATCCGAATCCCTACTAATGTTGACCGCACGGTTGTCGCAGTGGCTGAGAGATTGGCTGCTGTGCGACGTGTCGCGGGTTCGATTCCCACATTGCACACTGGTCTGGCTGTTTTTGTATGTGAAATTTGTGTTTATTTACGCACCCACGACACAAAAGAAATCCTAGTGTGGGGCAACGTTTAAAAAAAAAAAGTTATAATCGTGTTAAAAGTTATAAGCCATTGGAAAAAGCTAGTAAACAGTAGATAAAAATTGTTGTACCTATAAATCTCAACTATCCTTGCATTCACCTAACGTAAACAGTTTTATAGCTGGTATAGCTTCACACCTCTTGGTACAAAGCTACATCTAAAACGAGTCTACAGGGTGGCAGGTTAGACAGTGGAAATATTTTAAGGGGTCATTGTACTCATCATTTTAAATTAAACAACAAAATGTATGGAACAGCTGATTTTTTTTTCACGATTTTAGGCTTGGTCCTATAATAAGAGTTATTTATAATGATGAGTACAATGACCTCTTAAAATATTTCCACTGTCTAACCTGCCACCCTGTATATTTGTTTACCGCGGCGACTAGTGATGCGCCAAAACGCGTTATTTATTATTATTACGATAATTTGCCGAGTTTCGCGTTTATCAGTAACCATGTTCATTTCGGATGTGCGCTCCAGCGCACATCCGAAATGAACATGGTCCAGAACAGTGAACAGACTCCAGTCTGGACCCTGGTAAATTGTATTATAGATTTTACAGACCGTCGGTGCTTGAGCAACGTCACACACAATACAAAATTAAGAAGAACCAATTAATTTATATCCATAATTTCATGATAATAATGTAAAATAAATAAAAAAACAAATTGACAATCGGAGAAATTGTTAGTTTAAAAATAAAGGAATATTTGAGTAGGCACCGTACCTACTTAAAAAAATATTTTAATATAACTTATACTTATGATTTTTCTTTTTTTTGTTGTAAATGTAATTAGTAAGTTTTTACTTTAAATTACACCTTTAATCATCAACTTAATACATACATAGAAGCTACTAAAATAAAATAAAATTGCCAATAATTTTTCTCTCAACTCCCATTTTCTAATTGAAATCTCGGACACCGTTTTCAAACGCTTTTTGTTCAAGTATTTTCACTCCAAGGGAAATTTCCCACTTCTAATACTTGTTACTGGGGGCTTTTTCAGCTTTGAAGGTTCTTAGAATATTAATAATTCCGTGGTTCACTGATTTCTGACCTTATATTTTTCAGCCTTAATAGTAAAATGTATTTGGACTATTATATAAGCAAGTCCAGATCAGTACGGTATTGTTTGTTATGAAAGACAGTCATTTTGTGCCATTACATTAATCCTTATGGACAAGTCTCTAGTAAAGTGTCAGTTTTTTTATAGATAATATAGACCACTATTTATACCTAATCAACCATTTTGGTGTTACGACGTGTTTGGTGTTGCAGGTTGTGTGAGAGTCACTGAAACTACTTGTGCTAAAAGTACATCATACCCCTTTTTTTAATTTTTAGCACAAGTAGTTTTAAAATTAAATAGTACCTACCTCCTCATCTGCTGTAGATGGGTAGGTAGGTAGGTAGGTACTATTTAATTTTGTTGTAACACAATGGATGTTGGTTCATTGCTCATTTAGCCATTATCGGCAATATGCCGAAAAAAAACAGTAGCAACCTACTCTAAATTTCTAAAATATATAAATTTTATTTTATTTCTATCTACCTAATTGATACTTTTTACCAAAAATATTCCAATCAAACTCAAAATATGCAGATGCTTGAATCTACCATCAAATTGTTTTACATTTTTGGCCCAGAAAGTTATTCGTTTAATGAAAACAATGTTTGAAAATATTTCCAGTTTTGCATTGTTCGTACGAATTCGGAATAATTCGGGTTTATTTAAAAGCTTACGCGGTTTAATTTGTGAATCAAAGGCTTTTTGTACTTGGAAAAAATAATCAGTACAAAGAAAATTCTTTGTTCCCTAGTTGTTACTGATTGTATGTCGATTTTTAAACGCTTCTGAATTAAATAAATATGCTGCGATAACAGTATAATTATGAAAGGTTTTAAAAGCCTGACAACATTAACGTTTACTGCATAATTGTATTAATTACTTGAATCTCCGCCTTGAGCATTTTCAATCCATTACAATGTCCATTTATCGTACAACATAAATTCTCACAAAATTAAATACCATTACTGAGATTGCCTTCAACATTAAATTGAACCATCCGTAACAGATTCTTTCTGTATCTCTAAGAACGATAAAAAATATCTGAGAACGTCTGAATTACATTTACCATGCTGAACATTTTTTCATTGACCCGTCGTGTCGAGGCCGAGAGTCAAGATTGGCTGATCCTAAACAAACGGTGGGAGATCGCAAATACAAAGCGAAGATGTAGCATTCTTTGTAAAATGTTTTTGTAACAAATCTTCGAGCTTGAAATACGGTGTGGACGTGACTGAGACTTGGCTAACTGTAAATTTAAGAGAAGTTATTTTTAAATTACATGAACATTGTTTTAAAAAATGTTACAATGCAGTTTTACGTAAAAGCGAAATTGAAAATGGCGAGCAAGAATATTGCGAGGAAAATAAATACGAGTACAAATAAAGTCTAATAGTTTTAGTCCGCTGCAAGCATTCATCACTTTACCATCAACACTTAGCTCAAAATCAACTTATCGACGCTTAAGTTCTAACACCGCGTAAGTCAATTTTGGCGATTTTGTGATGACGCAGGATGATATGATGTCATCCTGCGACCACGAACGCTGCAGTGTTCGAAACGTCAGGAAAAACAAAAATCAATAATACACGCGATATAATCCGTTAAAAGTTGTTTTATTCTAAAGATGTTTCTTTTATTCATTATTCAAACGTGTATATTCTGTACCTACATGTACAATTTGGTAAATCATCACATTCGAATATAAAGATTTTCTAGATTTCTAAAAAAACATATCATATTGTGTAAGAAGCTTTCGGATTGGTTTTTTAATATGTGTAATGTGTCTTTGGGCTGTCTAGAAAAATAGATAGATACCTAGTACCTACATATAAAAATATTTGCTTTACCTTTCTATTTTTTTATTTCATTCAGTTTCAAAATAAAGTCGAGCACTAAAGCAAATTGAAAACATACTTGTACATGTTGAACCAAAGATAAACAATTGAACAAAACCTTGATATATCGAATTTCACAATACATAGGTGAACATGAACATTCACTTGGTACGATTAAAAATCCAGCGTTTTAGATCTACCTTTGCAAATTTACTGATTCCGACAAATAAAGTACGGAAACCCAGACTATTGGCCAGTTTTTTGTATTAATTCACCTATTTATTGTATTTACAAGTACATAGGTACCTACATAGCTAAATTTTTTCTATTTTGTGGCATTGCAGCGCAGCGTTTCATCACATTTTTATCAACATCTATTTCTGAAACGGCATGCACGATTTAGTGCATCGTGGTGAACCGACGAGGTATTTATTAATACTCTTAGCAATAACAAATAAACGCTTCGTATAAATATAGCTTCGCACTGGTAGGTATTTCCAATATCGTGGGATATGTTTTACGTATACCTAGTTACTTACCTACTTATAAACCTTGTATGAAAATAATATATATATTTTAAAAACACTTATTGATTAAACACCTTGTTTCCATGTCCAACTCACTTTTATTATGTATAGGTGGCTGGGCGACCGAACTTAGCTCGGGATTTTTAGGGATGACACCTATCTAGATAAACTTGGAAAGTAAAACATTACCTAATTAGGTACAAAATTTTACCTAAATTGTTAGAGCCATTTCCGAGAAACCAATTATAGATTTATTTAAAAGAATTGCTCAAAAAGTATTAAGTTAGGTATCTTAATACTTTTTGAGCAATTCTTTTAAATAAATCTGTAAAGAAAATGGACACGAGTGGAAATCAAACTCTTAATATATTCCTGAAGCTAATACTGTTTACACGGAGCCAGAATATTAGCTTGCTAGCTTTGTAAAACTAGTTTCATCTAACCCAGGCATTACAGTTTTAATATTACATTAATCCGACATAATCCTACTGAGATCACACGAGAGAGGTTAAAATTCCTTTAAATTCGTCTATACTTACGTGGATGGCGTGTCAACAGCTTATTGCCCGAGTTGGAGGGAAACAATGTTACTAACGCACGGAAACAAAAAATTTGTGCATTGCCACTTTGAAACACTAAACGTTGTTAGGTTGCTGATACGACACGAATTTAAGCAGTTAAATACACGAGAGCATTATTTTTTCGTCTGTCTGGCTTAATAATTAATCCTAGCTTTAGCCAGAGTCTATACAAACTAACAACTATGGTTACCATGTGTCTAATATTCGCCTGTGAACGAAATTCGACCAATTATTGTAAAAAATATATATGTAATATAAATTATAGTTTTGCGTTAAATAGTTTGGCTGCCAATATAATATCTTAGCCCGGAAGAATATTGTTTTAATTTTAACTTATAAGTATAACAGACAGAAAGACAGAAATGCATGCAATGAATCTCCGCCATTTACATTTTCTGCAATTAACCAATTAAATAGGTAGGTAGGTTAATTATTGAAATTGGTTTATACCGTTTTAATTAATTAAATAAATAATCAAAACAATTTCATCTAACTTATATGCACATTTATATAGCTTCCTTGGTTTTACTATCCTCGCAAAGCGAAATAACTAATTTTACTAGCAAGATCTCGAACTGAGCCAGTGATAGAGTTTCGTTCCACTGGCTTTAAAGGCTTAGCGTTTGAACGTAGCATCGGTTTGACTACACACCGGTACCTATTACGTTCGCGCCGTCAGCTTGCACTTGGCTTATGAGTTAATTATAATGAATAGAAGCACGTTACTACGTGTAGTATACTCAATGATTGTGTTTTACACAGTTTAAGTATTTATATAGGTACTCTAGTTAACTCTAGTAGCTGTTGTCCGCAATTTTGTCTGCGTCAAAATGGATGAAAAGTAGCCTATTTATGTGCTTTTCCAGCTCACAGGCTACCTCTTTACCAAATTTCATCCAAATCCGTGCTGCTGTGTCAGCGTGAAAGAGTAACTAACACATAGGTACACACACAAACTTTCGCGTTTATGATAACGTGATTACAAAATCCAAAAGCAATTTTGGAGAATCCAATTATGAAGTGCCCGTTCTATTAGAGATGTATCAATAATAATTTCAAAATTCAGACAGTTGGCGATTCATATCTTCTAAACTGGTAAATTTATTTATATTCATTTATCAAGACATTAAATTATGTTTTCTTGAATTTTAATAAATGTTAGTTTCCTACAGAACATTCGGTTTAAAAGTGTTTATTAAATTATTCACGCAAATGAAGTCGTTTCTCAAAGCAATTTGCAAACATAATACCTATATTCTAAGTTATGGAAATAAAGTTATTAATACCACTACGACTATTCCGCAAATCTTATCTCAGGATTCTAGTTCATCAGGTAAAGTTCACACTTTGAATGGGTTTACATCACACTGAGGCCACGAATTTGCATGTGAATGTTTGTAGATCTCACTTCGGGATACCTGGAGTTAGATAATTGAGTTTAGAATAGGTACTTCTCCGTTTTGGCTAAATTTTAGAGCTAAATTGGGAAACTAAAACTTTGGTAGGCGTTAAGGTAAATCAATTAAGCTGTACAAAGCTTAATTAAATAAATAAATAATAAATAAATAAAAATATATTTATTCCAAAAACTTAGTACTACTTGTTTGACAAAAACTTTATGGCAATATTTTTCAAAGCAAATGAGTGTAGCATCTGTAGCCGAACTATGATTTACCATAACGCCTTAGCGTCCCATTTTAGAGAATGTTAGTATGCCACCAACATTTTTAACTTTTTCTAGACTTCGCTATAACCACTATTAAGTCAAAAATTATGTCTTATTAAATATAAGTACGTCACGTGTAGGTATTACCTACATGTATTGGTACAAAGCATTGAAGAGCTATATTAAAATTTTTCACAACTGTTAATTCATTTATTTTAATGGTTAGTTTGAGGCTCACCAGCACGCGTAGCATGACCAATTCTATCTCTATTGGTAGAATAGAGATAGAATTGGTCATAAATAGACAAAGAATAGACAATGTTCTTTCTATCTAACTCGTTATTTCTTCGGCCCTAGCACCCTGCGACCCATGCTTGGCGTAATAGACTTTTGTCTACTCAAGAATAGAAACTTCTTTTTATTTTCTTCTTCTTTAATCGGTCCCTCATTACTGAGGATCGTGGTCACTGGACCCCTTTAAACGGACAATCTGCTTCCATCGACTCCGGTCCGCAGTTGCCATCACTACCTGCTGAAATTTGCTTGAGGACGTAGCTTCTTTTACTTGGTCGGACCATCGTGTTGGCGACCGGCCTCGCGCTCTCTTTCCTTCGGTATTGCCAACAATGACCAGCTTTTCAAGGCTGCTATCTCCTCTTCGCATTATGTGGCCGAAGAAGGTCAAAATACGCTGTAGGCAGATTGTAGACAACCGGGTCTTAATATTGAGTTGGGAAAGGATAGACACATTTGTGCGTTTGGCTGTCCATGGAATTCGGAGCATCCGCCTCCAGCACCACATTTCGAATGCGTCTATCCTCTGTCTTTCTCTTGCTCGGATTGTCCACGTCTCAACTCCATAGAGGAAAATCGGGAAAACTAGTGCTCTGATTAATCGGGCTTTCGTTTTATAGCTTATGCCACGATTTTTCCAGATGTTCTGGAGGCGTGTCGTGGCATCTTTAGCCATGGCTATCCGCCGTTTTATTTCTGGGACGGAGCTACCTTCACTATTAATATTAGAGCCCAGATAAACGAAACTGTTCACAGTATCGATGCCTTGGATGTTAAAGGCACCCGATAGCTTTCTCGACCGATCTATCACCATAAGCTTGGTTTTCTGCCTATTTATTGCAAGCCCTAATTTGCCACTTTCCACCTCCAATCTGTGTAGTATCTCCTTCATGTCGTCAAATGTTGTAGCCAGGAGGACGGTGTCGTCAGCGTACCTCAGATTGGAAATGCGCTTTCCACCAACAGCAAACCCCTTTTCCCAGCCCTCAAGAGTTTTCCGAATTATATACTCTCCATACACATTGAAGAGCAAAGGTGAGAGGATGCATCCTTGCCTAACGCCTTTCTTGATAGAGAACACATTTGAACAGTCGGTGTCTATTTTGACGAAAGAGCGGTTGTTGATGTAGAGGCATCGGACTAGGTCAATGAGATGTTGAGGTGTACCCATGTCTTTTAGAACCTCCCACAGCTTGTCCCACTCTACACAATCAAAGGCTTTGGTGTAATCAATGAAACACAATAATACAGGGCTGTTAAATTCCCGGCTCTTTTCAATGATTTGGCGAACGTTCAGGATTTGTTCCCGCGCGCCTTTGCCTTTAACAAAACCTGCCTGTTCTTCTGGAATTTGTGGCTCGAGAAAATGTTTTAGCCTATTGTTTATGATGTACAAAAGTATCTTGCTGACATGTGGAATAAGTGCCAAGGTCCTGTAGTTGCTGCAGTCTTTGGTAGAGCCTTTTTTATGAAGTGGAACAAACACGGACTCTGTCCACTGTTCAGGCCATCTCCTGGTCTTCCAGATAGAGTTGCAGATGCTTAGAATCTGTTTCACACCTTTGGGGTCTAGGTTTTTAAGTAACTCGGCGGGAATTCCATCTTTACCTGGAGATTTTCTGTCTTTGAGACATGCAATGGCATGTTCGACCTCTGACTGCAAAATTTCGGGTTCTTGCGGTGATAAATCTGTCTGCGCGCTGCTTGTGATAGGTTGACCGGTGTCATAAAGTATTGTGCAGTATTGCTTCCAGCGTTCCAGAACCTGATGTTTTTCAGTAAGTATGTTACCTGCTTCATCTGCGATAGTGCAGGTTTTCGCCTTACGAGATTTAGTCAGCTCTTTGACCTTGCGGAAAAGATCTCTAGTCTCATGTTTCGCAGAATTCTGTTCGAGATCAGCACAGATGTTGTTGATGTGTTGGTCATAGTCTTTGCGGCAATTTTTCTGGACCTCTGTGCTAAGTTGGTCGTATAACCTCCTGTTTTCTTGTATGGTTAGACCTTTCTCCTTCAACTCACGTCTACGAAGAATTAGGTCAGCTGTTTCAGTAGATATAAAAGGTTTCATGGTAGGTTTTGGCAACATGTTCTCTTTAGCAGTTTGCACAATGATTGCCTGCAAGGCTTTCCAAGTGACATTTGGGTCTGTGGCGTCATCTATGGAACATTCAGGTACTTTATGTTTAATTGCCTTTCTGAAGCTTTTTATTGCTATTTAGCTGCTTTTTATTTTACCTATACATAAAACGATAGAAATCTTTCTACAATCTGTTGTTTTGTCTGTTTTCGTCGACAAGACCCATTTCTATCGTGGTCATGCTACGCGCGCGTGAAACATTTATATTACACACCTATGTTACCTATTTTTGTCTTATTGCTGCTATTTGGACAATAAATCATCAATAAATATAAAAATAAAAGTCCTGACTTACTCACGGTCTGACTTATCAACGCTCAGCCCAAGATCTTGGACTTGAAAGCTGAAATTTCGCACAGATGTTCCTTTTATAATACAAACAAGGAATAAGATGAATTCAAAAGAAGAAAAATTCCACGCGGCCGTAGTAACGAGCAAAAGCTAGTAATTCCTATTTCTAAATGGAAAGTAAATAGATAGGTACTTATCTAGTTTATTAAACAAACATGTTGTTTATTATATAAGTGATTCTCAAAAATCATATGACTCGAGCGGGATTTGTATATATAATAACTTAATAGAAGCATAACAAGGCTTTGACATGTTTCAAATTCACAAAATATACATTTAAAATGTATAGATGGTGATATCGCATTGATGTCCGATAACTGCAAAGTAATTGGTATTGAGTTGGAAAGACTGCATAAGTTTTCCGATAGATGTCGCCAAACGCTCCTAAGAAGCGTATTACAAAGGGGTCTCAAATTTCAAATAAGTCGGGCGAGACCCGCTAGCCCAGTTGGTTCAGAGCACTAGCCACGGTTCGGCAGAGGTCACGAGTTCAAATCCCGCTCGGGTCATATGATTTTTGAGAATCAGTTAAATAATAACTTAATAGAAGCATAACATGTTTCAAATTCACAAAATATACATTTACAAAACATGTTGTTTATTATTAGAATTCCGGCTTTTCACGTGAGAACATCAATACCGTACTCGGAAAGTCCTGTCATAGTATGAAGAGAAGAAGAATTGACCGCGCCCAGCTTGGCCAAGCTCCCTGAATTATAAAGGGATCGCTGGTGTTGAGAAATGTTCGCTTTGTTCAACCAAGCGCCTTTCTTTACTAAGAAAAATGCTGACCGCTTGCTTAGAAAGTAGGTGTATATTATAAACATAAACATGTTTAAACGAGGTTCGTATTGAAAGAGCGTAATTCAGAATTCGATTCTCATTCGACTTACTACGAGATCTAGATTCAAATCGTGAAAAATAACAATGGTCCCATACAAAAACATTACAGGCGATTGGTTTATCGATTTCAAGATTGGTGTGAAAGGGAATCGAACGTTGGATATTGACTATTCTAAAATATCGAAATATGTAATGGTTTTTTCCATCTGAAACTACTTATCCGGAATATAAATTAGATTAGATTAGAATTATTGAATTTATATTATATAGCAAACGTCCTCATAGGTGATCATGAAAATATGATTTGTCGTTTACCTAAATTGTTATGACTAGGAAATAGTCGTGTAAATGTCTGTATAGAAAATTAACTGCGCGTGATTTTTATATTAACATATTGACAAAAATATTAAGTGCTAATCCATTACACTAAATACGTTTTTGAGCATTTTATGCTAGTCGTTAGTACCTACAGAAAGTGTTTTAATGACATAATGATCACTAGTTAGTCTATTGATGCAATAATTAATTCTAGAGAACATTATTACAGCATTGGATGTCTAATTATAGGTACTGTAACTATAAAGATTAGCTTGGACCTTGTTCCCGATGCTAGTGGAGTAGGTATGTACCTACTATTTTCAGGTTTTAAATCATTTTAATTAAATAAATGTGTTTTTTTATTTATAGAAATTAAAAAAAAGTGTAAATAAAATGATTAAACGTGTATCTTTTAGTATAATTTATTATAATAAAATAGTTTTTCTTTACATTGTCCTACCCCATGATTCAAGATGACACATCATATTTAAAATACATGTTTTGTGTTTGTTAAATCTTTCGTTACCGATGCGTCCGCGCAACGTTTATACGATCATCTTGAAATGTTGTACAGTTTTTGTTGGCAAGCCCGAGAAGAATTCTGACAAAAAAAGGCTGGCAAACTCGATCCGCTCGAATAAGTACTAGGACAGCTTAATTGAAAAGAGTTCATTGCACCACTGTCAATCCAAGTAAGGGTCCTGGTATCATAACATTATACCTCTTACACAAACACTCCGATACGGAACAATCCATCTGAAAGTCATCCAAATATTTTGTTTAATGTTTACCAAAATGTATGTAATAATGTTTTACAACATCTATGTTTAGAATTTGTACAACGAGATAGACATATTTTCTACTCGTAACCTAGTTGGGAGTTAAGTTATTCAGTCGGGGGAGCATTGTAGAGGTACAAGTACCAACTTAAACTACTCTCTCGCAGCAAAGGTACCGCTCGACCTCAGTTACATCCAATTATTTTCTAGTTTTTATGTAGTTTTATTATATATAGCCTTTGCCCACAATTTTGTCCATGACACCCACAGGAACAGATATTAAATAAAATGATTGTACTCAAGAATAGTCCAGCTTTCTATGTGTGAAAGAATTTTCAAAATCGAACAAGTAGTTCCGAAGATAACCTCCTACATACATAAAAACTTACTACAAACGATATCTTTATAATATTAGCTAGTATAGTTCCCATAAACCAGGGCTGTCCAAAGCGTTCACGGCCCGCGGCTGTGGCTTATATTTGTGCGGCCCGCGACATGTTTTTGATGTACCACAAAAATACGAAAAAAAATCCTCTATTATTATGTTATTAATATATTTAGTGATTCATATCGGCTCCTAATCGTATCTGGTTTGGACAGCCCTGCCTTAAACTACCAGTGCATATTCACGGAAGCAGTACATAAAAACCTGCTTCACCCACAATGTATTGACCTTAGCCAATGAATGACGGCAAGGGATGAAAAGTGAGGAAACTTCTCACGATGCCTATAACTGACTAGAAACGTACCAGTATCATTAAGGGGCGACACAGACGACAGAATTTTTGTGCGTTTGAGTCTGAAGCGCTTTGCAGCGCTCGAACAATCTGCGTTTAGTGAACAGATTGTTCGAGCGCTGCAAAGCGCGGCACAAAAAGTCTGTCGTCTGCGTCGCCCCTAAAGCTAACTGAAGCAATTCAATTGTTATTTTTGTTAATAGAACTTCAACGGAAAATAACATCGAAAGTTTAACGGAATAGGGTCACATATAAATAAATAATAGGGATAGGCTGCCACAGCTGAATGCAGGATTAATTATTAATGGCAATACTGAAATGCCGGCAGTTCTCCACACTATTTTTGCCTCGTCTAACTTAGGCTTTAGTTTGTTTGGTTATCCCGTTTTGAAATGGGTACCAAGCTGATAAAATATTCGTTTTATTCGCTTAGTTAGGTGAGGCTAGTCTCTCAAATTAGACAAAACTATAATTTCAAATTTATCAATGTTATTAAATTACTTACAAATTTATTTATGTTTCAAATTAAGTCATTGATGGAAAAATCTGGAAAAGTGTGAGTAGGACTCGCGCCCTGAAGGTTCCGTACAAACTTAGTTAGGTATCTACTACATACTCCTTTCAGTGGCGCCAGCTATGAGCAGATGCCTACACCCGTTTAGGGTCTTGCCTCGGACAGACGGACAATAAAGTGATCCTATAAGGGTTCAGTTTTTCCTTTTAAGGTACGGAACCCTAAAAATCAGCTGTTTTATACAATTAATAGAAGATATGGATATTTTTGTATGAAACAGTTGATTTTTTTGTAGTGATGCTTGGGAAGCCTATTTCCAGCATTGGACGTCTTTTGGATGATAAAATGAGGGTGATTATAATAAATAATTAAATTATATTATTTAATTATAGGTACGTAGGTACGCTAACAAAATCCAGAGACCATCGTACAAAATCATACGAAAATTCAGTTCTACATTATATAAAATTAATTATTTCGGGTGAACGTTCATTGTAAAGCGATCCTAAGTAAACATAAAGTTAATTAAATCCCCGCTTACTTTGATTGTGGGAACAAATATAAGACTGTTAAATATTCAATAGCCACTAGCCAGGTCTTTATTTATTCATGAAATGCAACATTTAGAATTCCAATTCCGCGTTATCGATCATAGATGATGCTTTCATCATCATAATTGGCCCGTATAATTACTATAAAGATACCTAGTATAAAAAACAAAGTCGCTTTTTGTGTCCGCTTAATTCTTCTGAACTACACAATGGATTTTAATGCGGTTTTTACCACCATTTAGAAATTTTATTCCAGAAGATGTCTAACACGTTACTATTATAGCACAGAAATCTCGTTGTTTCGACATGTTGCAACATCAGTAGATTACACCCGTGCGACGCAAGGGCGGGACGCTAGTACACTTAGGCCATGTTGTTTCATCTTACAGTTACGTATCTGTAACAGTCAAATATGGCGGCTTGTATGACAATTTCATACTGACTTAACGATTACGTACTGACTTACGAATACAGATGGTTTGAAGCAACCCGCCCTTAGAAAGGCCTCCACAAAACTAGCAATTGTACATGGTGCTTAGAGGTTAAGTTGTAATCACAGATTCAGAATCATCATTTAGTGAAGAAATAAATAAACCGACGCCTGTTCATTGCATAAATGTCCTAAATCAAATTTTTGCACCTCATTTCACCTACTTTTTTCTAAATAAAAGCATAGCCAGGTTAAAAACTTGCCGAGTCTAAAAAAGGTAGTGGGTCACTTCCTCCAACAAAACTGGATAGTAACGGACAGGAAACAAGCGAAATTAAGAATTAATATTAAATGGACATGTAGGTCTACTGTGCTTAATTCTATGTTACTGCTCATTGTAAAAGTTTCATTTCTGCAGAAATAACAATGGTAGAAGAAAATATAAATAAAAAAGTCGCTAAAAGTTCGCAATCTACGCTGAGGGTACAATACAGGCCATTCGACTTTCCCGGATTTAACGGTAAAATCTTTTTTTAAGGAGACACCAGCCAACAACGCTGTTTTTAGGCATAAGGAAAACAGCCTCGGGAATCGAATTTAAATAAGTACCTTTGTATGTTTTTGATTTTGCACATCATTGAGGAAAATGGACATTTTTGGCACTTAATGTAAATTGAATCTTTTAATAGAATTTAATTTTCCTTTCTTGTACTTACTACGAGTGGCTCGTGGTTAAATAACAGCCGCGCTGATCGATCGATCTGCGAGGTTAAGCTGCGCTTGCCGCGGTCAGTCCTTGAATGGGTGACCGTTCTTTACACAGTGAGACCCCTCCGTGCTTCGGAGAGCACGTTAAGCAGTCCGAAGTTTGACAAACTGGTCTAACATTTGAATACCAGTATTGCTCAATAATTGGGTTGTGGAGGTCAGATGGCAGTCGCTCCATGTAAAATATTCAGCTGCAACTAGTTAGACTGGAAGCCGACCCCAATCTGGATTGGGAAAAGGCTAGGCAGATGGGATGTACTTACTACAGATAATTTTTTATTCTCCTTTATAGCCTTGTTGTATCAAGACATGAAATTGTAAAAGAAGTTTCCTATATCTTGCAGGCAAGAGATTTTGTAATGTATTAAATCTACACAGGCTCTTGTGCCAACACTCTTGTAACATGATTGATAGGTTCCAATATCTAAAAGAAGAAGATTCTGAGAGTTTTGACCGCAGGGAACAAAGGAAGCACCAATTTTTTTTTGTATTTGAAATGATTAAGGTCTTGTTTAATAGTTAATATTTACCTACTTACGTAAATTATAGACTGTACTAAGTCTGAAAAATTCAAATATTGTATTCTTTTTTCGTTTTCTGACCCACATTAATCAATGTCATTACGACTACCAGATGAGGAAAACCGTTTTCTTTTTGGGAACAAAGAACCACTTAGTTTTAAAGACCCATTCCTACTCGGAACATTATCGTTAATTTCTCTTTTAAAATATGACCCCGGGGAGTTTTCAATCTTGTTCTCTATTACATTTAGTTAAGGGATTTGTTACCTTTGTAGGTGGTAACTACTAATATATTTTTCTTTGTTTCTTTTTTAAAAGATTCGGGGCTGTATACAGAATCGAACTCAAGATTCAGGCATTACTTAAAACTAGTTTCAACCAATCAAATGGCTTTAAATCTATACTTAAGGCGAGATCTATGCTTGAGTATCGTTCTGTAATACGAGCCTAAGACAAATACGGCACGTTTATTGTTGTGCGTTTTTTGGTTTTTACAAGTACGCAAAAAAGGATCGATTTAAATGTAATCAGTCCGGTGAAACGAGGCTCATATTGAACTCTATTTATCAGTTGTTCCATACATTTTGTCAAATGATATGGATATTTTTGTATGGAATTGTTGATTTTTTTCGTAATTCAAGGTTGCTTCTGTTATAGTTAATCGAACTAGTACCAAATATGCATTATTTCCTCCTTTAATATAACTAACCTTTAACCTATTTTACTGTATTATATATAACGAATGTTTTTTTTATTAAATTTTGCGTTAATTATCATAAACATTTTTTACTGTGTACCAAAGTTTTTTGGGAGTCATTTAATAATACGTAAATGTTTTTTGTAGGTGTCAAATCCGTAATAAAATCGCGAATAATGTATTATGAATTGAAAAAGGCCGTTTAACATAACTTTGGCCTTTAGAAAAGTCTTGTTAAACGGCCGTTTTCAATTTAACGGACTGTTATCTTGTCGGTGAACTTGCCCCTTATTTTCTTACGCTCCAATAAATATACAAAGACGTCTATAATACCTTTAGCTTCTTAACATAAAAATCAATCTCGAATAATGCGGCACCTGAATACCTCAAGAAGCGTAATTAAACCGGGAACGTTTAGATTATATCAAAGGGGCTTCTTAAGACTATTACGCCCAAACAATTTTAGCGGATTCCTTCCAAAACAATGACTTTCGATCCGCTTTGAGGAGAACAACATTTTTAATGAGCGTAATTTTAGTGTTTATTTGTTGTTTAGATAGAATTTCTTCTCTTTTAGTTGAAAATTAAGAATAAAGTTTTATGGCAGTAACACGGAATAAACAATCGCCCATCTTCATTAAATATTTCCACGTAGTGCCTACACGGTTACCGTATTTTACGTCAATCAACTGCCAGTTAAAAGGCAAGATTTCTAATGAATGGAGATAAAATATCAATTTGGTGGCCTCTTTTATGTTTAATAAATCGTTTTTTGTTTTTTTTTTGTTTTGTGATCAGCCGGCCAATCACAATGTACTAGCGCGTATGGAGAAGTGTGATATTTGGCAAATATTTGGCATAGGTAGTTAAAGTTTGTATAAAGAAAGAATCTAAGATTTAAACAAACAACTTAAAAAAATTTTGAATGTTGAATTTCGACCACTGTGGACCACAAAATCAACACAAAATGTCGCAGCCATTCTCAAATAAGTTAGAAAGAATTTAAAACATCACTTAAATAGTGTGTCAGTATAAAAATATATATTAAGTTTATTTAATCGTCAGTATAATTACAGATAAGGGGATTCAACCTTGTTTTGGTAACGCTTATTTCTGTTCTCTCATAAAAAAAATACATTTTGTAACTATGGAGCAAGGTGTTAAAAACAATAAAATATAATGAGTAATTGCCGCGGAAATTAACGTCAGAAATTATTAATGTATCTGAATAAATATTTTTCATGACTAATATAGTATTAACCCGTTGACGTGTGCGACCTAGTTAAGTCTAGAGTTTATTATTAAAACTGTTTACTAACACGAATGTAGAACAAAAAAAAGATTTGAACTATGTTAGTAGGGTTAATAGTAATTTTATTGTTTTTATGATGCATAAATCAGAATTTTAAAGGTTGTTTATTCTTCTTCTGTATACAACATTTTCTTTATGAAAACACAATCATAAACCTACTTAAAGAAAAGTAGGTACCTAAATTACAACTTAATACATATTTTAAATCAAAAATCTAATACAGTTTTAGTTTTCATCGAAATTGACCCCTAACTCCTTTTGAGTATTTTTACTGACTCATCATCATCATCATCCGCCTAGTCTTTTCCCAAACATGATTGGGGTCGGCTTCCAGTCTAACTGGTTGCGGCTGAATATCAGTATTTTTACTGACTCGTTTGACTATATCTTTTTAATTTCGGATTTATCCATCACTTGGCAAATTCACTCTGTAATAATATGTATACCTCTGCCTTCCCCTTAGGTGATTACAGGCGTGATGACGTGATAATATTAATTGATATGTAGACATTTCCCGTAAACAAATTAATTAATTTCCCAGTCCCTACGGAATTATTTACTTCCTTACTAGGTCAAGCCTGTTTCAACCGAAAACTTTAAGTAATTAGTGGATCCAATCAATTTGTGAGTGGTTTTCAATCACCAAGTTCTAGAAGAAATCTCCACAGCCCATTTTTTCCGCCTGATCGATTATATTGAAAATGCTTAGACGAAGTTGCGTCTTTTTAAAAAGGAGATGAATTATAATATTATAAAGCAAGGAACATTTTCATACAACAAGATACGCATTTTCCCTGAAGGCTGGGTTACACCAAATATTTAATGTACCTACCTAGTGCGTGTGACATGTCTATAGTATGTTGTGACCTGTCATATAACTAGAATTTCTTAGATTACATGTCATTCTGTTTGCTGCTGTTTCAGTGTAATATGATGCCGCCCCTTTTGTATAATCTCCTCAACTTGATGACCGATTTGACACGTATAAAAAATACATTTACATAGCTTTCAACATTAAAGCAAGATAAACAATGTACTTAAAAATAAAATCAATGCCTCATTACTCGTTATACGTACTATACACGCGCTACACCCGTATTTGGTATGACAGGAAAATGCGTACCTTGTTATATAAGAAGTTTCGTAAGTAGGTAATCCTCCTAATTCTGGGTAACAGCCTTTAATTGTAGCCAGAAACCTCTTACAAAGGTGAACGTTAGTAAACATAAATAATACATACCTACTTAAGTAGATTAAGATATTGCTTCTACAAAAGAAACTACAGAGGTAGGTTAAGTACCTGTTTTGGTAAATCGTTTCTCGAACAACTATGTACCAAAACAAGTACTTAACCTACCTCTGTAGTTTCATTTCGTGTTAATTATTATTAGAGATTTATTGTTAATAGTCCGAATAAGTCTTATAGCTTTTAATATAATCTGATGGACTTATCACACTAATATTATAAATTCGAAAGTTTGTGCGTGTGTGTGGGTGTGTGTGTATGTTTGTTACTTCTTCACGCTGAAACGGCTGAACAGATTTAGATGAAATTTGGCACACAGATAGATTATAGTCTGGAATAACAAATAGGCTACCTTTTATCCCGGAAAACGCGGGCGAAGCCGCAGGCGGAAGCTAGATTTACAATATTTTGCAAAATGTTTACCAAACAGACAGAGAGACAAATAATAAAAACGTGTTAAAAGTTTACTACTTAAAATTGATTGTACAAATCACGTCTACTGTTTTGATTTTATTTCCTTCAAGAAATTCCTTTATTGTATTCTTATTGTAGATAAACTTGAACATAGGTAATGTTCAAAATTTTACAGTGCTTCTAGTATTCTAGATAGCAATAGGAAACTATATTATTTACGTCAAGATAACAGATTAGACATCCTCTTTGTGAGCTTACACCTGCTCTCAGCGATCACAAGTATCGACAATTTGGTACGCGATAGGCTATACGATACTCGTACAACAATATGATTATTTATTCATGTTCTCGTACTGTTGTCGAAATGTTAAGATGGTATCTACTCGTTTTATTAGTACAAAAGTCTTTTCCTATCTGTCTGTTTGTCCGTTTGGTTCTTCTAAACTACACAATAGATTTTAATGCGGTTTTCATTAACATTTAGAGAATTTATTCCGGAATATTTAAGTGTATAATACGTTACTATAGTAATCTATCGCCACATTAGTAGATTGCGAACGAAGCAGGAGCGGGTTGCTCGTAAAGGATGAATAGATCCATCTCTTTTATTCGCGTGATATCACTGGCAAACTGGCAGTTCTCGCGGTAATATCCGCGGCAAGTCGGTACAGAATAGACATAGACAGGCAGATCGGGGAACACTCACTCAGGCATCCCATTCCACTGTGATATCCGCGGCGAGTCGGTACAGAATAGACATAGACAGGCAGATCGGGGAACACTCCCTCAGGCATCCCATTCCACTGTGATATCCGCGGCAAGTCGGTACAGAATAGACATAGATAGGCAGATCGGGGAACACTCACTCAGGCATCCCATTCCACTGTCTGGCAGTTCTCACAATGAAGATAGAATCAAATTCGTTCAAGGTTATTCGGTTATCATAAATCAGAATCCTAAATTGAAGCAAAATAGAAATAAATAGCTCGGACTGGCCAGATCCAATAAATAGTAACACGATATCTAACGCGCCTGTACTTTGGCAAAGTCAAATGAAAAACACAATTGAAATTGTTATTGTTTGTCAACGGGCCGTTTGGGATATTTCACACAATTTATTTGGCTGATAGAAAAACAAGACACATTGTACTCTTCAAAGTAATTATAGAACTTACCTACCTATTTAACAGTAAAAACGGATAGTGTACGGCTCTGTAACATATAGGACTAAGTAGGAGTAAGGTATTCAAATTTTCCAACCGCAATAATAGTTGTATTTCACAAATTAACACATTAACACACAAAGTTACTTTTGCAGTCTCTTTAAAGTACTTCAATCTCAAATTTTAATATTTGAAAACATAGGTATCTTGTTCGAAACAATTTTCATTTACACACTGGTTTTTTTTATGACAGACATGACGAATTTATAAGTTTTACTAGTTTGACTACGGAACCCTGAAAACAGCTACCTATTTGTAACGAGATCCAATTGAATTATGTCAGAATATCGCAAGTAACGTTATTTTCATATAAATCAAAGACTCCGGTTGACAGCTCAAAACATCAGCTTGGTCACATCAAAATAAGATTACGATGCGTCGGATATCAACTTTCCCTCTAAAATAGGGTTTCATCGTTTTTCCTTCCCAGTAATATCCGGACATATCAAGTTCTGGCTGCAATCTCCGCCTTAGAAAAAAGCCACTTCGATACTACAGCTTCGAAAGATTCTTAGTAAAATATTGCAGACATTTTAAAACTGGCGTTGTTTATAACTAAAACGATGATTTATTTATCGAATCTGAATCACGAGATTCACCTCGAAATTGCAAGAGTTTGTGATGAATAAAATGTAAATGTTACGAACTTAGACAGAGATTACATTGAGTAGGTATCAAAGATATTCTCAAATGGAAATATCTTTAGTAGGTAGGTACTCAATACACTGGTCGGCACCAGTGTATTGAGGCTAAGGATAAATCTTCCCAACGCGACCTGCGAGTTGCGACATATATTTTAGCCGACAAAAAAAAAATAGGTAATTAATAATCACGTGTACCTATACCTACGTGTACCTATACCTCGTATTGTATGCTAAATATCGCTACCAATCTTTGATTCGTTTATGCAGTAGTAACATGTGTAATACTAATCACGACATTTTGCCTATATACCTATACCTAAACTTATCAAATTGAATCGAATTTGCACAACTAGCTTAATAAAACTTTGAAATAGGTATTGTGGTAACATTGTATGTAATACGTATAGTCGTTGTAAAACATAATGTAGCCACGTCATACCCTTATTTTCGCGTATAATGTAGCCACCTAGTCGTATAATGTAGCCATGTTTATCTGGTTTCGCTCTCTTGATCGCATCGCAAATCGCGGCAGTCTGAATTTCGGCATTGAAAGTAGACTGTTCCATTTTGAGTGCAGCTATCAATCAATAATGCCGTTGCAATAAAATACAAGGATTTATTTTGTAAAACAGCAGCAGTTATGTGATTTTATTTTAAGGCTAAATGCCTTAATATAAAATCACATAACTGCTGCTGTCCTTTTGACCTTTTGACCGCTTCTATGCGACAAATATTTCCGTGTCCCTACCGCGCGTGTCGCATTTCTGCGACAGAGAACATGCATGATTTTTTCATTCTATTTTCGTCCAATTAACCGATTGTATTAATTCCGTCCAATTAATTGATTTGTAGCCGCGCGCTAGGGGCACGGCAATTGATATTTAGTCAAGCGCTTAAAAGGTTAAAACACTTTTATGTCATTTATGTAAATCCTAAAGGTAGGCTTTTATGTGTACAGACGCTGATCCCACAGCGAGCGGTCTAAAGTTTTGAGTTCAGAGTTCTGCATTTGACCGCCGGGGTCAGATTGCTATTGTGTGTGTAAAAATCGCAATAAACGTAACGTGGCACGCAGAACTCAGAACTCTACAATGCTCGCTACTGAATCGGGGCACAAAGTTTAGCTTAAAGTTTTGTTTGTTTTATAAGTTTTTGTTGATTGGTTATTCATAAATATAGGATCAACAAGTTATTGAACACCTTACATAATTATTATATTCGCGAGAAATGAGTTCAGATATCTCCAACACTTTTGTTTAGTGAATTATAAGACTGACCAGAATTGCATTATTTTCGTAATTGATAAAAATTTCCTGAGTTTTCCAATTCATTACTTTACTACATAAAATTACAAACCAACTACATAGTATCACTTTACACAGGTATTGATAATACTCGTACAATATTGGAGTCTGTTTTTGACATGTGTTAATTGATAATAAATCAAACTGTGTGTTTCTGTATTACTTTGCTTCATACCATTGATCAACTTCATATGAAAACATCTCAAAGAATTTTAGAAAGAGACACTGTAACTTTTATAGACTTTTTTCTACTTTTTTACAAGCACTACCATAAAACATAACTCATGTTCAATGTAGTGTTAGCTGTATCGCTACTCGCGAAACGTAACTCAACCGTAACGTCTACTAGTTTACGAGTACTCCCCTCTAGTAGTCTAGTTGCTTTATATTATTTATTGAGCCATATTTTAGATGATTTGTGACTTCTTTCCAAATAAACAGAAATATTTTTTGTTTATTTTACGTAGGTAGGTAGGTATATTGATTTCTTAGTGATTTTCTTACTCTTTCTGTAAACTCCTATTGGTCACCAATAGCGTGTTATATGTATAGATATAGACACATTATACACCAACATCACTGTACTAAAAAACAGCGCAAATACTTTAAATAGCTAAATAGCTACATATCAGTGAAACTCGCCCCCTACGACCTGGGAATTTTAAGATAATCATTTAACTGGCGAAATAATTATGGCTGCACATCTTACTGCATAATATCATAGACTACTAGACTAGACATCTGCTTAGTTTTCGGGAAAAAATAAGCATAATAGTTGTATTTTTATTCAAGAATCAACCGACACTAAGGCCCGTATTCCAGAACGATACTCGAGCACCGATCTCTGCTTGAGCATAGACTTAAAGCCATTTGATTGGTTGATACTAGTTTCAATCTATACTCAAGCAGAGATCGGTGCTCGAGTATCGTTCTGGAATACGGGCCTAAATTTAATTTTCTTTTGTTTCAGGTTAGCATCAACCCGGAAAGGTAGATATTTTCTATCATGCTGCCGCTCCACCAGCGTTGTGCATATTAGCGCATTAATATTAGGTAGGTACTAAGCAGATATTATAGCCAACACTTTACGGCGTTACTAACGAGATTACTATTGACATTAGGACGATAATTTGGGAGGCACATTTTCGACACATCATTGAACTAAAATAAATCAATTATATTTCCACAGATGTAGAATATAACTACATATAATAAAAAACACGTACCTATAGTATCGATCTGCATGAATCACATTGCAAAACTCATCGATACAAATCCATTCGACGAGTACATTGGCCAGACCGTAAATAAACATTGAAATGTAACTTCATCCCTTACGCAAAACCGTATCAAATAACTGCTAATTATTGGGAATATCGGAAAGGCGTGTTGAACTCATTTTGTGCCGAGATTTATACTAATGGATAGATAAATAGAAATATGTATTAGCTCGGTGAGTTCATTGTGTTGACTTTAAAATATTATACCTATTTGTCTATTTTTCATTTAAGGGCCTGTGCACATCACGTTTTTTAAACGCGCCGTCGACGCGCGTTTGTAGCGATACAGACGCGATACGCACGCAAGTCAGACAGCCTGTAGACCTGTAGGATAAAAGCGCGCCGTCGACGCGAGTTTTAGAAACGCGCGTCGACTGCGCGCTTAAAAAACGTGGTGTGCACAGGCCCTAAATTTTATAAAGAATCCAATATTTTGACTGACTAGCAATTTGTAATAAGTAGGTATAATAATAATATGATTTAGTACGCGTAATTTTCATTTTCTATGAAGTAAAAAAGATCTGTAATTTGGCGTTCTTATAAAAGTATAATTATGCCATTTTTAAAACATACGGATTTATTTTAACCTATTACTAACTTTAGACACTAAGGAGCTCTAGCCGTATATTGTTCTTTTTTCTGATTTCTGTAGTAGATAGGTACCTATACCTACATGCAGAAGGACAATAAAGTTATAAATATTTTTTACAAAAAAAACATGTCCATTGGGCTGTAGTCCATAAAAAAACAAAGAACCTTATATTTTTTTCATTTTATCAAGAATTTTGGAACCTTTCCAATTTTTTCAGCGTAATTGCAAATTCATATAGGTACCCGTAGGATCTTTTTGATATTAGCATTCGTATTTTCGTTTCTATTAGATTTCGATACCCCTCGTACCTTATATTTTGACGAGGGCCTTCACATAATAATCCACATTTTCGGGCTCATTTTGATAAAATACCTTTATACCGAGAAACTTTGAATAATACCTTATAAGTACATAATATAAAGTACATACATATTTTCGTTATAGATACCTGAATTATTTAAATTTACATGAATACCTTAGTATTTTAGACCTCGATCAATTGAGAAAGGTAGACGTTATCTTAATCTCTTATATGTATAGGCTAAATAAAAGGCCCATTCTGTAAGACGGACTTTGAGGAGGCAAATCGAAAAGTCGTTTGTTTTCCGAATGGAATCGTAATGGAACATTCTGGAGCATAGAAAAGCTAATACAGTTCGCCTTACGCCTTTTTGGTTCTGTTCAATCGAGTTACTAACGCTTGTTTAGGTGAGAGACGCCTTTGTCGATCCACTCAGCTGAGCATGAGTATGTTAGGGGGATAACACACGAAGCGCGGCTTTGTGTGTCGATTTAATCCACCCTTATAATGTTTTAAAGTTTATGCAAACATTTTCTATCATACATTCACAGACCGTCGATGCGAGGCCTTAAAGTGACAAGGCGATACCGCAGCAATTTTTTAGTAACTGGGATTAAAAATACCAATAAGTTTGTATAGCATTGGCAAGAAAAATGTTTACAAATTGACGATTTCCCTTTACAGTTCTTAATTGTTTTAGAAATTATTTTACTTTTTTTTTAATATACCTATATAAAAATAACATTTAAATACTTACATCTAATAAATCACACAAATAAACTAAGTTCACCGACAAGATAACAGTCCGATAAATTGAAACCGGCCGTTTATAGTGACTTTTTATACATGAAATGTCATGTTTAATGGCTGTTTTCAATTTATTTCACTTATATCTAAGCCAGGGAGATCATATGCACCTGAGTTTTAATCCGTACTTTTAACACTATGTAATCGTGCTTTATTATATAAACAAAGTTTCTAGAATAAACAAAATACCTACCTGTATAATATTTACCCGTATATTATGTAATAATCATGAATCTATAATTCTAATATTATAATAGGTAGGTACCTTATGAAGACGAATCTAACGACACCTCATAATGGGCAGATCGTGCCAAGAAAAAGACATACAAACATACATACATACTCTAAAACATCTGGTACCTTCCTTCTGAGGCAATCGGGTAACAAAAGCAATACTTCGTGTGTAGTCCCCTTAAATCGGCCGTCGCGTCGCCCGTCACACGTCGTAGCCCACACGTGTGACGTGCGTCTGCGTAAGTATAGAACAATATTTACTTATAATTTATCTTTGTTAGTATCACCTGCCTTGTTTTATGGAATATTATTATGTTTTGTGTAATATTATTATTGGCAACGCGTTTCAGAAAGGATATATCGTGAGATATCTCACATATTTTTATTTTTCTGACCCACATTTCTGATATAATATGCTCTTGTGGGAGCAAATTGAAAAATGATGGGCAGCATGCTTATGGAAATAGTTTGCCTTGCCTTTTACTAAGTTAGGGTCGATTTTTAGTCTAACTAAATGCGACTGATTATCAATATTTTACATAGAGTGACTACGATTTGACTTCCACAACTCAACCACTTGCCACGGACAGAGGGACGACAAAGTAATCCTATAAGGGTTCCGTTTTTCCTTTTGAGGTACAAAACCCTAAAAACGGTCACCCATCTATGAACTGGCCGCGGCGAGCTCAGCTTAACCTCGATCGATGAATCAGCACGGCTGCTATGCAGCCCCTTAGCTAAATTAGCTAGCTGAAAGAGTCCCTTGCATTTGGCACATTTTAATCATAAAATGTAGCTACATATTTCTAGCGATTTATACGCCTATTGGAATTTTAAAATGATATGCTGTATATGAAAAACTGTCCATATCAAGCGAATCCTGTGTGTGACAGCGTGTTAATATTGTCACGACAAATATTAGCATTCACTCGTGAGGTTTCATGCTGTGTTTAGTGTTATTCAAACATTGTTAGCAAGCGCAATCAGTAACTGTTAAAGCAGTATTATGTAATTAGTTTGTAAGACTTTATTTATTTAGGTATGTTCTTCTTCTTCTTTGACTGTCTCGATGGTTCAGCCTAGTCGGTTCTGGGTTCATTCCCAGGTCGGGCAAAGTATTATTGGATTTTTTCATTGGGAAATTCTCGGCTTGGAGTCTTGATTTTAGGCTAATTTTTTTCTTTACTTAAATGTTTCCCACAAAATTATCAAATAGCGAGTTATTTAATATCTATAAAAAAACGGTTTTCGAGTCGAATACAGCATGGTTTTTTCTCACATCTCAATTCTCTAAGTCCCCGGGTTGAGGCTGTGCGTTACTTAATTGTCAGTCAGTCAGTCAGTCACGGTACTTAGGAGCTATTTCACCAATCTATCATTATCTGTTCATTAAGCTAATTTGATCACTAAACTAGTCAATAGCGAAAAATTGCATTTCACCACCTAACAATAGTGTTATTGAGCTTATCTGGTGATTATGTTACGGATGACTTTATTGATAGGTTGGTTGGTGAAATAGCCCCTAAGTATTATAATAATAGAGGAAAAAAGATTTCACGATTAAACCGCTGTTTTCGATTAAAATAACCTTACAAATGTCCAAGGTACAGCAATACCTACTCGTAGTGTATCTGGAAATTCATATACAGCATATTCGGTGAATTGTTTCACTAAGGGCCAAGTTCACCGTCAAGATAACAGTCCGTTAAATTGAAAACGGCTGTTTATCATTCATTTTTCTATACAAAAAGTCATGTTAAACGGCCGTTTTCAATTTATCGGGCTGTTATCTTGTCGGTGAACTTAGGCCTAAGGGTGTACTTCATGAGTAGTGGTACTGATAATATAACGGTACAGCTGACGGGTGTTTAAAGGGGAAGAATGAAACTCTAATATGCAAGTAAAATCCCAGGCTACAGCTAGAAACAAATAATCTTTCCTCTTTGATTAAGTAGCTATAATCACACCAAATAGTTCTAAGACGAGCATCAATGACGGACTTTGTATCAGCAACCAATGTTTATACTGGCATATAGTTCCTGAAATTACGTTTATTTTCACAGTGAGTTCATGAACGTTCTTATTTACAGCACAGAGATTTATCTCTTTTGCAAAGCTAAAACTAGCGACCTTCGCTTGACACTTCTTGGGTTATATTTAGGCGGATTTGAAGTAGGAAGAGTAGAAAGATCAACATTTTTTTTTAAAGATTTCTCTAAACTTTTCTTTGATGTCTAAATGGATTCCGGAGTCTTCTAAAAACCGAGCTCAATAATACAGTATAAGATTATTATCGTTGTCTTGCTTGGAAGAAATGTTTTTGATTGAAATTAAATAATATTCATTTCGATTTAGATCTGACATATAGTTGCACAGAAGTCAGCGGTACATGCCTCGGGATCAAACTCGAACCATTCGCCGTGGGAGGTATATGGTAAAACCACTAGGCTATCACTACACTCTATTAAGTGTAGTGATAGCCTGATAGAATAAATGATAATTTATTCTCTATTGAGAATAAATTATCATTTATTATTATATCTACGGCATCTATGGAAATAGGCATCAAATTAATAGAAACCTACCTAATCTACTACTGCTACCTCTCCTATAGAAAACAATCGGAAAGGGGTAAAGGTTGTTTTTACAAAGTAACTTCACATACCTATTTGTTTTCCTACTTTCCTTGTCTGGGTCACGTGAAGACTAAACCAAACAATTTTGCGAAGTGTATTTGATAGAAGCCAAAGAATGTTAGGTCGATGCAGTTAAAACAATTAGGTAATGTATTTAGAAAAGCATTTCGTTTCGAATCATTGTTGAAACTTTACCTCCTCCCTTGAAATCACGAAAAAAAATCTGCTGTTCCATACATTTTGTCGAGTGATAGTGATATTTTTGTATGGAACAGTAGATTTTCTTTTGTAATTTAATGGTTGATCCCGTAGTTAATCGAACTAGTCAAATCCTTAATATCCTCCTTCAATATGTATTCGTTTAACCAGTCAGCCAGTATAAAAAAATGTTGTCTTATAACCTATATCCTGTGCTAAATGTTTTGTTTTTATTTATTTATTCAAAGAAGTTATACAAATTAATTAAACACAATTCATCTGCCAAACTGCAGCGCCGTTTGTCGCCAAATACATAATATGTGTGATTATTGATTCATCCACTATTAAATTAAGCAGCTTCTTCGAAATCTCATTGAACAAATCTTTATTATTACCACTTTCGATAACGCAGTAATTGAAAGCTCATTTTTCAGCAGATCAAGGTCAAATGAAGACGGTTAAAAACGCCCAAAATGTTCCTGTATCCAAGGTATCCACGGGTATTTTTAAAAACGCCCTTACATTTTTGTATACACAAACAAGATTCCGTCTCTTGTGGATAACTACCGGCTTTGAATTACAAAGGCCGAGGTTGATAAACAAACGGTACAGTTGAAAATAAAAGTCGTATTCGCCAGTTCGACTTTCCACATGAAACTGTAATGTTTTTGTTTTGTCGACCTTATTTTTTATGGTTCCATGACAGGGTTATTCAATATTACCCTCGGGATATTTTGATTTTTTGGACATTCGTTTCAAAAATATAGTTTTTTCCGAATGCTTTATTATTTGCAGTGATAGCCTAGTGGTTTAACCATGTGCCTCCCACGGCGAATGGTTCAAGTTCGATCCTGAGGCACGCACCCCTGACTTTTCGAAATCATGTGCGGATTAGAAATTAATTATCACTTGCTTAACGGTGAAGGAAAACATCGTGAGGAAACCGACATGTTCTAGAACCAAAAATTCGAAGACATGTGACGTCCACCAACCCGCACTGGGCCCGCGTGGTGGACTACGGCCCACTCCCTCTCACAGAGAGGAGGCCTGTGTCCCAGCAGTGGGAACATTATAGGCCGATTATGCTATGCTTATGCTTATTATTTTTAATACTATTACTCGTATTTATATTACAGTGACATTTATTTATCATGTCATCATGATTTACATTTAAATCTAATACATTAATGTAGTAATAGCTGACTTATATGTCAATATTTAATAGGAAAACTCGCCACACCCACCAATTTGAGATAAATTATGATTCTGACATGGAATACAAATTACATTATGCATAACGCCCTTTGGAAGCTTAAGTGATATAAAAAGATAACTCTTACATTTGAATAATAGGAATGTAATTTTATGTTCTTACGTATCATTTATACGTTTTTGATCTATGGCAGAGCTAGATTTATTTTTGTTGTCGGTTTAAGTAGCTCCTAATACTAAAACTTCTTCATAATAATTCAAGTAGGTACTTTTACTCCTAAAATATATTAATGTTATTTTAGGATTGTACAAAGCAGATTCCTCTATAATTTTGTTATCGAAACACAAAAGTGCTCTTCATTTTAATAGACACAATTAAATTATTTCTTTTTGGAAAAGCATCTTAAAATAAAGGAATGTTAAGACAAAAAATAAGATGTAACATTAAATAAATTGTAATTTAATTTTATATAGACCAATAAATGAACTCGCTAAAAAAGCACCTCCTTCTTTTAAATGAATTGTAACAGCATTTGATTTTGAAGTGTTTATCTATATCAGAGCCAGCACACAATAACTATGTAGTTTAATTTTGGGGGCGTCATGTGCCTAATCGATGATAATTTACACGCATGTTAAGTAAGCAGGACATGATTGATAGCTCCGTACATTTTTTTACACTTCATAATATGAATCACGTTGAATCAATGTTCTCGGAACGATGATCGAAGGCCAACTAGATTTTAATCTTTTGAGGAGTTTTTTGCACAATGATTTTGCTTTAGATTTGATTTTTAAATTGAGGCATGACTATTCTTAGGAGTCTGCTTATCAGACCTTATACGGAAAATAATGTAGGTACTACGCTCCCAAACTCAGACAGCCAACGTTGGTCAGAAAGCCGCAAGCTCAAAGTGGAACTGATAGAAGAGATAAGTTGATCATGTCTACGATTTTTCAATTTGTTTATTCTGACCACGTGACTTATCGTTGAGATGACGTTATTCCCATACATTTTTTAAGTTTTCTACTAGCGTTAACAATTGTAGAAAGCCATCTTGGCTGAGCCTTCTGGCCTAGTCACATCTGCGGTCTGCCGCATATCGGACGAGTTGTAGATAAAACTCACCACTGAGCGCAGCCCACATAACGAGGTAGTCCACACAGAGAGGTAGGTACCTACGGCACAGCGGGATATGCCCAGGATCCAAAGGATTTATATTTAATAAAAAAATCATCATCATAAAAAATGTACCTACTGAGATGTTGAATAAATCATTTTAATAAGGGTATGATTTAATCAGTTACCTAATAAATGCATTTTCAGTGATCTATTAAATCATGTTTGTTCCTAGAATAATAGATCTGTCACCTAAATTGAATCACCAAATAATATCAAAACGCTTACCTTAATATTAATTAAGAATTGCTGGGAAATGATATCAATCATCTAATAATTGTATTGGGTATCAAAATAATACAAGTTTCACTAAAATTGAATTACCAAAAAATAATACAAAAATGTTTACCTAAAATTAATATATTATTCAATAGAATAGTTATATGTTATACAAGAGTGCAAAGTTGCTTTTTAACCGCGTGCTCAATTTTGATGACCGAGCAAGCGAAGGATTCAAAAATTAGAATCCTGAGCGAGGGAATCAAAACAGCACGAGGTGAAAAATCTTTGCACTCGAGTGCAGCACGTAACTTTTCATCCCACCTCAGCGAGGAAAAAAGGATTTATTATTAATTCAGCACCATAGAGGTAAAAGTAAATAGGTTTAATGATGTCTTGAATTCAAAATTAGTGCTTTACCTATGGATTAATACTAATGACTTAGCAGACGCCCAAAAATGCTAACTGATGACTAGGCAGCATGGTCTCAGACCTTAGCCTGTTCCGCCAGGAACGCCCACTAATTAAAAAAAAACTTAGTGCACACGATGTTCTAAATTCAATTTACTTTATCCTCTAGAGAATAAAAACGGCTTTTGCACTCAGATATCGAAGAGAATTTACTATAACCTCTAGCGGATAAAAACGGCTTTTGCACTCAGATATCGAAGCGCAAAAATACACTTTCGTGGGATGAAAAATAATATTATTATAAATTATCGAATATTTCACCTGAAATTTTAATCTACAGCAATAAGGAAGGAAGGTGGTCGACGGAACCCCGCTACGCGGGGCTCCTATTTCTGTCTGCAAGGTTAAAAATATCCTAACACGAAGGGGTTGACGGGGGCTTCGTTCGCTCGCTTTGCTCGCTCACTGAAGCCCCCGTCATCCCCTTCGAACCTAACCTGTCCGTGTCGGAGTGCCCAAGTTCCCGAGCTCGCTTCGCTCGCCTTGGATCCTAATGTTATTTTTATGCTAACCGATTTTCTCAATCCAATCCAATCTCTATTAGGCATTTTTTCATAAAATTATGGAACTGATCTATTAATTAGGTGATACATCTATTTATTAGGTGACAGATCTATCATTTTGATTATAAAACGATTTTGAGCACAGAACTTATATTTGGGCTACAGAAAAAAGTGATGAAACTATTATTTAAGTTACATATTTACATTAATTTGATGATTCATACTTCTTAGGAATAGATATATTAATTAGGGTATCGCAGATTGGTGACCAATCTAAACTTAGAGACAGAAAATAGGTAGGTATAGTTCCCTTTTAATAATCACTTCTGAAACGAAACTCGAAGTCACTATTTACAATTTCAATGAGTTAAAGTTAGAATCACAATACAATGCTCATCACCAACCAGATGTAACGTAAACGTGTTCGTTCTATTTCTATTTTTTATAGACTGTTGAATCTGTCTGGTATGATTCATTACAGTCGGAACGGGGATTAAGAATAATGTTTTTTTGATGTGATGTGTTATGGAGTTACCGTTGATTTATGTTTTACGCCGTCAGGTGTAATAAATTGTATACCTATAGACTACTACATTAAATTATGTTTTTTGCATAATGGGTTTGCGTTTGACGCCCATCTCGCCTGATGTTAAGCAATAAAGCGGTCTGTGATGGAGCATACTTGCCTGGAAGAAACCGATTCACTCGTGACTTGCTGACACCCAGATTGTAACTATCTGGGAACACCTACTCAGTCAGGGCATTCCACTGTTTGGCGAGTTTTACAATGAAAGTGAAATCAAAGCGCTTCGTTCGGGTTTTTGGTATTTCTAGAAAAGGTAGGCAGTAGTGAAATTGTGTATTCTGTTATTTTGATAATAAACATCCTGAGCATTATCATTGTGATTGACGTTGACCAATGCGTAGCTGCACCATAGATCATAGCTAGATGAATGTAATAACATGCTTAAGTGATATCTAATCATTAGCTACATAATACGTGTGTATCTATAAATATTTTACTGACGCATTGTCACGGCCACTTACACACAGAACATGCAGTCTTGACAAGGGTGTGTGATGACGTAATAAATACCTACGTAGGTTTTTATAAACCTCACCGTCGTAATAAAGTACATGAAAGGAGCAGTGGTGAAGGGTCAGCGGAAGCGAGACAGATCCCGTATCAATTTGCGTCCAAAATATCGACACACGTCGATACACATCGATGCTACGCGACAGAGATCTAATTCACTAAAATGATACAAGTGAAGCTAACTGGGAAAGAAATAAATCTAGTTCATTCAGGCGTAATCCTATTCACACTAAAAATGAATAGCCTGACTATTCTGTACCGACACGCCGCTTACAGAATAGGTAGACAGGCAGATAGAACTATTATGAGGCAAACGCAAGGAGATTCCTGATGCGTTTTTGATGAGACCACAAAACGATGAATATCAAATAATCATCCGAACTACCTTAGCTTATACACAACATTAGTTAGCACTAAATATTAACGTTACTTGACATACATCAGATACCTAGTTCTGGTAGAACAAACAAGCAATACAAACGCCAAGATCTTTGCTTAACTAAGTATTTAACTTTGTGTATAAAACAAAGTTTGCTTAATTTATTTTATCTCTTTTACATTAGACGCCGTAACTAGCGTTGTTTGCGTTTACTATATGCACCTACATAATATGTACCTATGTATTTGCAGCTTACATATAGGTAGACTAAAGGTGCTTTTCCACCGGCACGGGCGAGTCGAGGAGAGGATTGGATGAGAGAGAATAATTGAAATCTCACCGGCCCATGTCCACCAAAAAATGTCAGTAATAGCAAGCACGAGCCATCGCAGGCTCGCGTAATATCGTGCGAGCTATTAATATCAATCGTGAGATAAGTGTGGTACCTATGTATAGTGAAGATGCAATTGCAGACGCCAGCCGTGGGTGCACAGCACTGTCCCGCGATGGCTATCGCGAGGCAGCGGTCGCTCGCGCTATGTCGCGATGGCCACCTCAAGAATCGTATTTCTGTTGCACAGTAAATAAATAATGTGCGCAGCAATACGGTTCAATATTAGATACAAATATTTCGATTCTCATCTCGCACCAATCCAGATCATTTTCGCCGAAGATGCGCTGGGAGCATACAATTTTCATTTCTCGTTTCTTCTCGTCTAGCCTCACTGGTAGAAAAGCACCTTGACGCCGCAGCAGAAAATTCTAAATATAGGATGTCATTATGTAAAACGGGAAAGAGATTGTTAGATACTACACTGGCCTGCAAAAATAAGTATCTATTACACTTAGTACGATATAGTAGTAGAAAGTGTAGTAGGTACTTATTTTTGCAGGCCAGTATATTTATCTTTTCACATTATAATAGGTAAGTAGGTAGGTACTTAATAGAATTATTTACTTCCCTATTCTAGTTATTTTTCATCGTGTTCCTGAATCCTGATGGATACAAAATCCCTTATCACAGTAGGTATATGTTAAAAAACTTTGCATAATAATATCATTTCTCAGTAGCACCACAGTCTAGCTATTATTTATATCATACTCCTTACAGTCGTTCAATGCGAAAGTTTTCGCAAGTCAATCGTGTGGCATGTTATAGAGGGGTTTATGTCCCCAACTGCCTCATTGATACAGTCATTTAGATTTGACATTTTCAAGTCCCGTTAAGTGGCGATAAACCACTGTAAGGTCTGTATACTATGGTAGAGCTAAAAGCGCTTGCCTCTGGACTATAGATAATATGTAGTTGTGTGCCTACCCGGGAAAAATCCCGAAGTCGGGTTTATTCATAACGAGTAGCAGATTTCGATAATTATACCTAAAACAGCGGTGTGGTTGGCTGCAGTAGATTTAAATATCAATAAATAGACACAGCATACAAAACTGAACTGAATTAACTGAAATTGGTATCTGTTTAATTATCCGACTGATTCCAATAATTTAATGTAATTTGAATTATGTACGGGAATTGGTTGATTTGTGGTTTTAATTAACATTATTTGAACATCGTGACATTTATGAGTGTATTTCTCTTGGGGATATTAATTCAACTATGTTGTCAAAACGATAATATGTATTCGTAATATAACTAGCACAAACATCACGCCTTTATTCCCCGAAGGGATGGGCAGAGGTTCTAGGTTGTACCTACCTACACCCACATTTCACTAGTTACCTATATTTAAGTGTCATTCTAATAGGGGCCGAGCCTACCGCTATTAACCGTGATTATCTAGGCTACTACTATTACTGAGAATATCCTAATGGAAACACCTAATATCTACTTGTAAGAGTATTCGTATCGATAAACTTATCGATAGTATGGCCTTTTAAAATGAAAACCATCGATACTGGAACTATCGATAGTTCGGCAACGCTACTCACAATACACAACGTAATCCAAGCGTGCAGCTCGCGAGCATTCGCGAGCTTCTCGCAAACAAGCGCCTTCGCGGCGTATTCGTCTGAAGTTAACATCCGGGTGCGTAGTGCGTACGCATCTGACGAGTGCACTGCACGCACGCTTTCAACATGCAGCGTAATCCAACCGAACCATTTGCAAACAGGCACATTCGTCAGATGTAGGTATACGATTCCTTACGTAATTACATGTCTGACTAGGTAATGAAATATCATATTCATTGAAATGATCTGCGTGTAACATAAGTCCCGTGTCGTCTAAACATGGCTACCGCATTTATTTAGTGTATGATTACATCGGCACATGCTGCGGTATTAATATTTATATTCTCTATAACAAATTATTTGCGTTATGCAAAGACGCAATATGAATTATTTATAGTTCACGTGTAGGTATTTAGCAGCAAGCTGCAATCAGGGTCATGTACTCAAATTTAGTCTATAAACTGTGTGAATAAATGAATAAATAAATCAATCAATTGATGTGGGATGAAGTGGTAACCAGAGATCCAATGTGACAATATTTATATACAGGGTGGAATTTTGTAATGCCACCTGAAGGGAAAGTACTCGTAATACTGAAGATAGAAAATTTTACTCAAAGAAAACATTCCTTTATTTTTGAATACAAAGAAAACTGCATTCAAAGATTTTTGATAATTCGCTTGCCACACCCAGGAATTGAACCGATTAAAATCGGTAAAAATTACACCCCGTACTTTTATTGCATTGATCGTTAGGATCAATTATAAGGATGAAATCTCTCTAACAAACTTGATAAATTAAATGATAGGAAAACCGTGAAATCTTAAATTATTAATTTATTACGGTTCGATTCCCGGGTGTGGCAAGCGAATTTTTGAAATGTTCATAATGATGAGTATAGGTATGGCTACATCGCCGGATGAAAGCGATGAAAATGTCACGGTGTATAGAGATATTGAAAGTAGTTTTTATAGCGAATAATCGGTTAGCGAATAGTCGGCATTCCCATGGCGAATAGCCGAATTATTTCCCAAAAATTAATTATAGGACATCAAAAACGATACTATTCAAATACATATAATAATATTATTATTGTGTAGATAGCAATTCGTAATAAATAACAATAACATACGTCTAGTGGTATCGAATCTTCAAAGTTTTTGGTTTCTCTACCCTTAAGGGTATGACTTCTATCGAAATCTAACAATTTACTACAATTACTAAGAAAACAATGCAATTGTCAAAATTTCTAAATAAATGATAATATAAGTAATAATAGGTACGTAGTTCATCGTACAGAATAAAACAATTGTAGTATTCTGTCTTAATCTGAAAAAATCCTTCATTTTTCATTTATTCGCCATGGTCAAATAATAAACACTTTTATTCGCTATTCAATGAATAACTAAAAAAATTACGCATACCTATCGACTATTAGCGGCTAACTGCGGCATCTCTATTATCTACACAAAATAAACTTAAAAATGAATTTGTACGAAATAATCTGTCACATAAGCCAAAGGCAATGAAACACCCATCACGTCCAGTTTGAAATTTATTAGAAAATATAGGTTGCTAAATAGGTCTAGCGAATGTAACGTGGTTACCGCTGCCTAACTTGATTGCTCATAAAGGACGTTGGCAGTTTTGGGCTTGATACGCGTGCCTCCATAGAATATCATGTCGACAGCAACTTAAAACCTTTGAATTGAGAACTCATTAGTCGGGCTGTACTTCATTGGATCATTCACATCATACTTAATCTCACTGTCATAAATACGAAGATTTCTCTTTAATCCAATTACGTACAAAAACAAATAAAAAATGAATTTAAATACTCTTGAAATACTCGAACACACCAAACATTTTCATATCTGTACCGATATACACAATCTGAATCCAAGCGTTCTATGGGCGTCCGCCGTGTCCTTTATTGACCATAGACATACTAGCATGAAATAGCTCATGTGCTTGTGATTTCAGACACTTATGCTCTTTAAACTGATGAAAAATATAATGACGATGGACATAATTACCTGGGAAAGGGCTTGTTCAAAAGTATTAGTAGGTACTTTTGAAAAAGCCCTTTTACAGGAAGCTCTCCTACAATACCTACTTATTGTTCCATTCTTCAACACTACTTTCGCGTACGAAGTTATGGCGCTGTTCAAACGTAGACACTGTAAAACGTCCCATTTGTCGTCGCACAGTCGTATCAATACATATTACAAACCAGAAAAAAATATAATGAAGTAAAAGTTTATAGAAAAGACTTATCACTATCAGATGGTCTAGTATCTAAAAAATACAACTGGCGGACAAGAAAGTGATCCTATAAGGGTTCCGTTTTTCCTTTTGAGGTACGGAACCCTAAAAAAAGTCACAAGAAAGAATACGAAAATACCTTTTCGTCATTAATAAACTAAAATAATTAAACTTAATGGTATCGGTTTTTATTAAAACTGCGAAATTACTCATTCATATTGGAAAACTTGAAATTTAACTATCGTCAAACCATTTTCAACCTTATTTTCCTAGTCACACCTAGTCTACGGCTACGGCTAGCATTACACAGAACGCCTTAAGTACAAACCAGCCATTTATCAAACGCAATCGTTAGAACATTATCACGTAGGAGCCCATAAATTAATCAGTATTCATACATTTTCGAGTGCGCCATTATTCCCGTTCATTTCTCGCAGTCATACCACTATAAATTACCCGAGTCGACGCATCATGTCCAGTGAATTTCCCATTAAGTACTACAGCAACGAATATCACAGTGTTGTCCTTTTATTCATGAACTGAAAGCTGTACAATATGTAAATATTCAGAAATTCTGATTTTATTTAAATAAATAATGGTTTGATCTGAAACAGCTGTAAACGTTTGTTGTGAAAATTCATCTGGAACAATCATTTTCAGGAATGGAAATCTACGGTAGGTACCTATTATATTATGAAGGTGATTTTAATGATGAATAGTGAATTACTGATTAGAAATGTTCACAAAAGTTGATAAGATAAAGTCAAGTAAATTAATTCAACAGCGGAATTTATTTATAGATATATTTTAAACAAAGGTGCGGCAACGAAGGGTTGAGCAGAGGTTTATTGTAGTACCCAGTACACCCACATTTTGCAACTTATATTGAAGTCCCATTTATTATTAGGGACCTATTATCATTACACTGAAAAAAATGTTAGGTTGGATTTAACAGATTCTGCGTAAATGTTACCAAAGTTGCGGTTGATTTCGGTCCTATCATAAATTTTGATTGATTTTACCAAACATTTATTAAGTTGGTGTTGTACCAAATTTATTTGGTAGATTACACCTATATTTTGTACCATTATACCATTATTTATTAAATTCAATGGATTTGTTTGGTAAAATGTACAATACTCTTTGTTGATTTACATCAGAACTCTGGTACCAACTTCAACCTCTTTAGTCTTGTAACTTCAATAGCGAGGTTTTGTTATATTTATCGTAGTTTCCATGTAATTCAGCCAACCTTTGCTAATTTGGTAAATCCGACAAACCATTTTTTTCAGTGTAACCAGGCTCAAATATAGACTCCAGACTGTTACAGACAGACAGACAGATTGTATAAAGATTTCTACTATTTTATGCATACAATGAAGGGAAGAAATGTTTATATTCTTCAGTAGACAAAACTCTTAAGCCAAGCACGGGTCGCCGCGCCGCGAGATAAAGAACTTTTTCTATTTTTTTGTAGAATAGAGATAGAATTTGTCATGCTACGCTTGCAGCCGGCCTAGCATGACCACGATAGACACGGGTTTTTGTCTACATAGAAATAGACAACGTGACAGATTGTAGAAACATTTCTACGTTTTATGAATGAAACGGTAGAAATGTTTCTACAATCTGTCACTTTGTCTATTTCTATGTAGACAAAAACCCGTTTCTATCGTGGTCATGCTAGGCCGAGGCTAGGTGAGCCATAAGCCATAAGCCTAAGCGCTTGTTTGCCACCGTCTTCGATCGTATGAAAAAAAAGACGAATGATTTATTTAAGAAGCAGTATCTGCGTCTGATATTTATTGCTTAGGGGTGGGGACAGCTGACAGCCCATAAATATTAAGGGGACGCTTACTGAGTTTAAGAAGAACGTTAATTATAACATTATTTCACATCAGCGCAGTTGCTTTTTTATTTTCTATTTTGTCCCAGTATTACTTTGTTGTTATCTTTTTAAATCTTCTTAATGTTGTTTATTGACTGCGTATGATATTATATACATAAGGTAAGTACTATACTATCTGGTGGAAAAAATCATTCTCCTAATGGAGATTATAATGGGTAATTCAATGACATCAAAATACATTTAGTTTTCTACAAACCTTCAAGCACAGATTACCTACTTCAAGTGCGATAAGTCAGTAGGTAAACCACGCTGCTTCAAATAAAATATATGTATTTTTATGTAGGTACTATGAAAATGTGTATCATCTTATGGCTCGGCCACGAAATCGACGTTCCAAGCGAATTCGCCTTGCGCTGCAAGCGTCAGCGTCGAGCGTCAAAAACAAACGTATGTCTAATGTTCTACAAGACCACGAAGTAGACGCTGCAAGCAGCAGCGAATTTCCCTACATTTGTTTTTGACGCTTGCAGCACAAGGCGAATTCGCTTTTTTTTTTTTTTTTTTTGGGATGGGAAATCATCAAATGACCCCTCCCGCTCTGGGCGGAGCGGAAGGGAGTGTCAGACTCTTACTGACTAAAACCCACCCATGTTCCTTCCTTAGCCCTTTTGTCCGGGTCAGCGGTATCCCTTCCGGACGATCCCGCTTTCCCGGCAGGCTTGGGCCCTAATGGGCCCCCTCTCTGATGCTGACATCTCTTTGAGGCGCGCGTGGAACACGTACGCGCCGTTCGGCACGGGCCTGGTCCTGATCGGACGGTGAGCTACCCATTACTCACCGCCCGCAGGCCCGCGCCTACGGTGGCCGGGAGTCGTCACGCGGCTCCCGACGCCCGGAGCGTCTGCCGCGGCGGCTTGGACGGGAGAATCTCTCCCTCTCCCGTCCCGCCGCCTCCTTCACTAGCATGACTGCTTCGCAGAAGGAGGCGACTGCCTCCCACTCCCCCTCGCCCCGGACCATGGCTTGAACCAGGGCCGGGCGCGAGAGGTCGCCGCCGCTGCCGATCGCCTCTACGAGGACACGGCGGTGCTCCGCCCATGCAGGGCAGACCCCCACCGTGTGTTCCACCGTGTCCTCAGGGCGATCAACGCAGTGATGAAAGGCGAATTCGCTTGGAGCGTCGTTTTCGTGGCCTTCGTTCAAAGTAATATTATGCTGTTGCAAATCACGAGCGCGCGGCATGTGACTTTTATGGACATTAATATAAGATTTTAATTACAATGATTGACGCGCGCTCGTGAAATGGCACCATTGTATGTTGGTGTAATCGTCACAAATGGTGGCCGAATGACAATTTCATATTGACTTACGACTACGCTAGTACGCTATCAATACGCTATAGTAGGTAGGTGTATAATTTAAAAGGTATTTCAAATATTCAATTAATGCGAGTGTAAAGGTGGCTTCTAACCGTCAGCGATTATAGGATTAGCACAGACGAGCTCGAACCGTAGATCATGGGAAATAGACACGTTTGTGGTAGAAAGAAGAAAAAAACGCGTGGGGTCAGGGGACCCCCGTCAGGAACGAAGTTCCAAAATTTTCCGAGAATTTTATCTAACTAGCTAACCAAAGGTTTATCCTAAAGAATCGAGTCACGCAAAGTTTCCTCAGTATGAAGCAATGTCACAAAATTATTAAATTACTCTGTCGCGCGTTGATTACATAAATTATCGTATTATCTCTGAAACTATTTGTCTGTATAAAACACTTTAAACTCCAAAAATCATCTCCATTAAATACTTGTGACGATGAAACTACTTATTTGAATAGGGATTAATAATTTATTGATACATACCCAGGGACCCAGTGTTTCCGGGTAATAGTCATATAATGGGTCCCGACTGCAACGTCTTGTTTTTCTTTTCTTTTTGGGGGGTCTATAACACAAAATAAGACGTAGGGCAAACCGCGGTCTGGTTTTTATAAAAAAAATAATTTTCTATTTTTTACCTTAATTAACTACACGGTCCGACCACAGTCTAAGAATGACAGTAATAACATGAAAGGGTTATAATATCTAACAAAACCGGTTGAATTAGTTACCTACACTCAAATAACCAGGAGGCATTAAGGTACGTCCCGTTGAGCGATAATGTGATGAGTGTGGACCCATCATATCATCTAAATAGTGATAACGCGAACATTTTCATTAAAATAGAAACTTGAACGTTATATTCAGCGATATTCCAAACTTGCTACCTATTAGGTTCACCTCAATGTTATAATAATTAAATTAATATCTAGAACAGTACAATATAAACAGATATGACAGAACGGAAATTAATTTGGTTGATAAGTTTGAATGCGTGCAGTCGAGTGCAACATGGCTCCCAAATTACTTGATAATGGAACGAATGTGTTATGATATTTTCAGCTTTCAGTTTGAAAATATAAATGAAATTGCAATAACCAACAGTACAAATTGCTCGTAATGCCACGTTATGGCAGAGGTCACGTATTTGAGTCTCGTCCGTGTCGTTTTCAATTTCTTAATAAAATTTCCAATATGTAGGTACCTATCTAGGTAATGGAATCTGTTTGTACGATCCTGCTACTACGATACGATAGTGCTATTTACCCGACTGCGAGACGCAAAGGAGGGTAATGTGTTTATCAGTCTATGTATGTATGTATGTATGTATGTATGTATGTATGTATGTTTGTTTCTATGTGGCGTTCTAGAGACCAAATGCGTAGGCCGATTTTGATAATTCTTACGTCAATCGATTCGTCTTAACCTTGCGAGTGTCACTAAAGACATAACAGTAATCAAAATTCACCACAGCGACAACCAGACGCCATATTGTCAAAATGAAAAAAAAAAAAAGTTGATGAACTATGTCAAGTGGGGTGTCGTTGAATAGGTATTTTAAAACCATCTTTAGGTTCCTTTTATCATTTTTCATTTTAAATAATAGTTTAGGATATATAACGATTTAAAGTTGTTCAACAAAGCAATCATTCTCGCTAATTCTTACTTATCCTCAAAACCTATCATGTGGGGTATCAAAATGAAGGGCTCGAAAAGAAGATTACGAAAACATACATTAAAAACTAAAAAGTGAAAAATAAAAATAGTAAATTAAAAATTTAAAATCCCGACTGCCAAAAAACAACTAAAAAGTTCAAAACAAGAGCACTTTTCAAGCAGTCTGATGCAGTTGGTGGCATAAAATCTAAGATTTAACACAAATAATTGCCACCAACTGCATCAGACTGCTTGAAAAGTGCTCTTGTTTTGAACTTTTTAGTTGTTTTTTGGCAGTCGGGTTTTTTAAATTTTTAATTTACTATTTTTTTAGCAATGCTATCAAATTTTAACCTATTTTATGTTTTTTAATATTTACTATCAGCTATGTCTGGCTAGAGGTATTTTTTATCTTTCTCACTCTACACAACAAGAATTTTCTCTTCAAAAGCCACATCAACCAAGAGATTTGATGGATGCAGATAACATTGATATCAATTCCCTTATCTGACACATTGTGCGGTAATTCGCGCATTAGGCGATAATCCGCATGACCTAATTCTGAAATAATTACACCGCAGACGATCGTGACGAGCAATACACACGAGGTAGATAGCAAACGCTATGGGTTAGGGTGTTTGCACATGAAGCGTAGGGTGCGGCGCGGCGGCGCCGGCGGCGCGACATTGGATTTGTTGCGCTTAGCGTTGTTTGATTGAAAATTACCATTTTTACCGACCTCATAAAAGGAAAAGGTTATCAATTAAGCTCATACAACAAACATACATCTGACAGCTTACAATTTGAGCTAACAAAGCGACGATGTCGATTCATTGTGAAGCTAAATGAATCTAGAACATTTAACTGGCTTGCTACTGTTGCATACAAACGGATATTCCCTAGTAAACGGAGATTACCTGTGAACGTTTGGGCGAAACTGAACGGAGTTGGCTTTTGTTACGTCTTCATCGAATAACGTCCATTGAAGGTATGTAGATGTGTTGTTAGATATTATATGAGTATACCCTTTTTGATAGTCTATTTGAAGTTAAATACCTCTGATGCACTGAAATTCCATTACATTGATTGATTTTATGATACGATTAGTTTCAATCCACACACTGACCAAATATTTTTGGTTAATTTATTTTTTGTTAAACTACCGAATAGATTTTCATCTATTCGGTAGTTTAACAAAAAATACTTAAATTAACCAAAAATATTTGGTCAGTGTGTAGTAGTAAAGGGGTTTTGAACCCAAATATAAAATTATTATAAAGATTTTAGATAGGTATAAAAAAACAAAGAGTCACTGCGTGAGTCAGAGGGGACTGCCGACAGAACTGAAAACTTAAAAAAACAGGTTTTAAAAAAACCGACTTCCAAAAACTACACTAAAAACTATGAAATAAAAAGTTTAAACTTCCAAATTAAAAATCTAAATGTATATTGAAGCCGGCGGGGCCTTTTCAGGTTTTTGCCTCTCAGTCTTTAAACAGGAAGGGTGTGCGCAGTGTGTGCACGTGGAAATTAAGATTTCCTTTTATTCCTTGTTCATCTGCAATTTTGCTTATTTTCATGCTAGGCCCCGCCGACTTCAATATACATTTAGATTTTTAATTTGGAAGTTTAAACTTTTTATTTCATAGTTTTTAGTGTAGTTTTTGGAAGTCGGTTTTTTTAAAACCTGTTTTTTATTTTTAACTTTTTAGTGTAGTGTAACATGTCATGTTTTTTTTTATAATAATACCTTACGTATATAAAGGTGCAGTGATAGCCTAGTGGATTAACCATGTGCCTCCCACGGCGAATGGTTCGAGTTCGATCCCGAGGCACGCACCGCTGACTTTTCGAAGTCATGTGCGTATTAGAAATTAATTATCACTTGCTTTAACGGTGAAGAAAAACATCGTGAGGAAACCGGCATGTCCTAGAACTAAAAATTCGAAGACATGTGACGTCCACCAACCCGCACTGGGCCTGCGTGGTGGACTACGGCCCACTCCCTTTCTCACAGAGGAGGCCTATGTCCCAGCAGTGGGAACATTATAGGCCGATTATGCTATGCTTATGCTATATAAAAGTACCATAAAATCATGGATAGAGCGACTTTAATAATATACTGCCTTTGACACACATTTTGTATGTACTTTTACCGAGATCGATTGCTTTCACGAATTTATATAGGTACTTACCTTCTAAGATATTTATGGATAAGTACGTTTCAGTAATCGAAAACAATGATTTTTCAGCAATAGGCTCTTTCCCTAACTTTCTATCAAATAAGACTTGAACATAAAAAATACTGTGTTTACTATACACCTCTGCCTAACCTTGCGGAAAATACTAGCGTGATGTTATGCATGTATAATATCGAGATCGATTGCGTCCAGGAATTCGTGTACCTACATAATATGACTTTTTTATTATCGTCATGATGTCATCGATATACACGAAAAATTCCGTTTATTGAAGCTGGTTACAAAACTATTCAACCTAAGTTAATACAATTTATATGGGACCACCTCGCGAGCTTCTTCTACCATATGAAAAAAAATCGCGTAAATCGGCTCACAGATCACAGAGTAATCGGTGTACATACATTAAAAAAAAAAAAAAAAAAACCAACCGAATGCAGAACCTCCTCCTTTTTGGAAGTCGGTTAAAAATTGGCCAAACTCAGAGCTAATAGATGTACTGTTATGTCGTTGCCACGAACCCATAAGATATTTCGCTACCAAAAATCGCATAGCGTGCCTAGAGAAGTTTTCACTTCATTTAATAAAATACACTCACAAGCAATGAAGACGGCTCAGTCACAAACATATACATACACATATCCGAAACTATGAATGCTTGTTTAGTGAAATAAAAAACTTTATAAAGTCTATTTATTGATGCCCGAGTCCTAGTAATGGGAACATTACCTATAGGCGGTTGTATTTATTGATAAATTAATATTAAGAAGTTTACTAGACTCTATAATCTAGTTTTTCTTTTTATTAACCGACTTCTTAACCGACTTCAAAAAAGGAGGTTCTGTATTCGTCCCGTATGTATGTATGTATGTATGTATGTATGTATGTTTGTATGTATGTGCGCGATTTTCTCAAAAACTACTGATTCGATTTGGATGGGGTTTTCACTAACGTAATCTACATACTTTGAGGAAGGTTTTAGTATATAATACATTAGGTAATCATTCCTATGTACAAAGTTATATGCATAATTGTACTCACTACGTAGAAGATTCACTGTTGAACGAATTCGTCAAAGTAATCTAACGCGAGATAAAGAACTAAATAAAAACTTTTTTAACAAAAAATAACCGACTTCAAAAAGCCACTATAAAGAAAATAATAATTTTGGTTTCGGAAGTCGGTGGCAAAAAAAGCAAACACAAACCAAAGCCACCTATATGCCTACCTATATTTATTTTGAATTGTCCTTTTTTATAAAATAGAATACAAGCGTTATTAAGACGCCACATGCGCTCTAAAGTCGTATGTGCACAGCCTTATACGCGACATGTGTTGCTTACGTAAGAACATGTTCCATTGTTATGTTGTGTTTATACCAAGATGTTGGATTGTATCTTGATATTAGTTACATATTAATTATATAAACGTGAACCGTACCGTACGTGTACCGTGACATTTCTCCTACACTTATTTATTTATGAGTTTAAAAAGCCATAATTGTCCAATGTGTCGAAGGCGAAGCAGTGGTCTAACTACCTGCAAATAATGAAATTATCGTTTATGAGAGTTCGTCTTCTTATTATTGGGCAAAAACTCTTAGTATATTTTTTTTATTAGAAAATTTTCAGTGTTAAATATCTCCTAAGCTTCTAGAATATATTGCCAGGTCAATGGCAAATAACTTGTCATTCAAATTAGGGCTTTAAGTCTAGTGTTGTGCAGTACATTTTATAATGTTCACGTTTACCCCGAGCCGTTTTGGTGAGCCGTTGGCTAATCTGTCTTGATAATATAAAAAATATATTCTATACGACTTAAACCCTTAGTTTAAATGACAAGTTATGCGCTGTGCTGTAGCGGTGCCGTTATAATGAGTTGACCATAATATTGTCTGCTCCATCGGCTATCAGTCCATCGACTGACATGGCCATTAGATACTTACGTGGCTCAACTAGTCAATATTGAGCATATGATCATCAAACACCCTCAGTGTTTGATGATCTCAGTCAAATCCATCTTCAAAACTGTTAAGTCCTTAGACACAAAAATCAACATACGAAAACTACAAACTGTAACAAAATAACTTTAGACCCTAAATGGAGGAAATATAGAGTGAAAAGTAAAGTAATAGGTAGGTACTAATAACGTATACTTGATTATCTCCTCGCCTTTACCTGCCGATAGAACCGAAACTCGTGTAACCAGCAAAAGTTTCGAAATAAAATTTTACTGGATCTACATTAAGGTGTTCCCATGGTTCTGCCATGTTTTCACAGGTTTTAAGCGATGTAATTTATGTTCACGGCTGGGGAAACTTTTATAGCTTTGTGTTTATTTTATGTCCCCGAAAAGAGGAAGTTCGTAAAATTCATGAGGTGTCTATAATCTGCCTGATTATTCGGCTTGGTTAAGGTTTGAAGGTTTGTTAGGTATGTTTTGTCACGTTCTTCGTGAAAGGGTAAACAGAATGAGAAGTGGTATTAAAGTTTGTTACAAACAGCCGGCCTAGCATGACCACGACAGAAACGGGTTTTGTCTACAGAAGAATAGACATAGTGACAGATTGTAGAAACATTTCTACCGTTGTATGCAGATAACGTAGAAATGTTTCTACAATCTGTCACTTTGTCTATTCTTCTGTAGACAAAACCCGTAAAAAGGTATCAAATTATATTGTTATGTACAGAAAAACACGTATTTCTCGACACAGAAACATACCCATTTTTATTAGTATAATGTACACAAACCTAAAAGTAGTTTATTCAGATTCAGTAGAAGAATCGCTTCTAGTTGTTTGAAAATTTTTGCAAAAAACTATTATTTGAATATTTTGTAGGTTAATGATCGCGGTGTACAGACGAAAGTAGCATTTTATATTATAACTTTTGTTTTCCTTTTTAAATGTTTTGTAGACACTTTTTAATAAAAATCTTTTTGAGGTATTTCGTCTTTTACATAAATAAAAACTAATGTACCTACGAGTATTATGAGTAGGTATACGTATTCTATACAATCATGTCAATGTATTTCAGGAATATGGCTACCAGTGAAATTGAGAACGACATTTATATTATGTACTAGACTTTTGCCCGCGACTCCGTCCGCGTGGACTACAATGAAAAGACCAGTTTAAATGACCTCCGTAGTGTAGGGTGGCTAGTACTACCAAGAGGTCAAGCTGTATCTATGGTTTATCCCACCGGAATTAGATAAAACGTGGCTTAAATTTTAAGTTGGACCCCAAGCTATCGAACTGTGAAAACCATATCAAAGGCAGACAAAAATTTTCGGGCATAGTTACGCCCCAGTACCCTAACCCGACATTTTTTTCTGGAATATCTTCAATGTACGGACACGGCTTCTTTACAATTTTATAATAGTATAGATGCAGTTATGTTATCATCATAAAATTTGATGAAACGAATTTTTCTTTCTTGGCATTTATGCCCCGTATAATTACAAGTATACATACTCTAGCCCAAAATATGTAAATCGGTACCATACATTAGCAAAACCTTTCGCGGTATTGCGTGCCGACAAAACATATACCTACCTAACTAATTACGTTATTCTCGAAAATGTAACCCATTCCGCGAAAGTCCTATAAAGCATTTCGCAAAATGTTTCCCAAGGGATAACCTGTAGCATGAATAAGCCCTGGTCTTTTGGGCCACATTAGCGCACCTCCCGCCTGTTTGCAAATTAAATAAAATGAATTCAAAGGCAGTGAGTTCACGTGTTTAAACTTCAAGGGTGGTAAATATTTATGTAAAACAGTTTTTGTTAATGCGGCTCCGCGATGCTGCTGTTGTGGCATGTTTTGTTCATATTTTGTATACCGTTTTGTAAAACTTTTGTCCGAAAAATATACCTTCATAAAGGCTGGTTTGTACGAAGGTTACCACTATATCATTTTTTATGAACACGTTCTTCTTCAAGCTATAGGTAGGTACCTCAGATCATAGAAACAAGGAGATATGCCATCATAGCAAATTAGTACCGGAACAACTGATGCCACTTTTAGTACATTTTTCGACACAATTACGCGCATAATTAAGCGCTCCTTGTGAATAAAAAGATCTCCCACGCATTATACATTCCGCACAATCTAACGCTGTTAATCGTTACTCAACACTACCGGGTGCGGCGATTGAACTGTCCGTCTCTATCTAACTGTTTTAAAATTCGAACCACTGAATCGAACGCCGCCAAAATTTCAAATGTTGGTCTTTGACATGTCCTCTATCATCACTTGAAGTGATTCTGTTGTGAGAGAAACACATTCGAATTTAGAACAATGGATTTAAAACGCAATTCAGTGATTGCTCTTCATCTGGAGGGAAAATCAAATATCGAAATACGTAGAGCGCTGCCGAAACTTCAATTGAACGAGAAATTTGTGCATCGCACTTTTCAACGTTATAATGAGACTGGTAGCGTTAAGAAATGCTACGGTGGCGGACGACGATGTGCTGCAACGGCGCCAGCAGTTGTCGAAAAGGTGCGTCATCGATTAAACAGAAATCCAGCGCGCTCAGCAAACCAGCTCGCGCAGGATCTCAAGGTGAGCGATCGCAGCGTTCGTCGCATATTGAAGGAAAAGCTTAAAGTCAAACCATTAAAAAAAAACCTTTCTCAAGAACTTACTGCTTTACAGCGTAGCAAACGGCTGGATCGATCGAAAGAGCTGATTCGCTTGCTCGACTCTGGCGAGCTTCCCAATTTGGTGTTTTCAGATGAGAAAACTTTTTGCGTGGAACAGTTTTTAAACAAACAAAATGACCGTGTTTGGTTAAAGGGACGTGTCAGCGACCATTCAGACGAATTGCAAGTCACTCGACGACAGGGAGCCGACCAAATCATGGTCTGGGCGGCGGTGTCTGAAAAAGGCCGTTCTCCGCTCGTTTTTCTTCCAATGGGTTGCAACCAAGTCAAAATAAACCAAAAAATTTATCGAGACAAAGTTTTGCGACCAGGGCTGATACCGTGGGCACGCAATACATTCGGTTCTGAGCGTTGGACTTTCCTGCAAGACTCGGCACCATCGCACAGAGCAATTGGAACGCAAAATTGGTTGAAAGCAAACGTTCCAGTGCTGATCGACCGAGATATGTGGCCGTCGTCATCGCCCGACTTGAATCCGCTGGACTTTTGTATTTGGGGTGTTTTACAGGCCAGGGCCTGTGCTAAAAAACACACTTCAGTGGAAGCGCTCAAACTTACTCTTACGCGAGAATGGAATGGTTTAAGTGATGACGTCGTTCGAGCAGCCTGCGCTTCTTTCAGAAAGAGACTTCAGCTTGTAGTAAAGGCTAAAGGCGGTATTATTCCTTCGGAATAAGTCATAATAAAACTTTAAACTTGCTATTTTCACATGGCAAAAGTGTATAAATAAATATTGAAATTTAACAAAAATATTTCATTTTCACATACGGACAGTTCAATCGCCGCACCCGGTAGTACTAAACTAAAACACTGTATTTATACCATCGATCGTGTTCGGTTCGTCGCCAGCGCGTACGTTTTTAATATGAGCAATTTGCTCAAGATCAGGCATCAAGCTCGATAGCGCCTTGGCACATCTCCCTTGTTTCTATGATCTGAGGTAGGTACGAATATAAGCTCATGCCGTGGTAAAAAGATTAGCTAGTCAACAGGTTGGCAGTAGGGCAGCCTGCTCAGCCGGCCTAGCATGACCACGATAGAAACGGGTTTTGTCTACAGAAGAATAGACTAAGTGACAGATTGTAGAAACATGTCTACGTTTTATGCATAAAACGGTAGAAATGTCTCTACAATCTGGATGCACTGGATAAACCCTTAGTAGGTACACACCGTCAATCGTGGGGTTTTTTTATTGCATCATGGAGGGTAGCGTTTTCATATAAACAATGCTACATCCTAAGGGCGTTACCACACTAGCGATTTGCGAGCGTGTTTCCAGCCAGGCGATTAATGAATGTCTTTGTAGAGATCGCTGCGGTCGCGTAGTGAGATTGAAACAAGTTTTAAACACTGATCGACGCTTGAGTTTTGTTCTGTAATACGTGCCTTAGTATTCTCGTATGAACATAATATATCTATATTAAACAACTAAATTCATAAAATAAACCTAATAATCACAATACAAACTAAATTTATATTTTTAAACTAAAACTTTATCCTACGTTTCTATACCTACCGAAAGCAAATTCAGTCTAATTTAACGAAAACCGCGAGTAGATAAATTGAGTTCAGCGATTCCATTTATAACCGTCTAAACTTGGATATTCATTAAAACGCCAACTAATCATTGCGTTAAATTTCACTCATTATCCCAAGTTTATGCTAGAATGGTACAGTTATTTTCAGCTGAAATTATTTGAGACTACATGAATGATGAAATGAACATTTGAGTACCTTCATTTATGTGGATACACAAAATGAAATTTGACATCTTTTGAAAAGAAATTCGTTTATTAAAGCTATAGGTAGAGGTACGTCTGTGATTGAGTCATAGCTAACTTTATATTATGTATCAGATTTAACTTTTTTCGTCAAGTAGACTCGGATAAAATAAGCTGTGACAGACGGACAGAGAGACAGAAACGAGATAAGGGTTCCGTTTTTTCATCGGATATACGGAACCCTAAAAATAAGTTCTAACATATTTTTTTTACCAATTAACTATTCAGTGTTCTTTTTATGAAACAAGTATCTATGCTTCATAAAAGCACTGAACATTTAACCTTCTCATTTCTTTTCATTAATCTTTACCCTACTAATTCAATTAGCGGCTCGCTCAGCCTTCAAGCGATGTAACCCGGCCGTTTCTACGCAAAATTCTTCCACTATCCTTATAATCGCGCATTAATACTGCCAGAAGCGCCAGATATTATTTGATCAAACTACGATATTCCACCATCCTTTTCTACAGGTAAACATACGTTTTTATTTAGGTTACTTGCTACCTATATTTTTATTCTCATACTTGCTATACTTCCATTTTCGATAAGTCCTAACGATCAAACTTTTATATTATTTTCTTAATAAATTATAAGTATTCTTCAACTAGAAACATTTGGTCAAAGGTGTATGCTATTTGGACCTTTGTTATTAAGTCATTGAATATAGTTTTCTGTGTCTGCCCAGTACCGTCACTTCAAACTTGATAAAGGAAAAAAATTGACAGCTGACAAAGGTTTTTGTACCGTGACTGTACATACATACCTAAAGATAAGCATAGCAAACAACAAGAACATACTTTTAAAGGCCGATTTACATCAGACGAGCGAATGCTCATTCTATCCCTACTCTGTCAAATGCTTTATGTGTAAACAGGCGTAGAACATTCTTTCTTTCGTTTCGTTGTTCGTTGTTCTATTGTGCCAGAATTTTATTCTAGTTGTTGGTTCTCATTTTTGCTCGTTGATATATTGGTGTAAAGGCTGAAAAGAAGCTTTTGTTTACGCTAAAAGGCTTGATAAAGGAAAAAAATTGACAGCTGACAAAGGTTTTTGTACCGTGACTGTACATACATACCTAAAGATAAGCATAGCAAACAACAAGAACATACTTTTAAAGGCCGATTTACATCAGACGAGCGAATGCTCATTCTATCCCTACTCTGTCAAATGCTTTATGTGTAAACAGGCGTAGAACATTCTTTCTTTCGTTTCGTTGTTCGTTGTTCTATTGTGCCAGAATTTTATTCTAGTTGTTGGTTCTCATTTTTGCTCGTTGATATATTGGTGTAAAGGCTGAAAAGAAGCTTTTGTTTACGCTAAAAGGTCGAGAAAGAATGCTCTTGTTCTACTCTAGCTCTTAGTTCGTTTGGTTTACATCGAACTTAAATACAATACTTTTGCTTTTACATTATAAATGTCCACCAACCCGCACTGGGCCCGCGTAGTGGACTACGGCCCACTCCCTTTTACAGAGGAGGCCTGGTCCCAGCAGTGGGAACATTATAGGCCGATTATGCTTATGCTGATAAATATCTCTTAAAGTTTTACACGTGTAAAATATTACTAAAGGCAAAACGAAAATAAATCATAAAACAAAGTTCACCCAGTTTAAAATATTCGAATCAAGGAAAATAACGCAAAAGGGGTATAAAGAAGCTAAACAAATGACGGTATAGTACTTCTACCTATAGATCAACACAAACCTATCTAATCCTTGTCTCCAAGTTAATGCTTCTTCAATTTTAATATCTGTAAAAGCTTCATATGTGTAAAATATTAAAGATATAAAACGAGGACGAGGAAATCTGTAAAAAAGCTTTAAACATTTATATTCAATATGCCTTTTACGTTCACAATATTTTACGACTGAAATAAAATATTCGAAGTAAATTATAATCAATGCGAGTAATAAAACTCGATTACTCACTAAATCCGAATAATCACTACCAATTCCGTAATAAATACCCCTTTTTACAAACAAAAACAAAATAAAAAGGTACGCAGGGACTAAAATCAAAGTATGGTCCTCGAAAATTAAAGTTCGCAAAAAGATACGTGTATAGTAAAGATAGTAGACGTAAAGATTGGATAGATCGATATTAATGGTTCGTTCGCAACAGGTGCGCCGAGGGAGCGGGTCGTACGCCTTCGTACACGCACTTTTGTAAACAATCCCCTGTATTACGTAACAAGCTTGTAATATCACGTTATTGGCGTGTTCATACTTCCTTATACAGGTAGGTATTGTATACCTAACTATATCTTTGCTACATCGGCCTAATCAAATTCTGAACGGTATGCAATATACTGACTAATTAACATGACGTAATTATGTTCTAGTATGTACTGATAGTTTGCGTTTTCAATTCTAACTAATGTTATTTGAATAGAATTTATGTCTTCCCCAAATTATCAGTCATCCTTGTGAGGAGAGGTAGGTAATTTGATACATGTTGTCAGTTATTAGGCCCATGTATTAAGGAACAAGCATATTGCGATTAACCAGGCACAAATCCAGATTCCGGGCTGCCACTCAATAGTACTTTGCCTAACCTGGAAATCTAACCAAGGACTCTACCTAGCAGTAGCGCTTGTAGTCACTAGCAAATCACTAGGCTAATTAATTAATCGATAGGTACCTACTACCTATTAGTTGTCGTGTCAGCCTATCACATTCCATTTATTACCCTATGGCTTACGTATCATTCATCTGTCTCACTTTTAAATAGGAATAAACACTAGCAAGCAAATTAAAAATGTTAAAAATAAAGTTCCATATTTTCCGCCTCAAAAACTCCTTCAACAATAGTGCAACGTGTGGTCACGTTATTTAAAACGGCGGTTTGCGGCTAGAAAGTGGGATCGATATTAACGCGCAACAGGTGCTCCGGGATAGCTGCCCCTAATGGCCGTGTATACGCACTCTTATAATGAAAGTATTTTTATACTGCCTGCGAATACAATGACGTTAGGGCGAGGCGGTCGTTTGGGGAAATAGCGTATGCGTGGAGGTAGAGTTGGTTGAGTATTGAACTGCTTTGTATGTTGTGTCTGATAGTATAATGTTGATTTCGGTTCCTACTATTAATATTCAGTGAATACATAGTTTTACCTGTGTATATTGTTGTATAGTGTCTTGACTAGCCTGTTCGGACTTTGAAAAAACGTTTACCCATTAAATCTGTTTCGTTTGCTACATTTCACTAGCCTGCATTTATATTAATGACACTTTATAACATAAATTGTATTTTAATAGTTCTATAAAAAACTGTACACACTACACACCTATAATAGTCATATAAAAAAGTAGTATTGGCTATTAATACCTTCATCATAAGAAATAGGACCTCGTAACTAAACAAGAACTCGTAAATTCACTTCCAAACGCCCATTAAGTCACAAAACACTAAATCCGGCCCGTTAACAGTTATATTTCACGGTAAACCGACTACGAAGTCACGCAATCTCACCCCTCCTCCAAATTACTCGGGTCACATTAATAATTCCTAATTTCCTTTTACCTCAGCCTGTTTTCTGATAACGCCTTGATTGCCTGTTAAGGGTCTTCTTTGCTTAACTTGTTCGTTGGCATTTTCTTATATACTTATTACTTACATAATAGCCTTAACAAGTTGGCTGTTACCTATGTACGCTTGTGAGCACGAAGTTGTAAGTCTGTACACAAAAGTTACGTTACATTTGCCCACAACTTTAAGCTTAGGTATTATACTGCTCGTGTGTTGTTTTACTAGTTTTCAGATTATGTAAGAGGGTAAATGAAACCTATAATAAAATTTAGATATACTACTGGTCTTTTATACGAAACGGGGCGGCACGTCCACGTTGATGAGACTGATAATTCTTGTTCAATTCAAAACATACAAGATGGGTCAGTTTCGAATTTTTTGAAGGTAGAGAGACACAAGAACATCTACGTGAAATCTTAAAAGAATACAGGAAGATTTTTTTATTTATTGGACGTAGACTTTGAGGCTGTGGTCTCCTATATCCAGCGGTCGCTTAAAGCGTCACGTCGTACGCCATATAAGCGAACATAAACAAGCGCTTCATACGAATATGAACCTTAACGTAGGTATTACATACATGTTCATATTTGAAAGAGTTTTTGTACATTTTGCTATGAGTCCTCATAGTAATTTTCGTGAACACATCTACCCGTACGCTAAATACGCGCGTGATCGCGGAGTTGCGAAAAAGCCCGCTGTAACATACCATACCATTGATCGCAACCTTTTTCCACGATACAACGAACTAAATTAAAAACCTGACATTCCTGTCCAGCATCGCCCCATGAAAATATGGTAATTCGTCAAAAAGTTTCACATCTCATTATCTTGTTGTAGGCTTAAAGTTGAGCGGCGTGCCGGATTCCGACGAGTATTACATGGTGGATTATGAGATCGTCAGCATTAAAAATATTTTCTCATTTTCCCTGGCTTGTTTGATGTAAAGTTAAACAGAAATTCTGAGAGAAAACTTAAAGAACGTCTATATTGTTTATTCTATCGTCCTATTGTTTTTTGTTAATTATTTCAGTTGAGCCACAATGTAGTTTAGGTTATCAAAATCTCGACCTCTTTCACTTTAGTAATAGTGGCGAAAAATTATAAATAATTCCGTTTTACTGATGTACCTAACTAACGTTTATTCATTGTATTTTAATTTTTTTTAATAAGCGGATAGGTATGTCATAAATAAAACGAAACTATAATTTTGATAATTTTATTGTACCTACCGACTTCCCCTCACTCTTCACCACTGGTCTATCTATCTATCTATCATCATCATATCTATCTATCATCAGTAAAATATAATACGAGGATTGCATTTGAATACGAAGTACCCCGGTATCGCCTTATACCTAATAGGTACCGTGTCAAGTTTTCCTAGTACAATTTAATGCGATTTCTGTCTTAGGCCAGAATGGCTGTATAAGAGGCAACGACACCACAGACGCTTTGGTTGTTGGCTGAACCAATCTAAGTAAGATTATCTCGTCATTGTCATCATACAGGCATACCTACACAGATACTAGCCATGTTAGGTACCGCTGTATGAAGATAACCTACTGATTATACTGTGGCAACAATATTTAAGGTTGAGTTGGGCTCAAATAACTATACAATTTTATTATGGAAAAAATCATAGTATTTCAGCTCAAAAATGCATACACCATCGCAGCGCGGCTTTTAAATGGTGCAAATAACGATGAATATATAGAAAACCGCCAATAAAAATCGTTCGTTAAGCGTACACGTGCCTCAATCTGTAGAGGAATCCATAGAACGTTGGAATATTTCGAGAACAAAGGCAAACGTAATTTGGAGGAATGTGCCTGAAGGGTGGAAGGTATACCTACATGCTGAAGAATATGTAAAAGGGTTTTCCCAAAAATCGGAGTGAAAAAGAAACGAAAATAATAATGCCTTTATAGACCCGCAATAAGAGAATGACTCATTAATTACGTGAATTAAGGACTCTTGTTTATTATAAATCTTACATTTTTTAGAGTTTCTTAAATTCTTCAGCGTCCATACAGCTTTAAATACGTCCCAGGAAAGTAATTGATACTGACTGTTTGCGCATAATAAATTATTTCACGCCATATTATATTTATTTGATAAAATTTATTTTAATTTAATTATTTTGCTGGATCTCTTATATATTTCTATAGTATTTTATTTAAATGTTTACCTATTACCTACCTACCTTCTGTGTGTTTTTAAACTAATTTAAATTATTGTAATCAAGTTTTATTTTTGTTGTGTTTCTATATCTCTACTCAAAATTATTGTACTCTACCTATACCTACTGTGTTCGAAAAATAAAGATATATTCTACAACTGTCTGAAAATAATGGTTTAGAAATGATCTTATATTTGTGAAACATCTACCAAATCGAATCAATCATCTCAGCTCATTGACCAACAGAAATCTTCACACGCTGGCGCACCCATACATTTCATTCCTTAGGTAGGTATTTATTTTGAATGTTTTCTATCTATTTTTGTTAATATTATATTCCACGTTATTTTTCACCTAGAATACTATTGTATAGTTAGTAGGTACCTACTAACTACACAAGAGCGTACTGTAGGTACACAAGTACCTACCAGTATTATGAGGTCGGCCCTAATACAAAAAGTTTATAACTCGAATCCGACTGTTTTTAACAGGATTTGGCCTCTGCTGTTGTTTACGTCACGTGACCCTTATGTCGGTATAAGGATCGTATGCATCTAACGAATGCGCCTGTTTGCGAAAAGCTCGCAATCTGCACGCGTGGATTACGGCGTGCGATCTTGTCGAGTTGTGGATAAAGAGCACCAAACAGTTGCAGTAACTGCACGTGCTTCGCATTCGCCAGATGTGTACGCACCCTAATAATAATCTTTCCACACTTAGGTTTTTTTTTTCATGTATTTAGGTAACCTATTACTTTTTTTTGTAACTAAACCTGGTACCTACTCATAACATACTTCTTAAATAAGACTATACTCGAGTAGTCTCAATAATTTTCAAGTGCTGCTCAAAATGTACTAAACACTCAAGTTTTCCTAACTCATCGAAATATTTTATACCAAAAACTTTTTCGTGTAACTAAGGAATCGCTCCAGGCTTTACCCACGTTTTGAATTATTTGCAAGCTGAATGTACGGAAGAAACTTTGAAAGAGTACCTATATTTGTAATTAAACTGAAATGAATAAATTAAACACATTTATAAAGCTTACTTAATTAATATTACGACTGAATATTGCACAAGGTCTGGCTGTTTGTGTATGTGAAATTTGTGTTTGTAAACGCACCCACGACACAGGAGAAATCCTAGTGTGGGGCAACGTTTTTCAAAAAAAAAAAAAAAAAAAAAAAAAAAAAAAAAAAAAAAAAAAAAAAAAAAAAAAAAAAAAAAAAAATGTTTAGTAAAACCATACGTAAAATGTTGTGTAAAAGACGTAGGTACAGTTCATTTACATATTCCCTTTATTTTTTTAAATACTCTTTTCCCGTTCGTCAAAAAAGGTCGCGGTCATCTTACGATCCTACATAATCCTACTAATATTATAAACGTGAAAATTTGTAAAGATGTATGGTTGTTTGTTACTCTTTCACGCAAAAACTACGGAACGGATTTTGATGAAACTTTACAGTAATATAGCTTATACATTAGAATAACACACAGGCTACTTTTTATCCCAAAAACGCGGGCGAAGCCGCGGGCGGAAGCTAGTTTCTAATAAAGCAAAATATACATCACAGTAATCTACGGATACAAAAAGAACATTCCATTCACAATTTATTAAAATTGAGTCTGGAAGTTTTCACAAGCATAATAATACTAGTGCAGTCCATATAAAATGGAGTAGATAGTGATAATTAAATTAGACATACACAAACACGAAGGTACACTCGATAACATTGACGGTCGACCACTTTTCACCCTTATGTTCTTAGTAATAAGGGTGAAAAGTGGTCGACCGTCAATGTTGTCGAGTGTACATAATTCAGCCCAGACACGCGATTTCAGAACTGAAAAAATATATATAACATGACAGTGTAGACAAATAAGAGCTAGATGGATTAATTGAAAATGTTGAGTGAATAAAAATCAACAATAAGCTTATATTGTCCACATAAAAGAACGTCTAACAAACTACAGCCATTTCAAACACAATATACCTACTCGCCCCATCTTAGTCCAGTCCCAGTAATCTGTTAATCCTGTGTAAATAATACAAATAAAGCCTAAATAAAAATACTGCTAAAATTTGCCATTTTTATTGTACATAATTATCCTTTATAGAGTGGAGTCCCATAATTATAAACGCGTGTATCACGGGTGTATAGTGCCAAAATGTGCGTTGTGCAATAAAATCCTATTAATAATACTGAATGATAATAGTATTTGCTACACTTACGCACACACGAACGTACCTATATATATTTTGATTTCATGTTAAATTATTATTTCTAATGCCTTGTGTATAATCTATATTTGGGTGGATTCGAAAATATTGTATTTTTAGCTGTCGTTTTAAATAAGATTCGACAAAAAAATACTTTTACTAAATTATTTCCAAAAAAAATGCCTAGGCTATTTTATTTGCCTAGGCTATTATTGTCATCAGCATCACGCTACATTCAAGCCACGACTACGCTAGGTTCACACGATGTAAACCACGCCTTACCTATTCATTTTACAATACAGAAGGATTAATACGAGCATGAGTCTATTGTTTGCTGTTATTATAAAGCCAGCGATACATTCATAGCTAGCATTTTAATACCCCGTATTTAGGGCAGGACTGTGATTAAACTCTGTACAGCGTCGGTTTTCAACCGTCACGGTTTCTACGGCACGGTTATTACGACCATGACTCAGTACCTTTGAGCACGCGATCCGACAATAACGTGCACAAAGAATTATTTTTCGTGTTTGCAAAAAAAGATAGGTATAAAATCCAGACTTTTATCGTGATTTTACGTTGGTTTACGTTAGTATTTTATGTTCGGGAAATGTTTTAGCCAGTTCCTTGATAGTTTTATTTATGGCTAGCATATAGCGTCCATTTATTCCTCTCTAGTGACTAGGGTCCTGTCTAAATGGGAAACTTTCAGAGGCAATTCGAATATAAGTAGGTAGTTTGTTTTCAGTAGATATGCACCCAGAGAATTAGCTCTTGGGTTCATAGGACAACGTCACGCCCACTGAGAGGTGTAACAGGGATGAGCTGGTATTATTAGCAGGAATGGAATTACACATATTAATACAGGCGGATCACAAATTAACGCCATTTTATACAACAATTACCAGGAATTATTAATACTAAACTAATTAATTTCATTTTCTACCATTTGCTGATTAAACATCATTTAAATTTGCAAACGCCCTTACAGGGTGCATGTATTCACTTAATTTTAAGACCTACCTATTAAGACCTATGGAATAATATATATGTACATGTATGCAAAATAAACAATAAACAATAAATTACGATATTTTATTACTTTTACCAAACACGTTATTGAATTAATATCAATAGCCAGTAAAACTAATTATTTTCACAATAAATCAAAGTTAACAAATATTTCGGTTGATATTTTAATACTAACGGGCAATTATTAATACTAACCGTATTTATTACTCTGACTAAAGTATACCTACGTATACATATTTGTAAAGAGACAAAACCGTCATGAATGACATTTGACAAATGGGAAATAGAATTAAAAGGTCGAACCAATTTACTTGGTCGGGGTGAATAACTTCCAAAGGGTGCAAAGGAATACATGGTAAATAAAAGTCGTTAGTTACAAACAATAATAATTATGTTTGTTGTAAGACATTTATTTAATACTAGTAATAGATGTTTATTATACATTAGCCGTGTGCCCGAATTTCCCATCGGTAATGAATTTTCAAAAAACCTTTCTTGTGCTCACCTACGCTACATTATTTTAAGCTGTGTGTTGTCTGTCAGGCAGTGTTAATACTCGTAATTTTATTGAAGGCTATAAATGGTCTAAGAAGCCGCCATAGTTTAAAATTTTCTTTGGTTTTTTCTTTATAAGACCAAAGAAAATTGTCTTTTTTCCTTTGAAAAAAGAAGTAAGAATAGAATAGTAACAATAATAAGTTTAAGACGTGAAGAGATGGATTTAAAGAATGATCGGTGCCAAAAATGTATACTTAGGTATAAACAAAAAAATATTATCAAAAACGCAATTATGAATATTTTTTTTATTTTTGTTAAATAAGTAGGTAGATATTAATATATAAAACTCCAACATAAAAATGTACATGTATAACCATACACAAACATACCACAACAAAATTTAATCTTGTAAAGTTATTCGTGTACCTTCGTATTACAGTACAGAATTACGCGGGATTACGCCGCGATACCAAAAAAGGTTTTGTTGCTCAAATGACGTCACACCACATAGTGACATCACAAATGTGTACAAAATTTAATTAAATCTACCTACTTGATCGCTGGAATGTCAGGGAAACCGCAGATTACACGGTTTTTGACGCTGTAAACCATAATTGGTGTGCATTGGCTGTACGATTTTGCTTGGCCTGTATTCAAGTAAAGAGAAATCGCTGGCGAGAAGATCTTGACGCTATGATAGAAGATGGAAGAGTAACGGAGATACCTTTGCCGACGAGTACAAAACCCATCAAACGTTGAAGTACCTACCTAATATTTTTTTAAGTTTTTAAAGCATTAACTGGCAAAGTTAAAGAAGGATTATCATAATAGAGATACGAGTACTTATAGAAAGTTTAGAGTCAAAATGATAATAAAAATGTATAAATAAGCGTATTAGACGATTTTAATAAAATTTACTTTATTTTATAATAAGAAAAACCTACTAAATAGTGTTAAATAATAGCAAAGATATTCAGGGTAGAGAGATATCCATCTGTCAATTAAAGCTCAGTAGGCCACTCCTATCAGTTACATGTGGAAACGTCTTTCTTTTGTTCTCTGACGCAGTTTCCAAGAGCTGTTCACATGTCTTCCAATAAATAAAAGGTATTTGTTATGTCACAAGTTACGCAATCCAAAGGCTGCATCTGCGTATTCAATATGTCTGCGTCACGGACTCACGGCACACAGAATTGAGTAACACGTCACTGTTCCTGATATCCTAGTACGTTTTATCTTTGTCACTTTATTTTATTATTTTAGTTACCTACGATACAGTGACTATGTCCCAAAGTTCAATAAGATTTTTCTATCCAGCAGATTGGACGGTACTTTTTAAAGCGATTGGTGCACAAAACGCCTGCTTTTTCATCACATATATTTTAAGTCTAAATAGGTCTACACAGCACATATTTTTCTTTTGCTCTAGGTGCTCACTTTTAGATAAACGTTTCATAACATAAATTTATTGAATAGGTTATTTAATTGTTGAAATAGGTCAAATACCGTAAACTCCTAAGATACAACATTAATATAATGCAATTGTGAAATGAACAGCATCATAATATTATAGAGGTAGGTATTTTCTTCATAGACAAAAAAAAAGTATTCTTATTTTTTGAAATAGGTCAAATAATCGACTTCTATCATCCTCTTGTACTATTATTGTTTAATATGCATTATATTCAGCAGAAACTGGCTGAAATGATCAAGATGATAATGATCCTGCAATTATCCCAATTTATTTGGGGTAGGTACCTACCTACAGCATGTCTATAATGAACTTCTACATAATACTCGTACACAATTAAAATAATAATCAATTAACGAATACGTTTATACAGCGAATAGAGGACGATTAAACCACAGTATAGGCATGACAGTCTGGCTATTTCAATCTACGTAATTGTGGCTATAAATTGCCATGTCGGCAGATGTGCAACAGGCTGCGTTTGTCTATGAAACTGGCTTGTTTGCATGCTAGATTGGTAGTGCAATATAGTTAACAGTTGAACAAAAATGTTTAAAGCAACATACTCGTCTTATACAGCACAGTAGCAACATTGAAGTCGTATATAATTTCGAAACTCAGGTGAAGCTTTCGTAAACGATGACTTACACGATGCTCAGTCGGCACCGTCTCATGTGAGTGCTTAACATCTAAGCTAGGAGTCGCAGATTTGATAGACTGGGATTTGTACCGGGACACGGTAAAGTTAAGTCAAAGTCAAACCATTTATGTGTTATTGTAATATATTACATATAAGCTATATTAGGTACTGTAAAGTTTCAGTAAAATCCGTTCAGTGGTTTTTGCGTGAAAAAATAACAAACATCCATACATACCTACATTCTCACAAACTTTCGCATTTATATTATCAGTAGGATAGTAGGATTGTCGAACAATCGTCATTCTGTTAGTCAGTAAGTCGAAGCTAGTTGCCTGTTCCAAAGCCTAGATTTCTATAGAGAAAAGAACACGTAAGAAACTCCATGGTTCATCAGTGAAGAAATTCCGTGTAAAAGGGTCTTTTCAAAAACCACAAACCAAAATCTATTAGAACCACTAAATAGCCTCACATGCAACTAAAACGCAACTGACCAAAAAGATAATGCGCAGAGGTAGATAACGGACTATTCTAATGGTACTAATCCGCAGGAATTCGTACCGTAACGTACATTACCGCAGTAATTAGGCACATTGCGGTCTCGCTGAGTGCAGGCGGACCTCTCGAGGGTTTAACGGTGGAGGCACGAATTAGCTTTGTTAGCCCGATCTAAACGGGCGTGATGTACTTAGATGAGGTTAGCGTTTAAAGGGGTAAATTTTGGGATGTGCTGGACCTGATAACGTGCTCATATTGTAAAAGGAATATTGTGTTTAGAATAACTCTCCCTGAGAATGGAAAGATGCTGGTAGGAGATAGATGAGAAAATCTACAAGGTACTAATAGTTGTTACGTCTTTCAACGCCGTGGCAGTCACCGGTGACCGATAAACAATAAATTTTCTATTGTATCTGGTGTCGTGGCGTTCAAAGTGTTAAAAATGTTTACTAAGTAGGTAGTCTGTCGTGCGCGCCAGATTTATCTCGTTTAGGTAAATATTATGATTGTGTATTAAACTATTTCACAGATACGACAATGCAGATACAGACAAGCGGGTGGGATCAATAGCATGAAATAAATATTTGCTTATGGACATTTATTACACGGTAAACAGTAGGTAGTGCTATTCTGTAAAACTTACCTACTTTGAATCTCACTCAAGCATTAAAAAATACACTCGTTTTCAACTAAAGTAAATCATTTCAAATTCACTCATCACCACTCGATTTTTTCAGTAATGTTTATAATTATAACAGTCTACAGTCTTAAAGACGTAAAGAATATTTATTTTCAGACGGCGATTTTTCACGGGAAAATCCGTAGCGTAAATCAATTTTCCTGTTAATAGCTGGCTCATATTTTTCCCTGTTTCATAAGAGGTGGCTACATAAACAACGCATACTCGTATTCAGTACCATAATAAAATTGCGAATAGACTCTGATGGTAGCCTCGTTCTGCAAAACAAATAAAGTACGTTTTATTCCCTTGAAAATATTCGTGTAACAAACATCGCACATGTTCAAATTAATTATGATATGAACAGAGATCACGTTTAGGTCAATGCAAGCTATACCTTTTGTTATTCAAAGCCTAGAACTTGATCGATCATGTATATCGATAGCGTCAACTTTTCTGCAAGAATAGAAAGTTCTCTTATTGTTTTTATCACCGACTAGCAAACCCGGTGAACTCCGTTTCGCCACCGTAGTACATGCTATGTATCAGAGATGGCGCTGTATGTGAAAAAAGATTTTCCCGATTTTCTCTTTAAATTTTCCTGAATTTTCTTTGCTATAAACCTCACGGAGCCCGAGACCTTTCCAACGAATGCAAAACCGTGGAAATCGGTTCTTCCGTTCTGGAGTTATATCGTCAGGAAGGAAAACCCGACTTATTTTTATATAGTAGATGTGTCTGTCTATTCTGTATTGACACGCCGCATAACATCACCGCGAGAACTGCCAATTTGTTTGCGAACGTTCGAGGGAGAATATCACCGTAACATTCCCTCATTTCCCGCGTTTCGGTACAGAATAGACAAAGTCCATTTTCCGGCAACTTTGCGGGCTGTGTGTGCTATGTAGGTACAAATGTTACTATTACCGTTTCCATGTATATCAGCCTACGGCTTGGCGAAGGCCTTCATGTAAGAATAACAGACCCTTCGGTCAAACGTGTGTAAACAATTGAATATTTATTTTATCCTGCCGTCAGATAAAAAATATCTTTAAATAACAAACCAAAGGTAATTGAAGAATCTCTGTTTTTTCTCAAACTTGAACCAAAACAATACAGCCTATCAATTTAATAGTTAAATCGTTGTCTTCATAAACAACTTTAATAGCCCATTCCATGGAGTTGACAAGGCGCTAACGCGCTAAAATGTCCTTTACTGACATATTGTTGGCCCTAAAACAGTATCCATTAAAATAAATTAACGTCCATTTAGAATTTCAAACCTCTTGCATTACGAAACCAAAATTCTAAATGTTATTTGTACAGTACCGTGAAACCTTGCCCCCGTGTATCCTAACACCGTTAACGGGAGACGATGTGAGAAAATATCCCCAAGAAGTAACTAACACAAATTAAAACACTAGAATAGAACACTATTTAGCTAGAGCTTAATATCAACTACACTGTACTGATTAATTTCCTGCTACGAAGTCCACAGCTGACCTTAGGTCTGTCTAAAATATACCTAATTACACACGTTACGAGTTGATGTTACAGTGGCAGAGTCAAGGTAGTCAATGAACGTAAAACTATCCTTCAAGCTTACCTAATTTATGGTGATCCTCAATGGTTAACCCTTCACTAGTGACGGTCATATTTTGAGCTTACAAGCGTAGTTTGTTTAAATCCCGTCATCTATAGTTGATTGACCTCTTGATATTTGATGATATACAAATACTGCGTTTTAGGCTTAGCACCTGTGGATGTCCGTCCCCTTTACGTCCACTGAAAAAACGTAAGGGTTAAAAATAATAATAAAAACACAGCTAAAACAACCAAGCCTGTTTGTCAATGTAGCACCTGTAAAGGTGATAGCTGAAAACAAATAAGCGAACTTTGTACTTAAATATTAATCGTGAAAATTGGAAGCAATTATCTTGTTTGAAATTATTAAGTAGGTACACTTATATTATGTAGCCAACAATATTCAGCAATATACACATACTTATCTGTTAATTATTAAGTTTACTTCAAGTTTTTCAATCAAACCTTTGTTATTATTTGCCGAAATGCTTTGAATCGAGCCAAAAAGGTCCTTTGATAAGTCCAAATATTTTCAGATCAGATTATGAGCAGAAGAATGACATGCCTATTTTGAATTTAAAAAGTTGTATTACATGTAGTCGAACTTAACAATATAAATATTTAATTTACCATATTCTTTAACTGAATAAGCGGATATTGCGTGCTTTCCCTAAACCACCTCCATTTCCATCTAACAATATCCAATTTAACAAGTTTGCACCCCTAAAACGTAACAAACTATATACGTGAGCATCGCCAATGGCGTGAGAACAACTCACTAACACAATATTGAGATCGATACGTGAGCAAAAGCTACAGGTGCGCTCACTGGTATGAAGGGTGACGATTTTGGGGGGGGGTCATACATACTGCAGCCGAAGACTGCGGGGGGGTCATACCGATTAATGCCGATGTGTTATACCGTGAATTACCGTGGTTGGTGCATTTTTATACGATTTTGGGGGGGGGATCATGACCCCCACGACCCCTCCGGACCGTGCCTGGGCACAGCGCCACGTCACCCCGTCACCCTTCATAGTGGGTTTGGCCCTAAGACATTTTCACCTTTTCCCCTATTGCCAGGAACTGTGAATAAAATAGGTACTGTTGCCATATAATCTTGACATTTTGACTCAGTATTAGACGGTGACAGTGTTGTAGGTGAAATTATACCACCCTTTCTTGATTATATGAAAAATAAGTCGATTTGAATTTCATACCTACGTACATACTTCGAGCGTCTCGCGTTTAGTGGTTACTATGTTTATGGTTTGGCTTCAAAAACGTTACAGTTATAACAGATTTTAAACCGATAATGATCTGTAATACATTAGGAATTGGGCATTTCTATAATAAACCTGTAAACTCCACATTCCGGACAATAACGATCGATTAACTGATAATTAAAGCGAAACCAAGTCCGTACTTATTATCTAGGTGGGAGTTAGTGGAACAATTCCACTGACCCCACAAAACCTTCCAATTAAATTCCAGCTGTAGCCTTCAAGACACCTATGAACCCTTAATTAATAATGGACCTTGATTGAATGAAACATAATTAAACATTAGTTTGTTACTAGTCTATTAAAGAACTATTTTATCAACCAAATTAACGTTTTTGGTAGAAGCATAAAATATGTTACATTGTGTAAATGATTTTACAACAAATTAGATCATCATAAATAATTGTGATAAAAAGGGACATCACAAGTGAATTAATGAAGTGCTAGGCACTTTGCCCACGACTTCATCCGCTTGACACTTGACAAGAACTGTGTATTTTCTCGGATAAAAAGTAGCCTATGCCCTATAGCATTCAGGGATAATGTAACTTCCTATTTGTGAAAGAATATTAGTATAGATAGGGATAGTGATAGATGGTAGATGCTACTTTCCCTCTTCATAAATGATCACAACCCGCAACAAGTATTTTAACAAGTGAACTGCTTCCGTATACTAAATATTATATGTATGTACCCACAACACACACAATGGATGAACTGAGCAGAACAGACTGCAGACAGCTATATGATTTTCTCGCTTTTTGTTTAGGTATTTTAAAACACATCACGAAATAAATCGATTTTATGTAAAATACTATTCTAAGCTGTTTCCAAAGTAGCGAACTAGAAAGCGTAAATAAAAGAAGAGATGCGTGAATATTTCATAGCCAGCTAAGCAATCATAGAAATAACGCTCGCTGAATAAAATAAAGCTGCTTCAATAAACACAGAAAGGGTTAGAGCAAAAAGGGTGCTATACGTGGGGTCGGCGAATGAAAATATTTTCATAGTAACTATATAAGTTATAATATTATGGTGAGGTAGAGGCGCCGAGCGAAAATAGAATTTACGGACGTTCCGTTGACGCCAAAAGCAACTACACGCGTAGCTATATCATAAAGTATACATATTAATATTAGAAACGAAATTATTAAATATGGTGTACCACAAGGAAACACTTTGGGCCCATCTGTGCATTGTAGATAGTTCTAAAGATATCATTATGGTCTATTTCAAGTTAGGTTTAGTAAGAGTCGTAGTTTACATAGGTATAATTATAGATAGGTGCATACACAAATCTGTTTATATAATCTAAATTCGAAACAAGATCGTTTTGTCCGAACCTTAAAACAACATTACAAGTTGAAAACTATGTATGTACTCGTAAAGCTGTATTAACAGAGTAATAGACTAGCCTGCAGCGATGTTTCTGTCCCACAGTCCCACATCATTGTAGTTATTACTTTGAAACAGACTTTGAAATACAATTTCCTCTCTGTCGTTGCAAATAAAAATGTTCATAAAATATGTATTTATTTGCTATTTAGGATATTTTTGAGATGACTGTTACAATATTTTAGCAAAAAATAAGTAGATTTAACTAAACCTTTATAGTAAAATTTATTTATATTTATATCAATGGTATTTTCTTGTTCTTACGGTTTTTTGGCCATCGTTTGAGCTAGCCAGAATGTAGTCTCAAAGGCAATTACAAATGAAGGAAGAGATTTCTAAGACAAGGAAATGAGCTATTCATGAAAAATAATGGCCATGTTTACCAAAACCAAGTGCCAGCAATATAAAAGGAAATAAAATATAACTCTCTTCTTCTCCACCGCACTTGGATAAAAAATATAATGACGACATAAATACCGACACGGTATTATGTCGTATCTTGTTGTATGAAATGGAGTGGAGTAGGGATAAATGGAACGCTAATGTGCATTCAAAAGTCACATGTGATTTTGGTATACACAGCGTGTCGTGTAGATGTAATAGGTAGTCATATTATTTGGTTCGTCTGACATCTACCTGTGTTTTTTTTTTTTTTTTTTTTCAAAATCAAAAACATTTTTAAACATTTTGTTTTAAAAGCCTAGAACGTGAATGAGATGATATTCACTTTAAAAATACATCCATACAGATTTTGGTCATCTCAGCAAACAAGATCACGTAACGTGCTTTAATAGTGTTTGAAAACTTTTCCCTAGCCTTCTATTTATTTTTCCTCTATGTTAAAACATTACACCACTCCCATTTCAGAGCACCATAAAAGGCTATGAATATGGAACACAAGGGTTTATTCTTCCAATGAATATTCACTCTAGATGATACGCATTATATTCAATTCAGTTTGCAGTATCCACTCCAGATTATACTGACGCAACATATTTTATGAGTACTAAGATCTTGATCTCCGAATGAAAGAAAAACATAGCGGGATTATCTTTTCCTAAGTGATATAAAGAGGAAATTGGGTACCGTCACACTTGTATGATGATATATACTCGTAAACGAGGGGAAATAAACTGTATCCCCTTCTTTCAACTGAGCAGTTTTTTGGTAAGTAGGTAGGGTACATACATACATAATATCACAATTCACGACTGTATTTTTCGTAGAGAGAGGCTGACATACCCACATTTCACCAGTTATGATAAGTTATGTCTTATAGTAGGTACATTACAAGCCGTTACAGTAAGTGCATGGTGAGCCTATGGACATTAACCAAGCACGAATTCAGGCAGGTTGCTGGCTATAGAGTCGACTTATTTATTCTTATTAGTGGTCGCCCAGTGGTCAAAATGCGACCGTAATTCATGATTTTTTTATATTGATTTAATGTATTTGTAACACATATTACATATAAATTTTAGCTTTCTACATTCATTCTCCATATAAACTTTAACTATGCCAAATATCACACTCAGTTCTCCGTCTGTGCAATATGCATAAAAAGGGACCGGGTACAAAGTTTTCACATAAATGTTTATAGGTTTGTCCTTGGGCACTGTATAATTTGTGGCGCATTAAAAATATGCTATACTTTTTAATCTAATTAAACGCACATGATTTTTTTTATTTATTTCGTTGTCAGACAAGTTCTGGCCGTATTCAAAATTTTCCCCAAGCCACTACCCAATCATAAAATTTTGTAAGCTCTACGGGGCAAGTATTATGCCAAGTACTTACTAAGTAGTAAGTTTGTTTAATAACATGTACTGTATATTTGAGCCCAACAGGTTAGTGTTGCTAGTGTTGCTATTAGGCTGAGGCTACATTAGGCCACGTCGCGAGTAGCGGCATATAAAGCGATTAAAACGAATAACTTAATATTCACGTGTATGGCTTCATTGCACGGTAAATATCGCTAGCAATCCTTAATTTGTTTATGCGGTGTAACCACGGCATCGGCTACATCAACCTATCAGCGAAATTAAAGCAAATTAATTAGAAATATCAGACTTGCCAGACTACTTTAATAGTGTGAGGCTACATTGTGTTTATAATCGATGCGCGATGAGCGATTTGTTGATTTTGTGTTACGTAGCTACATCATCGCCGGATACTTGCGTGTAAAATGAGTTAAATGTACGTTAACGAAAAAAAAATTATCAAAACGTTCTAGGATTGTTGTATTTTAGATTCAAATTATGCTTACATTTACGATACCATACGTCAAAATAACTCGTGATCGGGCCACTGGTTGTGCTCTCATCGCGAATTGCAGCCTTATGAAGCCTCAGCTTTAGCATTAATATAAGTACAGACGACGCACTTAGTCGTAATACGGCCTAAGAATGTCTAAGTAGATACTCGTACATTAGTAGATTTGTGTACTAAATAAATTAAGTATGTTAATTAGTTGAAATAGTAGTAAAACTCGCTTGTTTTATGATGCTACGCGTCTGGTTATCTTTGCTTTGTTACATTTTATTTGTCTTTGGCGTGCAAAGTTTCTTATCTAACTCCATCTATGTGTAGATCATAAAGATGCTACTTTATTTGAAGTTAAGGAAAATATTTTATTTTAAAATCCTTGGTTCTTTACTGTCTAAAAATAATTTAAATAAATTTTCCACCTCTAGATAAATTTTGATCAACTCATCAGGCAGATAATTTCATACTTTTAACTAATGTTCTAATTTAAATTTATTTTATCTAATAGATATCTACTTAGATAAAATAATTTTATCTGGACAATTTGAAACAGGCCCTTAAGATTCTGCGAATTATACCCCAATAATGCAAAACTCGTGTACAAAATACAAATAGAAAATAAAATGCAAAGTTGTATCAATTATTACTCCGAACACGAACCGTCTGGCTGACACTTTTAAACCAAGAGTTTGTTCTCGTAATCTCGTTGAATATTCATTCAATTGAAGTGGAGCATAATTTAGTATATTCTTGGACTACGATGAATCAATAAACAGGAGACAGTAGAATTGAGGCGTGATTCTGTAATATAATGAAGATTATTACTTACAGTAGAGTTTTAGAGATAGGTACATATAAATAAATTCAAAAACTGTTTTTTTTTTTTAATTTCTGTACGAAAACACCACGATATACTTATTATTTTTTCTCGATAAGTAAAATTGTTAAAATGTCACGTGTCAAATCAAAGATGTTTAATACTTATAGAAGTGTTTTTTCAGCGAAAATATTTTTTTAAATACAAATACTCAAGTTTATAATTATTCTTTTATAAAATATTATTAATTATACCTACTTGTGAACAATAATAACTATTGTTATGTGAACAGACAATATTAATTGTACTACTACTACTGTAATTGAAATTGTGAACTATTCATTATTTTGTTTCATTCAGTTCATATTTAACTTAATATTTGTGCGTCACTGTGCCGGCGAAATATGATGCAGATGAACCATCGCTTCAAAAACTCACCCTGTATGGTCTGATATGAATGTTGTCTCTACATCTTTAGTCGTTGAATGAACTCAGAGTATATGTAGGAAAATATCATATTATTGAGTTAGAAATATGTTATGTACCTACGTCAGATAGTTTATATCACATATTATATGAGAATATAGTATTAAATTCAAGCTCGCAATATGAACAAAGGTCTTACACAAACGTATTTTGAGGCGTGTTTTACGCTTGAATTCTACGTATTACATTACCTACATACTCAATTTTATTAAATAAGTATACGTAGACATATATATTATGCTCGGTATTATGCTCGGCACCCACTATACGAATGTTTCATTATATTTTCGTAAAGTCTAAATATTTAAATGTAGTATTTAATTCATACCTAATCTTAGGCAAATCAAAAAATTCTTGAAAGCCTACTTTACCATGGGGAAGTTTTTAGACTAGAAAGTGAGTAACATGTAAAATTGATTTGATAGTGCACATAATCTTACTATTACTTAATAGCTAAATTATTGTACCTTACTTTATGAAATAAATAGTTTGAATTTTTTTTTTTTAATAGATGGCATCCATACTACGTGACATTTTCATTGCTTTCATCCGGTGATGTAGCCACTATACTCATCATTATGAACAACTTTTACTATGGGACCAACCCGGAAACCGCGAAAAAAAAATTTGCTGTTCCATTCATTTTGTTGAGTTATGTGAACATAAATGTATGGAACAGCTGATTTTTTTTTCGCGATTTCCGGGTTGGTCCCATAGTAAAAGTTGTTCATAACGATGAGTATAGTGGCTACATCGCCGGATGAAGGCGATGAAAATGTCACGGTGTATAAACATGAAATAAATAAACAATTAAAATAAATGATGATGTTTATATCTAATTTTCCAATTCCAAATGTAAAATACCAATTTAAATTGGTTTTTAAACAATTTACTCGTAGTTCCGATATAGTATTAATTAAAGCTGTTGTTTGTTAGTTGTTTGAAATTGCGTTTTCATTTGCTAAATCAAACAGCTAACTAAATCATATTGCCTAGGTATACGAATTCCTATAAGTAGGTACATAAATGTGATGTGTGGGTAATGCAGTTATGCATTTGCCTAATTGCGCTATATTGGCTAATTGCGATTGGAAATACGGTACCTACCTATTGTGTATAAATAAATAATGTAGTATTATTAGCAGCTTGTTATTCTATTTTCTAGAAAAAAAAATCTATTCACTTGATAAAAAAAAAATAAGCACAGTAAGATATACCTACATAGTTACATACACAAAAAATATTGATAAAGTGAAATCAATTAAAATGGTAGGTAGCTAGGTACCTAATATTGTTAGCCATGTTTTAACTGTTGTTGTTGTTCTCGTTACATACCTATGCGTATTAGTAATATTTGTAAGGAAACCATATTTCTAGCAAGATAAAAAATAATGTACTTCATAATAGAATATAAAAAGTCATTAAGTATCTACTTTTCTCTACCAATGAGGAGATCGAATCTAATATTACTATAGAAATAAATTATCAATTCCACTAAAGCAGTTGACACTATAACTGCAATATATTATAGGCACGTAACTAAATGCCTACTCGATGTTAGCAACTAAGTACAGTCAGCAAAATACATGCGCAAATTGCAATTATAGCACTGAATTCAGCGTAATCTCCCTGTACAGCGACTGACGTGGGTATCTAGCTCAGATCATAGAAACAAGGAGATGTGCCAAGGCGCTATCGAGCTTGATGCCTGATCTTGAGCAAATTGCTCATATTAAAAACGTACGCGCTGGCGACGAACCGAACACGATCGATGGTATAAATACAGTGTTTTAGTTTAGTGCTAGTGTTGAGTGACGATTAACAGTGTTAGATTGAAGGTGTGCGGAATGTTCAATGCGTGGGAGATCTTTTTATTCACAAGGAGCGCTTAATGCGCGTAATTGTGTCGAAAAATGTACTAAAAGTGGCATCAGTTGTTCCGGTACTAATTTGCTATGATGGCATATCTCCTTGTTTATATGATCTGTGATATCTACATTAATTATTTAACAAAATGCAAATCAGTTTGTGTTGGAGAAACACAGTGTGTTTGAGTAATATTGTGGCACTAAATTCTAGTTTCCGTGTTGTCCGAACTGAAATAATTAATATGCAAAATGTTAGATTACAGGAATATTTACTTAAACTAGTCGTCCCCCAGTGGTCGAAATTCGACCGTAATTTAACATTGTTGTAACACATACCTACATAACAATATAAATTTTAGCTTTCTGCACTCCCTTTTCCACATAAATGTTAGCTATGCCTAATCTCACACACCTTTTCTATATACGCCTGCGGGCTGCTACGGATATTTTCTTAATGGAAAACCCTATGACAGCTCAACCCGGAGATCAAACTTAAGACCCCACGCTCTGCAATCAAAAGTATGAATAAAACCTAATAACGAAGTCCGCATACGAGATACATTACTAACACATGCTTCTTTTATTTTAAATCTACATACATTACGAAAATTGATTGGGCTCCGAAACATCAGTAATTTGCCCTAACGACATTTCCACTTCCCATTCCATCTGGAATTCGAACTAATGACATTTGCACTCTTCAGTTCGACACATTTTATCTAATTGGGCTCTCGCGTATGGGCGAATGAGCTGCCATTGATGATACGTAATCTATTTATTCATGTACGGATACGTGAACGACCTACGTACCAGCATATTTTCTATTTATGACCTTGACAATTTCGTCTCCGGCAGTATTAAATATAGGATAAAATGTTATTATGGAATTTTATGCACTCATCCTGGGTGTATCATTTGAGCATCAAAAGTAAATGATGAATAGTTAATAACATAATTTAATTGCATGCCTCATAAGTTCATAACGAGAATGCGTTTGGCGTGCTCTATTTTATCTACAAAATGTTCCGCCAATTCATTCACTTTAAATCTCTATTACACTTTCATCAGTACGTATAAATAAGATGAATCATACCGTCTCGTGTAGATTTTATTATATTTAAATCTCTAGTTTTAAATCGATTCAACCTAAATTATATTGTATGGAACTATGGAACTCCGTAAAAACGATTAGATACTTTTGAAAAACACAATTATCACGATTTTTTAAAACCTTATTTTTTTAATACGAAGAGCGTTAAGAGGCGTGCACTTTTGCATTTACCAGTTTTAGGGTTCCGTACCAAAATGGTAAAAAAGGGACCCTTATGGTGCGACTTCGTCTGTCTGTCTGTCACACCTGCTTATTTCAGCAACTACTAATGCTATCGACTTGAAATTTGGAACAGTTACAAAAAATGCTTGCCCAACTTTATTGCAAATGAAAAAGTCAAAAAATATTTGTATTTTCATTGCAAAAGGGGCCGGAGTGGGGGTCCGAAATTTTAAAGTGGGGTTACTAGGTCAAGTGGCATATCATATGAAAGGGCTTAATCTGCACATTTCAAAATATATTTTCATTTTATGTTATGTCTCATAGTTTTCGACATTATGATGAAAAATGTCTGAAAAAATACCATTCGCCCCCTTATCTCCGAAGTTTGCGGAGCGAAAAATCTGAAATAATTAGAGCTGATAGAAATTGACCCAAATATTGCACCAAAAATAAAACGATGTTCCTAACTACTTAGTACAGTTTTTTCAAAATCATCAAAATTCCTTCACAAACAAACTTAGTTATGCGGTCCGGTTTTTCACTTTATACGTCCAAAAATGATACGGAACCCTCGGTGCGCGAGTACGACTCGCACTTGGCCGGTTTTTTATTTATTTAATACAAGCAATAATTGAGTAGGTAGATTTATTAATTGGGAAAAAAGATTGGCTTATAGAAAATAAAATTATTTTGAAATTCAGAAAAAGTCATAAAATTTTCATGCATACTACCTTAATAATCTTTAAAAATCAAATCGAAGGTATGATGTATTACAGTATTGCTATGTTAGCTAATACCAGACTATAAGGCAATAATGACAAAATGAAAAACACTTACATACTTTAAAATCTTCGATAAAACTCTTACAACTTCATTGTATGAAGACCAGCTATAAAAAGGTTTCAGACGAGTAGCTTTTGATTAGTGCCCTTTTATGTTCCGCTCAATCTGAGACGAGAAACGTCCCTTCTCTATTATAAATGAACATAGAAGTGCAAAAGTAATCTAAAACAATCGGTATCTGTACGCCGCGAGAATGGAAATTATGGTTTTATAGTTTGTTAATTACAGCAATAATTTTAATAAGGGTGGAAGTTGAGGAACTAATTGTAAGAATCTATTATTTTAATTGATGTTTCTGATAATTGATTGCAGTCGAAATCAGCTAAGAGCATCTCCTACTAACCAACGAATATTCAGTTTATTAGCGCGGTCATATTTAATTTTAAGGATGTTGTTTGGGTTCTTATTCAGTACAGCTTCGGCAGATTCGGATCGATCGATCGATCGCCCTTACCCCCTGCCCCCTTACACCTTTCCCTCGGTATCCTTAACCCCCTACCCCCCTTACGCCTTACCCCCTTTCCTCCCTTACCCCGATACGTCAACCATTGCCCTTCCCCCTGCCCCCCTTACCCCATGCCCCCTTAGCCCCTTACTCTTCTTTCCCCCCTACCTCCTTACCCTCCTTACCCCGCTATGTCGACCATTGCCCTTTTGCCCCTGCCTCCCTTACCCCTCTTACCCTCCTACCTTATTTTTGACAAAAACACTACAGTTCATTCTGTTCTATGATTTTGCCCAAGACAGGGAAAACTAATTAGTCGGGAATTAGACCGGGAAAAGTAATTAGTCATGCATTTATAATTACATTGCCCAATTGATACGGGCATTGTTAATACAGACCGGCCATTATTCATAGGGACCGGAGTTATCAAGTTGCCCGTAACATTTCATTTATACATATTCGATGGACGAAACAAAAATATAACTTTTTCTTAATTTTAGCATTGCTTTACCCGTCGTAACTTTGAAACGAAAGGTCCGATTCAAATAATTTAACGTGTTATTTACATGTACATTATCAACTTTAATTATGAAACCATATAAATAGATAAGGATTAATATTATGATACCAATTTCACCACTATTCGATTTCACCCGCGTTTAGATTTAATTTGAACAAAAAGTGGTCATTGTGACATAACCATAATAGTTAGACATATATCGTTGTGGACTTTTTTATATGTAATAATGAGTACTTTAATCATGTAGTAGGTACATAATTTTTATTTATCATCAATAGTTTTCTCAGCGCACGCCAAATAATGAATTTTATAAGCAAAATTTTGCAACCTTGGGTTACATTATTGCAATTATCTTAAGGATCTCTAACTTTTTTGAAAATATAATATAGCCTATGTCACCCACGGATAGTGTAGCTTTCTAACAGTGAAAGAATTTTTCAAATCGATTCAGTAGTTTCGGAGCCTATTCAATGCAAACAAACAAACAATCAAATCTTTCCTCTTTATAATATTAGTTTAGATTAGATTAGATAATATGATCGTCTTTTACTGCCGAGTCAGCCGGGTCCGAGGGTTTAACAGCATTATATTCACCAAGTCAAGCGTAAGGCTGGCTTCTCGGGTAAAATAAAGTAATAATGGACTGAAAATTCAGGTTGCTATAAAATCCGGTTAACTTACTAAACAAAAAAATGTAGGTAACTAAAGAGTATTTAAAGTACTTACCTTAAATATTGTTTTTCATTTTTCTAAACGATACAATTTTCGTTTTTTGGTTGAGTATTTTAACAAGAGATACGGTCGGTAAGTAGTACCTATCCAAACTTAAAGTAAAATCTTCGTTTATTTCTTAGCACCGATAATAAAGTTGTTATCACGGCAACATTTTAACGGTAATAGTCAATTTATTTGATTACATCACCAACTGTTACTCAGAAGACGCAACGTCTCGAACATTCGTTGGAAGACAAATATCTACAAATGGCTATAATTTGTTATTCGTTTGATAAAAATAAGTTTCATTTGTAGGAAAGGCTTGTTTTTGACGTTCATGATTTACGATCTTAGCAATCGCGTTACTGAAATCATATTGATGGTATGTGCCTTATTTTTTTAGGGTTCCGTACCTCAAAAGGGAAAACGGAACCCTTATAGGATCACTTTGTTGTCCGCCGTCAGTCACCGGAACATAAGTGGAGCCATCTGCCCATAGATGGCGCCATTGGAAGTATGCAGTAGCGCCATCTATGATCATATTGCGGAACCCTTAGGGCGCGAGGCTTACTCGCACTTGTCCGGTTTTTTTTTTGTAAGGCTTACACTCGTAAAATAATATTGAATTTTAAGTATTTTATTATTAAATTGTCATACAAAAGTAAAAATATGACTAGATATCAATAAAAGACCAGCCCTGAAAACTTAACTCATCAATCTTACTTATCAGATACTTAGAGCCTCTTTTACAGTTAAACCGAAATGGTACAAAGCACGTGCTTTGGCTAAAGCGCCCCCAAAACGATCATGCATTCATGCCGCATAAGCGGCAGCACGTAGTTTGCATTTTGCATCTCAGTTGCATCAATCACTATGATTACAAACTTTTATGACCCGCTCTGAAGTTACCCATTTGAATGCGCAATAGGTTGTTTAGTGTTCCGCAAACTTTTCGTGTTCAAGGCACACCTATAGGAAAACGGAAAATTTTGGAGGTACACCATGAATGAAAATTCAATTTTTACATACATAACACAACATAACTTAAGCGACGAAACAAAAGCGCGTGGTGAATTTAACTTTAAGATTTAACCTTATTTTTCCGAGGCACACAACTAATGCCCACGGCACACACTTTGCGGAACACTGGTTTAGGGTATAGGTAAATTGTCTATTGCGCAGTCAAACCGCTAACTTCAGAACGGGCCACAAAAGAATGTTGATTTAAAGAGGATCATGCAGCATGACATGCACGTGATGATTATGATTTACGTGCTTGTTCTTCTTGCATGATCGTCTAGGAAGCGCTTAAGCAGTTTTCCGGTTAAGCACTGTCGCATAACTGTAAGACATAAATGGGAACATTATCTTTGCCAGAGCACGCGCTATGTAATGTTACGCGGCATTTTGGACGGCACACGCCAAGCATTACAAAAGGGTATGAGTTTTCCGAATATTTATACTAAGGCATGTCTCTTTTGTCTCCAGAATGCGGCGGCGTGACGTGAGTGGCGCGGGGTGAGGCAGAGGGCGGGGCGCCATGAGCGCTCCCGAGCCGTCGGTGCTTAACGCACTGAAGGGCTTCACGGAATCCAGCGACAAGTGGCCCGGCCCACGTGCCGTCAAGATCTTCGTCGCCTCCGTTTTCAATGGTACGTACTTTAGTTAAATATTTTATAGCACTCATATTTTTTTCATCTAAGTGAAGTAGGTCGTCATTCAAACAAAAAAATATATGGTATGAATGGTGGTTCTCAATTGGAAAGGAAACATCAATGCTAAGCGCTGTATAGTGTATCGTCGTCTCGGTGTACCTATGCCATTACTTACTCTATTTAATCCGTCCTCCAAATTACTTTTACCGAAATGATTGACTATCGCACGCCAAAATAACGATATCACTTGGTTTCTGATGGTGACATCAGAAAACGACATGAGGGTGCAAGTAGAGAGCTCCCTGAATGACGATACCTAAATACGTCTGGCGCACCCTGGGCAGTCAACCTCACTACCATTCTTGTTGACTAGTCAATGTCTGCACCACGGCATGAGCTGTTGTTTCCATTTGAAAATTTGCTCATCTACACGAAGAAGAAGAAAATCAGAAAACAAGTCTATTACAGGTATCTCCCATTAAAAAGGTATTTGCTCACGCAATTACGATTTTTTAGGAGATAGTAATCAAGGCAGCATTCGAAGTGCTTCTAGAAAAATTCGGCTCTCACACTAACAAGATAAACCTACATCGTCTACATAAACTATGAAAAACACGTGAAAATTGTATTCACTATGTAGCGCCAGTATTTCCTCTCTCGTGAAACAAACAACAAGACTCGGTGTTCCACTTATTGAAGGGCCACTGTTTAAGGAGTACTACTCTCATCTCTGGGACGGATCTGCCAAATACCACCTTGATGCGCTTTAGTCGATTGAGAAACGGGCCAAGAGGCTCATTAGCAGCGATGCATTGGTCGAGTCGAGACTTTAAAGCTTCGAAAGTTGTCACCGTGTTGCAAGCCTATCGGTTTTTTATCAGTTATATTACGGGCATTGGAATTGCACAACTTAATTCCGCCAAGCCCGTTCCGTCATCGGACGACGTGACGTACGGCGATGCTCTATCGCTATACGGTAGAAACCAACCATACGCACAAAATATTTTGGGAACACGTTTATTATGCGTACGGCCAAGGAGTGGAACTCCCTACCGGAGTCTGTGTACATATAGCTATAACCTTGGAGCCTTCAAGTCTATAGAGTGAATAGGTAGGTTACTTCTAGGCAGGCGTATATTATCTTCGACCACATCATTGCTTATCATCAGACAAGATAGTTGTCAAAGACTATAAATTATATAAAAAGAAAAAATATCATATCCTTGAATTTGTAGCCAACTTGTAAAAATGGGACCAGTAAACACAGAAGCATTTTGATAAGATGGAGTCAATTGGAGAGCATTAATAGAGTTTGTTTCTGTTTGTACTCGTACTTATTACTGCTAATCTCTTCAAGGAATATAAGCATGATGTATGGTTATGTAAAATATTAATATGAGCCTCTTCCACAGAATTCCGCGAAGAAAGGCGACAAATCTTGGAGATGGTTGGACCAGAGTTGCAAACCACGTACGACGATCGACACATTGAGGTAAAAATAATAAAAAACCGTTTGATAATTTTACCGTTATATTTTTTTTATAAACTATGCTAATTTATTAAACTATTTCGAAGGCAAATACTTAAAAATAATGTCACATGTATGTCGATGATTTTTTTTTAAGTTGTTAATTTGTAATAATATGTTTTAGGATGGCCGCATAAAGTATGACACTACAACAATTTTTCTCTAGTTTTATCACAATATGCTCGGGTATGTGAACCCCAACACCTGTTTAACAAACTTTCTTATAATCACCCCATAGAAGGACACAGTCACTTCTGTTTTCAACTACCCACATATCACGTAACCACTGACAAAGTTGGGAACACAAACTTTCCATTAAACTACAAGCCCACAAAATGTGTGAACATGGGCGAAGCCAAAACTTTCGTGAAAGTACCGTCAGCGTCATAAGTTAGTTAACACTCACTGTTTTACTGCTGAAAACCCACTGCTTTTTTAAAGTATCAATTTTCAACTTTGCCATTTTTAAAAAAGAACCCTAGGATCACTTCGCGGGCCGTCTGTCTGTCCGTCAAAACCCTCTCAGGAACGCGTTTAGATCTACGGTCCCTTGGACCTGTAAAAAAATCAAGCTTTTTAAGTCAATGGAATAACCACCTTACTCGCTTGCTAATATTTTAAGGGTTTCGTACCCAAAGGGTAAAAACGAAACCCTATTACTGAGACTTCGCTGTCCGTCCGTCTGTCTGTCTGTCTGTGTGTCTCCAGGCTGTATCTCATGAACCGTAATAGCTAGACAGTTGAAATTTTCACAGATGATGTGTTTCTGTTGCCGCTATAACAACAAATACTAAAAACAGAATAAAATAAATATTTAAGGGCGGTCCCATACAACAAACGTGATTTTTTATGCTGGATATTGATAACGGCAACAGGTAGGCGCATGAAATATTCACAGAATATTTAATTATATATTCACTTTAAATAAATAATTAAATTAAAATAAAACAAATATTTAAGGGGGGCTCCCATACAACAGACATGATTTTTTTGCCGTTTTTATAGATAATGGTACGAAACCTCAGATCATAGAAACAAGGAGATATGCCATTATAGCAAATTAGTACGGGAAAAGCTGATGCCACTTTTAGTACATTTTTCGACACAATTACGCGCATAATTAAGCGCTCCTTGTGAATAAAAAGATCTCCCACGCATTGAACATTCCGCACACCCTCAATCTAACACTGTTAATCGTCACTCAACACTAGCACTAAACTAAAACAACATTGATTATATAAGCAGCTGTGGAAGTAGCTTCTGCCCAGAATTTCTTCGGTAACTTGGCATCAATCAGCATGCATTTGGCACGTTCAACTAAAGTTCTATTCATCCTCTCGCTCATACCATTCTGCTCTGGACAATATGGCACAGTGAGCTGTCGCTTGATGCCAGACTCTTTAAGAAATTTGTCAAATCTCTCATTCACATACTCCTTACCGTTATCAGATCTTAAAACTTTAATATTAATTCCCAGCTGATTCTCAACAAGTTTTTTATATTCTATAAACTTCTCAAGTACTTGTGACTTAGAATGCATGAAGTAAACAAATACCTTTCTTGAATAGTCATCCAGGAATGTGACATAATACCTGGCTCCACCAAGGGACTTCTCCTCCATTGGACCACATACATCCGAGTGTATCACTTCAAGCAATCCTGAAGCCCTTGTGCCGTCATTCTTAAAAGGTTGTCTAGTTTGTTTACCCTGCAGACAAGTGTTACATATTAAGTTTTTCTCCTGTTTAATATTTATATCTGCACCATCAGTAGAATCACGGAGTTTCTGAAGACTCTGATAATTAAGGTGGCCTAATCTCTGATGCCATAGGTGAACTGAGGTTAACAAGGCATATGTTTCATTGTAAACAACATACAAATTATTTATGTATGTAACCTGTCATGATTAACTTCGAATCATGATATATTTTACAGCAATCCTTATCAAATTTTACTTCACAGTTATTCTGTGTTATTTGATGTATTGACAACAAGTTTACGGCCAAATCAGGAACAAATAATACATTCTTTACCTGTATTAATCCAATAGATTGCTTGCTTACACCATCATAGCTATTTAAATTCACCTTACCACAGCCCTTCACTGACAATGTTTTATTATCAGCTACTTTGATGGTGTTCACCGGAGCAGGGCCGTAATCATAGATCCAGTCTTTGTTATTCGTCATGTGCATTGCAGCTCCCGAGTCAAGGTACCAGCATCCACTATTTAAATCTGGGGAAACAGGAAAAGCAGCTACAAAACTAGAAGATGGTTTAGTCTTATTTTCATTATTGGTTTTATTTTCCTGCACTATGTTTTGATGTTGCTTTGTATTTTGACTTGAGCGACAATTCTTTGCAAAATGTCCATATTTGCTGCACTTATAACAACGAGGACCTTTCCCTGAGGGTTTATTTTGCTTAATATTCCCTTTTTGATTGTTTGAGTAAAACGCTGCTGAATCACTAATACTTTTTACATCCTGAAGTATTTTAGTCTTTACTAAGTCGGTACTTATTACGGACGATACGTTTCCGGCAGTCCGGCAAGGAGCAGCGTGCCTAACCACTCATCACCAACTGTGAAACCAATATTTCTAAGCTTGTGTGCACAAGTAATTACTTTGTTTACGTAGCTCTCTACGCTACCGCAGCATTCCAGGTTCGTAGTAATCAACTCTCGTAACAATCCTACCTTTCTAGTGAGTCCTGAATCGTCGAAGGCTTTACGTAAATTAGACCATACCTCATTAGCAGTTTTAGATTCCTGAATGTGAATATAATTAATCGGATCCACCAGAAGTATAATTTTCGTCCGAGCCTTCGTGTCCTCACTACTCGTGAAGGCCGTTCCGTCAACCTTTTCCACGCATTTCCACAAATCTTCATGTTCCAGGTAAGACTTAACAGCAAAACTCCACGTGGCATAATTATCTCGGCCTTGCAACTTCTCGATATGAGCCATGTGCATATGCCCATTTGATGCCATTATTCCTTGCGAATAATATAGTTTTAGCTGAAAAATAATGCCTAGCAGGCCCTGACTTCGCGAAAATACCGGAGTTGAAAAAATTGAAAAAAAACAATTGACAACTTGTACAACGCGTCGGAGTCGGCTATGAAGAAAAACGTATTTTACTCATTAAACTTTCCCTACTGCTACACTAATCGGGCGTCTGGGCCCATAACCTGATGAGAACTTATGTGGTATGGTGGATTGATTAGAATAGCTAGTAAGAGAAATGAAATACGGAGCGTGGTTCAAATGACAACCATTTAATCAACGAACGGAACAGGGAAGTGCACAGTAGCGACATCTATATAATCCATGATGTATTAGGCGCGTTCACACAATACACTATTTATATTAGAGGGCTGCGTTCATTATTTCAACAAAAACACTGTATTTATACCATCGATCGTGTTCGGTTCGTCGCCAGCGCGTACGTTTTTAATATGAGCAATTTGCTCAAGATCAGGCATCAAGCTCGATAGCGCCTTGGCACATCTCCTTGTTTCTATGATCTGAGTACGAAACCCTTCGTGCGCGAGTCCGACTCGCATTTGGCCGGTTTTTTAACATGGCATTACCTACTTATACATAATGTTTAGTTCGTGTCGATACGAGAAAAGAAGAATTAAAAAACTTCAGTTTCAACCGACTTTTGTCACTGTACCTGACCTCAAGCGATGCAGACTGTACCTGAAGTGATGCAGAGTAACTCGGAAACGTATTAGCCAGCAAAATGTAAATTAACTTATAGTTTGGAACTTTTGGTCCATGTGGTGGACTTCGCAAAAAGTTGGGTAATATTGAGTTGTATCAGTATCACGTCGTGTGAACGAAGTTTTACGTGTGGGATAATAAATAAATCGTAGTAATATTTGCTTCATAAAGTTTATGTATGGACCACAATACAATTTTGGATATATTTAGGGGCTATTTCACCAACCTATCAATAAAGTAATCCGTAACTAATCACCAGATTAGCTAAAGGTGACATTATTTTAGTAACCTAAATTTTATTACAATAATATTGTCATTAACACTATTGTTAGGTGGTGAAAAGCAATTTTTGCTATTGAATAGTTTAGTGATCAAATTAGCATAATGACAAAACAGATAATGATAGGTTGGTGAAATATTAGCCACTAATTCACCAACTTATCATTATCTGTTCATTCTTTTCATGAATGGTTAGCTTTTATTACAGGTAACCGTGTTGTATTCATAAAACAAAAACTGAGGAACGTAAAATATGAAAGTCAAATAAAATTTGCGAGATGAAAGAAAATAATAATTTCATTTGGATTATTCGTAAGACCTTCTGGCAGGACCGCGGCTTTTGTCGTTTTGTTATTATTTATATTTACGGCTCACTACTTTACAAGGTAACCGAAGCTAGATATAATAAAGTTAAAGGTCTATTTTGATCACATGATTTTATTAAATAATTTAAATATAGTTTCTGGAACAGTGTGAAAGAAGTGGAAGAGTGTGGTTCTGGGGCGTACGACGCCGCGCATCTCTTTGGCCAGCAATGCAGCAAGCATTGGCCAGCAAGCCAGCAAACTATGGCCAAAAAGTCGGCAAGCTAGCAAACTTTAGCCAGCAAGATTTGGTATTTGGTACCAACACAAACAGTCAATATTTTTTGGAATATTTAAAAATACTTGCAACTTTTCTTGCCCACTTTTATTCCTACAAATAACGTGATCATAATAATGTTTATGATAAATCAATATTCCCTTATTATATTATGCTTGCTCCTGATTTTCCATTTTCATCTTACATGAGTTAAACTCTAAACACACAATCTACCCCCTTCGTTAAAAATACAAAATACTTCAAAATCCTTTCACGCGTAAAATAAAACTTGAAAGCAGGACCAAAGACGAAGGTTGTCATAAAATATTCAACGTCACTCGAACTTTCACACGATAAAATATTTCGTTCAGTACTCGTACGTAGTCTGGAATATAATTTTAGCATTTAAGTTTATTCTACGGGTCTTGGCGACTAAGATTTTAGCCTGGTAATTGCTTAGCCAGTGGAGTTTATGTTCAAAGTTACATAAAAGTTAATCCTTCCAAGCAAAAATACACCACCAAAAAAAAAATTACAAAGCCAAAATTGAAATCTCTCCCAATTGAAATCTTTAATCTGATAATCTAGTTACATTGGCAGAGTTATAAATAAAATTAAAATAATATTGATAATGGTAGCTCAACAAATAAATACCTAGTCCCTACATTTTCTAGAGGAAAAATTGGCTGCTCTTAAAAACTACCTCTGAATCAGGCAACAAGTTACTTAATGCAATTAGGTACTGGTACTGTAGCAAGCTACAGCTATTATCATAAAAGTGAAAGAAAACAAAATAAGAGAAGATAAAATGGCCGCCCAGGTGTGTTTCACGATCACCTTAATCGGTAATAATATATATGCGGTCAGAATTAATTAACCCGGTAGAATTAGCGGTCCCATATTAACCTGCGACCCCACATTCTGGTCAGGTTTGCCGACAATCGATTAATATTTAATTGTGTTATGGATATTCTGATATTAGATACATAGGTACGCAACGGAACAATATACAAATAAACATAAATCCGCCTACGTAAAAACTAAACTGAAAAAGTACGTAATGAAGATTTCCAGCAGTCGGTCATTAAACCAGTCGGCTTTATTAAACCTCATCAACCGCAACTTTTTATTAACTGTTTTCTAGTTCTTCGGAAATACTAAAATATAATCTAACCTAAACAAATATACTTCTACAGTAACTAAGCCATGGAAACTTTAAGCTTCGATATGAAAATGAAGTAAAATAGCTCTACACTCTATTTCATTAAACATCACAAAAATAAGACACATTTGAGAAAGGAAAGTGTCATGTATAGAAATAAACTACGTGTTTGCTTCCAACAAGGATTCAATACTGTATTACCTATGTCGTTCTGAAACTTTACGGTTAATCAAGGCGAGCTGAAACAGTGCTTTAAAAAATAGATCAAAAGATATTTCAGTGCTTTGGTATAATTTTAGACTTTATTAGCCAATAGCGGTAAATTAGACTTTTGGCATAACATACGTAATTCCTTTAAAAACAAATTCAATGCAAACACAACTACACTCCACACAGCATCGTAATTTATATGATTGTGATCCAAATGGAATACGCTTCGGGGGCCTTACCGTGCGCATTTGACTGCATCTGAAACTTTGACGGGGCAACATAATTGGTACAACCGAGATCGGAATCAGACGCTTGGAGCTGTAATTAAATTGAATCCGATCTACGGATTATGTGTGGAGTTGTGTAAAATAATTATAATAGTAGGTACGAGTGTATCGTATAGCGATTGGAATTCCTTTGGATATTAATAACATACATAGGTCGAGTTCAAGCTCAGGAAACCAAAATAGTTTCTTTTGACAACATTTTACAGAAACAGATTCCAGAAATTGTTTCTACATAAAATGGCAGCATCTGGGCACATGGCTTAGGTAAATGTAGGTATGTTGAAATTGATTTGCTTCTTTAAAAGATTAAATCCAAAAAATACTGACTTAGGAAAAAAAAATACCATCGTCTAATAACACAAAAACCAAACCCGCACTCAACAAACTTCTTCTGGTGAAAGAACTTAACACCCAAGTACATATAATCCTCTCTTAAGTCTAAAGTGTTCGCTGCACATTTCAAGAAAGCCTTTAAACCGAAGCGGTGCAAAGTTTTTTGGTACAAGTAATAACCGCATCCTACATAAGTTTCTACTTACATTATGGAACGGTTACGTGGCGTTTAAGTTTTATTGATTTAGTTTGAGTTCGATTGCCTTTTAGATACTTTTACGTAGTCTTCTTTCTGTAAAATATTAGTTAGTCTTTTTTATCTGTGCACTCTCGGGCTAGAATTTTCTTTTTTTATATACCTATCTAATTTGTTTTACATTCCCGTGCGTAAAAATATTTTTAATAAATTGTTAGTGGTCATATTTACTTAATCAATGTATAAAAATAATTATTGTTTCGTTTCCGAAACGATAATAAATAAGATTCTATTTTTAAATCTCATTGACAAAATATGTCTATCATCTATTTTTTTTTAATGGCGGTGTATCCATTTCAAAACAAAAGCTTTCATATATTTTTTTCTTTTTGACGAAACATTGATTACGTAAATATGATCACTTATAATTTAATAAAAATATTTTTAGACGCGGGAATCTAAAACAAATCAGATGTAAAAATAGAGAATTCTAGCCCGAGAGTGCACAGATAAAAAAGCCAGAATACAATTTAACACGAACAATAAAACGTTTTTTTTATTCCTTCTTAGATCGAGTTCGTGGACATGCACTATGGAACCGACGGTGGAGACGAAGCCAATCCCGCGTTACTTCACTATTATCTTCAAGAGATACAATGCTGCAACCATACATCGAAAGCTGGTTATTTTCTGGTAAACAAAAATTAATTAGGTACTTATTATAAAAATGAAACCTTATAGACTGCTCATTTATTGAAATAAAAAACTATACGTAGTACCTAAGTATAGAACAAGTATTTAGTACGCACAAATGATACAAAACAATCTTGAAAATGTCCCCAGTTTCTGGAAGCCTGGTCAAGCAACTGATTAGTAAATCTGCTATCAAATCTCATGTATATTCTTGATATTGGTTTACCGAAACAACATTGCTTAATGATATCACTTGACATGAGATTAATTGTTAAATTAAACATGCTTTCAAAAACTGGGGGTAAGTCTGTCATCGTCTTCCTGCCTTTATCTCAATTTATTTGATGTCGGCGCAGCATGTTTTTCTCTTAAAAATGTATTATACCAAAGTCTGTGTTTGTAAAAAATTGTAGGTACGCATTCAGCATACCGAACCTCACTTTATTCCCTTAGTCTAATATCTTACAAAACAAATGAATAAATTAGAATTTCAACCCATGAAGTACTCGTAGATATACCTAAGGCCTAAAGGATAAGCCTATTGTCATTCGTTGGGTATATAACAATTGTTAGTCCCGGACTATCAATGATCTGAGGATATCTGTCTTAACAGATAATTTTAATAGTATTTGCTCAACCTGGGAATAGATCCCAGGACCTTAAATCTCAGTAGTCTTACCTGTTTATTTGATTACAATTAACTACGCAGCTATGGCTTTCTAAACAAATGAAGCGGGCATAATATTATTCAATTTATGAAAAACTTTGGGTATTTTTATTACTGTCGAAGAACCTTTGTACGTGATAGTATTATTTTAAAAAAAAATGAATAAATTGTAATATGTAGCTTGCTAGTACTAGTAGCTAGTAGCGTGTAGCTACCAATTAAAAAAAATTACATTATTACATAATATCACCGGCATTTTTTTTTCCTTCATTTGTTTTATTGCGAATTGGAGGAAAATTTGTTTTTTTTTTTGACAACAAGCAGGTAAGTTTATTTAATTTAATTACTGTAGTACTTAGATAATAATCCATGATGCATTTTGGGTAGGTACTTATTGTACTTACTTATTAAAATTAAAGACAAGGTCTCGAACGATGAATAATTAATCAGCTTTGTGTTGTCCATGAACCAACTTCATATCCCAATTCGTCATTGAATAAGACTAATAATATATTGACGCTCATGATTAGAAATAGATTAATTTAAAATACTTACCTACCTATATCATTATTATTGTATAGCTAATTAGGTACCTACATAAAGATACTAATATCAGTCCTATTTTTACGTCGGGGTTCAAAAATACATAGCAATCATAAATCATATACCTACCCAGGCCCTCCCACATCAAATTGATGGCTCCGCCTATAATTTATTTTTAATTGGAATGGGTAATTTAAACACAGTCTAGCTCGTTTTACTGAGAATGTTTACTTAATTAATTATACTTTTATTGCAAAGCGGTCCGAACAATTAAAAACTTAAATTAAAAGTGAAAATAAAATATTTTTTAAAAGAAAATTTCTTATAAAGCGATCTTTATTCCCTCTTAAAGATGGTTTTTATGTTTGATGTTTTACATAAAAATCGTCATCGCATGACGCATGACGTTTGTGATCAGACTGGTGCTGGGACTTATTTCTACCTAATAGACATTAGGCCTGTGCCCAGGAGTGAGACAGAATAGGCGAATAAAAACATGGTATCTATTTCAGTAATCAGGCACATCTTTTATTCTGTAACATTTACAAAATTACCTATAGGTACATGTATGTTTTTTCTGCAAATATACCTACCTATTTTTTAAATCAGATCACTTGCGACTAAAACTATGTATATCCTTTTTTATAACCAGTGCCTCATCGGCGGCGACGCAACAGCATACCAACCAGTTCTTCCATACAAGATCCCAGAGGCCACTTTCGAAGAGCTGGTCAAGTCGGACTCGGCGCAGGCGGCCCTTGTCCGAGCTTGCTACAGGCTAAACGGCGATGGTTGTTACCACCTCGAAGAAGAAGAGAAGTGGTAAGAAACAAGAAATTTATTGTAATTATCAGCAAAAAACTAGGTTATCGTCGTTCTGTCCATTGTTGTGTGTAAAGTAACTATGGTATATTGTCAAACGCAGAGGGTACAACGAGCTATAAAGCCGCAAATTCGGAGCAGCGGGGCTTGCAGCGTGCGGCGTGGCGTTATATATGAGCAGTTGCATTAAACGCCGCGCTGCACGCTGCAAGCCCCGCTGCTACGAATTTGCGGCCTAAGGCTGATTTCGCAGCTGTCCGGGAGATCCGTACGGGCCCCCCGTGCACAGGAGACCCAATACAAAAAACGTACGGACTAATCCGCGTCGCTATAAAACAATGTTCTAGCGCCTTACATTGTACGGATGGCCCGGGTCTCCCGGGCAGCTGTAAATTCAGTCTAACAGGCGCACGCACACATAGACCCGAAATGTACGTATACGGCACAGAGGATTTTTCCTCCGTGGTACACGGAGATCTCAAACTATCTCAAACGAATGCCAGTCGCGAGTGCGCTTGCACTCGCTGTACGAAGATCCTCCCGAGTAACAATCAATTCCTTTTATATGACTACCTAATTAATAAGACTAGTCCTTAAGATAATTGTAGCAGTAAGTATCTATATTATATTGTAGTCTTTGGCAGCGGTCAATTATAACTCCCATGACTCAGTAGATTTTTACAGGCGCAATAAATGAAGCGTTCAAACGTGCCCCAAAAAGATAAAAAGCTTTTTAAAAATGAAAGCCCGATAATTGTTAAGCATCAACGAGTACTGAAGCTTTAATATTATTATAGGAAATTTATATTTTAAATCATTGCCGAAATGCAGGTACTTATTCATTTTTCTTTGGTTTTCATTATTATTATTATCGGTATTTCACAAATATGTTTGTGTGCAAAAACATTTTGTAATTTAATAAAAACTTACGTAGGTATGCTTCATGTTTTGTTTGTCAAAAGAGATAAATACAGAAATGAATTGTTAGTCTAGATATTATCTGGCGTTAAATACAACATTAAAACAAAGTTTGGACCTGGTTAACAATTTAGAATACCTACCTTAATTTTTCCTTATCGTGAAACTTGTATTATAACTAGGTACCTACTTAGTCCTTTATCAAAAACTTTTGGTTGTTCTCTATAATTGTTCGTTGACTTGCTATTCAATTATTTCCAAAGGAAGTTTGAATCATCCTTTATGAATGATGAAACGGGTTTCATCTATTTAGGTCGTAACAAATTACGAGCGGTTCCTTAGCGCGAAGTCCGATTACTCAGTGGGACCGTAAAATAAATAATTTACCGTCTAGCTGCGTGGGTTCCGTCTACATAAATATTGCTACTACTTCAAGTAGGTCCCACAGGTTCTCTTTTATTGCGGCAACAAGGAACCCAAAATAGGAGGATATAAAAAATAAAGAAGCAATACACGCGGGGGAAATGGACCATTCTGAAGAACCGCTCACGTATATTTTCATAGAACAATAGAGGATAAAAATAAATGCGTTAATAAGGGATTTTTCTCGCGCAAAAGGTGCTCTATTTTTTCCTTTCTTTTGATATTAAATTTATTACAAAGCTTGCTATTTGTACAGTATTAATGTTACAGAAATACTATCCTTAATCTATATATAATGAAATAATTATTACAAATAAAGGACATAAAATATGTAACTAGCTTGTACAAAGTGAACAAGTTTTGCAAAAGCTACTATGCTAACTTGATCACACAAGGCATAAGTAAAATACAAGTGTACAAAGCTCTACACACAACTACATTGTATTTCGTAAATATCTACAAGTTACAATAAGCGAGCGCCATTTACATAACAATAATAATAATAGGCACTATTGTTTCGCAACTCTCCACATGTATATGGCATGATAACAAGTTCACGCATAAGTTTATATGAATGTAAGAACTAAGAACACCCTTGAGGCTTGTCAAACTTTGAAAATTATTTCCAAGTAAAAGTTTTAGTAATATTTTAGGTTTATGACACCTACGAAAAGAAGAAAGGATGTCATTTAAAGGGGCTATGGGCCAATCTGAGCAAGTCCTGTCAGATTACCAGCCCAACTTACCTATTCAAGTACCTATCTGTTATCGGCCGTCAAATTGAGTCGCTCGTAGGCACCATAAGACGAAGAAGATTATAGGTAGAACTGAGTAAAACATACCTATATTTGTTTTTGCTGAAACGTTATTATAATTAAACAGGGTGTCCCACGGCGATGCCACATGGAGGGAAAGTACTTTAAATATTTGAGATAGGAAGTTTTGCTTCATGGAAACTTCACTTTATTTTTAAAATTAAGTAATACTGCATTCAAAGATTTTTAAAAAGTTGCTTGCTTCATCTGGTAATCGAACCCACTAAATGTGAAAAAATAAACATTCTGTATTTTTATAATGGCGATTAAAAGGGTTAATTGTAAGCATAAATTCCTTCTAAGGAACATAGCATCTTAAATTAAAATAATATAACATGATGAAATTTTACATTTAAGTTTAGGAAAATAATTAATTAGAATAACATTTCGTGTCGATTTTCATAGATAACTTTGATTATGTAGTAATAAGTACTTTTTTACACTGTTTTCCTTATAAGTGCATTATAAATGCAATAAATAGTATATTATGCAATTAGTGAATAAAGGACGGATTTAAAGCGAGGGCCATAGATGAATCACGAGCTAGTGAAGGATTCTAACGATTGAATCACGACCGTAGGGAGTGATTCATGATGATTGAATCACGAGCGTAGCGAGTGATTCAAGTGTTAGAATCCTGAGCGACGCGAGCGATTCATGGCCCTCGATATAAATTCGTTTTATTCAAGAGTTGCATACTATACTTTATACCATGACTACGAGAAAAAGAAAGATTTAAGTGAAAATATACATACATATAATGAAGAAAAAGTAAAGTTAAATTGGCTTTGATGTAAACCAGCCGTGATTTTTTGGGTAGCAAGGTTTCTACCTTTCCACTATATCGGCCGCCCTCTCTTTCACAAACTCAGGTGTTAACACATCTTCATCACTAGAATGCATTTTTAATCGATTAGAACAACACTAAACAAACACAAAATTAAAGATTAAAGTAACACTAAACTTTGTGTTCGTACAACTTACAGTATTCAAAAGAGCGCCAATTTACTAAGGACAGCAAAGAACACAAAACAGTTTTTATTCTAATGCTAAACTCCTTGTCGAAAATGTCGACCAATCAAATTGAATTTAGAACACATCAATATAGGTCGAATACACAGATTACACTTACACTAGATACGGCAAGCCACGACCAAGTGTGCCCTGCATGTTCGACTGTTCGTACTACAAAAAGTCTGTTAGCTCAGTGACGCTTAGTGATTGAAACAATTCTGTTTACTCTGAGCACATCACTAAATGGCTGGGGTGAAGTTATCGTAGGTATAAAAAAGATGACACGTTCGGTTTTCATACAATCTAATAACGTGCCGCATCTAGCATAGGTTCTTTAAATCTGTGGTCGAATAAATTGGTGTGTACCATTTTCAAACATCAAAACAGTGAGTAAAAGTGCTTTTTATTCACTGTTTTCAGTGAATAAAATAAGCTTTTTAGAGGGGGAATGGTATAAATACTATTTGAATGCATGTTTGCTATGAGCTAGACATTAGGCGAGTATGAAAAAACTAAAATATTACGGTGTTCCTTTAATTTAGGATACCATGTTACTTAGAAGGAATTAATGCTAATAATTACCCCTTTCAATCGGCATCATAAAAAAGGGGGTTCTTTTTGTCACATTTGGTCGGTTCGATCCCCAGATGAAGCAAGCAACTTTTTAAAATTCTTTGAATGCAGTATTACTTAATTTTAAAAATAAATTGTAGTTTCCATGAAGCAAAACTTCCTATCTCAAATATTTAAAGTAGGTACTTTCCCTCCATGTGGCATAACCTGTGGGACAACCTGTATAAGATATTGATTTTTATTGTTCTCTTCACAACGGTACAAAATGTTAGTTTAACGTAACAACGGTGAATTTTCCAAGTGTGCGTAAATTTCCAAATCAGAAACTATAAGAAATGTGAAAAGCAGTCTTGGTAGTAGCGAAAATAAAGTTACAATCATCACCAGAATGAACGTTTGTAACGGGTATTATAGTATAACTAACTGTAGGTACTCCGCGGTTTGCTCGGCTCCTACTAAGGGTCAAATCGTGATATTAAATAGCTTATGCCCTATATTATTTTCCATGAATTTGGCTATCATTTATACAAAAATATTTTTTCGAATCCAACTGGTACTTCCAGAGTTTAGCGCGTTCAAACAAACAAATCTTTCTTTCTTCCTTATTTTTCTAACTAGACACCTACCTATTTATTTATTTATATTTTAATTCAGACTTACATCCATATTAATTACATTTAAATATTTGATTTATGAATCAATAGAGAACTACATTACTGTAAAACCGAATCTTTAATTAATACCAGTATCCTTCTACAGGTTCAGTGATTTAATAGATCGCGAGGAACAGCGGAATCGTCTCTTCGAGGTGCAAAAGGCTTTCAACGCGCTTGCGCTTGAAGCTTTAGCGAATGGCGCTGAAGTAGCTGACTTGCTCCAAAGCGCCGTCGAAGTGCAGTGCAAATTAGCTTTAGGTAACTATGATAATTATTATAATTAACCTATAATGTTTCTACTACTAGGACTCAGCCCTCTTCTCTGTGAGAGGAAGTGGGCTGTAGTCCACCACCCAGGACCAGAGTGGGTTGGTGGATGTCATTTCTTCTTTGGTGCCGATTATGACAGTTCCCTCACGATGGCTTCCGTCACCGTTTTTAGAGCAGTGATGAAATAAAATGCACAAAGTAAATTGAGCGCCTGCTTGAGAACTTAAGACCTACGCCTCGTAAGTTAGAGCCGTTACCACTGTGCCACCACTGCTCGGTAACCATAGTACCACCAACTCTAGACGCGGCGACCATATGAACTTCAGTCATTTTAAGTAATTGACTAAAGTTCGTTTGGCCGCCGCGTGTAGATTTTATGACTTAATTACAATTATAGGCAGTTACTAGTTAGGTTTATTTTTTACAAATAGATCTCTTTTATTCTTTACTAGTTTTACCCGCGACTGCGTCCTCGTGGACTTTAGTATCCCGTAGGAATTTCAGAAAATCTGGTCTTATTCCTTGTCTACATCATATTAGAAACCTCTGTGCAAAATTTCAGCTTTCTAGGTCCCAAAGTTTGAGTTAGGCGTTGATGAGGGAGTCACTGAATGAGTCGGGACCTTTCTTTTTACATATTAACGAGCTTGTTTCTAACTACATCTAATTAATTATTATCTAACTAATTATTATCTAATTAAAACTGAAATTCAACACAAAACAAGGCCCATTTATTTGTCAACAATTAACACGAACAATGAATGTTTGAGAAACTAATTACCGTGGCTCACTATTATAGACGACTTACCTACTAACAACGTCTTTGACGGAGCTCTAATTCTAAGCTCTTATTATGAGATAAAAGCGTCATAAGATTCTTCGCAAAACTTATAAGAGATGCGTTTCAAATCCATTTTTGACAGGCATTGTTAAAAAGAATGTCTACGAATACCAATTTTATTGAATAATTATTGAGTTGGTCTTGTCTATAAAGTTTTATAAAACAATACACACTATTGTATTAATTTATTTATTATTTAATATTTTACCTGCAATTACAAAAGACAATTCGTTAGTGAACTCATACAATTTGTACAGGCTAAGGGAATTGAGTATTTGAACCTCATTCAATTTAGTATAGCCGTTCATTAACAAACGTTCCAAACGTTTTCGACGAGTGTTATATTTTTGTTTGGAACACTTGATTTCTCTTTTGCGATATCAAACTTGGTTCCGTAGTAAATATAACGAGATTCGAATACTGAAGTCCCCTGTGCAAAATCTGCAAATCAGTTCATGTATCGATATTTGAGGGAGGTATATTGGCAAACGTATCACCAATGTTCGTTGCTGCGATCCAGTTACGCAAAAAAAGCTGCTCGGTTCGAAATACCGTCGTGTTTAATTTGCTAGCAATACTAGGTATTACGAGAATAAAGGATTGTACTTCAGAGGGAATGTTTTATGCAACTTTTAGTATTCACTAGTGTTGTTCGAAACAATGGCGGCATTAGTTTGTGCAGCGGGTGTGAATGTTAACGAATAACGATAAGGTCTTTTGTTTTTTTCCCAACTTTTTGGTTGTGATGGCGTAAAATCGACTGCTGTTTTGGTTTTTGTGGTTAAAGTAAAACTTCTGTTGCAATATAGAAGACATAAAATATGTGTTTTTTAAATATACTACGATGGGGCAAACAGGCGTACGTCCGTACGCCCATGAGACGTAACTTGCAACACCAAGTAGAGTATGCGTGTTGCCGATAGCTTAGGGGACAAGCAGTTGCCCCGTTGTCAACAAGGAGCTCTGTTTAGGCGTTTATAAAATGTTGCCCTACATAACATACACTACTTAGCTGCTACACCAACCATATCGTCAAATTAGATAAAACTGTAATAAGTTTTAACTTAGATCATTCTATTATTCTTTTAATAATTCCAATAAAAGTACCTCTTACCTACTTAAGAACGCCAATACAATTTAACATTGTGTATGGGTACTTGGTACTCGGGCAGTTCGTAAATATTGGCATTAGGTACCACAAGAATTACATAATTCTCCAATTTTTTTTTGTTAATCCAAAAGCCGCACCCCAAAAAGATTTTTATTTAAAAAGTCTTATGTCTTACATTTGAAAAATAGAAATAATAAAAACTGAAACGGTTATTTAAGCTAGTTCCGTCCCCGCGCTGCGAACATTAACGTACAAAATATACAAATAATTATTTTTTAACAAAATATAACATGTCATGATCAAAAACAACTGGAATCGATTATTCTACTGATTTTAACTATTGTATTTTATACCTATTAAAAATAGATAGTGTATAACTGTCACTAAACTACTACTTCAAAACTAACGCATTATCTCTTTTCAGAACTCCTTTCCAGTGGCAATCATCCAAAAGGTGTGATAGCCGTAATAAGAGATCTACCAGACCTGGAACAAGATGACTCCAAAATATCGATGCTGGCTCACACCAGGTTAAAAGAATTAAGAAAAAAGATGGAGGACGCGTTACCTGATACACACGTGATCGCGTTAGAGTAAGTAGTTATTTTGAAATAATAATTTTAGAGTAAGTATATTGCTTGAACTTTTCTAATAATCACTTTTATACAGCAGTCATCGTTCCTTGTAAAATATTAATATTCAGCCGCATCTAGTTAAACTGCAGCCAACCTCAACCCAGTTTGGGAAAAGGCTAGGCGGATAGATAGATAACAACACTTAACTCACTTTTACATTGAAACTATAATTAACATAAATAGAATTTCCGAGAAGCAGACTGTCTTTTTTCCTAATAATATTCCCTAAGAATGTTGACCTTGACTGAGTAAATATTCTGGCTTCTGATTAAAACGGCAAAAGAGAATCTAACAAAAGGTTTTCCTGACTTCCCGTATTGTCAGTCTTTGTCACAGTTAAGGTGATATTTTCCTCGTACATATTACGAGTCAAGTTATGTCAAATCAAATATTTTCCTCGAGTAGATAACACAAAAGCCCGATTAATAGTTTATTTTCTTTATACACACCTGTGATGGATAAGTTGTGTATTTTCTACGTATTTCTATGAATTATTTTATTCCTTGCCGTCCTAATGAACAAACAGACTGATGAGCAAAATAAGTGGTATCGAAATAAAAACAATTTTCTGTAGGTATTAAGAAATAGAAAATGCATAACAAATAGCTGGAAAATATAAGTAATAAGTATTATAACATAACTCTATGATATAGCTATCATTGTGTCTTAGGTAGGTTACTTAGAGCATTAAGTACGAACACAGTAATATGTTTAGTCATGATCTTATTTTTTTTCTTTTTGTAAGGCAACATCACCGTTATCAATGTTAAAAATATTTGAGATTCATTTAACTCCATTAATTAAAAAAAAACTCAAATTCAAGCAATTATCATACATCACAATTAAGTATCTCGAGACTCACGCACGATTGAACTTTTAACCTTACTCATTAATGCAATGTTAATGAAATTTTAATAATAAAGTTCGAGGCTTTTAAATTATAAATTCATTAAGATCAATTTTCGGTCTTTTGTTTGGGAAAAAGCTTTTATATCGTTAAAATAATGAAAGCATTAGAGGTGGCATAGTCCTTGAAAGCAATTAAGAAAACATAAATGATATAAATAATTTACCAGCAAAATAAAACGTAAGATACACAAACCGAAAAGACCATTGCAATAACATTTCTTACTACATTTCAAATGCGGGACACTCTATAACAATTTTGGCAACCGCTATTACCAATTCTTCAGATAAAGTTACGGAGGGGTGGATACAATTTATATAAGTCCGGTGGTGCTCAAAGCTTTTCAAATTTATCAGATCCATAGGATCGAGTTACGAGTATTATCTTTAATATAATTTCTAAGCAAACAAGTATTTCTCCTAGGTCATTGTCTGCAGAATCGTCAAGAACAGACGGAACGTCTGACAACGAAGAAAAGTTGACTCCCTTCAGGGAGAAGGTACAAATTGTGGTCAGTTCGCTGATTGACGAGAGCCTTAGCACCGAACCCGATCAGGGGAAGGGAAGAAAAAAGACTGTACAGGTAATTTTAATACGTTTAAGAAGCCATTGATTGATTTGAAATCACTCTCTGAGCAAATATTCTTACAAATTCTGCCGGAAGACATCAAATAACAGACTTACAAGTTTAAAATCTCAAATGTCGAACAAACTTTAACTGTCTTCGTGTTCAACTTTCCGCGCATGAATAACTTATTGGTTTTCATTTTAACTTTCAGGAAGTATTTCTGGAACACATCACTCATCTTAGGATATGTATAGAACATAATCGTTTGTATAAGGTTACCGTTAAGCAAATTGAAGAAGCAGCCAAAAGTATTTTAAATAACGCTAAGGAAAATTACGAAAATCGAACACGACATCCGCCTGCTTTAGTATATGGCCCAGATGCTTCAGGAAAAAGCACCTTATTGACACACCTTTACTTCAAGTGCGAAGAAATTTTCCCAAAGCCTGTGTTGAGGATAGTAAGATTTTCCGCTTCTACACCAAGATCGGCCTATAACTTGGAACTGCTACGAGTGATGTGTCAACAAATATCGATAATTTTAAACATTCCCGAAGGTTACTTGCCAAAGGACGCGAGTTTTGATCCTCTTTATATTAACAATTGGTTTCAAAGTCTGCTTAGGAAATGTGAGGAGATGGAAAATGAGATTTTGTTGATATTTATCGATAATGTTCATAGAGTGAATCCCTTGGAATGTGATATAGTGACGGGTTTATCTTGGCTGCCGATGTCGTTGCCAAGAAATGTGTTCCTTGTGTGTACTAGTGCCGTATCTCTAGAGCAACTGCAGCTGACGCCAGCTCAGAAAGAAAAGTTCAAAGTTCAGAACTGTTACTATTTGTTAGACGCGATAGAGGAAACTCCGGAGAATAATAGCTACGGCGACTTTATTGATGGTGCCTTCGATAACTTAGAAGTCGCCTTCGGTTCTAAAGCGTTTAGTAAATTAGCAAGTGAGTAGCAAGTACACACATCAAAAAAAGTTTGCGATCATTTTGAAAAATCGAAATCTTTTTTGTTACGGTAGATTAAATCATAATATAATCTACCATAACAACAAGATTTCGATTTTTCAATGAGTGTATATGCTGGTTTTGGTATTTTGTTAATACACATTGCATGTATTTTTATATTGAACTAAAATACTCATACAAACCAAGCTTTAATCCATTACGTTACAACTTGGCAAACTGTATCTTACAATTCTTCCATTGTTTGTAGGTTACATAACTTGTTCGGAGTTCGGGCTAACTGAGCTAGAACTTCTGGAACTACTGATGCCGACAAGTAACAGTGACGCGGTTATAACGCTGAAGGAGGCCAACTTTAACTTTTCAACCATATGTGTCGCCAAATGTATGATGAGTAAGTATTAGATTACAGCTTTTAGGCCATAAAAGCCGTTCATATGTACTTAGTAATGAGTTTATAATATGAAGTAGCAAACTCATTTTCAGTATGTATCTAGTATATTTGGATAAGTACTCGACTTTGATGACCTATAAAATCTCGTCTGTTTGATGTTTGTCAATCATAGAAATAGAAACAACTAGCTATAGTTAACAATAAAAAGCCTAAAAGTTTGTAAAAAGGAAACGACTTTACGGTCTTATTCAAAATACGTTGTGTTCAGCATGTTACAAGAGAATTTAAATCTAGGATTATTTCACTCTCCATTCTATTTGCGAATAATAAACAGCTTTCACATGAAGAGGTCTTAGCGATGAATACAGAAGTGCATTCTATGAATACAAATATCTTTTAGATACATTGGAATTTAAATTCTATGTAAATACATTGACAGTAAAGAGCGATTTAAGAGCACTTTAGAACCTTGAAATATTTTCACTATTGTTTTACGAAAATTGAACCATAGCAATGTACAAACAATTTAGGATTTTAGATGCAAGTATTGTGTTTGGCCACGTTAACTAATGCATTCATATTCATGATTCGTAATGTAAATATAAATAAGGAATATTTTCCTTAATCAAATTCACGATAGCAATGTGCAGGAATATCGCAGACCAAATTTTGATTATACGAGAGCAGTGTTGGAGAAATATCCATAATGCCCTCATTGTTTCCCCAATAATAATAATATTTAATCGTAACAATATCGGCATCGAGCCTCACTGGCAAAAAATCCTTTGATTGAACCAATTTCGTTTTCACATCGAGACCAAATAAAACCTATTGTAGGTAGCGTAGTTGTTTTGAATAAAAAATATGTGCTCAGTGATCTGTCTAACTTTGTTATTCATCGTTAATGACAGAAGAAGACAATAATTATGCTTAAGATTTGGGAATAAATGAATCATATTTAGTCGCCAATCAAAAATCGACTCCAACATTAAAAAGCTTAAATATTAACTGTGATGATTGGAGACTACTTACTACGACAGCTTAATCGATAGAATACGATAGAATCTGTGTCCGTTTTATGTCCAGATCCAAAACCAATATCAAAATTGTCAAACTTTATCTAGTGTTTCGATAGCAAACAAAATTCCCTGTAGCACCTGATCCAGTTTTGTTGTCATGTAAGTGGTAATTCAATTACAATCCACCTACTTTTAGCTTCATTTTATATTATTTTCATGAAACGTGTCGTATATTACTAATAACATTCATCCCAATAATTTGTTTCGTTGTCATACTTTATCTGCAAAGCTGTCGGATTATAGAACAATGTCGATTCGAAATACATAAATATAAATTGGTTGTTACTTTTTATTATCTTCATTCGAGTTTTGTTGCGTTTTCATGTGGATATGATAATGTTATGAAGCTTGCTTATTATTCCAACCAATTCGCAGTTTTATTGAGTGATCTTTTTTCGTTGCCAAATGTGCCATCTTTTGCCACAATATGAACATAATTATGAAGGTTAATCAACCTTCATCTTACGATTATTGATCGTGTGTATAATGTGGTCGTCATCTACGAAACAAAAATACATACTTACTACTTTAATGATAATTAAAATCTACTTACAATGCCATCCAAATAAGAATGGGAATGACCTTGCGCCATTTTATGACATCTTACTGGTATATTTGTATTAAAAAATCAATTGCAATAGATTTAGTAAAACTAAGAAAACATATATAAAATAAAACGTTAGGTATTAGGTACCTACTTCGCAAATTCATTTTTTTGCAAGCCTTACCTTCTTTTCAACTAATAATTGTCAGTTTGAGGTCATTGACATTTCTATTCTAGTTGAATCACATGGTAGGTACGTTGTTTATTAAAATTCTAAAATATCAACAGAAAACTTAATAACGGAGAACGTAGTATCGGGTCGGTGTACATGGCGGTGGCGGGCAGCCGCGGCCGGGTCGCGCGCGCGTCGTCGCTACGTGCGGTCACAGGCTGCCCTCAGAGACGCACACTCAGACCTCGCCGCATTACACTTCGCGAACTTCCTACACGAAGCTGATGATACGGATACTTCTGAAGCTCACGAGCCGGGTAAGTTGCGTTCTGTCATTGCAGCATTGAAATAATCTTAATTGAAAGTTAGAAAGAACATTTTCAGTGATGCATCACACTCTATTCCTTTTAAAAACGCTAATGATGCAGAACTTTAAAGCACACGAGCCATTACCTGTCAATTTCTTGGCAAAGATGAGCTACAACATAATAATTTAACTAATAACAAAGCAACTGAGTAATCGATCCCCACTTTATATGTGATCCCAAACGTCCCTCAAGGGAGCATACTCGGACCAAACCGACACTAATTCATCATAAGTATCCCTTTGTTATTATCAACATCTATTTCATTTGGCCACTTTCATCTAAAACTACCTTATGACTAGAATTTATGGGCTTCTTCTACTTTATTCTAAACCAGCACGTGGCCCGTGATTTCGTCCGCGTGACCCACAGGAACTATGCATTTTTTTTTCGGCATAAAAAGAAGCCTTAGATAGCACTCAGGGATGATGTAACTTCCTATTAGTGAAAGAATTTTCAGAATCCGATCAGAAGTTGCAGAGATTACTAGAATATTAGATTATACTTACATACAAACTAACAAACCTTACCTCTATATGGTACTACCTACTTATTAGTAATAATTTCGTTTTTTTTATAAATTCTAGTAACAGTAACATAATGATTACCTTTACATCGTTTTCATAACCATCTCTTGCGTATCTTCTTCAATAATGCGTTCGAAATTCAATGAGTACGCTGATCCTAAGCAAATGAACCACGTAAGCTCGTTTTAATAATCTCGTTGATATCGACGGCGACGCGCACTAACACGCCAATAATTTAATATTACATTCCAATTCATGTTTCTGGAATATTTCATATTCCATTTTCCATTTAAATTGTCATCATGGATATAAAAAAGACTCTACGAAAACATAGCTATCAATAGAATCTGAACAAAGGCGAGGTGTAGGGACAATACTAAATCAGTTTGAAGGAAAACGTGTCGCAAAATACACCCAAACGTGAAAGTGCCATTCAATTCCTTTTGATTGAATTCCGTACGTATAGTATTGCGCCTTCATACACAAAGAAAACTCCTTTAGATATCCGAGATGACGAAACCAAACCTTTCCATCCGAAGTGGATATTCCACGTTGTATTCGAGTCAGGTGGATTGTTCACATTTTGTTGTTTACGTTACCTTTGAAAATGTCAAATTTCAACACAAGCTATGTATTTTTTGTACACATAGGTCAATATGAGACACCTTCATATCCATTTACGGATTATTCCTAAAATAATTGGATTTTTATTGTGCCGTAACTTTAGTGCATAGATAAACACAAAACCTTGATTTTTATTCACATTTGACGTAAAGTTGTAATTGCAAAGTCTGAAAAAAGAAAGCGTAAGATAGTAACTGATACATATTTAAAACTGTTTATTTCAGATTATCATAAAACAATAAACACAACATATTTTTGTCTTTTTAATTGAGAACTCGCCTAAACCCAAACTTAGTTCGTGTCCTCATAGGTGTGGTGGACAACGACGACGATGCCGTCCTGGACTCGACTCCATTCCACTCGGCCAGCAGAACAGCGGCGGCATTCACTCAACGACACGTGGAAGAGTCCTGGCTTCATCTACTGCTGGCTGGAGACTTCTCCAAGCTAAAAGACCTCACTGTCTGCAATTTCGACTTTTTACTCGCCTCGGTAAGTTTTTTTTTAAGAAAATAAATGAAAGATTTTTTTTTATTTGAGACTCGCACTTATATTTTCGCACTTTTTTTTCTTTTTATGCTTGTTTCCTAACAAGCATAAAAAGAAATAAAAGTGTGAAAATAATAGAAATAAAATAGTACGAGGCCAAAAGGCTCCTATTTCAGCAAAATGCCGCGACATTAAAAAAAAAATGCCGTAGCGCTGATATTCTGATAAGGCCCTTTTACCTAAAACATTTCAACTGTTTGAACAAAGCGCTTGAACAAGTGTTATCAGACAAACCGATATTCATGAAAAACTATTTCAATTTGTGAAATTATGAAACTACTGTGTTCTTTTCACTAATCGTTTTACCGATATCAAATGGTGAAATTCCTATAGACTACTATAGGAATTTCACCTGCTTACATTGCCTGAACCAGCTGTTGCAACTATGCAACAGCTGGTTCAGGCAATGTAGGGGAAGCAGGGGGAATGCCGTTCACTTAAAGGAAAAGTGCCATATATTTTTTAAATTTTGTTTTATATTAAAAGTATGAAAGCATAACAAAGGTTTAACTATTCAGCAATCCACTTTTTAACACAAAACATATTTATCGTTCACATAAAATCAGCTAGATCCGTTTAAACCAAAAAACGTGTTTGAGCGCAATTACCCCCGACTAGGGGTAATAAGGCTCAGCCAAACGGGTTATTGTGTTGTTTAAATAACACAATTGAGATCCATTTTCGCTAATGAAATATAATAGAGATCAACTATACTAAAGGCTGCAATTACATCCTTAGCAGAAGTAAAACTGATGAATTATCATCAGAGTTTATTCTTAGTGTGGTTTTCGCTACTTGTCTTGTTGATATTCCCCTTTAGATCGCAGGTTTAGCGGTCTGTAAGTCTTCTTCACTCCAAGCACATTTGGTGGTGGTCCTTTGACGATTTCTAATATCTGTTAAAAAAACCTATGTTATCACCATACATATTCACTAAGGGGTAATGGCGCGGCATTACCCCAAACGATCGTTTTGTATAAGATTAAACATTTAAAAATATACAGACATAATTGTTCAAAAGTGATTACGATATCGTAAAATAGAATGTTTTAGTATCTAAAATATAATTACAAATAATAGATAAGAACTGAAATTTTAAACTTACCGACAAAACCATCCAGTCTAAAATGAGATCTGTGCGGCCGCAAACAAACAAACGCTCCTCACTCTCCTGTGCTGCAAGCGGTCTTATGTTACTTGTTGCTGCCTGCTTATACATCACAGCCCCTGTGCTTTAGCCCGCTCGCCGTGTTTCTAGGCACCGTATTTTGTAAGATAAAGGGGTGAGCGGTATTACCCCGTGATCGCCATTACCCCTGCTTCCCCTAAGCATGGAAAAAAAAATCTTTTTCAAAAGCCTGCGTTGTGCTTAAAAAACTTTATTTACGTTATACGTAGGTATATAATTACCTACCTATAGGCAAAAGATACGTTTACTTCATTATAACCACAACAGCATCATCGTTCGAAAACATTATTGAAAATAAAACAAAACACTCAAACGCGGTCTATTTAAATAGCTTGTCGGTAAAATAATAGCAATTTATTATGAAAACATTTTACATTTTCTTCCCATCTCCGTCAAAGCTTTTGATGACCCTAGGTAGGTACGCCTATAATGGACAAAGTATCTTAACATTACACTGTAATTCTATTACCATTCCGGGCCATAAATCATTCTATTTTCGTATAGCAAATTGTCGATGCCTTTCTACTTTAAGATTCATCCGGAGTTTTTTAAATACACACATCAAAAGTGTCTAGGGATCAAGCATTTTTATGCGGATTTCTTGAGATTGAGATGTGGCTTTGTAATAAATTTATGATTTTATAAATTTATATGGATCCTTTTTGGTGCATTTCATAATTTGAATCAGGAACTCTCAATCAAATTCGAGTAAAAGATGAAAATAAGCTGTCAATATTTTCCCTATAAAAACATACAACGCATTGAAGACATTATTAGTGCTACTGTTTCCCTACTACTGATTAAAACCAACGTTATTATGGAGCGGCGACGTCATTTAAGCAGGGAAGAAATGCTCAGAGCCGTGGGAATGATAGAAGCTGGTTCCCGGCAACGTACTGTAGCTTTAGCTCTGAATACAAGTCAGAGTGTTATCAGTCGACTTTGGACACGTTACCGAAGCACTGGTACCGTGGCTGAGCGCCATGGAGGACGGTATCGCTGCACCACACGGAGACAAGACCGATACATTCAAATCTTAACTCGAAGAGCTCCAACAATAACCGCCATGATGTTAGCCGTGAGGCTTCATCACTCTTCAGGGAACTTAATTAGCGACCAAACAGTCAGAAACCGCTTGCATGAAGTGAACCTTCATTCCCGAAGACCGCTACGGGTACCACCTATAGCAATGCACAATCGTAGGATTCTATATCAATGGGCTCTTGAACACAGAAATTGGGCAGAAGAACAATGGCGTTTCGTGTGCTTTTCTGATGAGTCTCGTTTTGGTATGAGACCGGATACAAGACGTATACGACACTGGAGAACCCCTGGACGCCAACAGCGATTAAAATCCTGCCAGGAAGTCCATCCTTATAGTGGTGGAACCATCATGGTATGGGCGGGTATTTGGATCGGCGGAAGAACTGAGTTGATTTGGATCAGAGGCAACCTCAACGCTCAAATTTATGCTGAGACGATTGTATCAGACGTCATCGTTCCTCTACAAGTGCAAATCGGTCCCTTATTTCAGTTAATGCATGATAATGCACGACCGCACACCGCAAGAGTTGTAAGACAGACTCTCGCCGCAGCTAACATCAATGTCCTGCCCTGGCCTGCTCAGTCGCCAGACTTGAACCCGATTGAGCATGCATGGGATATGCTACAGAGAAGAGCTCTGCCGAATATGGAGGGTATCCAGTCGCAAGAAGACCTTTTTTTGTTGTTGCAACGAACATGGGCGGCCATTCCACAGCGTGATTTGGATGAACTCATTTTGAGTATGCCAAACCGATGTTCTTGTGTTGTTAGTGTTCGCGGTAGAAACACGGATTATTAATTGTTTAAGTTACCCAATAAAATTTTAAAGAAAACTGTTATTTCAGTCTTTTTTTCGAACTTTAATGTTAGTGGTTCAAATGTCAAAAATCCCTTTATTAGGAAAATGGCAAATTTCTTTATTAATGCAAAGGTGACTTGGTTTATCGTTACTGTGACAAACGAAAACACTTTATTTGATGAATCCTTAAAGAAAATTTTAATTAATATCAATCAGGAGAAAAGTTATTGCAAAAATATATGTTGATCCCTAGATACTTTTGATGTGTGTATCTACTATTCCGATCAAATAAATCAATATTAAATTTGTTTGAATCAACGTTCTTACCTAACCACGAAGTTAATCATTAATCGATCTACCGAACAATTACAAAACGCTTTGTCTGAACGATAGTCCTATTAATGTTCGGAAGTTGTAATTAGTACCGACTATACTCACCAACATAGGTAGATAACAGATAGTTTTCCAAGTTTCACTGTTAATGGAGGGGGTGACCTCCAAGTTTACGTTAGGCGGAATACCCATTAAACCTTAATTCGTCTCGAAATGACCAGTTTAACGGTCAGGAAACTATACATAATCTTACTGTTAGTTGTGGCCTGCCGTACTGCTGGTTGTTTATTCTGTTTTATTAACAATGATTCGTTAATGTTAATGGATTTCGGAGTTAACATTTTAATTGTATTGTACGTTTTGTGAATTTTTGTTTTAGTTTAATGTACATTTTTGTGAACACGAAGCTCATCTAGTAAGCAACCCAATTCACCCGAATACTTTGGCGCCCCGATATATTTTAACAATTATTCGAGCAGGGTTATTCTTTTCTATCAGTTTTATTAGCAATTCTTCTTTATTATGTCAATCAAAGCTTTGCTATGTTACGAGTATAACTATGCAAAAGCCAATCAAATAACCATGATAATTCTCACCCACAGGTACAAACAGTTACAATATCGTATCTCCGATGTATTCTGGAGCACGTGCGTTGTTATATCCTGGACCGCGACGTAGAATTGGTGTACGGAGCAGTCAGGAAATCCAATGACATCCTCACCAGAGATCCTATGCAGTTGGGAGCTCAGGTAATTTAGGCCTTATGTATTAATTTGTCATTTATAATAAAGTAGGTCTATAAATATTAGTCGATACGTTAAAGAAAAAAATATTGGTCGTTACGGCAAAGAAGAAAGGAAGCTTGAAACCAATATAATTGCTAAATGCGAGATCAAAATGTAGTGATCCTCTTGCAGTCTGGTTATAAAATCGAAGCTGCGGTTGCTGATTGAACGTGTCTGAAATAAATATGAACAAGACTCGCTACTGAACGAATTGAAATTAAATAGGCTGATTTATAGCATTTTCTTAAAAAAATGACGTTGTTTGGTAACAGTCGTTGAACAGTGATTCATCTTATTATAATTAAGATTTTATTTGTTAAATAGTGAATTTACCTACATTTTACTGTGGTAAATGATGGAGTTGACAAGTCCTTAGATAATGATCAATTCCCTAAATATAAATAAAGATAAAAATATATTATTATATGATTGAAGAAAAGAATATAGCTTATCAGAGGCAGGTCATTAAATACGTCCATAACACCTTTTAAACACACACATAAAAAGGTATAGGTACCACGTCTATTACAATTATAATACTTCAAAGGGACCTTCTGGCCCTCATAGCAGACGGAGCACTAGTGTTAAAAAGGGTCCAATAACAATCTATCACGTTAGACCATTTTTTCGGAAAGAGGTACCTACACCTATAAAATGTATCTACTTAATATTTTTTTACCGTCAAGTAATACCGACTAATCATTTACGAAAACCTATAAAAAATCTCTTAAATATATGAAGGGACGTAAGATAGATATCTGATCGCAGATCAAGTATCAATCAATAAAGTGCCCTCGATGTCAGCAGGGGCCACAAAGCCCTTTAACGAGTTTCAATAAGCCTTTGTTCTCGTCCAACTTTGGAAATTGGTTTACGTACAGTCACAAATTCAATAGATAGCTATAAAGACATGAGACTTTTCGAATTTATGGAGTTTGTTTAAGGTCTATATTACAGTCATGTATACGTGTAAAACAAAATAAAAGACTCAATCAGTCGAATCATTGTGCCGTGTGGTAGATATATATAGGTACGAGTATTTTTTTAAGTCGAATTCTAGTTTGAGGTGTGTTTTTGCCTTTTTTTCAAGACATTGTTAGTAGACTTTTGTGTTATAATGGTGTGTAGGGCTGGTTGTCCGCGAGGTTTGTGTGCAATGAAACACTGACTTCAGTAGAGATAAAGATGTAAAAGAACGTATAGGGCATTTCACGTAAGAACTCCATTCGACGCTATGTTGGCTCCCTTGTCTGTCATTCTTATAGGTCTTAACGTTTTGTGATTTTTTGTAGATTAATGTTTTCAAGTAATGTTTAGGGCGTTAAAAAGTTATGAAAGTGAATTGGTGCTGAAACACAACTTCCAACACCGTTAATAACGTTGTATTAATATAATGACATTCAGAGCAGCCAGAAGAATTCTTACGTGAAATGCTCTATAACCATTGAATGACACGGAAAAAAACAGCCATACATTAAAAATATAATATTGCACAATTTTGCCAACAAGCAGCCCAAATTTGGAATTGTCATGGAACATGGAAAATTCTAGCATGACAAACATCATAACATTTGTTTTAAAACAACTTACACTGGCTACCACTCCTGAGTAGTATGCATACTTGCATAGTAAAGTATACCTATTCATGAAACTTCAATAGATAGTAAGGCAATATTAACTGCAGATAGTAAAGTCAGGAAGGGAGTTGGTTGGTGCGGTTTATTTTCTGTTGAACTTGTGTGATAAACTTCCTCTTACCAACGGCATAGTTAGGCAGCAGATTTATAGTACTTAGAATTACTTAAAATTTAAATTTAAAAAAATGAAAATGTTAAAAAATTAAAATTTTGAATTTAGTAGCGATATAATTGAGTGGACCTAACTGTGTAATACTTGTAATGTAATCTGAAACATTTCCTTTAATGCCTTATCTTTTAGGAAGCTTTCGTAATATTTTCTCTTTCGTTTACCGGGACCATGACCAATATCAACGTGTCTACTTTTTTAAATACAATCTTTACTGTTTCGTAAAAGCCAGTAAAATATAATATACGGCTTTAATCGAGTGCATATTGCGGCTTTGCTCCGCTAGTATTAAGTAACTTATCTGCTGTTACTCGTAATTTTGAATATCATTCGCTAAAGAGATCTTTACAATCATTTTCACTATCGTATGTACAACGTTGTCTCGTTCGATTTGATATTTTTTCTATTGTTTTATTTGGATTTTTTTTAGTACCTGATATTAGCAAAATTGTGGTGACTCCTCCACAAAAGCCACTAATCAAAAGTTGAAGTAAGTTGGTAGTAATACTTTCTTAATCCTTAGATAATAGCGTGGCTCCGGCCTGCGGTGGCGCGCCGCGGTGTGCTGGCGACCCTGGTGACCGCGGCGATGGCCTGGTGTGACGGATACGACAAACCAATACTTGTACCACTGAATGGATGGTAAGGATTATAAATAATATTCATCTATACTATACTAGAATGTGTGATGGTATCATCATATTTGGCAGTGGGATTTGGGCTAAGTAGTAAAAAGGAAAGTGGTAAAAGAATAGTAAAAATGGCCACCATGTAGTATTAAAAAATGTAGTATAGAGCGTTTCACATAATAATTCCCTTCGACGCTATGTTGGCTTGGCTCCCCTGTCTGTCACTCCTATTTCGGCCTTCACGTTTAATATTCTTTGTAGATTTATGTGTTATAATAATGCCTAGGATGTTAAAAAGTGCTGAAAGAAAACTTCCAACATCGTTAAAAACGTTGTAATATACAGGGTGGCAGGTTAGACAGTGGAAATATTTTAAGGGGTCATTGTACTCATCATTATAAACAACTTTTACTATGGGACCAACCCTGAAATCGCTGTTCCATACATTTTGTTGAGTTATGTTAGTTAATCTATGGAACAGCTGATTTTTTAGCGATTTCAAGTCAACATAGCGTCGAAGAGAATTCTTACATGAAACGCTCTATAGTAAAAGGCATGACGTCACCAAAGTGTATGTTTATGAAATGCTCGATGTTTTTGCGTTTAAAATGCGACGTCGCATCGTTCTGATATGTTTCGGTTTTTGGTGCACAGAAAGAAGTTAAATTATCTCCATCGGAGACACAAAGTACAAATAAAAAATTATAATAATTTTGGTCACAAGCAAAACGGTCTTGGTCGACTGGAATTTCTCTGCATTTTTAATCAATGTAATTTTGTATAACCAAAATTATTTTAATACCAAAACGATGAAGATAAGTGCCTCCAATTATTTTAACCTTTGCGTTTTCCTTCGTCTTTATATGTGTGGTTTTTATAAATACTTAGGTAACAAAAACGACACACACACACTTTGCACAACTCGTTCAATATTGATCTGTATCACGAACCTAACACTTTACTTTTACCTACATCGCGTGGGAAAAACGTATTAATAAGCTTATCTTCAAATCAAAATAGCAACTGATACCATTACTCTAATAGGCCGTACATTTTAACTAAATGATGAGATGTAGAGAAATAAGCCATACCTACTACAGCAGTCGGTAGTTGCGTGTAGTGTTATGTTGATTAAAAACTAAGTACCTATAATGAGAAAATTACACAATGAAAGGTACCTAGATACCTACACCAACTATCGATAGGTATTGTTATTTTTGTTTAGATATTATATCAGTAGTAAGTCTACTGTAAACTGTAGATATTATCTATCAATGTCGATTGGAACAGCTTTAATAATAAGCAAGTTTAACCAAAAGTTGTTAATTAAATACCACTTTGAGCTAGATATGTTACACATTATTAGGAAAGGATTCATAAAAATAGATTCCACCCACATTATTGCTTGGATGGTCTTCGAAAACTAACACGAAAAGTAATAATTAGAGCCCAAATATAGAACAAATCAATATCACTGTACTACAACCGAAGTACAATCCAAATTCATTTAATATGTAGACTAAGTTTCAGCCCAATATAGCTCGAGTGAGTCAAACTTCTATATTAATTGCTCCATCTGTACACAAAGTGTAGGAGACATTACAGACACAGAGAGATATACATTTTGCTCAGCATTTTAGAAAAAATCCAGCATTCGGTAGTAATCAATTAAACGGGACTAAAACTAGAAGTGATCGATTAGACTTAGCAATGGTAACAGAGAACTAACTGGTCAACGTTAATACCAGCAGCGTTCTGTTACATTACATACTAGCCACTCAGTTAATTAGCCGCGCGCAACCACACCTTCGTTATCTATGTCGAGACTGCAGGCCCCAAACTTTATTAAAAAAAAAACAGTTTAGGTAGCTAATGGTTTGGGTTTGTGATTTGTGGGATATACTTACATTATTATGCATACAGGTAATTTTAATTAATGTTACATATTAGAGTTATTACAAAAAAAAATACCCAAGTTAAAAAATGTGTTGTGATAGAATTTAGGTAATCCTACATTGTAAAAGTACAATAACCACACAATACAATGTTTCTATTTGAATGACTGTCACCATCTGATCAATAGTTTCTCATATTTTTTTTTTTAGAAATTATAAACAAAAGTAAGTCATTCTCCATTTTTAAAATCCAGACAGTGTAATTTTATTATGTAGTATGTGCATTCTTTTACTTGTAAAATTAAAATATTCATAAAGCTCCACATTTTCAAAAGTAAAAATGCTAATATTGATATCGGCTCTCAAATGTTACATTCATCTTCGTATATTACAGTTCCTATCTATTCCACATATAAAATAACCGAATCACGTTTTGTCGCTAACTCACTTAAGGGTTCCGTCGCGAATAATTCCATGGAGATGCGATCCTTGGCAAATACCTCACTTGGGAATGAGGGAATGTACCTAAGTAACAAAAGGGAAAAGTGAACTTAGCACACTGTGTAAACCTAAAACGGCTTAATGCGTAATAGAAAATCCGAGCGCATTTTTAACGTGTTTTCTGACGGCCCGGTACTTCATAAATTACTGCTACACTTAATAATGTCTTAGGTTTTCGCGATTATTACACATTATAATAAAACAAGTTTAAACGGATTAAATCGTGTATATTACGGATTTTTACAGAGTTTTCCTGACGTTTCGAACACTTTGCACCGTGGTCGCAGGACGACCACGTAGTCGTCCTGCGACCACGAACGCTGCAAAGTGTTAAAAAACACTCTGTAAAAAACACTTTTTTAAGCGTAATTTTTTGAGCTTTTAAGTATTTTTTTAAAGCTGGCAAGTTGATTTAGTGACAACTAGACTAAACTAGGAAACTCAAAATTATCCCGAGTTTCGTAGGTAATTCTACCCTGTAATGTGATAGACTGGCCACAAATTTAAGTTTAGTTCAAAATTAAATGAATACAATACTCAATGTTGGAAGAGGATTGATACACGTATTTTTTCTAATCATACAGACGTGATAATATAGGTATTTATGTTTTTCTAAAATCTATAATGCTGTCCCTCGCAGATCTAGGAGGAAAAGGCAGACAAAGACAGAATGGTTCCCTTCCTGCTCAATCTGTAAATGTCAGCCAACAGAAAGGGTTCTTTTTACGGCTCTACGAGTAGTCACTAGAGTGATGAGTTGGCAACTTATCACTACATAGGTACTTTACTTAGATAGGTAACTTAGCGGATTGGAAAGATTAATAAGTAACTGCCAAAGTTGTAAAATTAGTTGTGACATACAAGTAATTGTTATTTTATGCCTCTTTGAGAGACTAAAATGAAATTGTCTTTGAAGTTAACCCTATTTCGATGATTAAAATAAAATTTCCCGTCACTGCTTTCAAGCGAGTTATTTTTTCTAAATTACGGGCCCTAACTAAAACATTTAAACATTGTGAACATAATTTTAAATAATGTAGGTACCCATCAGGTAATGGTTGAAAATTTTAAAACGTCCATTTCATAGATAATGTCAGTGATATATGATAGCAGCTAAAGCACATATTTACATTATATGTAAACAGTTTTTAATATCATTTATTTTTATCAAAAAAAAAACAAAAGGTCTATAATAGCCCCGACGTACGTAACGTTTATTGTTAATTTACTTGATAATCACTCTCCTTATCTTTTCCATAAGTTTTTCGTAATTAATGTTCCCGAGGACAGTAGACGATTATACTTAATGAGAAATCCAGGGAAAATAATTGAGATGAAGGAAAAAAATATGCTATTTTTTTCTTTGTTTTTAATGATAAACGGTTTTATATTCCTTGTTATATTAATTTGGAATGTTCAGCTGTATCATTACTGAAATTAGACAGTCAACATAAATAAAATAATGTAAATATAATAAGTAATTATTAAAGGGGATACTTGTCAAAAATCAGATAGCTTGTAACAAACTAATGAGTATTAATATGAATGAGGTTTTTAGGGCTTCTGTGACGTCATTGAAAAACCTTTAAGCCCGTTTTCACTAACACTAGGAGTGACTAGATGAAATGCCTAAATATTAAAATCATTTTTTGCGCTAGGTAACTCCTTTTAATATTTAGATTTTAGACATTACAATTAGGTGTCTCCTAGTGTTGAAAACGGGCATTGAGGTCTTTCAATGACATCAAAGAACCCCTTAAAACCTCATTCATATTAATACTAGCTTTCGCCCGCGGCTTCACCCGCGTTTTCCGGGAAAAGGTAGCCAATGTGTTATTCTGATGTATAAGCTATATTACTGTGAAGTTTCATCAAAATCCCTTCAGTAATTTTTGCGTGAAAGTGTAACAAACATCCATACATACATACCTACATCAATCCATCCATACATCCTCACAAACTCGCGTTTCTAATATTAGTAAGAAGTAAGACTCATTCGTTTGTTACAAGCTATCTGATTTTTGAGAAGTCTTGAAATCCTGGTGCTTATATTCTAACTTTTTTTTGCACCCTAGGCTTCAACCGCCAATAGCGTCAACAGTTCGAGTGCTCTCCGTTGGTGGGTCAACTCCTGGGGCGGGTGCTAGGCTCCTGCAACTGGCTCCATCAGGACAGCACCTGGTGCTCGCGCCTTCTGCTGGAGATCCTCAGCTCTGGCATGTCATGTCCAACTCTAGGGTTCATACGTTTAAAGGTAAGTTTAAAAAGTATAGGTATTACTCACTGCCTATCTTCGCTGCTTATGAAATGAATAACGTCAGTAACCATACTTTCATGGTTATGTATACCTACTCATAATATTCTAATAATTTCTGTCATCAATTACTTACAGTTTTAACTATAGTTCGGATATTCTAGTGACAGCTTAAACTGTACTGAAAGTTGATTCGCACATCGCAACCCATCACATGGGGCGTAGCGCGGGAGTGGAGTGCGAGTGCGTGATCTTCCGTTGTTTGCAAGTAGGTATAGGTACCGGCATTAAAGATGATCACAAATCGCGCATGTAGGTACATTTTCCGTCCAATAGACAGTTGACAATACGTAATAGAGAATGGTCCAATTAGACGATGAGCATCGACTGACAAACCAATCGCCTGCAGCCTCGGCGCCCCCCGTCTTCTTCATTCCGCCAAAGAGACCGAAAATCAGCTAGTGCGCAGGTGACGTTTGTGATCAAGACTGACGCCGGGACTTATACCTGTATTTGTATAGAAATCATGCGTAGTGCAACACACTGAAAACGCATTTACGCGCGGGGCTTTTATTCCGTCGCCACGCACCGCGCAGCGTAGCGCGGGGCGGTGTGTGATTCGCCTTACCCATGTAAATGACTTTTAGTACTAAACTATTTTATTTTCTGTTTCTTTATCGCCATTTCAAAGAAATATACCCGATACTTTTTTTATCCTCGATACACATTACCTACGTAAAATTCCATCTCTTCCTCAAAAGACTAATGTGTGTCGCATTGAAATTTTAATCACCTAAAGCACATACAATACAAATAAAGAAAATGGTGCGCCACAAAATTACGTTATTTTTAAAGATAAAAGTAGTTTATGGTAAACATCACATCACTCTGAAAGATACCGACATCAATACTTTCACAGTTACACTTTAGATAGCGTTTAATTAAAAACTTTGGAGCAATTAAAACCGGTCAGCGCTTAACTTTTAATTAACACAAATAATAAATCAAGTGTTGCTCGCTTATTTTGTTTTTCTTTCGTAACATGCTAACTTTGCGCTTGTCTAGGACAAACATTGGCAATTCGTAGAATATTCTAAGTACAGTGGTTCTTTCGAGATAAGATATTGTTTTATGAGCCATGTCAAAGAATAATTAGGCACCAATTAAAATAATTATTGATTAATAAGAGGCACTATTGGCGCTATTATTATTAAACCTTAAAAAATGTCAATCTAGGTAAATTACCTCTATTTAATTATGATAATTTTCCACCACCAATAACTCCATTAGTAATTTGTAGGCCATTCAAATGCTTATTCCATACGTATAACTATTGTAACTATTGTAAATAACTATAGTAATATACCTACCAGCCAAACACTCCGCCAATGCGCCAATCATGGCGTCATCAAAAACTATTAAAGCCATAAAGTTTACAAATTGCAGTATCACCCCACATGTGACAGGCGGAGTAGCTCGCCAATTTTTTTGCAATAATAATCTACTTTCATCGATTTCCGGAGCGAGGAGGCGATGTCCAAGATCAATCTAAAAGATTAGATTTTCCTCTTCGAGACCAATATCTACCTTATGTAATATTCTGGATGTTAGCGCGTTTTCCTATGAGCCACCGCACGATACGACAAAATGCGGTAACGATTTCGAGCGCCATATTATTATTATATTGTATACTAACTGCTGCTGTTAGCGGCGGTTCCACTCACTTCACTCCTAGGGAATCTTATTACTTTATATACTTACCCGAAATAAAAAAATGTTCAATGATATGTTGGATGGGCTTAAAAAGCAGAAAACAGAAAAAGTTACTTCATTGATGATCCTAAAATACGTTCGTCGTATTATTCGTCTACGTTTACCAGTTACTCATGCAACGACACGGCAAGTCGTGCTGTACCGCGACGAAAGCTGAGTCGTACCGTATCGTATCATGCAGTGCCTCGTCAAATAAAGTACTCTGTCTTCATTCATCAATGAAAGACCTCAATGTTCGATGCCTTATTTACAAAATTTTAAACACTGACTGACAGACAACTCCAAAAAAACACCACAAATCGATGGGTCTAAAGCATGAAATTTTGCACAGGAGTTTCATAAAAAACGTAGATGAGCACCAAGAAACGATTTTTGAAAATAAAATAAAATGTTTGTAATCCCAATAACCACACAGCTAGTAAAGGATATAACACAATAAACAGAAAATTACGTATCCAACCACAATATTGCCTTTCACGCATCACTAACAAAATCAACATCATGTTCAATTTGTAATTATCGTGATTGGTGAGCTATTGGCATAATATTATATTACGTGCACTCGCGTGTAAATTACAATGTACGATACCTATCTCTTGGTGATTTCATTGGTTTGCATTTACCCGGAATTATTAAATTTAAAACCAAATTACCTATATTATCTCGTGATATATCGTTTTTGCTTTTGTGTTTTGTTTTGTTTAACAAAAGCTTACTGGAGAAGGATAATGTGGCATTCATTTACCGTTTATAATTTGTGTTTAAATTGTTTTAGGTAGCCCATTGAATGAGATTAAAAAGTTATGCTAAATAAATCTCGTTTAATATTATTCTATATTTTATGTTAGTAGATTGGTTAAACATGTTTGAACGTGTAGAGATAATTGTCTAATTCTTTAACCATGTACGGAGCAGCTGTGTTATTAGATTAAGCGATGCGGTTTAGATAGAAAAACTGTTGTTTCAACAGAAATAAAGTTTGCTATCTTGGGTAATTTAACGCTTATTGAGTGGACCTGCTCTATTCAACATTTTGGTTACAAAATTATTCGTGGTTAATTAAAAGCACACAAGATGTACACTCGACGTCATTGACGGTCGACCACTTTTCACCCTTATTACTAAGAACATAAGGGTGAAAAGTGGTCGACCGTCAATGACGTCGAGTGTACGTATTGATGTAATCATTTATTTCACTTTCTCTCAGAATTAACAGTAGGTTTTTCTTTCTGGGTGAAGCTCCTGTCAACACTCACAAATTGCCACCAAACATACCAATTTATTGCCAATCTGAAAAGCACTTGATTCAAGAAAATCCTGCTGTTGGTTTTACCGCGACGTCCGATTTAGGTCCTTTGTAAAAACATTGAATCAAAGTCCACGGCTTGACACAAGCTTCTCCCAAATTCTCCATATACTCACTGAAATATCTAGTCCTTTGAAGTATAAATAACTTCATTAAAGCTACGGTTGAAGTTTCGATGTCCATGTCAATATTTCCTGCTAGCGCTCGCTTTCTGGCATCTACATCTACATCGGAAATGGTTACGATGCAGTTTCAACCGTGTTTACTTTGTGAATACCCACACATCCCGGACACCGATGGGCGGTGTTTGTGGTAATAATTTATTTGCACATTTTACCCGAATACACCCCTTACTTTGCGCTTTTGGATATACAAACATTGGTGCTTACTCTGCTCATATACGAGTATGTACAAACCGTTATTAGTACAACGGTTTACATAAAATAAAGAATAGTTGAAAGCGACGGATACTGACTGGAAACTTTAACTTATCTTCAGTGTCTTATATAAGCTACCAAGCATTCGCTTTAATCTATTTAAGGAGAGGGTTTTCAAAAAAGATGCCTTCTCGCATCATATATCCTCCAAAAACGGTGAAAATGGGACGCTTCGCTACTACTGTTACCTAAGGCTTCGAATTAACAATATTATGGTATTCTTTTGTTACCAGGTCATTCAGGAAGAATCCTATGCATGTGCGTAACAAGGGAATCACAATACTTGTTGACTGGCTCTGAAGACACCAGCGTCATTGTATGGGATCTTCACACGTTGGCTATCAAGACTAAAATACTGTAAGTATCAAATTCCTCCTATATTAATGCAAATTCCTTAAGGACATAAATTTTCGTATGTTGTCTTCATTTAAAACTTGATACTTATAAACCCTTTATAAAGTAATATGGGCAAAAACATACAAGGGTGGTGCCTTTTCAAAAGTCACTGCACACTTACCTAAAAGATCACCATATTGATGTAGAAGATCATATCACACTAATATCTGTGTACTCACACAGATATTAGTGTGATAGTTAAGTTCTAAAACGTAACCATTTCGAGTAATGACTGTATTATGTGATATGGTTATATTATAAGATTTACCTAAATTTTTTTTAAAAGTAGTTTGGGTAGTTACACGAGCAAGTGCCTAATCAATTACCGTATAGATGTCTTGTTCTAACTTACTAACAACATTAATTTCACTGTCAGCCCATTATCCCTTATAACAAAGACCAAATAAGTCCAATTTGAAGATACAAGGATCATTATTGTTAAAGACAGAGTTTGATGTTCTCATTATGTTATAAAGACGTGAACAAATATACTTTTAACGACGAAAATGGACCTCAAAATCGATAACGATCTTACGATATTTTTACTGAGTGGCAACATTATGTTCGGACTCATATTTGAAAATAACAATACCTAATTAAATAGATTTAATAAGAATAAGCTTGGTATGGTTATAAAATTTTTAAAAGTTAATTATACATTTATAACAAATATAGATTGACTTCACGGCTCGACTGTAAGCCGTGAAGTCAATCGCTAGGCTATAGGCTTACAGTCGATGAGACAAGCAAAAATAAAATAAATGAACCGGGTGTTATAGTTTACGCGCATCTATGATATTTTTAAATCTCATAAGTGGCAATCAGCTATGTTTTAAACTGGTTATTTTAAGTAGTTATCTTTAGTAGGTCAAAACCCATGCCCAGTGAAGATAATCCAAACGTTGCGTTTAACAGAAATATAATCGAGTCGATCGTACTAGCCACTGTACTATTTAATGTTATACATATTATAAGCTCATGGGCAGCCTGTACAGCTTGTATTATTTGTCAGCGAACACATAGCGCCGGTGCTGTGCGTGGCAGCCATCGTGAACAGGTCATTAGTGATCAGCGGGGGGGAAGACTCCGCGGTTATTGTCACTTCGCTCGTTGATGGCGCACTGGTAAGGGACTATTATTTTTATTTTGTGTCTCTTCAACTTCGTTTGATTGAAATTAATAGCTGAGACGCATTCACCATTAGATGATGAAAAAATAACTTTTGCAAACTTTTCCTTATGGAAGTTTAAGTTTAAGTCTTTGCTGTTTAGCATCAAAATGTGTGGACACACAATTTCAATTACATTGTCTTCCAAATAATATCATCGGCCTAAACTTTTTCCAAATAGGTTGGCGTCCAGTTTAAGTAAATGTGGCTGAACATCAATATTTTTTCGGGCTACAGCTGTATAATCAGTTATAAATCCTCTCTTTTTAACTAGATTCACCCCAATTCACGCTAATCCATAATTACCAGGTTACAAAACTGGACCACCACCGTGGTTCAATAACTGCAGTCAAAGTGATCCAAGATGGCGATATCCTCGTCACATGCTCCCAAGACGGGACAGTTTGCACGTGGAACGTAGACAACTTCACTCTGCTCAGTACCGTGAACGCAGGTGTTCCGATAAATACCATGGAAGTGACGGACGATAACGTGTTCCTTATCACGCTACAAGGAGAAAATGAGCTGCATGTCCGAACGTTTATTACTGGGACGCATCTCCATATACTGAAGAGGCATAAGGCTAAAGTAAGTGGTTCTAAAGACACTATTTAACTTTACTTGCGTCCAGTTTTCAGAAGTGACAGAAAATTTTCTCCCGATCACGCTGTAAGGAAAATTTGACTGATCACTTTTCCTATTACGAGAAAATGGGACAAAGGCAACCTAAATAAACAACAACAATGAACTTTTATGTAACTATGTAAAACCGTACTGTAGAACAATGTTTTGAAAGGATTAGCTATTTTTTTAACTCCTAGCCATTGTTTACTTTAGCTAAGGCAATACACTTTTTCTGGGCTCAACAGCGAACAACCTAATTAAAGTAATCACAACAAAAGTTTGTTGCTATTTTGAGAAAAAAATTACAATTGCCAGTCTAATTAACTTTGAATACAAACAACGGACCTATTGTTTTACTTAAAGACGGGGAAGCTTTTGTTTTACAATCCCGCTGTAGATCCCGTAGGTATTATAATAGAGAATAGCTTTGCAGCTAACAAAACTGGCGTTTGTACAGTTGATAATCTAATATCGCATAATCGAATAAAAGATGAAGCAATTATGACGGCCTCGAGACTAGGCCAGACTGAGTTTTCTGCTGTGCTCAATGCCTGCAAATTAATCTCATTTCCACCATAAATTCAATCTCCTCGTTGTAGAATCACTTTCACTTTTATTTTGTCTCTTTCATTTTATACGGCCCGAGCGAAACGAACAACTTTATTCAAAGGGGCGTCCCAACATAACTTTATCTTAAAACTTTGTTCAGCAATACCTTCCCATTATCTGGGAACAACGTTAATCTCACGGTACGAGGATTAAGTTAAATTAAATAGACACAAGCTGCTATGTTTTTAAAGTTGGCGCGATCTGGCAACATTTTGTAAGGGTAACAAAAGTTGTAGATTCTACATTTGCACATTGATAAAAATGTTTTGTAATAGAAATGTAACGATAAACGGATCATAAGCAAAAGGTAGGTTGAAACCACGTTGAAACAGTCATAACAATATTAAGGATCTAAGTACAAAAACTACGTCATACAAATATTTCCATTGGTAGGTACTGTACCTACAATAAAACATTTCAAAGGACAAAACATTCCATTGGTAGACTAGACACTGTAATTTCATCCCCAATAACTTCAGATTCCTACAACTAATTCCCAATAAATTCAAACTTCCCGAAACCCGTGACCAAATTGTTTTCCTCAGAATATTCAGTCCAATACAACCTTGACATCCACCGCACATTCAACCTTTGTAATTGGGGATCACTAAATTGGTTAAGGTCTTTATTCGTTAGAGAAAATAGATTACCACCGATTTCTTTTAAGTGCTCTTGGACCCGTTTCTTATTACATTTGGTGGAAACGCCGCGCTAAGCGGTGCTATTACGTTACCATCGATATTGTGGATTCGGGAACTTTCTTTGTTTATTAGAGCAAAGGCATTTATTTGGTACATAACAAGTTTTGTAATGTCAGAATTTGATATTACATTGTTATTAATACGGATTGCATCTATAGCGTTTACTTGTTAACTATTTTCTCCTTTTGTCCGGTTTGTCAAAGGGATTACATCAGTGTTAGTAGAGTCTATTTTCTAGCTACATAATACTATTGTTATAAATCCACTAGTCACGAGTAGATAGCTATTATCAGTAACTAGTTCTAGGAACATAAAGTTATCTGTGCAGATATGATAAAATTATTAGTAAGACATATGAATAATAATGAAGAGATTTTCTGGCTTTATAAAACCACCAACTAGAAAACTTATTAATACGGTAGTGGACTACAATTAAAAAAGTACAAATAAATTATTTTATTCCAAAGAAAGAATAGGAATAACAAAAAAGTAAAAAAAAAAAAAACAAAAAAAAATATCACAAAATGGAAAACATAGACGCTTTTAAAGTTTTTGGAGGGAGTATCGCTCCGTCTTTGTCGCGCGAAGCGGACATAGGTGGTGTTACGTCACTTATCATGCGTGCCGTCCGTGTCTAGCAAATCATTTTAAAACGCTTATAACTTTGCCAATTTTGTAGATGTTTCATCGGTTTTTTTGGTGTTAATTATCTTTTTTCAAATAGTTTACAGATTCACAATAAAAAAAATACTTTCCGGTACCGTATTCACAATTTTGAGTATAAAACGTTAAATTGAATAGCTATATTCACAACTACTAATCAATCAATTCAGGACAAAATGTAATTATTTCAGGTGTTCACTTCCCGATATCGGTAACGAACTTTCAATTAGTAGCGAATCGAATCGAAAACTTGGACTTGAACAAGTATTAATTGATACTTCAATTAATTCTACGCGAACGAAGAGGCAGATATCTGCAAAAAGATAATTTTACCATTCAAACTATTACTTTTCTTGCCATAGAACTTGAACAGTTTTCATTTCGGAATATTAATTATGAGAAAGATTTTAAAAAGTCTTTAAATTTATTTTCGCCAATGTTGGTTTTAAAGTAGTATTTCAAATACCTCTTTACTATTAAAAGGGATATACCAGGAACGAATAACCTATGAGGGTAACCTTTTAGGTGAAATGTTTCTGCGTGGCCCACGACTCGTCTCGCGCGGCTGTAGGCTGCGCAGATCAGAGGATCTACCTGTACAGTCTGCACACCGCAACACTCCTGCGCACGTTAGCAGTAGCGCATGATCTAGCGGCACTGGCCGTCGCTGATAAAGATCATTTCTTGTTGGCTGCTGGTAAGCTGATTTGACAGATTCTCAGAGTTTTTCACATGTCGTGATTTTAATAGTCAACTGTTTAGCATTGTTTCTTTGGCACATCTTTTTTGCATATTTTAAGTTATTTTTAAGAGAATAATGCAGGCATCCAAATCACTATTCGGAACTATCGAAACCACCACAGATTATACTAATCAAATGCTTCATGTTTCTTCATATGGGATTCTTTGCTAACTTTGTATTACTTTCAGGCGGCAACAGAGTAACGATATATTCATTCCACACAGAAGACAACTTGACTAATTTCCGACCAACTAAACAGACAAAGAGACGCCAAACGAAATCCATGACGAACGTCTCAATGTTACAGGTAAGGTTATCAACAGCTAAAATTGCACCTAGATAAACCCAAAATGAAGGTTTTATGGCGTTTGCAACACTAGACACAACACATATTATTTCTATTTATTTTTCTAACAGGCGGAACAGAGTGAGCTCATCCCAATCAGCTGTCTAGAAATCTCCCGCGATGGTCAATTGGCTGCTAGTGGCTGTGCCCGTGGTCTAGTCAGAGTATGGCACCTTTCCACCCATCGTCTTCAAACTACACTGAACGGACACCTCGGACACGTCACTTGTGTGACCTTTTCTCCGAACAATCTGCTAGTGTTGAGTGGGTCTGAGGATAGAACGATTGTGGTGTGGCAGCTTGCTGACAATTCGCCGTCATTGACATATAAGGTAAGTAAGGATAACGTTATACATACAAATTTATCGTCATAAAATATTCATCGAGCTCCTATTGTGGCAAAAATCAGATCCCTAAGAAATAAAGGTCGTTAACATAGAAGTTTTAAGATCAATCTAGAACATTTAATTAAAAAAAAAACCTTTTCTTTACAAACATTCTATCTTTGTCTTTACATCAAGTTCGACTTCAAACTTCTTATATTGGGTTGAACACAGCGTTTACAAAGAACATCTTACAGGGGCATTCAGCAGCTCTCCAAACTTTACTGATGATGTCTGACGGGCGGCGTGCGATGTCGGGTGACCGAGCTCGAAATGTTCACGTGTGGCTCGTCGACTCCGGCATAGTCTTACACTCCACTGCCGCACCCACAGCGAGCCTCGATGTTACCCTCAACATGAAGTTCGCCGTAAGTTTCAAACTAACTCCGCAGACAAACTTAGCCATTCTCAACATTAGCCTAGATAAGGCTAATAGATTCTAGGTTTTACAACTTGCACAACCAACGTTTGCGTACTTAGGCATGTAAGTAAGATTAGGGTTGCTATCCGTCCGGGCTTTCCCAGATTTGTCCTAGTTTGGAGGGCGTCCGGGGCATGTACAGTCTTGATTTTAGTTAAAAAGAAGTAATTTTAATCTTGTATATCTTACGCTCAGTTACGCCAAAGATTGCAATAAACCAGTTAATATTGATTGTAATGTAGTAAGTAGCTTGTTTAATCTCTTAAAAATAACTACAATGCTTTTAATGTTTTATTCTAAAAAGAACACCTTAAACTTATTTTATTAAGTAAGTGAAAAGTTTGGTAGAAATGTCCGGAATTTTATCTCGAAAATCCGGGGTTTTGAGCTTCCTGTTCTGAAATTGTAGCGTTAGTTTAATTTGTCCATATTCTCTTCAAAATCATTGAATATCACACAGGTACTATCGGACGGTGACAACTCAGTTCGTATCTGGACATTAGCTGGTGGTGACAGTGGAGAAGAGAAAAGGAATGTTTCTCACGCAGAACGGATCACATGTTTTGCTTTGACGTCAGACTCGCAACACGTTGTTACTGGTTCAATGGATATGTCACTCAAGGTCTGGAAGTTAGATGGAGGAAAATTGTCACAGGTTAGTTCTTGAGTGAATGATCAAAAATTTCATACTGACATTTCAATACAATTTGAGATAACTTCATTTTGTGCTTCAATCGACAGTGCATAATATTATTTTCTTATTTTTCTTGATACTTACTTTGCCTTGTTTAAATTGGTGAAATACCTCTCTTTTCTACATTATTTAGTCGCAAGAAAAACTTATATTTCCAACAGGTATTGGTTGGTCATTCAGACATGGTTACCTGCGTGGCTGTGTCGATCACGAACAAGACTCAAATTGTATCAGGGTCTTGGGATTGCAACCTCATAGTATGGGACATTAACACTGGTTCAGACCTGCATTTGTTATCTGGACATCTTGGAAAAGTCACCTGCGTTAAGGTCACGGGAGACGGAACTATTGCTGTGTCTAGTAAGTAAAAACTGAATTCGATAAATAATATTCTATTCTAATTGTTACTATTAACGATAGGTACCAATTTTTCCGTTAGACAAATTTATTTATTTTAGGTTAAACGAAGGAAGAACATTGAAGGAATTCAGTATTTAATACTAGTTCGGTTAACTACCGGACCAAATTGAAATCACGAATAAACATCAACTGCTCTATACAAAAATATCCATATCACTCGGCAAAATATGGGACAGCTGATTTGTTTTTCCGGGGCTCGTAATTAATTTAACTAGTATCGAATACAGAATACTCTCCATAAATTAATCTCGTCTCACGTAACAGACTGTATAAACAACACAATCACTTACAAAATGTGTTGTTTTCAACTAGGTGCGGAAGATAAGACACTTATCATCTGGGAAACTAAAAGAGGTCTGGCTTTGACATCTTTGGCTCTGCACGTCCCCCTACTCGGCTTTCAGATCACTAGCGATTGCGCACGTATCGCCATCCATCTGTTGGATAGAGGTACAACTTTTTGTGTAATGAAAGGACTTTTATTTGATTAATTTGTACAATAAGTTTATTTAATCCAATTGAATGAATTACTGTGATGTAAATAATTAAAGAATTTATGAAGCGTAACAATGACCTATAAGTTTCATCAAGTTATTAATTTGTTCAGATATAAAGAATTCAATATTTTTTTTCATCGCATTAAATTGTTTTGATAAATTATTTTGGACTCACGCTTCGGTTTTCACCAGGTTGTCTTCCGATGATCTGTCTACATAATACAACAGCTACGTATGTTAAGATACCGACTTATACTGCACCTAGTAAAGATGTTGATGGTAAGTCAAGTAAGTCAAAGAGTTTTTTACTACATGGATTTTTTAAAGGCTATTTTAAATGTACAATACTATTGGTGTATTTAGACGATATCAGCAAATAACGGTATACCGCCAAGATACGTTTAATTACTGTAATGGAACCTTTTAACCTTTCTCTTATTTATTTTTACTACAAAAACAATGTTTATTACTACACGGAGAAGCGAAATTAGTAATTCATTATCTAACTCGAACGTAAAAGAAAAACAAGGATAAAAATGTTGTTTATTTGTCCAGAGCTGCGTCCGCTTGCACCAAAGCGGCCTATGAGAAGATTACTGAAGAAGGAAGTCTCTTTGGATACTTACACGTGGCAGAAAAAATATGGGCATCTTACTTCTGCAGCTATGATGGCCCAAGTAGATGAACGTTTGAAGAGAAGGTAAGCATTTGTTTTCCAAAAATGATGATTGTATTATAAATTAAACCGAAATTCACTTTTATAATTATAACTGTTTTTGTTTAGATTTTCTGTTTCTGCATCAATGGAAGAAATCTCAAAAATACAAGAGGCAAAGAACAAAGACTTAGGTTCACAGGTAATATTTACACTCCAAACTATACTGACATCTAATATTTATTATTCGCTATAAACTTTGAAATTCACATAAAACGCCATGTGCAGGTGAGCTTAGGACCTGAAGAAGCGGCGATAGCGCAATCTCAGCACTTCGATCAGCTTGAAGCTTTATGGAACAAGATATCCCCGCCAAGACGACGTTCCAATAAGGTGCGACCAACATTTTATAACGAAATTCAAGTTATGTGAGCGTCGTGATTATGAATATGTTAAAATAGTGTAATTTAAATGTTTTATTCATATGAAATATTAAAATTTTAAACTTAGTATCATTGACACTATTCTCCTAGCAAGGAAATCGAAAGCAGTCTAAATAAAATTTTTATACACCGCTGCACCGTCATATTTTTTATTAACCTTGTTTATGTCCAACAGCTGGGCAAAAAGGCCTTTCTCTTTCCAAATCTCTATATTTGTAAGATGTCTGACCACGCATATAATACGCAAATACGTCCACCATATTTTATTTTTTTAAAGTTTTGGTCTGAAACTTTTTTTAACAATAACAATAACTAAATCGTACTTAGACGATTTACTGTCGGTTGCAGAAAGATAATTAAATTTTAATGGAGGCACAATTTCTATCGTTAGAGTCTCTTTTAAACTTAATGATCTTTTCTGCAACTCAGCGTAAGTTACGCTAACGCGTTTATTATTGGACGCGTGAGTGGTTGCGAGTAAAACAACAAAACACGTAAACAAAAACGATTTTCATTTATTATTAGCGTCGTTCATTGCATCTTTTGTTACAGACGCTGACGAAACAAAGTTCGTTAATCGAGAGTCGATTCGACTCGTCGGACGAAGAGCACACGCCTGTTGAGGAACAAGGTAACTTCGTATAACTTTGTTCTCATTTGTGTTGTTATATCTTTTGTTTGAATAAATGGTGTTAATATTCTAAACGTTTTGTTTCCGTCTCAAAAATAACAATCATTGTTATGACAATGAAGCCTTCTAATAGTAAAGAAAACAAATTAGCACACACATTTTGCGGAGCTACAGTATTCTGTTCTAAAAAAAAGGGTAATTTTTAAATTACATGCAGGAACAAAGTTAATTTACCATGTTCAGGATAGATATTGATTGATAAACTTACTAATCTTGTATGAAGTATAGATTTTCTGCTCAAGAAAAGGTTCAACATTAATTTCCATCCCATAACTTTGGCATACAACGTCGGGATAAACTTTGTAATTTCAATCCATCAATGCGTTGTTTCATCTTTTATAGCGATATCGATTTATCTTCTTATTTGTAGAGACTTTTCTATTATCCAAAGTAACTTTACATCGATATATTTATATTTGAAAGCAACTAAATATTTTTTTTCCACAGAGCACATGGTCGAGTAAAGAGTGATTGGAAAGGTTTAATAAATAATACGAAAATGTTAATTTTAAATATCATATTTTTATTTATTAACACGTCAATATTAGAGCTGGTCTTGTTTCTGTAGTATTTAATCGCAAACTGCTTTTCGATTCGTTTTTGACTAACGATGATTGATTGTGAAAACTTAATATGATAAGTAATTTATTATAATTCCAACTGTTGAAATGAATTGGTTTATTTTTTCATCAGAACTTGAAGATTATAATATCGTTTGCATTTATATAAATATAAAAGGCACTCCCGTTTTTAATCAAAGGCCATTAGCAAACATTCTTTTAACTGAATTATTTGAGACATCAAAAAATCTTGTATTCCATAGTAAAAGAACTTATTAGCCCTTTAAAAATAAAATTAATCAAAGTCTGTAATGAGAAAAATATGCAAATACGAAGTATTGTTAATAAAAGGTAGTCTTTAGAATAAAATTACGAGTTAAGTAAATATTTAATGCTAAATTGCTGATACTGTTGTAGGAAACTATAAGATAATTAAAATGTACGCATTGTGATCTTCTAGAATTTACTTGCTACCTTTTGGGGCCAGTTTCTTTCACTGCAAAAAAAATATAAAATTTTATCGCAAAACACCGAAAGAATACATTTAAAACGTCCTCTTTTAAAAAAATAAACTATTATGTCAATGTCCAACACTAAATTTTAAGAATAAACAAACCGATTTCAAACAAAAATATTGGAAACTGGTCCTTTTGTAGTTCATTCTACTGTAACTTTGATTCACGCTATGAAACTGTGTCGGCACATAGTTATATAAGTACTTACGTAGGTACAATTTAGGGTAATTTTAGGAATAAGCACGTAGTGTCTAAATTACCCTTCGGAGTCTCGGTTTTAATGCTATTAGAAGATTTTTACGTATCACTGATTTTACCAGCTTTCAATTATTAACATCTATTCATTATATTAAACACCTATTTGGTGATAAAAACGAATTCGCTGTAGTTTAAGCTGTCGTTTAAACGCAAAATAGTATTTCATTAGTAGGTAGATATAATATGTTTTTGCCAAAGTTAAATTAATTTAGTACAATTTTAAAAATAATATACCTGTAAGTTATTACGTTATAATCCTTATAGTTTTACAAGTTTTTTTTAATAATTTGTTTTAAAGTTTCGTTAGCCTTCGCTATAAAAAAAACGTTACCAGTTTTGCCGTTAATATTTAAATAATTGTTGAATTTTCTGTTAAAAATTCTGATCGTGTTTGAAACTCTGTTTTAATTTATTAAATTTTTCTATCATTATTAGTAATATAATATGATAAAGATAATAGTAATAGTAATATATAATTAAATAATAGAAACGTAGTTTAAGTAGACTATAGATTGTAATTTCCCCGATTTGTGTATCGAACTAGTGTTTTCCAACTGTGATCCCTTATAAAGACTTCTATATAAGTACACATAGTATTCAAACTACAAAGAGTTATCCTTATGAATAGTTAGTGTAATATTATCGTCTGTTAGACACAATCTACTTATTAAAATCTAACTTGACAAAAAAGCCTTTTTTATATTTTCTAATTTGTTATTTGCAACATCACAAAATTAAAGTATGAGATGTTATCAATAAAAACTAAAGAGAAGTATAAAAGTTTTACATGAAGATTTAAAACGATGTTTGTTAAAATCATAATTAATAAGCTTTTACACCCCGCGACAAAGTTTTATCCAAACGACTTTTATAAATGTATAAACTTCCTTGTCTATTGTTTTTGATTCTAATAAGATACATTGTTGACTTCATGTTTGAATTCGAATTGAATTATAACTTCTGTTAATTCAGTTCGTAGTAAGTACGTATTCCGTTAATCGAATATCGATCGTAGCTATCTAATTAAAATTTGATTGAATCAGCGAGTAATAATGCTATTATTAGAGTAAACTTTATTGTGTAGAATTTCTAAAATTTTAATGTTGGTAATAGACGTTACTTATGTATGTATAAATTTAGACAATGCAATAATATTTCATAAGTAGATGCACTTACTTGTAGTCGAATAGGCAACTGAATCCTCTTCTGAATAACATTTGAATGAGTATATTCAAACAAACAAAGCTCGGCACTTTACGCTTCTTAAATCAATCTGTCACAATTCACAAACAAGCTAAAAGTGTTTTGAAGGAAAATGCGATAGATGTTTACACTTGAGGACAGAATAACATAGAATCACGCATGAATCACGAAATTTGCGGAATTTGTACTCGTATAATCCATACGTAAAGGGCGCTACAAAGGCTAGACTTAAATTTAAAGCAGGTGTGTATAATTCGTCAAAGTTGTAATACTTTTGTCCTCAAGTGTAGAAGTAGGTTTGCAATAAGTTCTAATACTATAATCGTTAGACACTGTCACCTTGTTAACTATTTGTATAGAGTTTTATATATTTATCGTTTCTTATTCCTCACGGACGTGAGTTTTATTTTTGACCTGTCGTGGCATTATATCTGAAAATATATCCTCTGTGTTTCTTAAATGTGGTTTTATTATACCATCCTATTGCAACACTGATTTTATTACTATTCATCAATATAATAGTTGGAACTAGATACATATTTAATTTTAAAAAAACGTTCTTAGTATCAGAATTCATATATAACCAATTTTGATCGAGACAGATAAGGCACATTTTTTACAAATACAGAATGATAAAAATATTTTGAGAACAATGATCATTATTTGTGTCTCTGAAATTCATATTATTTGTAATTCAGTCTCCACTTATTTTCACTTCAACCTTGCGACGCTCTTCAAAAGTTCAGGTGATAAACCCCATTCATCAAGAATTGTATGGAGTATAAAGTCAATGACACTCGATAATTGGTAAGTAAATATTATGATCCCTCAGGTTCAGTTATTGATATATTAATTACGTATCTTTAAGTACTCTGTTTGATGCTTAAATATCCAATCTAATCCATGATAGATAAAAAAGTGTTATCTAGTTCGAGCTTGTATCTACATAATCTGTAAATTATCGTAATACAGTGGACGCGTTTGATGGTCAAGTGTATATATAGAAACAATAATTTTGCTTGTTCGATGAAGATTCCAGAAAGAATATCGTTAATTTCCCAGTGCAACAAAAGGCGCAAAATAATGGGCCTTAAAACATTCACCAATACGAACATAATTATCAATAAAGTCGGGCGGAGATAGTGTTTTATCGCCAGATAAATTAGAGTGTAATGTGCCAAAGTGACTAAATAATCCCAAATATGTACAATTACAGCTTTAGTGCATGTCAAATAAATGAATTGAACAGTGAAAATTTAAATTTGAAATTGCATTTCTCAGAAGTGGAAGAAGGCAGCGTGATACCCTTTCCAAACAATGGAACATCATTCTGGACCATTTTTACTTTGGCATGGAGCTCGGTCGGGGTAGCATTGTCTACAGCTGCTTTGGCGCTGCTCATTCTAACCGCCATACTGTTCGCTGAATGGAGACAGAGTTACAAAAATCAGCAGCTAATTCAATTTATGCTCGCTAGATTTTTGTATACATCCGTGAGATTCTTCAGCGATATTCAGTACATATTCAAGATGTGCCCCCTATCTGATCGCATTATCATCTTGGATATTTTTATCATGATTTATACGGAAATGGTACTCGTCGCCTGGATGTTTGTGTTCAGCCGCCAAATATACATCAGCTTAGTCAAAGTGTTTGCCACGGAAAGCTCCAATATATGGAAAGTGTCTGTGTGTGCGTGGCTTGGGCCTGCTGTTGTGTCGTTGTTACTACACGTAATGTTTTATATAGGTCGTGATTCCATGCGCAGGTACTTTTTAATGTATATTTTGCTCATCAAATGGCCTGTGTTAGTTACAAATGCAGTGCTATTAATCTTCGCTCTCAGATCTGTTCTAAAAAATAATATGAAATCTGAAAAAAATATACGTATTATAGTAGTCATGATAATGTTGATTTTCGTGTTTTGTTTCCAACAGATGTTTATTGATATGTTTAAGGTAGTATTTTTTAAAGTTGTTGAAAAGAAGCTAATAAGCAATACATTAGTTATAAGTAACATACTGTCGATGTATCATTGTGCATTTGCCGTAGTGTTTTGGGTGTTAGGGAACGCAAAAACTAGAAAGTTATGGAGGTTTCAAGACTATCGTGGAAAATTACGACAAAGTGTAAGGATAAGTTCATAAATGTTTTAAATAAATAAACAAATCTGGACTGGTTGTTAGCGCAACTGCTGAGCGTGGGGTCCTGGGTTCGATCTCTGGGTTGGGTAAAGCGTTATTGGGTTTGTCTATTAAAAAAATCTCAGTAGCAGCTCGCGGAGTCTATATTTGTGCCCCGTTAATGGCAATAGGCTCGCCCCTATTACATGGGACGTATAACATGTCAGGCGATATGTAGGTGTACTCTGTCTACTCTTTCAAGAAGTTTCAAGAACTCTTTCAAGAGATTTTATATTATGTACCTAAACAAATATTATATGTTTGACTGAAGTGCTTTGAATTTGTAATTTTAAAGTTTATATAATTAAAAACATGATAATTATTGTTTGTTTTCATCAATATTTAAAACTAATATTTATTTATTTCGTAAGCTTCTTGGTTAAAGGATTAGATACCTATGACTACGGCTACATCTCGTAAAACATTAATACCCACTCAATTTAATATCTATCAAAATTATGAATGTTTATTTTAATACAAACGAAGGCACCCTCAAAAATTCTGAAATAAAGCTGATCTTCAAATTTATCATAAATAATTGAGTGCAATCATCATACCTACATTTATAATTTTCCTTATATTGTTACCTAAGTAAAATATTATAAATATTACCTCTGTACATCGCACACACATAGGACCCATAATTTTATTTAAGATAGCTACAATGCCAAGTAGGTACGATAGTAAGCCAAGATAGTTGCCAAGTATTACGATACAGACATATCGTAAGCAAAAACCGTATTTAGTTAATCCGTGCCTAAAAGCAATTACATTAATTAGGTCACTATTTAACTGTCTGTGTATATTAGTTGTAGATACAGATATAGATGACTTTTTAAATAATATAAACATTAGCATGTAAGTATAGCTGATATAAAATAAAATAAAACATTTTTACATGTCAACAAAAAAGGTCGGTGAAAAATTTTGTCAATCAGCAAAGTTTGTAGCGGGGCCGACTGTACATACATTAGTGCGCCGAAACTAAAACTAAAGTAAGGCTAAAATCTATAGAGCGTATCTACTTGCTTAGACGTAACTTACGTAGGTATTATGAGAAATTTAGTATTAAAATGCCTTTGAGTCCGTCTAAGTGCATGCTTAGCAAAGTTTCGTAAGTCGACAATTTTGCTAAGCAGGCACTTAGAGGAACTCAAAGATTGCATTATGATCAGGGACTTTGCTAGTTACGTCTGAGCAAAGTCTAAGTACGAGTAAGCTCTATTATAGATTATATTAATTATAGATCTCACTCTAAGCACGTGGCAGCTTTTAAAATAAGACACAATTGAAATGTTCTTGTTTGCCAATCGCAAAAGGTCACTTAAGCTTTAATAAACTATTTCACCATTGTCCATTAGCCATTTATATTCACGTGTTAGGTTTAGTATTACAAATGAATCAATCACAATAATCTTTATTACATGTCATCGAAAAGACGTCAGTCAATAAATAACTACAATCTTTGATTATCCCATTGCACTTTTTATTTAGATTAGTGTAATCTTATCTTATTAATATTTTAAGCGAGAAATTCTTGTATTACAAGATGTTGGTCTGTACCCATGCATAGTTAATATAATAATAATTGTTTTACTCTCAAGCTTTCATACAAAAAAATATATTTTATTTCGACAGACTTCGAACGAAGCTCTGACGCCCAGATACTTAACGTTAATAACAGCTATTGATCAAAGCACATGGTGTGCATTTAAAATGTCTATGATGAAACGGTACAGGACAATCAGGTACCTACGTATATTTTTTAAAGGTACACACCAGGATTTTTTACTGTATTGACAAACACAAATCATCAAACAAATTTCACATTACACAAACACTCAGACTCAGAACAGCTATCTGTAGATAATACAAATATTTTTTCCGTACGGGAATCGAAACAGCGACACGTAGCGCAACAATCAATGGCTCAGCCACTGCGGTAACCATGCCGTCTGTTTCCTTTAAAAATGTTCTTGATTTTTTTTTATTTAATCCAGATATAATTCCATTCTAGTAACCTAAGTATGGAAACTTCCGATTATAGTATCGCCTTAAAACTCCGATAAAACAGTGTCAGACATAAAACAGACAGTGGCTCCAACAAAATGGTTTTAACATCGCTCACACGATAAGGAAAATGGTACCGTAGGTATATAATTCATGTACATAATCGCATTACATCCACATTACCGATCCCTAATGGATTATCTCTTAATCTAACGTATTATCCGTTGTTATTGGCCGAATACTTATGCTCTTAATCAGTTTAATGAAATATTTCTCGTATATTTTAATCAACTCCACATTTATTGAACTGATGGTCTAAAGATATCCGAAAAATCGATACAAAGCGAACACAATCAATACCTACGTAACATTGCTTTTAATGCACAATTTCTATGGTAAGGTTAGGTACGTGAAATTTCTAACAGTTGGTATTACTAACTTTAAGTACCTATCATTCCGTTATTTTAGTCCATATCATATTTTCAAGATTATAACCAAGTTTACCGGTATATTTTAACCTTAATACCAAATACAGTCTGTTAGGTTAAATGAAAGACATTATTGATGGAGATTCAGTATTCGATAATTAGTTCGATTAACTACGGAACCAACCTTGAAAAAAAAATCAAATGTACCATGCGAAAATATTCATGTTACACGACTAACCGCTTTACATATATAAACGTTATTTAACTGAAACACCTCATGTCAATTGCCATTTCTATTCATTGAATAAAAAAGGCATAGAAATGACAAGGATATTTACATACATACATAGTTGGCCGTACCACAAAAAAGATAAACACGTGTTCAACACGAATACTACCAAAAATAATACGCACTTGTTTTAGCACTAACTTGTCTAAAACAATTAGTGTGTATTATTTTTGGTAGCATTCGCGTTTAACACGTGTTTATCTTTTTTATGTTACGGCCCAATGCATTTAATCAGTGGTTTTTAAATGACAAGTTTTTTTAAGCTACGGGGAAAATGTGTAGAATACCTATCTGAAATTGTTTTTTTGTGATTTCAAGGTTGGTTCCATTATAGTTAACCACGTAGAAAAAGGACAAAACTGAATTATATTGTGTGGTAATGCATACCAAAGCAAGCTGATTTAAACGTATTAATAAGCGCTGAATTAAACGTTATAAATGGATTAACACTACACACACTATCTCAAAAGTAAGTGAATGTAACAGGAGCAGGTAACACGGTACCGAACCTCTACTAATTGACCTGGAAATGTGCCTAACGCGGACCCGAGGTGGTCCATAATTAGTGCTAAATTACTATCAGAAATGGGCCTCCAGGTGTAAGTGGGCAAACTGGCCGCCTGGAATACTCGTGTAGGTCTTAAAGTAACGTAAGTGATATCGTTGGGGAGAACAAGCGTTCTTTGCCATTGCAAAGAACGCTTGAACATTTTAAAATAAAAGTGACCTTTTATTTGTGTGTGGTCAAGTGGTCAAATTGGGTCATGATTTTTTCTTTTAAAGTAATATTTTAATTTAATCTAAAAAAGTATTCATCAAAATAAAATAAACAGATACCTATAAACTCCATCAGTAGGTAAACGTTATTCAGGTTATAATAAAATTAATATCTCATTTTCCTCAAAGGGAAAAGGTGGTTCTATATAATTATTCAGAAGCAGACTTGTCCTTATTACGGGGTGATAAAGTTCAAATCAATTGTCAATTTAGCAATATCATGTTTTATGTGCAAAGTTTTCTTAATGAAACTTCAGGGGGGATTATGGCACATAAAAATAATGATGGTTCATAAAATCCAAGATGTTTACGAAAAATACGCGTTACAGATTCCTTCTGTATGATGCTTAGATTATACGACCTGGATATGGACAGTGATTTTTTGCAAAAGGGTGTCCTTTAATAAACGAAGTGAAAGAAGGGTTAACGACTTTCTGCTGCTTTAAACGTCTTCTAATCTATTAATGTTCCGAGCCTTTGTTATAATAGTTTAGTAAAAGTACTACAAGACCTACATCTGACTGACCAAGGAAAAAATCATTTAATAGATAAATTATTGCGATTTGCAGCAGTACCTGATAAATTAGCATTATTATGTAGATGGAGAAGTGTGCACAGCATAGCATAACCAGCCTTTATGATCCCTCGCACTGCTGGGACACAGACTCCCTGTCTGTAATAGGGAGAGGGACGCAGTCCACCACACGAGCTCAGTACGGGTTGGACGACGTCACAAATGTCTTCGAATTTTTGATTCTAGAACATGCCGACGACGCACGACGTTTTCCTTCACCGTTTTTAAAGCAGTGGTGATGAAACAAGTTGCACAAAGTAGGAGAAGTGTGATGATTAAAATAATAATACATTGCATTACTATAACCAAGTATTATCACACAAAGGTATGAAAAGGACACTAATCTAGTTCTAAAGTAAAAAAAAACCGGGCAAGAGCGTTTCGGACCACGCACAGTCTAGGGTTCCGTAGCAAGACGTATTTCAGTCTTCCGACCGCAAATATAAGTTTGAATTTCATATCATTATGAAATACAAAGTTAATTTTGCGGTTGTCACAACTCAAAACTGAAAATAGTGAATATTTCAAAAAGTTATAAACGAATCTTGTTCAAACCAATTTTAATCGAGAGTATTTATTGGATGCCACAAGCTTCAGTTTTTTCAGATTTTTTAATACAGCGGTTGGAAAATTACAGGGGGGGGACACATTGTTACCGACTTTGGGAGCTCCTAGTTCACTAAATATGCACATAAACAAAAAAGTTATTTAGAAACCTTTATGCTATTTTCAAAGACCTATCCAACTATACCCCACATGATGGGGTGCGCGAAAATATTTATTTTCATCCCCCAGTTTCATGTATGGGAGCCACCCCCTAATTATTTTATTTTTCATTATTTTATTACAGGCCTTTATGGCGGCTCATAGAAGACATCTACCTGCGAAGTTTCATACAAATTGGTTATGAACTGTGGATTTGACGATGGGGTGACAGACGGACAGACGGACAGAACGAAACTATAAGGGTTCCTAGTTTTACTACGGAACCCTAAAAATCTGCTAACAAGTTCATCTACCTGGGTTGCAGGAAGCACCGCTCTCCCGCCCCTAAATATAATGCACATGCAGAAGGAACGGATTAATTTAGATAACATAAAATCTCAAACCGATACTTGAAACGTGTTTCGCCACTCCACGGGACATCCTTAGGAGATGTTTACTCATCGACCACTGGAACGCGAACCAGCGCGAGCGTCTCAGCGGTCGCGTCCTTTCTACATCCCAAATTGATAAACTAGTAAGCGGAATTATCACCACAAACCTAGATATTTTGATTGTAATTTTGAATATTATAGATTTTGCAAAGTATTTTACACTAAAGCATAAATACAACAAAAAATGTATGCCCCTATAAATTTATATTTTTGCGAATTTTAAACATGTTAAAGCCATGTTATACTTATTAAATGTTATTAAATATTTAAGAGATTCCAAAAACAACTGACACAGCTCCTAAAAAAAAAAAAAAAAAATAGAAAGCGGTTTCCAATTACAACTGATTCTGAATATTTATTAACATGTAGGTATGCCCCTGTTATCCCAACGGCAACGTCAGCGTTTTAATAAAAACGCTACCCGATAGAAGTGGTTGTTAAACTTTTCCATGTTATTTTCATCAACATTCAATCACGAACCGTTAACCGATAACTGTTGTATTCTTTACAGAAAAAATATTTGAGGGTTAATTGAATCCTGTCGCGTGTGTCGTGCGGAACACACTGGTATAGGGGTGGAGTTGTTTACGTTTGATCAGAGATTAAGTGCGGCTGGATCGAGCGGCCACTCCAACCAACACTGATTGGGTGCCAGCCCTGACGGTTGAAGCACACTCGAAAAATGTACGCGAATTTTATTTAATCACATTGGATATTTTTGTGGTGGAACTTTTGTTTTAATCATCTCGTACAAATTACAGAAAAACAGTTGGTGTTTACGTTTAATCAGCGATTTAGGTTGGAAGAAGCCACCTTTGGAGCCAACATTTATTGGATGACAGCCCGCTCACACGATTTTTTTTTTTTAATAAGAATTATATGTTTACTTTGAATCTAAAAAAGATATTAGATAATATTTTCAGCGAACAATACAAAATGCGACCAAATCGAGTACTGAGCAACCACTCTAGCCAGAACGTATTGAATCGCACAGTTTGCTGACATGGAGGACACTCGAAATATTTGCATGGATTTTAGTAAATAACGTTCGATCTGTACCTAGGTATGTAACAAAGCTCGCTTGCGATAAAAAAAATCTAAACTGTAATAACGAAATGTAGTTATCGATCTATCTTCGACAAGTAACAAAGAAAATTTTAATCCTATCAATCACTTTAGAAATATTCGCAGGTTTTGCAAAAAATAATTTGGGCTTTGCTGTCAGCTTTCCTAAGTTCATCGTAAGTAGTCCTTTGAGGCGGATGTTCTAAATATAGTACTATATTTAGAACATCCGCCTCAAAGGACTAGACTGAAGGGCTGACAGGTTGTTGTTTGATCAAAGATTAAGGGAGGTTGATCGAGTGGGTACTTCGCCAGAAACTCGATGCCAAATGCCGATTTCGATAAATCTGAATCATTGTCAGCGAAAATGGTCTGAGAAGCTGATAATGTAGCTACATTTCTATAGGATGTCGACTGCTTTATTGAGAAACCCAAACTCAGTCACCCAGGTAGGTACAAATAGGCAAGTAAGTACAAATAGGCAAGTGACCCTAAAAAGTGAAAATAAAACTTAGGGATTTTATAAAAAAATACATCATTATATTTATAAATTGGTTGCTACGTTGTTTGCGAATTCAATAACTTACGATACTTTAATGAGGTGATAAATGATGATAATGATGTCACTATTTCTCTCATTTACTGCATAATATTGCAGTAATTATAACTCTCAGAAAAATAGCTTAACTTAGTAAAAAAATAGTAAATTAAAAATTAAAAAAACCCGACTGCCAAAAAACAATTAAAAAGTTCAAAACAAGAGCACTTTTCAAGCAGTCTGATGCAGTTGGTGGCAATTATTTGTGTTAAATCTTAGATTTTATGCCACCAACTGCATCAGACTGCTTGAAAAGTGCTCTTGTTTTGAACTTTTTAGTTGTTTTTTGGCAGTCGGGTTTTTTTAATTTTTAATTTACTATTTTTATTTTTCACTTTTTAGTTTTTAATGTATGTTTTCGTAATCTTCTTTTTTGTTTGTATATCGTTAATACTTGAAATAAAAACTAAAATCAATAAGTAAGAATTAGCGAGAATTATTGCTTTGTTAAACAACTTTAAATCGTTATATATCCTAAACTATTATTTAAATGAAAAATGATAAAAGGAACCTAAATATGATTTTAAAATACCTATTCAACGACACCCCACTTGACATAGTTCATCAACTTTTTATTTTTTCATTTTGACAATATGACGTCTGGTTGTCGCTGTGGTGAATTTTGATTACTGTTATGTCTTTAGTGACACTTGCAAGGTTAAGACGAATCGATTGACGTAAGAATTATCAAAATCGGCCTACGCATTTGGTCTCTAGAACGCCACATAGAAACAAACATACATACATACATACATACATACATACATACATACATACATACATACATACATACATACATACATACATAGACTGATAAACACATTACCCTCCTTTGCGTCTCGCAGTCGGGTAAAAAACAAACATCCGGCTTTCCATCTAAACAGATGCGGCTCAGATCGATATTATACATGAAGCAATCGACAATTACACTAGGTACCTACTTATTATTTATATAGCAAGTTACATGGAAACACAAAGACACATGAATACTTGAAAAAGAAAGTAAGAATAAGGATTCCAGGAAACCCGAACGTGCCGAATGGCAAGCGATATTTGACCCATCTATCATCTATACTGTATGGAAACCTCTCAGGTGAAATAGCGACTGGTGTATGGTGTACCTAAGTGTTAAATAAGTATGTATAAGAAAATGGATATTTTCTTGCGTGGTTGGGCCACGTTCACTTTAAGTTTTCCTCTCAAAGTGTCAAATGAAACACTAATTACTTTATCCCTGAGATATCTATACTCATCAAATGCTGAATTAGTCATTCTAGCGATAACATAATATCTTAATTATATATTATGTGAATAGGGGAGGGGAATACTTTGAAAGCGACAAGGCCCAATAATGTGTAAGCTAATAATTTTTGTTTTTAAATGAAGTACGGTTATTTTTTTAACAGACCTCGTATTTGCAATAACTATACACACATGCTATTAAATCAAGTATACACGGATTATTTTGTCAACGAAGCGTTCGAAAAAAAAACAAAAATCAATAATATTCGCTAAGTACCTATATCCTTTAAACTTGTTTTAATATAAGAAACAATCATGAATGTGGTTTATTTTAATGAATTATGTTAATATATAATTATTATTATATTATGTTAATTTATGCATTGTACTTAACTGCAATCAGAAACTAGATAAAAAATATTATTCCGTAATTTCATTCATTTTATTCTGTTGCTAACATTAGCATTACGTTTGGAAAGCATTGGAAAGTTAAATATCGATGCAGGTTATATTGACATGTTCATTATTAAGATACCCTCATTGCAATATTGTTAAAAATAAAATTATTTCGGTTAACGGACAGTCTTGTTCGCGCCCTCTCGGTGAAAGGTTGAATTTATCCCTTTTTTAGTAGAAGTGTAAATGAAGTGAAATAAATAAGTTATCCATATAAAATGTAGTGGACTTGTGTCTTGTGGACTTTCAAACACTTGAAATATAAAGTGAACCATCATCACCATCTGCAGTTTCGGTAAGCACAGTACCTATATAGCGTAGTTCACATATCCAACAAAATGTATCGACAGGCCGCACATCCCAGCTAAGTAGGTACTACAATTACGAATAGCACTTTACGGATAATTTTTTTTTGGTAAATGCGTCCTTTTTTATTCGAAAATGATTTGAATTTAATTAATATTTTTTACGTTTAATTAAAAAAACATTGCATCCTCTCGTCACTTGGACTGCCTTCCACAATTTGTTGTATGTATACAGAGTAGGTACAGTGAAGCATGGAACTGACAGGTTTGGCTAGCGCTCCGTTCCATGTCAGGCAACGTGACAGCGCCGACAGCCTCGGGATACCAACCCGCATGCTTACCTACAATTATCATACTTTTTTACATGCTTTTTAAAGATAAAGATTTCATGTTTTTTGTAAACGGCTCTTTAATGACACAATTCGTGCAACGTGGTCGTAATTGATGTTCGCATTGAATAAAAGGGCATAATAAAGCCTGAAAATGTGTGTTAGTCATGGCACTTAAGATGCACGGATTCCTTAAAAGTAATAATTATAACAATGATAGAATATAAATTGTTTCTTCATACAAGTAAGAAGGTATTTTAAAATAACGCCACGGTTCCTTGGAAGTAGCACAAGCTTATTATGGAGGTAGCTCCACTTATTGTCGACCTACATAGGTAGAGGTACGTCTAAATCCAACCAACGAAAAACACATAAAACGCTTATTAAAAATTGTCATCCAATCCTTTCAGCTGCGTAGTTTTGAAAGAATGTTTCTCAAAGTAGGTACTTTAATACCATTTCCATCAGTGCCGCCCCAGTGATAGCGTACCTCGTCTCAACAACTATCATTACTTCGCTTCAAGTTTCGTGCAGACAAGTCTCGACAGGCATTTAAACTTGTTAATGTGTTGTGCATCAAAACTATAACAAACCTAACTTGTAATTACGAGTAGGTTTGAACTCTGAAAGGGTTCGTGCTGAAGTTAGATGCACATGCTTTTGTAGGACAAATGTTTGAGTGGAAGTTGGTGGTTTGAGGAACTTTTGATGGCATGTCATGAATGAGATAAAATCTTATCATGTTTCGTCATGCTTAAGTCTAAAGGAATTAGCGTTTACAGTTAGTTTTGTTCGTTTTCTACAATAAGATTTTTAAAATTTAAAAGATTTAAAAGAAAAGTTTTAAAATTCAGTGAATAAATTTTAAAACTTTTCTGGTCACATTTGTCATCACATAAGTAGAGCAATTTTTAAGATGCACAAGAATTGTTGTGGATCCTGAAATTCTAAGTAGGTAAATTCATAATAGTTCTATAGGTACAAGAAACTGCTATGAATTTTCTATTAGGTACCTACGTATAAGTACGAGTAGGTTAAAAACATCCCACTGATCGTGAGAATCATCAATACCTAATAAATCTATACATAGCCATTCAAAATCTCAGCTAAGAATCGTGCCTAGTAAAAATTCTTATATAAGCCTTCGAGATTACGCTCAGTGAGATCGATCTCCGGGCTAATGAGAGACGCGGAAGAGTCGTCCTTATTACGCACACGACAGGGAAAAATCGCGTGCGGCAGATAAGATGTCAGGGAGCAATTCATATACCTACCTAGTCTACTTACCGTAGGGTCACCAGAAGACGCATTTATTTCCGGTGGGATAGGTTTTTATCATCAGAGGTGGATGTTTTGAAGAAATGTGTCTATTCTGTATCGACACGACGCGTAATATCACCGTTCGAGGGAGAATCTCATTACATTCTCCCTCGAACGTTCGCAAACAAATTGGCAGTTCTCCAGTCGAATAAACTGGCAATCTGGCAGGCTTCTATTTCTGTATAAAAAGCCTTCAAAAATTAACTAAAGCAAAACTAACTTCAACAGTAATACTTACGCTAGGTACTGAAAAATAATGACACATGAACTTGCATAGGTTTGTTTACATAGTTCATAAGTTCTGTTGTTCTGGACTTTAAGTATACAACCATCACTCAAAAATTAATTTATTTAGTTGGGCTCAAAACTTATATCCACCCGTTACATAAAATTTTGTAGGTTAATGGTATCCGAAAACGGAGCTCTCAATTTGTGAAGAAAACGGATCCGTGTACACAATGTGTTAAATAAAACAAATAGAGAATGTCGCAGACACTCGTCTCCAGGCATTCGTCTTGGTCTTCAATGCAAACAAAGAAACCGAATTGAGGACAAATCCGAGGAAATTAAGAGTAATGGCGAGTCTACATGAGGAGGCAAACGTCATGTGGGTAGGTAGGGTAATCAAAAAATATTATGTGGATTTTTCACGGTGTATTTTGTCACTAGCTTAGCGACAGAAAATCCGAAAAGAGTTTCCATTTCACTTCTTATAAACTGTGCAAACACTGTTATAGGTAGGTAAGTGTGGTTCCAGAGGGTAATTCTAGTGATATTACATACTGCGCTGGAATTTGAATGCTCATTTTTTTTTAAACAAAATATTTGTCAATATATATTTCGTAAGAACTAACATCATTATTTACCTACTGGATACTTCAGATACTTGCTAACTGCCTTTTTACAGTGCTGTATAATTCATTGTCCTGTCACTGTGGACCGCAAAAGATTTTGTGGAAACAAAAAAGTCTAGCTCGACTAATAACATCCAAATCAGACTAAGGCCCGTATTCCAGAACGATACTCGAACACCGATCTCTGCTTGAGCATAGATTTAAAGCCATTTGATTGGTTGAATCTATGCTCAAGCAAAGATCGGTACTCGAGTATCGTTCTGTAATACGGGCCTAATAGCATAGATAGGTGTTGGGTATAAAATTCATTTTCGTACTTTAATGTTTTAAACCGATCAATATACTAAGGCTTTACTAAAAATCAATCGGCAAAATGTAACTAGGTAGGTACGTACAAGCATAACCAGTACCTACCGAAGTTCCTTTAGTAACAATCCACAATACAAGGTCTTTTCGGCCATTACCTACTATACCTACATAGCAACATTTGCAGCAATAAAGAAACATAATAAACGCACATTTGTAATATATGTATTTGTATGTATTTGTACATTTAGGTAATATACCTACACAAAACAGCACCACATCTCTGTAATATGAAATGGTTTTATAATTACGAGCGCATTCAGCCAACATAGGAACATTCAAGGTAGGTTCATATACTGTGGAAGCGGGACGTATGTCCCAAAGCGTTGTCTCAATATTCTGAGTAAGGGCAAGAAAATACGTGAAAAATTTACTCCTACTTTTAATAAGCCTGTAAATGGAATTATAATTAATTGAAAAGTCAGAACAATTTTGGCATGTAGCTAGTGACAAGAAGTTGCAATAAATAATTGATTTATTTATGTTATTTAACTGTAGCTACAAAGACAACAACATTTTCGTCAAGAAGCCAATCAGGCAATTGGTAACTATCAATTATTACATAGGTAATCTACATATATATCAATCAACTAAAATACCAACTCAACCAATTAAGTAGTTGAGTTGGTTTACAATATGAGCGTCAGACCAGCATACCTAACTAAAGTTTCAATCAAAGCTGTTATTTAAAAATAGCTAACCTCAGTTTCTGAAAACCTGATTAAGTCTCTGATGTCGAATCTCATGTCAACTGTTGTGATTGGTTGACCAAAATGACATCGACCAATCACGTCACTCGATGTGAGAGTTGGCCACAGATTCAATTGAACAGGCCTTAAGTTAAAAGTAGTAAAGAACTAAATGTTGTTTTATGAAATGTATTCACCATAACAAGCTTATTGTTATACCTACCGTAAGAAACGCCTTTTCAACATTTTCCTCATCATTTGAAATTGCTTGTGCTGCCATTTTCAATTTTACCCCTTTTAAATTTTAATGAATCTTCAGAATACACGCACCAAATTACGAATATACGCAGTATAAATTTAATTATTGATACCGCTCATTCGGAATTCTGTTTGTAACAAAATTTTAGAACAGAAACATTCGAAACAAATATTCGAGCCATTGTAGGCACGGAGCACATCTGTGTTTGACCGCCCCACTTGACAACAAGCCGTTCGCGGGAGCCTCGAATAAATTATGTAAAACAAAGCCGTGGTGGACAAGCTCGCATAACACGATATTATTCATATTTAAAACATACGGGATAGGCGTGGTCTACGGTACGTAAATATGTTTGTTGAAAATATATGTATACCTAAATAGGCGCGTGTATGACCAGTTAGTCTATTCTGTAACGACACACCGCCGCCACGTGAATTCACCGCGAGAACTGTGGTCATAGTATTCGTATCTTGGAATTGACAAAATTGTGCAAGTACGATAACAGTCTCGCGGTGAATTCACACGGCGTGTCGGTATAAAATAGGACGGCAAATGTAGGAACGTGGACGATGCAAAATCATATTTTTTTAACAGAGATGGTCTTTGATTTTCTACAAAAGACAGTAAAGTAACTCTTTGATATAATATGTATTTTTTACTCTACCGGCTCTATGTCTTTCAAATAAACTGAATTGTAAGGAAAACGCTACGAAACAAGAGCAACACAATGTTAGTATAACTGGATAAATAAAACCATTCGAGAATATTTTTCTGACAAAAAGTAATATAAAGGGCGTTTACCCGTCAGTCAACCTGCGTTCCAACATTATGCGAATTCAGGATAAAGTTATGATATCGCTACCATTTCATTAAAACATAAGCGACCGCCTGAGGTCGTCGATGAGCTAAAGCAGCTAACAGGTACTAAAGTGGCTAACAGGTACTAAAGCGGCTAACAGGTACACACCTATTTTATTCATTTAATTCAAGATAATACAAAATAGGATTCCTCATTATATTCATTGATATCGCCACTGCATAAATAAGGTACCGTATATCATTTCACGTGATCAGCACAAATGTTATCAAAATTATTAAATTGTAGCAACAGCAACCTGTAAAACCAATACCTAAAAGTTGAATATTCGACTGATATTTCTTGAAAAGAAATAAGTTCGTGAAAGTATTTCAACGTAACGACACTTGGACTGTAAGCAGTGTATGTCCCATCGTATTCACTTTACTCGCAATTTAGTAAGAAATAACTCCAGGAACTACCGCGATGCAAAAGCGTTAGCTACACTCGCCATCTGTTATATACAATACCACTACACAAGCTACTGTATATTACTATGGCACATATATCGTGGCTAAACATGAATAACGTTCCACGTGCACAAGAGGTATGTGTGAATAATGAAAATAAACTTAAAACAAGATGAACAATTTTATATTAAAATAAGTTTAAACGGATTAAATCACGTATATTACTGACTAGCTGTTCCTCGCAGTTTCACTCCCGTTGCTCGGCTCCTAAAGGTCGTACCGTAATGTTAAATAGCTATACCACTTCTGTGTCTGGCTATCATAATTATATATAAATAACTTTTCGAATCTGACTGTTAGTTCTAGAGATAAACGCGTTCAAATAAACAATCAAAGAAACAAACTTTTCAGCTTTAATATAGTAATATACAGATTGTGTAAAAAAACAATACGCAGACGAAGTCGCGGGTGGAAGCTAGTTATATGTATGCCAACATGAATGTGCTGCAGTGGTTATCAAATATGCCATTATACCTGTGGCATAAAAATAACCATTATACCGCCCGCATTTTATGTCTCATTCGTGTTATGAATTTCGGACCGTACGAATAAAGTTAATACCCATAAGATAATAAAGTGTTTTAGAATAATTCCTACCTTATATAATATTTAAGTAAAGATTTTTAGTATCGCTCTCCTGAAAAGAAAAAAAAATCCTTTGTAAAAAACTGCTAACATCTATTCATATAGGTATATGGGTGGGTGATGTAAGAGATTATAAAATAGCATCAATAACATAAATGAGAAATACTAGACATTTTATATTTAAAAAAATGTTTTGATTAAATATCCAAATTAGTCTAATCAGCATGATCAGTACCTACTTACATAATAATAATATGTTTATTGATTAAATAGGTACGTGAAAATGAGGAAATAATAATATCTAATCTGCTTAATCTATAAATAGTATAAAACAAAGTCGCTTTTCGCGTCTGTCTGCTGGTCCGCTAAGTTCTTATAGGCTAGCCGCACACAGGCAATATTACTTATTGACAATAATATGAATATTGACAATATTTATTGCATGTGTGCGGGGGGGCGTATAAAATTGTCATTAGCATAATAGTTCATTTCAAAACAACTACATCGTAGTTTTATCTCAGCGGATATAACTGGACCCTGAGGCCTGCTCCTGGAATGTATATACCTATTCAAAATATTATATTTTTTTTTTCCTAAACAGCGAGTACACACTTATACATATATTTTATCTCCGTACCCACATTCGCTGTCAGGCCCACGCGCGCTGTTTGTAATTCATAAACTACTGAACCGATTTGACACGATTTCAATTATGGGGGGAAGACAAAAGCCGTTATCGTGTAGTGACAGGCATACACGTGCGGTCGTGATCGATGCCAGGAACATATTGTTTTGTTTATAAATTATTCAGTTTTTTATTGAGAGGAAAATTTCTAAGTACCTACCTACGTGTGTCGCTATCAGTACTTAACTGTGGTACGAGAGGGTGCTCTAATTACCAGTTTCTGAAAGCCTGTTCATGTCATGATTGGTCGATATTATTTTGGCCAACCAATCACGGCAGCTGATGAGATTTGACAGCTGATTCACTAATCAGAGACTTGATCAAGTTTTCCGAATTTGGGGAGGTTTACACGGAAGACAACTACGATTGTGGTTGTCACCTGTTTAAAGTCTTACCGTTTTATAAACCCAGTCATATTTTTAGGACTGTGGTCAGAGTCACAAAAATGTGACTGGGATATAAAACAGTCATTGCACGCGACTACAAAATGACGTACGTGTGAATGGATCTACACGTTTGAATAGACCCTAACCTGAACCACTACAGAATTGCTTGGGACCGAACTATGCCATCATTGTTTCACAGTAAGAGCGAGAAAACGAGATGAAGATATACATATAGGTAGGTAGAATAGCGTCATTTCTTTTTTGCAATGAAACAATCATATTGTTGCCCCCAACTTAGCCAGAACATAATTAAGATACCTATCTTCAAAAACAATGCCATGAGCTATCATTTATTTATTGACTGGCACTTTGCCCTCGAATTTTCTGCATGACTCACAGGTACTGTGCAGTTTTTCAGGATAAAAAGATGATTTATAGCCTATAGCACTCAAGAATAATTTAGCTTCCTATAAATGAAATAATTTTCATAATCGGACTAGTAGTTCCTGCGATTACCTCATACATACAAACTTTACCTCTTTATTATATTAGTATTTTGAAATTTTGGTTACTGTTGGTGTGAGCAAGGATATGTGTAGCCTTTCAGAAAAACAAAGTATCTGTACATCATTAAACAAAATGTTAATAGCAGTAAATAAACGTTTATTTGGAGCAAACACAATTGAACAGAAGACACAGTTTTAGTACAGAGCTATGAACTCAATGATTTGTTTGTATTCTGTTTATGTGCTGTTTATTGGACATTTACATATTATTGATATATATTTATGAGCTAAGATTGGAACGTAAGCTGCTCTTAATGACGTCATAAGAACAGTGTTAATGTTTACGTACAAGTTAAATAAAAGCAACATTAAATATTAAGAAAGTGGACCGTTATGCCTTTTCTAAGACAAAAGGAATATTTTTACCAGCAACTTAGAGCACAAAAATGAAAAATAATGTTCCGAGTAGGTAGTCTATTGTTTAAGACTGTCTATTTGAATACTGGTCAATTAAATTATTATCAATTACTTTTTAACATATAAAAGAAAACAAAAACATTTTCTATTAAGTGGGTCGCCTCGTCTGCTTATTTGTCACTATGATAATAATTATGATACTTAGGCTCGTATTACAGAACGATACTCGAGCACAGAACTCTGATTGAGCATAGATGTCAACCAATCAAATGGCTTTAAATGTATGCTCAAGCAGAGATCTGTGCTCGAGCGTCATTCTGTAATACGGGCCTTAGTATGAAAAAGTAGGTAAATTATAAAATTTAATTTAGGTACTTGCCACTGAAAAATATTTGACACCCCTAATTTTGTGTCTTGATGAAAATTGATTACAAAGATACTTGACGGCGATAGACTACTAAATTGACATTACTTACGCTCCACTTCGATCTCTGACCTTAATACTAAATATTAGCCAAAATTCCAGTCTTTTCGATACAAATTATATCTACAATTTAGCTTTTCAGTGGATAAAATGTTATTCTTGAGCTGTCTATCATAAAATAAGGTTGGTTAATTGAGGAATAGACGTTAAACAAGCATGAATTGTATTTAATAGATAACGGGATGGTATAAACAGTGTTTTAGTTTAGTGCTAGTATTGAGTGACGAATAACAGTGTTAGATTGAGGGTGTGCGGAATGTTTAATGCGTGGGAGATCTTTTTATTCACAAGGAGCGCTTAATTATGCGCGTAATTGTGTCGAAAAATGTAGTAAAAGTGGCATCAGTCGTTCCTCTACTTATTTGCTATGATGACATATCTCCTTGTTTCTATGATCTGAGCACAATACGAAGAAAACAGGTCTTTCAGAGCATTGGAATACATAGTACATCATTAAAACATGCTCAGAACGTCTGCATAATATTTACACTCAGCTTATACACGCTTGCACGAGCAGAACTAACTAATGCCAGTAGAAACACTGTAGGAAGAACAGGTTCAAGAGTTAAAACGTAAAACAACCTATAAAAAGACTTTTTTATAAAGTACTCCTCAGTAAATGAGAGTTTATTTCTCCTACAATAAGAATCGTATTCTTTTTATATCTGTTTGAATTAACTTCTACATAAGAGTTTTGCCTCGCTGTTCTTACCTAAATAAGTAAAATTAAATACATAAACGCCTTTTCCTTTAGAGGTAGGCAGGAGCTACAGAACCTACGTTCTGTAGCTCCTGCCTACCTCTAAAGGAAAAGGCGTTTATATATAATAGCTATTATTATAGATACCTAGTACCTACGTACTAGCTATTATCCTTATACAACGTGTTTGACCTCAAAAAAGTTGCTCATAATGATGAATAAGGCCCTCCCTTTAACTCCTGATGAGAGTCCCCCGACCGAACAAGTTTTTAATTTTTGGTATCAAATATAATTTACATTATATCTTGAGGAAACCTACATGCCTGAGAGTTCTCCATAAAGATGTTGAAGATGTGTGAAGTCTGCCAACTCTCATTCTGAGAGGAGGGAGGCCCGTGCCATGTAGTGGGACAGTTTATAAATAGGGCTGATATTATTAATTTATTATGTGAAGAATTTCTCATAGATTACTTACGTTTCGAGAAGACGGAGAATCATGTCCATGTCGGACTCACCGCCAATGACGCTTCAGTGTTTTTAATCTTCCAACCCTTTTCCAAGAAATATAATCATCTATAACATACTAAGATTGTTCAAAACACATTTTACGATATGAAAACAGCTTGCATGATTACCTCGTAAAGAAGCTTATCCTAGAGCACACACGTCGTTCAAACATCCTGTGTACAATGTAACAGGATCATTTCAAACTTTAATAATATTGACTGAAATGTATATCTTTCATGTACAGATTATATCGTACCAAGTTGCAGAATTGTAAATATAAATAGCCTTGTTTGATGTTAAAGTAAGAAGTAAGGTAAAGTAAGAATAGAATGATTAGTGAGAAAAGTTCTTTTTGGATGATCTCCGCAGTGGTGGGGAAGAATCCACAGACAAGCAATACCCGGCTCCTTAAATCATTGTAGGTATCATTCCCAAAATTATCGTGTAAATTGCAGTTGCCTGATTTTTTCTGTAACTTGCTACTACCTACTTGGGGCCTACCTGTCACGCGAGTTCGTACTCGCCTGCGTGCGTCACCCGTATGCATGAGTAACGTGATGCGAGTATGCGACACACCCACACACTCCTCGCGTCCCGTGTGTGCGTAAAGACAGAAAAAGTGTATGAAAATATAGATTACGGGCGGCGCACATGCGGGTTATACATACGCAGGCACAAATCCTAGTAATAGGAAAAAGGCCCTTAGTCCTGATTCAAAACTGACATAATCATGTGAGTGAAGTCTATTATGAGCCGTAGTTGACCGACTACACACAGGCACAGATTACTGAATAGTTACTACGTAACAGATACTTCACTCAGTAGAAAATTTCCAATACCTATTACGATAATTGCCTACTCCCTCGCGTCAACAACCACTGTATGCTAAAATGCGCCTAAATGCTCAAGCGTACAGCAGTGATTGCTTCGCACCGCGCGATTCCACAGTAATCGCAGGGCTGCCTCTTCGATAAAATTAAATTAACATAACTTTTTATCTATGTTATTGAGAACTGTGAATATGTTCTGACTTTTATGTGGCAGTTAAAAATTTTATCATTTATAAAATATTTAACCAACTTAAAAAAGGAGGTGATCAGACATACAGGCCAAACTGAGAAGTTTGGCCTGTATGTCTGATCTTGACTTGTATGGTTTGTAGGTATGTATGTTTGTGCGCGATAATCTCGCGTTTGGCTAAACCGATATCGATGCGGTTTTCAGAAAAGGATTTGTTACATTTAGGAGAACGTTTTAAAATAAGTATAATACTTCTTAGTTTGATGATGATCTTCGGAGATGTTCACTAGAAATGAAAAAAAAGCCTTAAAAAAAGAGAACCGACTTCAAATAAAGCACCTACAACACATAAGGCACCACACGGCATCGTAATATACGTACGAACGAACAGCACTATTCAAATAGAACGGCGTGCGCGCGCTTCGCTTGCGAAAACCGCACTGAATTTGATCCGCCGGCGGACCGAGACCGCTCGGCTGGGCGGTAGGCACTTATAGCGCGCAAGTACATGGAGTGACGGAGGCCTGACACAGGGTCATGATCTTGGAATATACCTACAAACTCTAACATATTTAATAACAATTTATTAATTATTTAAATTGTTTTTTTCTTTCTAAATTTATTTACTTTACGGATCGGGAGTTGCTAGGAGGGCAGCTGCCCTTCCCCCTGCCTGTACCTGGCTACCCCCATGGGCAAATATGGGATGGCTTAAACCAACTTCAACCGAGTATCAAATCTCTTTGCCCCTTACTCCGCTAAGCTCCGCATAGAGAAATCCCAACCTTTATTTTGATGTTCGCTTGAATCTGTCACAACATTTAATCCCGGTTGCGAGTTGCAGGGGAAATGAGAAAACTTTCCGATTGTTTACACCTACGCAGTTGTTCTATGTCCTGTATAAAAAAGTTTTAATTGATTGGAGTTCACAATTATCTCGGTAGCGGGCTTTGCCGTTGAATGATTCCAGGTAACCGACCTAATTTTAAACGGACGGTTTCGGGTTAACGACTTTACTTTGGACAGTGGTTATTGAAATAAAGGTGATCAAAAATTTAATTTACGAGTATTCTTGACTATTTAATTTTTGTACCTATCTATAATACGCAAAAATAACCTAGACTTTTCACGTGAAAGAGTAAGTAAGAGTAACGGAGGTGTTAATGTATAAATAAATAATTTGTGCCTGTACCTATCTGATCTACGGCGTTCAACCTACCTACCTTGGTAGGGTAGGTAGGTAGGTAGGTCGAAGTGTACCCACCCTACCTACATACCGTCGCCTACCCTTTCGGGAAATGCCTACAGGCGTGATGTAGGTATGTATTTAAATTATTTTCACGACAGGCAGCAGTGTAGTACATTGTACAAGTATATGCCATTTATAAGCCGACTGCAAGCTATATGAAATAGATGACCTATAAACAACAACACACTGCAGCCATACCCCGAGCGTCTCAGCTTATAATTTATAGTAGGTACATAGAGTAATACCCCTTGATGACATGGTTTATAGCTTGTAATTTTACGCTGCAACGCACATTGTGTCACGTATAAAAGATTTTAACGTTAAACGCTACGTAAAGTTAAATAAAACACAAACCTTTTAACAATATATTAAATATAGTTTTAAAAATCTATGAACCCATGGTTTCAGTTTCGTTACGCTGTTATTTACACCCCGTACACAAAATTCATCATAATCCTCCTGCCCGTATCCCGTTTTATTTGGGGTCGGCGCAGCGTCTTATTTCTTCCATACATCTCTATCAACCGTCGACTCAACACTTACCCCCTTTCTGACCATATCTTTTTTGTTTTCCTCTATCCTAATAGCCATCCACATTCATGCTCAAAACATTTGCTACATTTTCTGCCGCATAACAAGCGCACACCAAGACAAACGATTGCTACACAACACAACTTCTGAATCACCGGCGCTACTTTCAAACTTATCGTAAAGTAATAATATATTGTTGGATGTCTTAACTCATTTCTTATTACAAGTTTCCGTGACTAAGCCCCAATAAAGTTGTTATACTGTATCTGTTGGCACGCACCGCCACAAACGTTAAAGTAAGCCAACTACACACCTTGAACCAAAGTTTAACTTGGAACACGTTAAGGTATTAGCCAAGTATAGCTGAAAGTTATACTGTAATAAACAAGTTATAGGAACTAAGTTGGAACAAGTTAGGTATTTTGATTTTGACCTTCATCGTTTAGTTAGTGCTTATCTTTATAAAACAGTGCCCCATGGCTTGGCACGTAACGATGGCAAGAGACCAGATGGAATGTCGTTGATGCCATGGAAGTTGGGAAGGTCTTTGGTGTGGGACGCAACCTGTGTCGACACCCTTGCTCCATCTCATCTTCCTAACACAGCGAGCTGTGCTGGAGCGGCCGCTGCAGCTGCGGAAAACCTCAAATGGCGCAAATACAATAATCTTGTCGCTAATTATTTGTTTGAGCCGTTTGGGGTTGAAATGCTAGGGCCATGGGGTCCGAGTGCTCGGCTGCTTTTCCGTGACATCACGAAAAGGCTAGTCGACTCATCACGTGACCAGAGGGCTGGCCTGTTTTTCGGTCAAAGGATCAGCATTGCCATTCAACGTGGCAATGCAGCCAGCCTTCTGGGCACGTTGCCCGTCCCGTTGACAGTGATGCGGACGAATATTTTGATGCATAATTAGGTTTTTATTTTTATTTTTTGTTCTTATATTTTAATTTAGCTTGTAAATACTTAGTATGTGTATATTAGATAATAAATTATGTATATAGGTAGATATTGTAAATTAAAAATTTGATTAAATCATAAAACAGTTGAATAACCTTAATGAAATTGTTTGAAAAGGGCATTTTAAAGAATAACGTGCCAATTTGTCGAGACTCGTCCGGATCGGCCAACCCTTTCCGCTATTATAAAATAACCCTCAATTCTACTTAGACATAATTTTCTCCATAATCTAAAATAACCAAACACGTCGATCGATATCGGAACCGAGTTCAAATACCAAGTAGCCTGTAGATAGTTCGAGTTTTACCGCAATCAATTCGCCGAACACGGCTAACTTAAACAGCCGTAGTTAGTAAACTTCGTCAATAACTATAAATAATTCTGAAAACAAGTGTTTTAGTGTCGTACTTCAACCGTTATGGTGGGCGCTGAAAGTTCACCTCGGAACGGAAGAGGTAAGGTCAACAAAGGTTAAGCCGATAGGATTAGGTTAGTTTTAACCTGTAGTTAGTTAAGTTTGAGTAAGGAAATTAACAGTTTGGGAACAGGAGGTTGTTGTTAACATTGCATCTACTTCAAAAGTAGGTACAAAGTAATTTTATTTAAGTTGAAAATATCTACATTTCGAGTTTCTTTGCCTTAATGATTTTTGTCTTATTAAGTTTTGTAAATAGGCTCACCTCATGGGGCCATGGAACTTAAACGTAACTAGCGAAATAGGATGGAACTAGGGTGTACACACACACATACACATCTAACCTAACCTCACAAAATACAGGCGTGATCTCAGATCATAGAAACAAGGGAGATGTGCCAAGGCGCTATCGAGCTTGATGCCTGATTTTGAGCAAATTGCTCGTACTAAAAACGTACGCGCTGGCGACGAACCGAACACGATCGATGGTATAAATACAGTGTTTTAGTTTAGTGCTAGTGTTGAGTGACGATTAAAAGTGTTAGATTGAGGGTGTGCGGAATGTTAAATGCGTGGGAGATCTTTTTATTCACAAGGAGCGCTTAATTATGTGCGTAATTGTGTCGAAAAATGTACTAAAAGTGGCATCAGTTGTTCCCGTACTAATTTGCTATGATGGCATATCTCCTTGTTTCTATGATCTGAGGCCGTGATGTTATGTTAATATTATGTAGGTAAGTAGATTTCATAAAATAAAATATAAATAAAAGAAATACTTTGTAAATTTTAACAATAAATGTATAACTTCAACAAAAACTACTTTACTGTTTTTCAGTTTGAAATAAATTAATAGAAAATATTATAACAAAAGTAGACTTAAGTAGGTACTATAAAAAGGTCCTTAAGTTAAACGAAAAATATTACGGCGAAGCAATCTTCATTTCAGAGCTACAAACTCTTCAATATAATCCAATACCTTCATCCTAATTTAAAGAAGAAACTCTCCAAATATTCTAAATTCGGAACACGGCATGAATAATTGAAACGGAGAGACAGAACTTAAGAAGATTAAAAATTTAATTCACTCCTCTCTCCTTGAAATTACCCAATTCGCTTAGTACACAACGCTGCTAACTGGCTTAGGACCATCACTTTGCGGTAACGATCATTTTTACTTCCATAATACAAAGTTTAAATACCTACTTTGGTTAAGGATATTTTAAATCTGTAGTGCCAGCTGCAGAGTTTTATTATCATAATAGGACTAAACTTATTGTTGGTAGATACGCAATGATTTTTGACAAACCGCGCACAAAGAGAGTCGAACCTTTTCATAAAATAAAATAAAAAATCTTTGTAAAATATTACTTTACGTATGTACATTTTCTCATATTTCTACATAAATAAACGAATCTAGGAGCAAAGGCTCGTCTCATATTTTGCTCTGTTATTTTAGTCACGTAAAATTGTATTCCAAGTTTTCGAGGCCAAAACGAAAAAGTCTAAAAGTATGACTGCATATACGTATGAAACAATTTCAAAGTTCTTCTTTCTACTTCATTGGACAATATGACTGGCAAACATGGAACCTTCAGATTTGTAAACAAAGTTACCCGAGAACACACATAATGAATGAAAATATCGTAAATATTCATGATACACAATGTACTCAAGTAACCTATGAGTTAGAGAATAAATAGGAAACTTCCGAAACGGTCAAATGTTAGAGACCTACTATATTGTAGACCTAGGTTTTTATGAACTTGGCCTGGTAATTGGCACTGGCACCTGGTGGTAAGCGGTTATAGCCTATGAATCACTTGCAACACCGAGCTTCACATGCGCGTTAACGACCTTTTAAAATTGAGGATTCGCTGCCGACAGCTTAAGAGACCAGTAGGTTCCTCGCTGTCAACACAGCGCATCCTCAGGAGCTCTTTTAGATTACTCCTTAATCATTTACCCGGGTAAACAACAGACCAAAAACGCCCTTAGTTAAATCCCAAGTTGATTAAAGACATCTAAAAGTTACGGCAGCATTTTCTTTTTCTATTGCACGACATATTAAAATGGAAAGCTCAATTCAAACGAAATTGCCTTTTAAAAAGCCCATTTCTTTAATGGCTTCTAATTAAAACAATTTATTTGAAGGAACCGCTTGCGATTCCCACCTGGCTGCGGCTATATATCTGTCAAATGAATAGCTCCGACACTCGATTACACGGTGAATGGTCGTAATTTCCTTTAATTCGCTATTGGCCCTTCAGCAAGAATTGTTAGTGATTAAGCAGCCTAATTACCATTTTATTATTTTCAATACAAACTGTGAGTGGGGGTCCAAAATTTCAAAGTGGGGTTACTAGGTCATGTGACATATCATATGAAAGGGCTTGATCTGCACATTTCAAAATATATTTTTATTTAATTTTATGTCTCATAGTTTTCGACATATGATGAAAAATGTCTGAAAAATACCATTCCCCCTCCTTATCTCCGAAGTTTGCGGAGCGAAAAATCTGAAATAATTGGAGTTGCGAGGAATTGTTCCATATATTGCACCAAAAATAAAACGATGTTCCTAACTACTACAATTTTTTTCAAAATCATCAAAATTCCTTCACATACAAACTTAGTTATGCGGTCCGGTTTTTTTCACTTTATACGTCCAAAAATGATACGACTCGCACTTGGCTGGTTTTTTTACTACACCGTTATTTAAGTACTTATATGAACTAAGCCCAGAGCTGCCTGCCACTTTAGCTGTGATGCGCAATAAATAGCCTATGCGACGAACGTTTTGTTTGCTCACAAAAATTTTCTTCTTCTTCACGATAAAGAAAGTTTTTATATAGTTTGGCAATTACCTGAGTTTATCTACACTACTACCACTATAATTTAAGCAGGCCAATAAAAAAATTAAGCGTGTGAACATAAAATGAGTCATTAGCCCCCAGCGAATAACAAGTTTATCACAAGTAAACCATATCAAAAGTAATTCTGTCGTTCTCGAGATAAAACTAAAGGACAAGTGAGCCTAATTTCTTCGGTACAACGATTAACATTAACTTCGTATAAGCGGCTAAACTTTTGCTGACTTTTTCTCCGCAGCTTTGGGCCTCATTTTGCTAAAAGAATCTAAAAGTAATCTCACTTTTCTATATTACAATATTCCCTTTGGGCTTTTGGGGTACATCCATGAACTTTGTTTGTTGAAGGGGGCATTTTTGTGATTCTTTTGCATGCGAATTGCGGTCGGAGTTCTATTTAGCAGATTTTATATACATAACATTATGTACAGACCCTTTACGTTTGAAAAAATTAATAGGGTCGACAAAATTATATTTTGTTCGAACCTTGTTTCAAACCAATTGTATTTGTAACCGACTTCAAAAAAAGGAGGTTCTGTATTCGTCCCGTATGTATGTATGTATGTATGTACCTATGTATGTATGTATATATGTATGTATGTATGTTTGTATGTGCGCGATTTTCTCAAAAACTACTGATTCGATTTGGATGGGCTTTTCACTAACGTAATCTACATACTTTGAGGAAGGTTTTAGTATATAATACATTATGTAATCATTCCTATGTACAAAGTTATATGCATAAATGTACACACTACGTAGAAGATTTACTGTTGAACGAAGTCGTCAAAGTAATCTAACGCGAGATAAAGAACTAAAAAGGGAAAAATAAAAACCTTTTTTAACAAAAAATAACCGACTTCAAAAAGCCACTACAAAGAAAATAATAATTTTGGTTTCGGAAGTCGGTGGCAAAAAAAGCAAACAAAAACCAAAGCCACCGACTTCCGAAACCAAAATTATAATTTTCTTTGTAGTGGCTTTTTTCCTGTGTCGTGATTTCTCAATTTTTATTTATCATATTAAACTAAACTCTACATCATTCAGAGTGCGGGACTGAAATGCTATGACATGTAGACTACAAGTCATAGAATTAGTCCCGCATAACATATATATGTATAAAAGCTCCTCCTAACACTTTCACGGCGAAAACAATTTCTCCCGGAAATTATAAATATATAATAATTGTTACACACGAGCGTACAAATCTTCCCAATACAAGATTATCGGGAGAAGACGCGACGCTAGACAAAATGTTACTGCTCATAAAAACTTTTTTAACAAAAAATAACCGACTTCAAAAAGCCACTACAAAGAAAATAATAATTTTGGTTTCGGAAGTCGGTGGCTTTGGTTTTTGTTTGCTTTTTTTGCCACCAAGCCAGCCACCACAAAATTATTATTTTCTTTGTAGTAGCTTTTTGAAGTCGGTTATTTTTTGTTAAAAAAGTTTTTATTTTTCCCTTTTTAGTTCTTTATCTCGCGTTAGATTACTTTGACGACTTCGTTCAACAGTAAATCTTCTACCTAGTGAGTACATTTATGCATATAACTTTGTTCATAGGAATGATTACCTAATGTATTTTATACTAAAACCTTCCTCAAAGTATGTAGATTACGTTAGTGAAAACCCCATTCCAATCGAATCAGTAGTTTTTGAGAAAATCGCGCACATACAAACATACATACATACATACATACATACGGGACGAATACAGAACCTCCTTTTTTGAAGTCGGTTAAAAATGAAATTATATTTTAGTATTGTTTCAAAAGATTGTTGGAAAAGTACTACCTACCTACCTCTTATTTTACCCCAGATCGTCAAGGGTTTTATAGGTACTGTTTTATAATTGATCCAGCCAGAATGTACTTTCATAATTGGGCCCTCGTTTGACTTGTAAATTCAAATGCGACGAAAATGTGAATAGAATATTTTTTCCTCTCCTTGGCATTATTTTTAACTGAAACCTCATAGCGGAAACCTCTATTAAAAAATAAAAACTTGCATGAAATCAACAATCTTAACTACAGGTGGGTAGGTAATTAAATTGCAATCAGGATGACGTACATTCGTCAGAGTAACGTACTTCGTCAATTTGCATCACAAATTAGAGTAGAACACAATACTATTAACATGCTACAGCAAAGCTATGTTTCGTAGTTATATAGCAACATCATAAGGAGTTGAAAAGTTTTTATGATTTCTAAAAATATGAATATATTCACGTCAAATTTTAGTAAAAATAAATATTAAAAACGAAAATGAGATTTTTTTTTACTAAATTGTAGCAAATAACATTGAACATAATTATGTCTGTTTTGATAAAAATCGGTTGCACGGACTTGACTAATAAAATATAACTAATTTTATAAAGCAATAGACAGTTATTTTGTCAATCGTTTTACATGGGTTTAATACAGTTGCTATTCAATATTTATCTCGAACACTTTTAAAAAGAAAAACCAATAAACCCAATTTTATTCAACAAAACCCTTTTAAACCTCTCGTGGCAACCCTTATAAACGCGCTAATCTTATTCAAACCGACAACTAAGCCGCCTTCAATTTAATTACGTATACGTGCTTAGGTACCTACGAAGTAATACTTAAAGTACCTGTAGTACCTATAGCTGTGCAATTAGGGCTGCCAACCCACGGAGTTTCTCCGGATACGGCCTTGTTGCCGGAAAGACCCCGAGCGACTTTTCAAAGTCTGTTTTGAACTTTGAACACTACGGGAGAAATGAAACCTCTACATTATGGTACAGAACCTAGGTAAATGTAGCTTTATCAACATTGAGGGTAGAATTTGAATATCTAATGGCTGCTCTACACAATCGGCGATGATAGTTCCTTCTATAGGTAATCGCCGGCAATGCGCACCAAATTCGTGCGAACAACAACCGTCTTCGATCATCCCAGTCATTTGTCGTGCGTCAGGCATTCAAGATGGAATTCGAGTATATTGCTGATACTACCAATTATTTAATTTCTTTACACAATCTATTTTATTTTATTATTCGTTTACTTATGTACCTTACTTATTAATTACATTTTTAAATATTTCTATGAAAATAAATTGAATAAAATAAAAAAAGCATTATTATTTCATTTATTTGATCCGAGACACCGGTTCGCTGACCACCGTTGAATGAATAATTGACGATAATGGCCCATGCGTGTAACACACACGAATTCCCTTTGATGCGTGTCCGAAAAACCGATAATTTACAGATTGCCGAAATGCCGACGATCCTTGCCGATCATAGCCGATCATCGCTCCTGTAATCTCTGTGATAGCCGATTGTGAGAGCTATAAAATTGTATTTACAAATGTTTAATTCAAGAATATCCTCCAATAATTTTATTGAATTTAGAGGTTAAATGACGGTCCTTTTAAAAACCAGTAGGTAGGGGCTTTTTGGCAACTGACTTTTTCCTGAAAGTGAAAGGGTTATGAGAATGATCTCCATTTACCATGCATATCCTTAAATAATTATGTAACAGTACCTTATGTAATTACCCCAATAAAACACGTAAATATTGTGGTTCTGAAACCATAAACTATATTATTATAGTCCCACAAAATAATATTCCTTAAGAACAAGACTTTCGTAAACATAACATGGTGTTCATAAAAAAATCTTTTACTAATAATTATATTTTCAGCCTGCTAACAGCGAATTCTTGCATAGACAGCGAAATAATCATTTTCCTCTTGCTATGAAATATTGAATATAACCCTACGGGACATGAGGAGTACTTCTCATGAAGCCGGTCCATAACAAGCCGGTAGCCACGGACAACTTCGTGGACTGACGGCGTGTGCTTGAAGATACGCAAGTTGGGGGAGATTTACGACTATCGGGGAATTAGATTTATAGTGGGAAAAGAAGAAATTAATTCAGTATAGATTTTTTTTTTTCATTATGAATTGAGAGTGCACATGTATTATAGATAAATAATGTAATGTAAATGAGAGTCATAAACATAGACTTCATAACTAATGTGCGATCTGGGTGTCAACTCAATCGATAAAATATCTGTAGAAAACATAATGAGCCAATAAATAAATAACTTTTCTCTTACCATCATTAGTTGTTATTTGTCCTATATAATTCCGCGTCTTACATGTATCTACTTAATACATCGCCATATGGTTAGGGTACCATATGGCGATGTATTATGTAGATACATGTTGCAGCATTTGTTACCTCAAAACTAAATAGGTACGGTACCTATTTAGTGCGGATCATCGCAGAATATATTTAGACACCATGTTGCGGCGTAATCTAGAATTTACTATATTTCCACCATCTGTCTCTGAAATTAATAAAACATGGAGGACGAGTTTCATATTTCATGTGACATCGCATCAAATGCTCGCTGTGCACACATATTCACGCTTGGTTGATGTCTTTTGTGAATTTTACGCTGAGTTAAATACGTTTTCGTGATTCCACGTCTTCGTAAAATATTGTATGTATTTAATTAGATAAGTACACGCTCGAAATTTGCTTTAATTATTCAAACGGTGCTGAGAAAATCTTTGTTGACGAAAATAGATACAGGCCCAAAATACATATTTGTTGCTTATTATTCCCGATATTACATATTTAATTAACATCGTATAGAAAATGAGCCAATACAACATCTTTATCTCAATTTATCCAAGCATGAATTTAGCAGTATTTTAGATATAACAACGAAAAGAGCTATTTCGTCAACAAATGTACCGTAAGTTGGGGGTGCCTTTAATCATCTTAGATTGTTATCTACAAAGGAAATATTGGAGAGACGTTTCAAAGAAAGTACAGAAACAAAACGATGATAAGTTTGGGTAGGGTGACGTCATCGGACGAGACACAGGGTTCGTTCGTACGACACACGCCTGTCGGAGACTGTTCTTAGATAATGATAACTGACGAGTGTCCTGATTTTTGCTAGATGTTTTAAATAATTTTTTTTTCAAGCTTCTGTCAAAAGTTGAACATTTGCGCAAATATTTTATTTATATACCTACCTAATAGAGTTTTCTGAGGCTCAAATATCATACAAATTTATTATATTTGACAGAAACCCATTATGTAGGTACATAAGCAGCACCTCGAGATTTTAGAACCATTTAATTTTAAAATGACAAATTATTCTTAAATGAGAGTAATTTATACAGTGTTCATTAATTTACGCGCCCTAGCTCAGGGGCGAGATCAGTATCAATGAAGGAACACAAAAAAAAGAATATTAAAACTTACCACAAAATGTACCTAGGTACCCTTACTACTAATAATAATTTAACCAGCATTAATTACGTTTAGTACCTATTGAAACCCATTAAATTTAGTGTTTTTGTTCGTAGCTCATAATTGAACCATAATAATCTTTTTTATTGATTTTTTCTATTCACTGATACTGCACCGATGGGTTCAGTATCAGTGAACAGAAAAAAACAGAAAAAAATAGTGTTAATTAAATTGCGTGCCATAGCTCAGGGATGCCTGAGCTATGGCACGCAATTTAATTAACACCCTGTATACAAGATCTTTCCTGTGCAAGCTATAAACCGCAACTCTGCGAAAACTTCCTCTGCCTACTTACGTAACAAACTATCGGAAAAATAAATTTTGAATGGAGTTCATCCAGCAGGTTCTATTTTACCTACATCTGAAAACTTCAAACAAAAGATGTTTGGCCGAAACTTAATAAAAAACGTAGGTAGAGTTTTAATAGGGTTGCTAGCTTTTTGAGACCAAGAAATAAAGTATATTAAGGTCGGAGAAGGAAAATAAACATAAACAGAACAAAAAAAAATCTATTGTTTATTTTTCTAATATACAAAAATAAGCAATCGATTCTTTTTTGTTTTGTTTTTAATATTTTGTCTTATGCTTCTCGCGCAATTTATCAATTATTATGTATCATTTGAAAAGCTTCGTAAGGCTCTGTTTAATGTATTGATATCTCTGGATACCAGAAACTTAAATGATGAAAAAGTATTTTATATAGGTATTTTGGTTTTATTAAACAGTAAAACAATATTATAGAGTGAAATAAAGTATAATACGATTTTTAACAGTATAGTTGGCAACCTTGATAGATACCAACGTTTGGAGACCTGAAATTCAGAGGGTATTTCCAAACATTTCGCGTGTGACCTGTCGTCCGCATCCGCCTTTGAAAGTTAGCTGCCAATTCCCCGATACTTCTTTTTTTTGCATTCATATGGAATCGTGTCACGTAGATTCCAGTTTTTCCTCGAACAAAATAAGTCTTAAATGCAACGAATTTCGTTTTCGAAGTCTTCTTTTCATTTTGCTTTCATAAAAGTTCTGCTTACGTTTATCTTGAAAATGGAATTACAATTTGTTAACTTTAACCCTTTGACTACTAGCACGACTTAAAGCGACATGCACAATATGTCATCATCAGCGAATCGTGCATGAGTTTTTTGTAAAATACGCGTAATTGTTATGTCAGTATGCAATTGTCATTAGGGCCGCCCTAGTTGAAGGCAGTAACCGTAAGATGATACAACTGACCCGAAGTCTTGGCATCTAGAGGAAGAATGATAAATTGGCCTTAGCGTTTGAAGTTTAACAAAGCCCGTATTTTAGAACGATACATTTATCAAAACTGTCAGCTTTAATACTAATCAAACATCTAAACATCCTTCAAGAATACGAGCCAAAATACCACACTTAACTATATAAGTAGGTACCTACTGTAGGTAACTCGCATTTGTCGAAGCACGTTTCTTAGCCGTAAATCCGCACAACAATTAGGTATAAACACAGGCGCGTCCGTCATGTCGCGAACAGCCCTACAGAGGTAATGTGCTGTCATTACAATAACAAAGACTGCGGTATAGGGGGGTTGTCATGATTTGTGCGTACCAATTCGCGTGAAAAATACACGCTGTGTATTACGAACTTAGGCATTGTCTTGTTATTTATAGGAAGGATTTGTTATTATGAGTTGCTCGTGGCTTAAAAAACAGCCGTGCGGATCGATCGACATGCCAGGTTAAGCCGCGCTTGCTGCGGTCAGACCTTGAATATACCTAACCATTACAATTTAATTAAATTATGTGGTCTAAGCTTATCATGCCTACAGGACTAAAAAATAAGTCAATAGAAGTCGCAAAGACGCGTGACCTTGTGGCCGCTTTCGAGCAGATTGTGTAAAGCAGGTGGTGTCTTCTGAAAGAACTAACTCTTTAGTACCTACTAATTGAGCAGGTAATTCAATTAGTTTTGCGTCGACATTAAAATATTAGCTTAAACACACGCGTTTTCTCCGAGATTTTGCAAACCAGTTGCTGATAATACATGTAAAATTATCCCTGAAGTCCATAATAAAACCCTTTATATAAGTATTCACCGTACTAATTACTTACCCAACTCACATATGGAGGTAAAACTCGGTCTGTCATAGTTACCTTCATTTTATTAGGCGCGCCGCAAGCTCTCAGTTCACCCTCGGGAGTCACGTTGTCTCGCAGAATAACTCTTTGTTATCTAAAGTGCCCTCAGGTGAGGAAAATACACCTCCCTAACGGTTCTATAGAACGTATTATGGTGTCAGGCTAGTGGGTTAGCTATTGAGGTGGATGGTAATATTTTTTGACTAAAAACATTAAAACATGCTTTCGAAAAACTGACGATGTGAATAATATTTTGCTCTAATTGCTCGTTGCCACCACGTTTACCAAAATCTTAAGCAACAATAAAAGGGATATTTTTTTTATATTTAGGTAAGTCTATGTTTTTTTTTATTTAAATACTTACTTAAATATTTTAAAACGTAATTAGTATGTTCACATGTGAATAAAGTAAAAGTTAGGTATAATAGTAGCAATAATTTAGAATACTGAATATTAAGGAAAAAAATCTCATTTTTATTAGCGCTATAATAAATTAATAGATGGTCATCCTGTTCATATTCCCAGTGTTCCTTCTAAGGTTTCCTAACAACAAATTAACAAGCAAGTAAACAGACTCCCACTCGCTCGTTAGTGCTTGATACTTCCTGTTATACAGATTTCCTTATAGAAAACAATTAATTTAATTAATTATTTTCTCTATTGGAAAAATATCTGTTGGAGGAAGTTAGTTCAGATGTTTATAACAGATGTTCAATCAGCTAAATCGATACGGTTTCTTTTTTTAGAAAGCCCAGATAGAATCGTAAGCAGTACCTACCTACAAATATAATAAAACAATCGTAGCTTTTATACCTAATTATCACGTTTTGATTGATTCGTAATCAGTATGGTGTTTCGCTATTACCGAACAGAAATAAAGCAACATTGCCTCGGTCCACCTACCACGTACCTAATCAGCAGGCAGTTTCTCCAGGAAAAACTCCAAAAGGGAATCTAACAAATGATTTTTTAGCGGGAGATTGCAATTCAACGAGTTTTTTACTTATAAAGGAAGACTTATTGCCCCTTTAAACTTTTACTTGAGGAAAAATGTTTTATTTTTGACAAAATTGCGGCCTTTGGTCTTTTATTTCAGTTAATTGGATTTAAATAAAAGCCCTTTTCTTATAAGGGGCCTTTTAATAACGTCGTCATTCATTTTTGAGCCCGTTATTTCATTTTGTTTATGTTTTACGTAAAGTTGGTTTTAAGAGGGTGGGTAACATAATTATAATACCAAATGGGGTCTTGAACAGCCATGTATATAACATATAATTATGTAGTCATGTAGGTATTATAATGAAGCGTTAAGGGACTAGCAAGCGCCCCGGGCGCGCGGAGGAAGAAATGGCGCTCTATGGGATGCGCGGCGGGCGCTTGTTGTTTCGTTCCAGAGGCCCTAGACAAGTTGCTTTTCTGTTATCGTTTACGCCAAACGCTACGTCTAAAATGTATGGCAATGACATTAACTGCGGAAAAGTCACGTGACTCACAAATGTCAATTCCATACATTTTGTCCGTAGCGTTTGGTGTGAATGCTAACAAAAAAGCAACTTGTCTAGGGCCTCAGTGCCGTAACAAGGGCGGTGCCAGCGGTGCCCAGGCACAGGGCCTATAGACTCTGGGCGAAGTTCCTGGTCATGCATGGTAGTTATTAGCAGAGATACAATACTTGCCATTATATTTATCGCGTAATATGGGTGTAGACGCACCCTACTATCAGGGGCCGTACCATGACGTGTTAAAACCATCATTGTTCCACTGTAAACAAGAGATAGCGCTATTCGTGTTGTATAGTGCCATCCCTCTCTCACAGCGGAATAATGATGGCAATAACACGTCGTGATACGGCCCCAGATAAGAAAAAAAATCAAAGGCGCAGTTATAGAAGCTCGCACCGGGCGCATAAAAGGCTAGTTACGGCACTGTTTCGTTCTATAGATTATCTGCTTCGTCCTGTATATTTCTATCTATGGTTTGTAATAGCCATTATCAAATCTCTGATTAGTTAATCAAATCTCACCTCAGCTGTTTACCGAAATAACAATAATGCCAGTGAAATTACTCGATAGAAAAGATAAACCATTTAAATTATGGTGTTATAAGATTTTAAGAAATATAAATAGGTCCTGTTACGCCAATTTGCTCCCCAACGGCATTATAGGTACTACTTCTTTATTCTATTTAAATATTAATGGCAGGTATAGCAAGTGAGCCACAAAAACTACATATTTTAAACGGGTTTTCCTTCATTTTTCATCATCTTTCTTTCCATCTTATATTTTTGACTGCGACATTATAAGTTAAAGGCCCTCAGGGCCGGTTAAGTTTCGCGGACCGGGACGAGAGTGTTGCCCGAGGGAATTTTAATTAATTTAATTAGCGGGCCCACGCGCTATGGTCCTTATGTGACTGAGATAAGGGTGGCCTCATCATTTGGTGGGAAGTTACGGTCTGACAGTTTTGAGGTTATGTGTACAAATGTTTACATCTGAGCATTTGGGTCGTGATGCTGTTCAATTAACTTAACTGGCAAATTGTAGATTGTAGGTGTACTATTACGAACACCTCTATTTATCCCTTAGAGAAATACTGGCGTTAACATAAGCATAAGCATAATCGGCCTATAATGTTCCCACTGCTGGGACACAGGCCTCCTCCCTGTGAGAGGGAGTGGGCCATAGTCCACCACGCGGGCCCAGTGCGGGTTGGTGGACGTCACATGTCTTCGAAATTTTGGTTCTAGAACATGCCGGTTTCCTCACGATGTTTTTCCTTCACCGTTAAAGCAAGTGATAATTAATTTCTAATACGCACATGACTGACACGCACCGCTGACTTAAGTCAGCGGTGCATGCCTCGGAATCGAACTCGAACCATTCGCCGTGGGAGGCACATGGTTAAAGTGCTGCTATTTATAACGCACTTATAGCCACCCCATATTTATCTGGTTACGCTCTCCTAGTCGCATCGCAAATCGCGGCCTTATGTAGCCTTAGCCTTAGGCTGTGCAATAACGCTCCACTAGCGTAAATATGAAAGTGAATCTTACATACAATATGTTTTCACCACTATACTAACACATCAGTTAAAAAAAAACCGGCCAAGTGCGAGTCGGACTCGCGCACGAAGGGTTTCGTACCATATTATGTATAAAAACGGCAAAAAAATCATGTCTATTGTATGGGACAAATATTTGTTTTATTTAAATTTAATTATTTATTTTTAAAGTGAATATATAATTAAATATTCTGTGAATATTTCAAGCGTCTACCTGTCACCGTTATCAATATCCAGCAAAAAAATCACGTTTGTTGTATGGGACCCCCCCTTAAATATTTATTTTATTCCGTTTTTAGTATTTGTTGTTAAAGCGGCAACAGAAATACATCATCTGTGAAAATTTCAACTGTCTAGCTATCACGGTTCATGAGATACAGCCTGGAGACACACAGACAGACAGACAGACAGACGGACGGACAGCCAAGTCTCAGTAATAGGGTTCCGTTTTTACCCTTTAGGTACGAAACCCTAAAAATTGCAGGGAGGTAGCTTGGTACTTGGAGAAAGACAAAAGGGTTTAGAGATCTTCTGGAAAATAAACACTTTTTACGCGGTAGGTAGATCAGCTTTGCGCCACAGCTTATAATGTGTTGGCTAAGATAAATAAGGTTATTTTAGTAAATAGAACACAGGATATTTCTTAGAAGCGCTTCAGTGAAGAAGAAAATCTATTATTAAATTATCGTCAATGCTAGGTAATTATTTTCGCAATAACTCTGAAGAAAAGAATGGTCTTCCATTGTACAGCTAATGTAATTATTTCCCGCTTAGATGTAGACGTGGGCATAGGAAATTGCTCTGGAAAAACTAGATCGTATTTTCTTTCATAAACTAACAATCTGTTCCAATTAAAACTAATTATGAGTTTTAGAAGAATTTTCTTCTTGAGCGCACACTTTGTGATGATAAAGCCGGCCATAGTCGAGTTTTTAAGACGATTCAAAATTAACAGAAAATAAAGTCAAAGGAACTCGAAAATTAAAAGCAAATGCGAAACAGACTGTCTAATAAATCAAATAGGTAATCAAAATTATATTTGAGGAAAATACGACACGATATTTCGTGAAAACAATTATGTGAAAACGATTTTCCTCAAATATAATTTCGAGAACTACATTAGTGATTTGAATTATTATCATTTAGTAGTCGCGTATTGAATTTTGATCAATACAATACAACGTAAAACAGAGCTGCAATTTGCAAAAAACTTAAGAAATTTTGAATTTCTCGGGCTACGTTGATGGAACCCTCTTAACCTGCGAAACCCTGTACCCTATTGGTGCACATTAGTTTTTAAAAAACAATTCGATCACTGGGTACCAAAACCGACTTTGATCGATGCAGAGGTCAGGTTGCTCTCTATATTTTTAAACGCCCTGTGGTCACGTTCTTTTCAGTTTCTCTGAGTTATTTACTTTATAGCTCCATATATATAAGGCTACCCACTACATAAGGGCTGGAGACACCGCAGTGCCACCCTCAGGCACCCTCGCATCCCTCAAAGCATTTCTTTGTGACATAACAATACACTTCTCTTAAAAGGATCTTGACCTATATGTTTTTTATTTAACTTATTTTATTTTCCCTTCAAAAGTAGGTAAGTCTGGCTAAAACTTATAATAAGAGTGGTATCAACAATGAATAAAATAGCCGGATTTTTTTTAAAAAAAATGTCCGTTATTTTTACTTGTGTTCTTAAAGTAATTAAGTACCTACGCAAGTACAACTTTTACGCAGCTTTCAAAATTATTTTTTGTATAATAGATATTTGTTTATTTACTGTTATGCAATAAGTCATGTTTTTTATACAACGAAGATGACAAACAGGCGTAATAACCTCGCCTGATGATAAGCGGTTACCGTGATCTATGAAACGCTTGCAACACAGATTGTCACATACGCGTTGCCGACCCACTAAATGTGTATTCGCTCTGTGTAGGGGACAAGCAGATCCCCCACTGTCATCTTCAGCTTTTCATTGTGATACTTAATTTTTAATTTTTTTTAAAAAAAAATCACGGCTTTTCAGAATAATGCAACTCTATTATTATTGCCTCAATTTATTATTTATCTTTTCCTTGTGAAGTCATAACCAGTGTTCGGAAAGGGTGAGTATATTTACCTACAGTTTGTAGAACAGAGACGAAAACCGGAGACTTCCTTATAACAAAAAAAAAATTACCAGTAAATTTACCAGAACTATAATTACGTGAATTTAAACATTTTATTAATTTAATGAAAACGTCTATTGCGTAAATATTATTTACGCAATAGACGATTATTAATTTATTAAATTTAATGAAATCGTCTTCATTAAATTAATAAAACGTTTTCATTAAATTAATAAAACGTTTAAATTCACTTCGTTAAAGTTCTGGTAAATGTACTGGTAAAAAAATTTTTTGTTATAAGGAAGTCTCCGATTTTCGTCTCTGTTCTACAAACTGTAGGTAAATATACTCACCCTTTTCCGAACACTGGTCATAATCACGAGAGAGAAAATGCACCTTTCAGTATATCATTAATAACCTTTTGTGTGCCGCAATTCCAGACACAATAAAAATTACATTAGGTCTCGCATGTTAATCAATCCTCTGGCAATCAATCAAATAAAATATTAGAGCCACAACCCCAAACAATCACCATAAAAGAACCGTATCATTGGAACAACAACAAAAATAAGCAACACGCGACATCAACAGCCAGATATTTCATCCGAAAACAGTAAGTACATAAGTACTCGTACATGCTTAAAGAAAATTTTTCCATCGCAACCTGTTGCAATCGCTTTGTGGAGCGAAAGTCGAGCGAAAGCCGAGCGAAATGAGAGCGGCCCTGCCCCAATGGAATCTTTTCACACTACGACTTTTCCATTTCACCGTTGAGAAATTTTCAAGGCTTGAAATTAAATACTTTGCTGCTCTGATAGCTCATTTTGAAGAGATGAGGGCTCTAAGTATTTATATGTAATGAAATACTGCTCCTAAATGCTTTGTTGTGTTATGTCTGCTTGTTATAATGTTATATTAATATAGGAATCTACGAATTTGTAAAACAATTTTTCAATTTGAAGAGAGTATTTAAATAATATTATTATTTTACAAGTCGAATCCAGATGAGACTTTACACCATACCTGTGTTCCTCAAAATGTTAGGCAGAGATAGGTGTATAAGTAGTTTTATTGTTCAAAGCAATATAAAGCAATATAATATAAAGCAATATAATATTATAAATAATAATATAAAGCAATATAATATTGTTCAAAGCAATATAAAGCAATAGCAGGTATAGCATATACCTACTCCTTACAGAGCTGATCAAAGCGAAGGTTTTCGCAAGTAGGTACATCGTGCGGGGGCTCACCGGGGAACCGGGGCCCTCAACTGCCATACATGCAGTGAGATTCCAATCCGGGATCTTTCACTTTCGATATTTCAATATTAAAATTATTCAATAATGAAAATATTAATATTTTTACTAACCTCGACGTTTCGATCTAGTTGCATTGACCGTGGCCACGAGGAACAAAAAAGTGCGAAATAGTCCTAATATACTTTAAAAAAATCTGCGTACAACATGCGTAGGTACAACAGAGTACCTACAATTTGCGAAACATTAAAAACTACCCGCCATTTTAACCTTTAAAACAGTCACAAACTCCGGGCCCCTTCGCGGGACGTCGCGCGTCCTAACTAGTCGCAAGACGTGCCACGACTGACTAATCCGCTGAATAATAAGGACGTCATTTAGCGGAGCCAGGGAAGACGTTTTATAGTATGACTAAGCAGCTAGTGGCGGGATCCGTGATATTGAAGGTACGGAAGATTCGCAATTTTTCCGGAAAGATTTTTCATGGGATCTGACTAAAATCTGGCTTTAGGGAGATATTAAATTAATTGAAATAATCCTCTATCTTCCTTTTATAAAATAATAAACGTTAAATATTATTTGCCTTCTTTTTAGGGTTCCTAATCTAGGAACCCTTATAGTTTCGTCATTTCTGTCTGTCCGTCTGTCGATTAAAATTGGTTTAAACAATATATTAAATCAAATAAATGAATTATTGAATGTGCAGCACGTGAGCAGAATATCTCAAACGAGGGCCAGGGAACTAAAATTAGATAATTATGTTCTCACATACCTACCTATACATAAAGAGCTCTAACGTCCAAGCTTAGTTACAAACTAACTGAATAATACATGAAGCTATTTCTACCGTGAGCGTGACTTCAGCAGATCGTTGCATGTCTAAAAATGTAAATAGCAACTTCTTAAAGCATTAGTGGATCTTGAAATATTAATAGAATTTCGACCACCTACGTTCTACATTAATGAAACAATATAGGCCTAGACCTACTGATATGGCTATAACATGTTCAAAAATATTTAAAACATTTTAAATAAGTTTTTTTTAATATATATATTTAAAAATGTTTTAAATATTTTAGAAAAGAAATTCCATAACGCGGTTTGGGTTAGTATAGTCGTCGAAAAACAAAAAAAAATGTAAAAATAAATTTCAGAAATCCAACAACTCATCGACTTTAATAGCCTAGTTCTCGTAATACGATAAACTTAAAAACAAAAAAACAACGAAGTATTCTATCGATGCCTGTAAACTAAAAAACGAATGCTTACCGCGCAGTAAAGTTTAAATGAAATCAAACAAGAAGAACTTTTAACGAGATCTATACAAAAAAAGTTGTAGGTACAACTGAAATGGCAAATAAAAAAAACATAAAAAGGTTACTGAGTTAAAACGTACAAGCCTTTTTTTGTTTTGTTTGTTTGTTTTAAATAAACGTTGCCCCAAACTAGGAATTTCTCCAGTATCGCGTTTACAAACAGATATCTCACAAACAACCAGACCCGAAACAAATATTTGTATTGTGCAATTGCATCAACCGTGCCGTCACCAATAATAACTTTTTGATCTACTAATAGTTAATTTTTTTCATCAATAATAATTACAATAACCACATTCAACTATATACCAGATACTCAACTCACATCCAGAAATATAACAGGTATTATAGTGAATACCAGATATAGTACCTACCTACATTTAACTCAATTTTTATAACTTTGCACTTGGAGCTGTAATATTTTTTTCTCTCTCTATTTCTATACATATTTATTGAAAGTAATTATTTGTGCCTCCTAATGTAGAATCCGTATGCTATTTACATCATTATAGCTTAAAGAAACTTTAAAAAAATCTGTTACTAACGCTAGAAATTGCTGCCATCATGCTAATATTTTGACAGCACAAAAAGAATAATCGGATTATAAACCTAGGTTCCTTACTTAGTAATTTTTATAATCTCGCATAACATTGTTCATAATTAGATCCCAGCTTAGCTTTCCACGGTGTCAAGGGTAAGGCGAGAGGTAATTTATTCCCTGCAAGTGCAATATAAATCACCCCTGGACCCTGACAAGCTTTTTATAGGTTTTTATTGCAATACTTTAAAGCATTTAATAAAAGCCAGCGAGTTTGCCTTCTTTGTTTAACTTTCTCCTGTCACTTGTCAGCTAAGATTTATTGTATTTAAAAGATGTAACTTTTTATGGAAGAGAAATCAGAACTTTCTCACATACTTACCTATTATTGAGTGGCAACAAGCAGGTGGCCCTGATATGATGTCACCATCTCTTATGGTGTAATACCATAGGCATCGCAGGTGCGTTGTCCACCCTAAAGACAAAGTTGAAATGGCTAAGGTAATTACACCGACACCCATACCCTTCAAAACGGAATTACAGGCATTTACATACACAGGACACCAATGTGCCAGTGGCGGTCCTAAAGGGAGGGGGGGACGTAGGGGCGATTAACCCCCCCCCCCCTTATCGTACACGTCGAATTGAAAAACTTGACGTGTATTCACGGTAGGTATAGCGCGTCGACACTAATCGGTAGGACCCCCCCCCCCCCCCCCCAAAGTCATTGGCTGCGCCCACGCCTGAATGCTGTTTAGCGGCAGAAATAGGTATAATGTGATTCAACTAAGAATAGGAACGTCAATGACTTGGAACTGTCAACTACCACTTGAATAGTAAGGCTTGCAAAGAAAATTAATTTGCGAATGAATACCTATTTTTTTTTTCATTTTATCTAAGTAAGTTTTACCAAATAAATCATATTCACGTATGTAACATACAAACTTCACGTATAATTTACCTAACACAAAGCTTACATGAATACGAGCGCGGCCGTAAACCAAACTCCCGCCGCCCGCGCTCTCCGACTCAAACTTTCTGAAGTTTTCATATTTAACCGTGTCATTGAAACTCGGCTCTTTTTATTTATTTATTTTCTCTCTTTTATTTAGCGCTTGTTTAGTGGAGCAGACTTTTTTATTTCTGCCTTGTACTAAAGTTTGGCGCCGAATTAGAACAGATTTTTGTTTGTGACTTTATTTACTGTTTTTTGTGTAAGATCAAACTTAAAGAATTGTTTTTTTACCTAGTATACTTAGTACACTACATGATCTCTGAAAAATGCAATTACAAGAATGAGAAGGCAAAGTACCTAAATTCACTGTTAAACCGTTATTTTTAAAAAGTCTTGAAAACTTATCTAACACTCGTATAGCTACTGATCAATTCTCGGCGTCTTTGATTTGGTTTAGGGATAAATTTAACGCGTAATGACCATCACGAATGATTGGAAATTCGACCTATTCCTCAAAGGGGATTATATCTTATTTGCAACAAATTAGGAAGTAAGGAACGAAAATATTATTAGTAAATCAAGCGGCAAACACAGCTTTTAACAGCTGCCCAAGTCGATAGATTGGCGCGGCTGGTATTTAGCCATGATAACCTCATTTTTAATTTATTTTTTATTGATATGATTACACGATTTACTCATACTTGTATGAGTAAAGAATACACTGTTTAATATGTGCAAATATAAGTTGTGCAGTTTTATTGTTACCTGGTAGGTAACAATAAAACTGCACAACTTATATTCGCAACTTTGTAAAGTTGCAGGCGACAATATTTACCTACAATAAGGGTACAGCGACCAATCTGCACATCAGCAGCAGCTGCTGTTGCCGACTGCAGGCAACACTACACTAGTGGTTCTTATACCTACATTTTTTATGTGATTGTATGAAGGTACGTTCCGAGCGTGGCGACACTGTCGTCTGTTGCCTCGAGAATACGACGTGTCGCTAGCTACGGTATTTCATAGAAATACATAGAAACTAATAGTGTCGCGGCGATACGTCGCCTGCTGCTACTGTCTGTAGTCGGCTACGAACTCGTACCTTTACGATAAACCATTATGTAAATAAGGGTATGTTGTAAGGTAAGTACTAAGTACTCTTTATCGCTCGCAATATCAATAACGCGGCCACACAGGCTAGCTGCATAAAATCGGATTACAATAGCGCATCTAGCAATAATCCGTTCTGCAGCCCCGCCGGCGCGTTCTGTCCAGTTAATAGGAGTTTACTACACCGTTCCAAAGAAGATATAAAAGCAATATTCAATCAAGTTTATGTTGTTTTCGCACAAGCTTAGGAATGAGGTTGTTGTGTTTGCTTGATATATAGCTGACTAGTTAAACGAGGTATGTTCTTAAAGATGAAATTTAGTATTCGATTCTCGTTTCAACTGTTCTGTATTAAAATATCAAATGATTGTATGGAACAACCGTTTTTGGAACAAGGTCCTTAACGAGCCTTGCGGTAGGAATTGACTGGTAGAAATCGTCACGTAAGGAAAAAGCGCTATGCCCCCTCCATGCGACTTTCTCTCTCTTTCTATTATAAGTATATGAGGAGTAAAGAACTTCGTTCCTGACGGGAGTCCCCCCACCGCACACAAATTCGAATACTGAATGGTACTCCTTCAATACGTCCCTCGTTAATTTTAATACCTACTAATTTTGATACGAGAATACTTTTATTATCAAATATATAAAATAAACTTCCTTACGTTAGGTTTCTCTCTCTTCAGTGAAACCCGTACAGTAAATAGTGAAGAGATCACGCGTAATGGACTTTATCTGGTACAAGATAAATGCATTACAGGTACGCATCTCGCCCCGTTAGATGTCTAACCGATCTTCTAATTAAGATCGATGTCTCGGATATTCTTGTTACCGAGTTCGATACCGATGCTAACAAGACCTAGCTAGGTATCTTACGTTGATCTTAGAGATTAGTTAAAGATACTGCGTTGTGCTACATATGAGTTGTTATAGAGATAAGCTCGTACACATATAGGGCTTACTTGTGACCCGCATGCATGCAAGACAACTCACTAATGGAGTCTGTAGGTAATTAGTCTCCGATAGATGTCACAAACTCTCATAAACCCAGTTTCGACCCCAAGTGTTGCAAATAAGCTCTAGGCTGTAGGGTCTAAGCTCTATTTTTAAGAAATAGGTCGAAATACCTGACACCCTGTACATCATAACGCAAATAATTTCACATAAAGGATATTGTATTCCATATAATTTCAGTTCTTAATTCCTAATTGTTAACATGGAAGCAAGTTTTAGGTACAGCTTCAAGTTTTCATGTCGATCGGGGAGGAACACGCCAATTAACTTCTACCAATTAATTTGAGTGTAGTGGAGTTTTACCGGGAAATATAGGTTAGCTGCTAGCTAGGTTAGCCGATAAAAACTCGATTTTAATGAGATGTTAAAACCATCCACGTTATTAGAGAATGGATGAGCATGATAGGTAGGTAGGTACGCTGAATTGTGTGAACTGCTGGCACAGATCTTTGTATGACGTTATTTTGTTTTAGAAAAATAATCTATGGTGTTTCAGTCGTATCAAGTTTTATAGAAAAAAAATCTATGATTACCATTACCTACGTACAAATTATATGAGTAAGTAAGTACCTACCTACCCACTACTGGCAAGCACCTCTAACTAAAGTCTAAAAAAAAAGAAAAAATAATTTGAAGTTGGTTTTAGGTAGGTACCGTATATGATAAAGTAGTTAGGTATATGAGATTTTATTTATTATGTTTAAATTACATAATTAAAGGACTATCTTTAAACTGACTGGTAAATATTGTGACGAAATGATCCTTGTTCATCATAATTTCATTACATAGTACTTACAACCTTTCATCACTGGCCATTTCTGCTTCCAAATTCCAATTTTAATTTAGAAAGTCGCACATCGCTCGCACATATTCTTAATTTAAAATAATGTTCTTGCATTTTCATTAATTCCGATACCGTCAACCATAGCGTATTACAACACAAGTATTCAAGTATTGAATACTTTATTGTGATCAAAAATTGTGGTAACTTGTAACTTATTCTTGTAGGTAACAATACCCCGGTCATGAGTTTTTTTGACGTATAGTATCGTTGAATTGAAAATATACGTTTGTTACACAATGTTTATAAATATAAATTAAATAATTAATTTCTCTGTATTTTTTAAAAAGTGCAAATTGTATAAAATTTCATCAAAATGTACTGCTGTATTGACTGCTGTATTTTAGATTCAAAATATGCTTACATTAACGAAACTATACTACGTCAAAAAAACTCATGATCGGGGTACAGTTTTATGCTTAAACAGTGTAACAGTTTAAACAATTTATCTAGGTAGGTACTACAATTTATCTATTCCTCTCCTCAAGTTGTTTTACTTATCACGTTGTTACTGGAGGCTCCCACAGAGCTGAGGACAGAGAGGGAGCTACTCCGAGAATATACAATGAATAAAGTCGATCGAACACTGTCTCCGCTAGATGTCACGCACCGAACGTTCGCATAATGGATGCCCCTCGTTACTCCGCGTAAATTAAACTTCGATTAGGTAGGCCCCCGGGTTGTTCGTAAAACAAACACGTCACGACCACGGGGGCTGTGTTACGTTTCCCGTGGCATGGTGGTTTATTATTCGTTCTTTCAGTTTTTTACAATACAGGACAGAATTCATTGGGCTAACGTTTTTCAAAAAATGTTATTTATGAATAGCTGACAAGCCTGTCTGCGAACGTTCGAGGGAGAATCTCACCGTGACATTCTCCCTCGAACGTTCGCAAACAAATTGACAGTTCTCGCGGTGATATCATGCGGTGAGTCGGTACAGAATAGATAGGCAGTAAACGTACTCATAGATTATTATATTAGTTATGATACTTATTATGCAATTATTCAATAACTAGGTAGCCGTAAGTCCGTTGGGATTTCCCCTCGGTAACATCTCAGGAACTATGATGAATTTCCAAAATTCTTTCTTAGTTCATTTATGTTACCTAAAGAGCAATAATAATAATATCTATTATAGAGCTCCTGTGCAAAATTTCATGATACCTATTAATTTAAAATAAAATATTTTCAAATATTTTATTTTAAAGGTGGGTCTAAACCTTTAAAATAAAATATTTGAAAATATTTTATTTTAAATTAATAGGTATATTATTTTATTATATTATCATAAATCAGAAACTAGTCAAGCATTCGTTCTTTACGAAACGAACTTATTGAATCGTACACTTTTTCCGACGTGATTTAAGAGGAACTTCTGCAAGAAGAGGTTGTCATGTTAAATGTGCACATTATTTTTGTGCTCATCTGAGGATGAAAGGAGATGAGAGTTACGTGTTATTTTCATCTTTTTCGTGCATTTTATGAGTCATGTGGGGTGGGTAATCTTTTATCGCTGTGTTATGAGGATGCCATGGATATTTTAGTAGGATCTATTAGGATTCGTGCAATTGTTCTTTTGTAGCCAAATCTGTGCACATTTTAACATTTATTGTAGCATTTGTAGCCTCATTATCAGTACCATAACCGCTGGTAAACAATAAAAAAAACGAATTTAAACTACAACTTTTAAATTTGGGTTTTTAATGCTGTTCTACTTACAAACGTGCATAACCTATTAAATCCATATCTACTGATATTATAAAGAGGTAAATATTATAATTTTTTATGTGTAAGGTAATGTCAAAACTACTGATCCGATTCTGTAAATTATTTCACTAATAAAGCTATACTATTTCTGAATGACAAAGGGACGAAGTCGCGGGCAAAGTACTAGTCGGTACTAAATAAGTTAGTTATATAAGATATGCTCAAACCGTTCTTAAATTTTGGAATATCTTTATACAATTGATCGGCAGCATCATAAATTGAATTCGGATAGGCACCTAACCCAGATTAAAATTTTGTATCACAACACAATTATTAAATGAGTAGGTACCGTACCTACATATTATTATATTACTGCCGCGAGACGAGCAAAACCACGGTTAATAAAAACGCAAGAAATGTTTCATAACAATACGAGAATACAAGATTATTTCGTACGCAGCAGGTATTCGAGCGGTTACGACCGCCGCGGAGGGTTGAGTGCCGAAAAAGTTACGCCCGGGTACTCCGCTAATTGGATTGTTTCGCTGGAAGGTACGCGGGTTAATATGTAATAGGCATACGTGGAAACGCTTATAACAAATTCTTTCTAAGCTATATTTTAGTATTTTGTTTTGAGAATGAAAATCAGGAGTGTGAGATTTTGAAATAATTTTAGGGTAAAATGGAACTAATGAAAAATAAAGAAAAGTGGTTAAAGGAATTATAAGCTCAAAGAATATTTTTTTTGTCTATTATAAATCTACGTTAGATCAAATAATTTTAAAAAATCTGTCTTTTTTAAATTTCAATATCATATCTTACATATTAATTTGCACTGTATAGTTATTGCGGGGACGTCAAGGCAAAAAAAAACGGGCACTGCAATGCATGCCACATGGGCACAGCTAGAGTAGATAGAAACTAAGTACATACCCTTAATAGAGTAAGGGATTACTTAAAGGGTATCATTTAAGCTATCACCAATTTAATTAGTTTTGTGTTTCTTAAATAATAGGGTTTGTCCTCAAAATAGTAGATCTGTCACCAAAATGTAGTCACCAAACAATGCAAAATCAGTTCCACAATAAATCACCTAAAATCCTGAGATATAAGGTCCTAATAAGTATTTAATTATTATTATTACTTATTGCTGTAGATTTAAAAAGGAAGGAAGGTGGTCGACGGAGCCCCGCTACGCCGGGCTCCTATTTCTGTCTGCAAGGTTAAAAGTAACCTAACACGAAGGGGTTGACGGGGGCTTCGTTCGCTCGCTTTGCTCGCTCACTGAAGCCCCCGTCAACCCCTTCGAACCTAACCTGTCCGTGTCGGGGTGCCCAAGTTCCCGAGCTCGCTTCGCTCGCTCTTGGATCCTAATGTTATTTTTATGCTAACCGATAAAATTATGGAACTGATCTATTTATTAGGTGACAGATCTATCATTTTGATGATAGAACAAATTTTTTGAGCATAGAACTTCTATTTGGGGTATAGAAAAAAGTGATCAAACTATAATTTAAGTTACATATTTACATTAACTTCATGATTTATACTTAGAGACCGTTTTAATTAAAATGATGACTAATATATTTCTTGGGAACAGATATATTAATTAGGGTATCGCAGATTGGTGACCAATCTAAACTTAGATGACAGAAAATATAGTTCCCTTACTTAAATGACAAATTCTATAGTTAACAAAACTATAATGCCCTAATAACACAACACGCACATTATTGCTTTCGCTATTCAACTAGTCACTTATTTAACCATATAATGTAAAGACATCCATAAAGTTATTACATTAAGAGCTATATTTCTATATAATCACATGAGATTACCTCAGCGAGGATGTAAGCGAGGCTATAAAAACGTCGTAAATTTCCCGCCCATAGTGTTTCTGTCAGTTAGCTAAAACGACCTACGGAACGCAGTAAAATTTTAAAATTACTCTAATGGAATATTTTATGACTTGTTTGGAGGACGCTTGTTCCATTAAGCCGATAACGGGTAAGTATTTTATTGCTAAACATTTAATAAGAGAAATAAAAGTTAGAGTTATACCTACTACTGATCATTTGTCTAAAATTGATATTTTTAATTAATCACCCCTTTTATAGGATATAGTATCCAACACAAAAAGCTATACTAAGAAAACTATCAAAAACCGGAGAATATTATCATTTATCCAGTAAAATGCAACAATCACATTAATTTCACCATAACGCTACGAAATGGCTACGTCGTAGCGGTCGTAGCAGTCTACGACTTTTTGTCGCATCGCATTTTTTTCTCCATCTGTTCATAAAATGACTGCCTCTTCCCACAAAAGGGAGCCATTATCAATATTAAAGTGCAATCCAACGTAACCTTCGTAAATATGAAGCGCAGTCGTAACTAAGGAATGCAATCTCGTACGAGATTTTCGCCTAGCGAGATCTCGCGAGACTCAAAACCCAGTCTCGCGAGATCTCGCAAATTACGGGATCTCGCGAGATTGAGAGAATCGCAATTAAAACATATGCAAATGCTGGTTTTAAGAACTAGTAATTGACATGATATGTAATTAAATAGAAACTGCGTTGCTTAGTTATAAAAATAATGTAAGTTTTATTTTAAAAATCAACAGAGTACTTATTATTTTGTCTCTAACTCTAATAACATTTGTTTATGTCTATAATTATTATACCTACTGTAGATAATCAGTTCAAATTCTTACAATGTTGGTAACAAAACAATAATTATCTATATTTAGTCCTTTGTAAATTATTACTTTAGTTTCAATAATTAAGAGTAATAGGAACATTACTTATGGTAAATAAATACAACAAAACAAAAACTTAACTTCACAAGTTGTTAAATAAATGTTGTGAGATCGTATTAATCAAATAAAAAAAGTTTAAAGTAGAAGTCAGATGAAGTTATCAAGGTACGGAAAGGCAAGTTAGTTTGTCTAAAAATGGCTTCTCAAAAAACACATCATGTCGAGAGTATCATCTGACAGACGACTTCTGATTTTGCATGCCAAAGGCGCGGCCGCACGGCCGGCCAGGATTCAGTTCGCGCGCAGCCGCGCTATGAAATACACGTCGTCACGCTGCATTTGTCGATCTCGTTATCTCGCGAGATCTCGTACGAAATTTGACGAGATACAATCTCGTAAAATATGGCCGGGATCTCGCGAGATCGGGATCTCGGCGAGACGAGATTGCATTCCCTAGTCGTAACGGAGTGAAGTGATCCTTTCATAAAATATTAGCTTTGTGCGAAGGTAATCCCACTAATGGGCCCCGGTTGGGGCGCCGCGCGAGGCTAATTACTAAAATAGCCTACGCTCCACTTTAGCTTAACTGGGAGGACATGAGCATCGCGGAATTATAATGCAGTAATATTGTGTGTAGTGTGTGAGTTTTGGAAAATAATGTATGTACCTACCTATGTGGCGTAAATCCTTCAAAGTCTGATTTATTATGATGGTATGAAATCAGTTTTATACCTAGGTTAGCAAACCTCATGTACTCACAGGGACCAGTAAACTTAAAAATTGTAGCTGTAATTATTTTTACTGGCAACGTTGGGTTTGATCTAAGTTGAAAAAAAATACAATACTTATTTCTTTATTTATTTTCACTTTGTTATTCATGTACTTATTAGTTATACTTTTTATTTTCAAATTACACCCAAGTATAATATTTTTTTTCTCGTCCCGTAAAACAAAAACATTTCAAAAAGAACTCATTAATATTTTTTTGTGAAAACAGATGTAGCTGAAAGAAAATCATTTCAGATTTCAGCATTGTCCTTAGTTATTACTTCTGCCCATTCATTCATTTTCTATCATTGTAAATTAAAGAGCAAATCCCTGTGATTATAATCAGACCTGATTGATGAAGCAATCTATAGCTATACATTGCCGACTCAATCAAGTCTTAAAAATTACTCCCCGCAAGATTTTAATACTTTAATCTTGGCAAAAATACAAATCTGGGCTGGATTATAAGGGGGGAATATAGAAAACTGAAATGTTGTTTTATTAAAATAGGTGATCTGTGAAATCCAAAATGGTATTATCATAACTTTTCTTTGTTTTCGAGATAATATTTTTGTCTTGTTGTGTTGTGAGTATAGTTTGTATAAAACCTAGCTGCTAAGTAGGTACGAGTCGGACTCACGCACTAAGGATTCGGCGTTGTATGAGGATGGGGACCTCCTTTGGTTTTTTACTTTTTATTGTTATTATTATTCGCCATGATAGCGGCCATACTTATTCGAATTCAGTGTTTTTTTTTTAGGAACCATAAAAAAACACAATAAGATTAATTGAACTTAAACATATCCCACCATTTATGCTGAAAGCTAGATATTGAAATAACCAAATCCAACTTCATCACAAAACATTTGTTAGGTACATTAAAAAAAAAATTCAATATCCCCAAACAGCCCCAAAGGCAATTCAAATGAGTTTTACTTTCCCGTCATAAAAACGAAAGATATCTACTTAATACTTTCTAAATCGAACCGAAAATAATAAAAGTTGTACCTACCTACTACTCGTTAATCTTCTTAGGATAAAACGAACGTTACGCAACTTTTAAACAGGCCCTTTGTAATTATATACAGAAGTTCTTACACCCTAAACTTTAGTAGGTAAGACAAGTTTGGGCCAATGTAAGCTAAGTTCGGTAGGAATGAGTCGGCGGAACCGGCGAACTTGAACAACTTGGCTGTGTAGTTTGAAAATTGCCTAAATTTAATTATTGTGTACAAAAGCAGTGTATTTACTACACAGAGAACTGAGGTTAATCGGACAATAATGTATTATGTAAATAGTATCTGTAGACACGCTAGGCATGTATTTCGTATAGTCAGTGACGGTGACGGGTCAAGCTTTGTGTGGAGACTGCACATCATTTTACTTCTCACGGTGAATAATAAAATTTTATTAGATCTACTTCGAAATAATTTACGTAGACCTAGGTATATTTTGTTATTTTTATGTATGTCCGTATGGATTGAGGAGCCACTTTCCGTAGCTTAATGAAATTAATATACTTATTTAGTAGTAAGTTTAAAAATATTGTAGGCTCAATCCTCGAATTTGTAGTATAATAGTTCAATAGTTATATGAACATAAAGGTGGCTCCTCAATCCAAATGTTTGGATTGAGGAGCCACGTGGAAACACGGAAAGTATACAATGAATATTTTTGAAAATATTGTATCATTTAGTAGCCATTATGTAGAATGCCTACTAAAAATCTGATTCCAGTACTGTTGATATTCAAAAATGTACAATACTTTTAATGTGGCTCCTCAATCCAGATAGATGAGAGCGTGAATTTCCATAAAAGCAATTGGTAAATTTAAATTCCACTCCAAAAACATTTAGAAGTAAGTGTGTTAGAATTTGTAGTGTATGGACAAAGTAGTAAAACTGTGTGAATTTAGTACATTAACGCATTTTATTTGGCTCCTCAATCCTGACGTTACTGTATTGAGAAGATACTTGAGTTACCTGAGATCACAACGGAATAAAAAAAACAAAGACACTAACATTTAGTATAAATTTCTACTAAATATATATGCACAGATCAACATTGTATGTATTCTATATCTGATAAACAAATAACTTTTCGATATTCCTTAAGAATTCGCCATTTAGGGGAACCATGTTATATGAATGAAACCAGGATAACCAGTTTTAAATTTTTTTTTTTACAAATCAAAATATCGGAGTACAGAGATACTTCATAATATATCGCACGCTTAATCCAATACTGTCACTATCCAAAATTTTGCCAAATCGAGTTGTTAATGCCATCTTTTGGGAAACGTAGAACTACGCGTAATCATGCTTACACTGGTTTAAAAGTAACAAAAATCCCAGCTAGATGGCAGTGGTCCGCTTCGTCACTAAACAAAATATTCCCTTCCCCTCGGAGCAACACTGACCTTCAACAAAATAGTACGTGTCGTCAAGGACAAAATTGACAATTTTTAAGCGCAAAAGTGACATTTTAGTGATTAATCCAGTTTTCCAGTCATATTGTTGGTAAGTTATGTATTATTTTAATTGAAATAATGTCATTTTGCGTTTAGGTTCATATTTGCACTAAGTTTTTCTCATAATTAGATCATTAGTTTGACGCCATAATGTCATTTTTTGCTTAGTGTCACGTTTGCATTAAAGTTGCTTCATTATTAGTCCAATATTTTGACGTCATACTGACACTTTTAGTTTAGTGTCAGTTTGGCTTTAAAATCATAAATTATTTATTATTTTTTCGTTATAGCTTAACCGTCACATTGCTTATAATGTCATTTTTGCTGTCATTATTTTATTATAAAACTGTAATAAACACGTTGGTAAAATGTTTTATTTAATAAAGTGTCAGTTTGTTGTCAGCGTTATGGCAATAATTTACGCAGTGTCTATTTATCGTTTCTTACAAAATCATACCTTAGCTGCCGCCACAACATGACGCTGGCAGAATAGTCGTCATCGCACAGTTGCCAAAAAAAGGTCGTACCATGTATTGAAAGCTCGTGTAGATTTGTGTGGTTGGTACACTTTTGGAATTCAGTTGGGGCATGAGCAAGCATCGGAGAGGATAATTTGCAATAATAGTTCAGACACTGGACGGCACATTGAATTTTGATTTTATCTGATCAAACGGCTAAGTCAATGATAAGTGCTGCTGTGTCACTTTGGCACCAGTGTTTCTACAGGAACTATAAATGTTGCGTTCTCTACTAGGTACTAGACACACGTGATACATTATTAGCTTATGGCTACGTATGGCTACGTTCATTTTTACACCATGACACTTACCTAAGATTTATATCTAAAATTGGTAATTAACGTTAGGGATTAAGGGCGGGTTGCTTCAAACCATCTGTATTCGTAAGTCAGTACGTAATCGTTAAGTCAGTATGAAATTGTCGTACAAGCCGCCATATTTGACGGTTACAGATACGTAACTGTAAGTTGAAACAACATGGCCTTAGTTGTGTACTGTAGTAAGATTTAAAAATATTGTTTCGGACGGCACGATTGGCGCAGTGTTTAAGCGATCGACTGCTGTGCTGCGTGTTGCGGGTTCGATTCCCGCACGCAACAAATATTTGTATGACCTACAAGTAGTTGTTCGGGTCTGGCTGTTTGTGTATGTGAGTTGTGTATGTGGTTGCCGCTTTTACAGGTCAGTAAATGTACCAACTTGTATTAACAGTTGTACTATTTATTGGTACATTAGACTGACCTGTAAAAGCGGCAAGCGGCAATATTTTTTATTGTGTATGTACAAAGAACGCCATTTAGGATACATGGTTTCATTTAATGTGATAACCTAATCGCCACCCTGTATAGATGAAGATGTTGATTTTTTGAATACTTTTTGTTTGCATTAAGTAATGTAAACTAACAGAATTTAATTTTTATGTTTTATGAACTACCTGAACCTACTGCAAAAAGTTAAGTTGTACCTACTTACTATAAGCCCAGCGAAAGTGCTGCCACCAAGTGTGAAGTCGCGCCTTTTCTTTAAATATTCTTTATGTCGAATGGGCGAACATATGGAAATCAAGAAATTTAGTAAAAATAAAATAAATAAGACCTTTTCAAGCACTAATAAGTATCGGACTGTGATAATAACTGTTGTGAAGTGCACTGTTTCACATCGTATCCATTCTGGGACCCGATTTCTTGCAGCGCGGTTATAATTGGTGAGTCAAATTATGGCACATATTGGTGCTGATTCTGTTGAACATCGCACTAAACTAATTTTAATCACACCATAATATCTCTTTCTTACAATTACCACAGAAAAAAGACAAAAAATATTTAGAACTGTCAAATTAGTCTACGCTCTTGTCATTTTCGGGAAAATAGTCGCGACCTTTTGCGATTACGACTAAATTGACATTAAAACTATTCAAGTGGACTAATTTGACAGGATTAAATATCTGCCATCCCTCTCTCATGTTTTTCATTAGAAAGACATTATTACGACTAAATTAGTTTAGTTCGTAAATGGATTTAAGATACCATGTTACTTCGAAGGAATTAATGTTTACAAATAACCCTTTCAATTGGCATCATAATAATACAGGATGTTCATTTTTTCACATTTAGTCGGTTCGAATCCCAGACGAAGCAAGCAACTTTTTAAAAATCTTTGAATTTTTGAATCAGGTATTAGTAAATTGAATCTTTGAATTAGGTATTAGTTAATATTAAAAATAAAGTGAAGTCTCCATGAATCAAAAATTCCTATCTCTCAAATATTTAAAGCACTTTTCCTCCATGTGGCATAGCTGTGGCCACCCTGTATAGTGTTTTAGTTTAAGTGCTATAGTGTTGAGTGACGATTAACAGTGTTAGATTGAGGGTGTCCGGAATTTTCAATGTGTGGGAGATCTTTAAATTCACAAGGAGCGCTTGTGATTGTGTCGAAAAATGTTCTAAAAGGGGCAACAGTTGTTCCTGTACTAATTTGCTATGATGGCATATCTCCTTGTTTCTATTATCTGAGGTTACACCTAAATGTTAAGTCAGTCGCCGCCTTTAGGGGATTTGGGATTATAAAGGAATCATAGCAAGACACATTTTCAATATGAAAAAAATAATTTATTATCAGATTAAAGTAAAAAAAAAGTATTACTCATTGTTTTCAAAATGAGAACTTATAAAATAACTATACATATCACCTTCACGAAAACAGACAAGGTACTTAGGTACAGAGATAGTCTCAGGTAATAGTAGGTACAGGTATAGGTACAAACGGATATGTATATAACTTTATAATAATACAGGTATTGCCTTTCACACACAGGTTCGCAAATTAATTATAAATGTGATGATATTATTTATTTTATTTTTTACCAAAAAGTGTTTATATAGACAGCGGAAGGATTGACACCAGCGCCTCTACCGGTCGATAACGAACTTCAAATTAGTAGTCACTCACAGTCACTCATATGATAGTAATGTTCGTGAATACGGGGAACAATTTATTTTTACCTAGAATAATAATTCTAAGGGCTTGAAACAAGAGGTAGGTATTTTACACTAAAGCCTGTCACAGACGTAGCTATAAATAATATATATTAATATGAATCATAGCAAGGCATATTACGACATATTTTTTATATAAATTTTCGAGTGACCACACACGCAGCTATATATTTCTATGACGTCACCAATACATTATACCGATATATTAATATATATTATAGCTGCGTTTGTGACGGGCTCAATACATTTAAGGCGCATTTTTGACATGTCTAATATTGTCTATACGCAAATTATGCGATCAGTAGAAGCGCTGACACTAATCAAATCGCTACATACAAATATTTTTTTCTATAGCAACAACGTTATACGCCAGTTTTACTATGTACCTTATTGAATAACGAACACTGGTGCCAATATCAGAACTACGATATAGAAAGCTGTTAAAACACTTATAGACCGCTACACACGTAGCATACATACATTTATTATACAGTATGAGTTTTTTTAACAAGGAACTTTATAATAGCTGCTTTAATCGTTAGAGATTTGCACTTCATGGGTTTTTATATGATTATTATAATTATATTATTTTTCTCGATAATACCAAAAACCCCTTTTAAAAAACTCATTAATCATAATAATATTATGTCGACATTTTATATCGTAAGTCTTGCTACAATTAATTTATATTTATAAAATAGTTACCTACGTGTACGTGTGTGACGAGCTTTAGCCATGTGTGCGATTGGCGTTACGAAAATACCAAACACGAAACTCCAAATACTCCATCACGCTATTTCTAACAACTGTTATAAAAAGCGGATATCAAAACACGCAATGGAATGTTAATACATCGAACATTTCGTGTTTGGCGACTTCGCTATATTATAAAATCGATGAGTATTATATTTGTGAAGATGTGCTGATTTCGTTGCATACAGACTCAACTATGGTTAAAGTAGATATTGCTGTATTGTACTAACAGGCAGAGCGAGAAAGAGACAATGGTTTAGAGTTGTCAAAGGGTCGCTCAGTTTGTTCGGAGCTCCGGCTAAAACGTGGACAAGTTGTACAGTTGAAAGTGTTTTTACCAAAAAAATATAATTTATTTAATTCTTTATGCACAAGTAAAAACACTGTACAAAGGCGGACTTAATGCCTTAGGCATTAATTCTGAAAACATTATTTTTACAACCATCGTTGCAGGAAATTCTATGTAAAAAATATCTAAAAAACGTTTATATTCTACAAAGCACCACCATTTTTGGGTTACCGACCGTGTTATTTATGATTCATAAACAATAATGAGGTTCAGTTTATTCCACTGTCTAACCTGCCACCCTGTATATGTGGAAAAAAGAAACTACTTGGTAAGGTAAGGTATAAGATCATAATTATTATTTTAATTACGTTTTTAAAAACAAAACATTTTTTTTCCTTATTAGGGTTTCGTACCAAAATGGTAAAAAAGGAACCCTTAAGGTGCGACTTCGTCTGTCTGTCTGTCTGTCTGTCTGTCTGTCACACCTGCTTATTTCAGCAACTACTTATGCTATCGACTTGAAATTTGGAACAGCTATAAAGAATGCTTGTTCAACTTTATTGCAAATGAAAAATGTCCAAAAATATTTTTATTTTCATTGCAAAAGGGGCCGGAGTGGGGGTCCGAAATTTTAAATTGGGGTTACTAGATCAAGTGACATATCATATGAAAGGGCTTGATCTACACATTTCAAAATATATTTTTATTTTATTTTATGTCTCACAGTTTTCTAAATATGAAGTTTTTTCAAAATCATCAAAATTCCTTCACAAACAAACTTAGTTGTGCGGTCCGGATTTTTTCACTTTATACGTCCAAAAATGATACGGAACCCTCGGTGCGCGAGTACGACTCGCACTTGGCCGGTTTTTTTTTTATTATAAAAACTAAAACCTCATTGTTGATATAATAATCTTAGTCATAAAATGACACGGGTCTGTAACCAATCAATGACGCGCTTTATGGGTTTAATTACTTAATAATACGAATTTTTTTACATAGAATTACCTGCAACGAGGGTTGCATAAGTAAATAAGTATTGTTTTAAGAATTATATTTTTAGGTAAAAATACTTTTAATCAAACAGTTCACGTTTTAGCCGAGTTTGAGCAATTCTTTTGATATGATAACCTTTCACGTGTTCTACAGTCCCACACTTATCTGTGAAATGTCAGTTTTGGAACATAATATCACTTAGAATTTAAGGTCGCTTTTAGTTTAAATTTTGTTTTTGTTACGTCGCCATCACTCATTTCACAGATTATAACGAAACAGATGAACAGTCGAACAATAGATGACATGCTGAAGTGTCTTAATTTGACAGTTTTTTTTTCATCTGTCCCTTTCTTGTTTTATCTACTAGTATTTAAAGACATAAATACCTAATTAAAATTTTATTCAGTCGGTGTACAACAGAATCAGGGCCATTATAATAAGTTTATATTTAGTCTTGATTTTTATTTGTTCAGTTTATCGAAGTCCCTTTTGTACCGGTAACTTCACTGCTAGAAGAAAGAATTATTATATCTAACTTTATACATTGTATCGTGTAATATCTGACTTTCAACAAGTTTTTAATACAGTGGCAGTAAAGATTTTCTATATAGCCGCTTTATATCACTGCCTAGCTGCCTAATGCTGCCACATTCCTACTTCTACGCGATTATACTGAACATATTGTGCATCGACAACGCAGCTTATATAATAAAATATCTTGACAGCTGTTGAGCTTTCAATTTATAAATAAATTTATAAAATTTAATTGACTATCACAATTATACGAGGCCTTTTTAAAACCTGAACTGATTTCAAATCACAATAACCAACATTCTAATAATATTTCACGATTTATCACAATCAAAATAGACACTTTGCTGCGGACGAAGTCCACTATCCGTAAAATGTTGACATCGACTGGGCAATGTTCACACATTTTTATCAAGTAATTATAATTTAGTATGACAATGCTGGCATCGCCCGGGTCACGCCCACATTGTACGTTTACTGGACTTTGCCCGCAACAGTTATAAAAATACAAATTATTGGATTTAATAAAATTAAATAAAACATCACAGATTCCCGCGCAACGCTTCTGCAAGAATTTGTATTTCAAAGTTTAACTTTTGAAATATTAAAAAAACTTCGTTAAGCTGTAAAATATTATGGCAAGTTTTAATAATTTAATAACATCAATGATTATTATGCATTTTAGCGATATCTTATAAAGTTATCTATAATTATACAATCAAATAATTACTTTCGTGGGTTCCCAACAGGGTATTAGAAAATATATTTACCAATACTGCGCGGGCCGCTAAAATTCCGCTTTCTGACGATCCTTGTTTGACCACTAACGATTAAGTGTACCATCATAAAAGAAGTATTGTGCCGTAGCTACCGACAAGCGTAGGAAATCTTTAGCTACATTGAAGATCCTTTCAAACTATACATAGGACCATTTATTGACTGTCACTCATACCTAATACAACTTCGTCATTATAAGGAATATGGGCATGATTAATATTAATTTCGTGTAATCAGACTTTGGTAGTATCTATGTAGTATCTATCTATACTTTAAGACTGAATTTTGAATTCCTTCTGCGCTGACGAACAGTCGCGCGTAATAAATAATCTCAACACGCAATTAAGCTACAATAACATTTAAAAAATTGATGACGTATGCGGAAGAGACTGAACGTGTCATGGCGCCGCATACGGTCTAGTGTAGCATTCCAATCGGTACTAACTAGAATGAACGACAATGTAGCGGCGACGTACGCACTGCTTGTGCAGACATTGGACGCTACATTGGCATTCCATTTATTTACTACTCTATGACGCAACCGTGACACATAGCAACATTGACATGCGCGTAAGCTGGTAATTTATTGCGCTCGCGACCGACGTAAGCGCAGAAGAAATTCCAACCAAAGGTTGATACAGTACGATGTACCATTGACCTTTGGCTTTAAACTGATTTAAAATACTGTATACACCATTCAAAAGTGCGTAAAATTTGTGATATTTAAGCCCGTCACAGACGTAGCTATAATATATATTAATATGAATTATAGCAACCTATATTACGACATATTTTCTATATAAATTTTCGAGTGACCACACACGCAGCTATATATTTCTATGACGTCACCAATACATTATACCGATATATTAATATATATTATAGCTACGTTTGTGACGGGCTTTATCGTAATATTAAGTTTATACAAAGAACTTGTTCACTTGCCGATAAAGTTTTGTATAAAGATTAGACAGAAATACTTAATAGACCTTGTGCCTTAGGCCTATGCGGCTTGACAGATGAATTCAACCTAATATAGTTTTAAAAAGGCTGGCCTAATACAAAACTCGTGGCTGTATCTCCGAATGGCCTTTCTACCTTTTGATCCAGGCTTTTAAGTTCGCCTGCGGGGTACTGTAGACCTTAAATATCCTACTTGATATCAGATTGTTCAAGCTAACCATTGCGTGTCATCCCACGCTGTACATCAACGCTATCCATAGCTGAGGCCGTATCTTGTAGCGACTTGAGGAGTATGTGTGGTAGCCACCGCTAGCAGTAAGGGGACGTCGTTCACGTCAATGTTCAGCGATTTGGTCAACGTCGCGATGTCGCAGAAGTCTGTCGACATCAACATGTCTGCTAACGTTTTTGATAGCACGCAGAATTCACGGAGTTTGCCTTCGAGGAAGGATAAACACTGGAAAAGAAATAAAAACATTGTAAGTATATTTTTTTTTAGATTGAGGCTAACGAAACTATTCTGTAGAATTATGAAGATAAAAAAATAGATAAAAAATTTAAAATATTGGTTTGTATAAATGTTTAAAGCGGCGGTATTTTTCTTTTTAAATCAACTTGCACTTTGCCCACAACTTCATCCGCGTAAACCACGGGGGCCACGGGTACTGTGCATTTTTTCGGGATAAAAAGTAGCCTATATCAGTCGGGGATAATGTAGCTTCCTAAGTGAAAGAATTTTCAGAATCGAATCAGTAGTTCCCGGAGATCACCTCATACATACAAACTTCTAAAAATCTTTACCTCTTCATAATTTTAGTTCTATAGATAATAATTACAATACATAATATTTAATCAAGAAGGACCGTTAAAAATGTTGATACAATTAGTTGCGCAGCAACATAAAAACAAAAACCTATTTTTTAAATTAATCGTTACCTAAAGCCCCGTATTCATGGTAATCAAATTATGCGCAACATTGTTGCAGCAACAAGTTCTGTGTTGCTAGAAACATGCTGCTGGCTATTGCCAACAACATGTTTCGAGCAAAGCAAAGCTGAAAACAACCCTTTCCTGGCCACTGAACACGTTGTATTCAACGTGTTCAGTGGCCAGGAAAAGGTTGTTTTCAGCAACATTTGATGTTGCTATCAACAATGTTGCTCAACATTTGTGTACCATGAATACGGGGCTTTACATATTAATAATTTTGTGTTTTTTTCATAAATTTCTTTTTATGCGGAGATGGCGAAATATAATAGTAACCTGTTGTGCGGGCACCCTGGCCTTCCACATGGCGGGCAAAGTATCCAACATGGCGCCCACCAGCGACGACATGCCGCCTGAGCCGCAGTCTCGGCCAATCACGCGCACTTCCCTAAGACAAGGCAAATAAGATCATTAGAGGTATTGTTTTCCCACTGGTATGAACCAATCACACGCACTTCCTTGGGACAAGGCAAATAAGATCATCAGGGCGTTTGTGCACTACAGACGTTTTCAATTTGTATTCGGTTTTAAACGGATTTTTAGCCAATAGGCCTGCAGAACAATCCCCACCACTTTTTGTTCTGCAGGCCTATTGGCTAAAAATCCGTTTAAAACCGAATACGAATTGAAAACATCTGTAGTGCACAAACGCCCTTAGAGGTGTTGTTTTCCCACTGGTATGAACCAATCACAAGCACTTCCCTGGGATAAGGCAAATAAAATGAACATTAGTAGGTATTACCTTATTGCTGGTATGAACATAGTAATGCTACAAAAGTTTCTCACAGCTAATGAATACCTTAAATATTTATTTTTTTAGAGGGTTCTCGCATTTTGTCACCTCTCTCGCTCGCAAAGAACCATAGTTTTGTAAATGTTAAATGAAATTCAAAAATGCATCTTGCACTTTTGAGTAATGTAATCAAATAGCGAACTACAAAATAATAATTATTAATTAAAATATTAAAAACTCAATTTTAACTCATTCAAGTTTAACTCATCTCAAAAACAGATCATAATAGTTTTTGAGGTGAATTTATTAGATAACTCAGTAAAAAATAATATTATTTTGTACTTCGCTATGTGCTTACATTTTTCAAAAATGTACTTTCTCATATAACATTCTTAAAAATACAATTCTTTGCGAGCGAGAGAGTTGACGAAATGCGACAGCCCAACGGAAAATGTATCACATAAAAATACTTAAAGGTAATGTTGTTTTAACATTTACATCATCACTGATTATAGCATAAGCATAGCATAATCGGCCTATAATGTTCCCATTGCTGGGACACAGGCCTCCTCTCTGTGAGAGGTAGTGGGCCGTAGTCCACCACGCGGGCCCACTGCGGGTTGGTGGACGTCACATGTCTTCGAATTTTTGGTTCTAGGACATGCCGGTTTCCTCACGATATTTTCCTTCACCGTTAAAGCAAGTGATAATTAATTTCTAATACACACATGACTTCGAAAAGTGAGTGGTGCGTGCCTCGGGATCGAACTCGAACCATTCGCCGTGGGAGGCACATGGTTAAACCACTAGGCTATCACTGCTACTGATTGTCTTGCATTATTACATAATACAGGGTTGTCTCTTCAAAGTAGCGATAATAGTTGTTTACCATGTGTTGACGTCTCCTATGATAGCGACGGCCTGCACGGGCGAGTCCGTGGTCTTGTTGATGTATGACGTCAGGTCCAAGTCGCGGCGCAACTCAGTCTCCCACGCAGTCGGCTTGGCGATCGTGCCTGCAATGAACATGGAACTTATTACATAACATATATATTTATGACAGTATTAGCTTTTACCCGCGGCTTCGCTCTCGTGGTTGTAAGGAAAAATAATGGATTTTTATCCCACAGGAACCGTGCATTTTTTCAGAAAAAAAGTATGCCTACCTCTCCGGTTCATTTATTTATTTAGAAAACCAACAGCGATACATATTTTATGTTACAGAGTATGTGTATTACAGTATAGTAAGGCTAATAATAGGTTTCCCTGTTTATCTAGGTTAAGTATAAGACATGCGAACGGACTACAAAGAGCAAGAAATATTTAAATTCAAAAGTTACAATATTAATTAATACCTATATAATTAAGCATAAACTATCTCTGTGCAAAAAGGGTTCCTAGTTAAAACTAGGAACCCTTTTTGCAACTCCATTTTTAGGGTTCCGTAGTAAACAACGGAACCCTAAAAATGGAGTTACTACCCTATGCCTCTGAGGTAGGTACATATAATTATTATAACGTTCGTGTCGGTTCAATTCGCGACCTTTCCGCGTGATGAGCTTATGAAGAAGATCTCCGTTAGAGTTGAAAACTAAACGATCAAACCCGACAAAAAATCGTAAGTAAAATCCGTGGAACAGTATGGACTTACCTTGTAAAATTAAATCAGGTACATAGTGATCGGTGACGGCGCCGAGCAGCGAGCCGTCGAAGCCCGCGCGCGCACACTCGCCCGCCGCCAGCGGCGCCACCGGGAACTCCACCACTTGCTTCACGTCCACCAACTTTCCCTTCTCCTTCTCCTTATTCAACCTCCTTTCAGCCCTTTTCGGTTCCACACATACTTCTTTAGACTTGATATTAACAACAACTGTATTCTCCTTGCGCTGCCTCACAAACGTCTTAGGCGACACTTCTCTCTCGGGAGTTAGCTCGACTACCGTCTCCTTAGCGTACTGCGGCTCCATCTGGCGCGGCATGTCGTTCATGTACTCCATCTCCGAGGCGTTGGTCGGCGTCTGCAGCATCGACTCCAGCATCTGACACTTGACGCAAGTCTCGCACCTCTCTTCTTGTATCGGCGGTACGATCGTCGGGTCAAACTGGAAGTTGTCCAACTTCAAATTCCCCGGTTTACCAATATAGTGCCTATCTAATATCTCTAAGTTTTTGCTCTTCATATAATTAGTGACTATCTGAGGGTACTTATCGAACTCGAACTTAAAACCGGAATGTTTGATTGGTTTGGAATGTTGAAGCGTTTGCCCGCAGCATTTTGACGGACTGTCGGCCCGTTTGTCCTGCACACAGCCTTCTTTCTTGCACGTTTCGGTCACCTGCTCTGGTACTTCTAGGGTTAAGGGTTCATTGTGGATTTTGGAAGACTTCTTCACTGATTTCCCGTCGGCTGACTTGTTTTTCAGCCCCACTAGTTTGTCGTTATCACCTAACACGAACACAACTTTCTTTTCATCTGTCTCGTTGTCGGAAAGCGACGAGTTAAGACTAGTATCCGAAGAGGCTTTCAACGACAGCATCATGGTTGGGTTTCTCTTGAGTTGACTGGTGACCGGTACGTCGCTTGTGGAACTAAAATCTACACCTGCAAACTCGGAGCTATTAGAGAGCTTTTGACCTAAGTTGGCGAGCGTGGACGATCTCTTGATGCTGACCTCGCTGGCCGCTAAAGTACTGACACTACTATCACTGTTCTGAGTATTCACTGACGGCACTGTTAAACTGTCCGCGTCGCACTGTCCCAGTTTATTCACGTGTGTGGCGGTCCTCCTGAGCCCGGTGCTCTCTGGCGCGACGCTTACGACTTTGCTTTCTTTGGGAGTGCAGTCTTGGAATTGGAAGTCGTTTCGTCTGACGTCACCGCAGCGCACGAAGTAAGTTAGGACGACGAGGAGTCTGTTGAGGAACTGGGTGTTGGTTGGTCCGCTGATGATGGTGCGGGCGGCGCGGGGGGGGAAGCCGATGCTCCCGCAGAGATCGCTGAGTTGCGCCCACATTGCGTTGTAAGGCTTGAAGGACTCTGTATCTTGCTGCCTCGACTGGTCGATGGTGTCGTAGGGACTCACGGTGGCCACCCAGCCCAGGTGGTAGGTAAGCACGTGGGTCAGAAGCGTGCTGATGAAACTGTAACGAGAGCGAGTCCTCGTTAGAATGTCGCGTGCGGTCACGACTATGCTAATCAGTGTTTGGTTCGGTCATTAACAGATCACGATTCACGATTAACAAAATCAAACATAACTGCATAATAGGAACATGTCGCATAATAAATATTATGTAGGTATAAGTAATTGAAAACGTAAACTTATTTAACTAAATAAAGTCTTCGAATGGACTCAGCGAAGTCAGCGAGTCAGCGAAAGGATATCGAATTGACTGTGGCAATTGTTTCAAAAACACAAATATGCAATATCGGTTTGATTGAATCGGTTTATTTAATTTGATAAAACGAATTAAGTTAATTAAAACTATCGAAATGATTCAACATTAAAAATTAAAATAATCAGATTAAACACATCTAATGAATATTCTATTAATTATATTTATATAAATCATTCGAAAACGTGTTCAAATCACCGCCAGTGTATTTTTACTTATGCGAACTCTTCCGCAGACCCATGTTGCACAACAATGTTGGGCCATTTGTACAGCGAACGTCAATCTATTAAAAAAACAACATCAGAAATCACGTGAGTATATAACACACGTAAACATTACGACGAAAATAGCTAAGTATCGTATATACCATCGAAAAACAAATAGACAGCATTTCCATTCACACTTTGTTTTATATAATTGACGGTGAGTAAACGCGTCAAATTGTGTACATAGTTTTTGTTGATTTTTTTTTATTTGTCGTTAATCGGTGGAGTTGGACGCGTTCCAGACGGCATACGGAGCGATAGTCACGTCTGGAGTCAGGATTGATATTATCGAACTTACATAAACGTCGCGTGGGTGCGATGCGGTCTGATATGAAAAATGACTAATGAAACGACTGTTTAGACTTGAAAAAAATGATGGCCAACTTATTTAAAGTATCGTGATTTTTTTTTGTCATTGTATTTGTGGAAGTAAGAATCTACTGCATTTTTGCGAGATGTAGTGCTTGAATTTTTTTGATTTTGTGTTTTATAATCCTAGAATGACTGATGTATACTCAGACCAGAGTGCATATCGCTTCTTTTTTTTCACAAAGGAAATAAAAATCGGGCTTCTAAACACTTCATTTGTAATCCAATTTATCCTTACTTATTTTACTTGTTGTTATTTTTTTTACTTGTTCTTTGGCGGAATTTGAGAAGGTGACACTTAATTATTTGCCCTCTATATCAGTATGATTTCTTTATTTATATTTAATAATAGTGGCAACAATGTTTTATTGGGTAGAACCGGTTCCATTCTAAATATTTAAATAAAATAAAATAAGTAAATAAAAATATTCTCAAAACATGAACCTTCTAGATAACGTTAAGCTTTCGCAATGACGCGAAACGACCTTATAGCGAGCAAGCATAACTTGCTACAATAATAACTACAAATATACAGCTCCTTATATCGAAAGCAAACACCTTTATTTTGTTTGTAAAACATTATATCACAGCTAACGCGATTGCGCGGGAGCTTTAGCAAAATCATGTGATAATGTCTCTACCCAGTAACCAGTTATCGTATGAACCATGAAATCAACGCCACGTACCTACATAAATCTTCTACGTACGACTGTAAAATATATAGTAAGTATATCTATCGCCTACACACATCACGTGAATTTTATAGGAAATAATAAAATATCAACACAAGATTTTAGGAATCCGCAAGAACGCTTGGCAGTTAGACGCGGAACTTTATGTGACATGGGTACCATTACAATTACTGTGTGTATCAGCATGTTGGCAATAATTAAAAAGCCAGTTGTTTTTTTTTGTGAAATATTAGTTGTAGTATTATACTTTTTGTATGCGATAGCTCTGACGCGATTGGTCACCGATTGGAGGTCTATAACCCCATAAGAGTACTTTGTACTTACCAACTTGTTAAAGAATAATCTTAGAGGAGACAGATTCCATCACTATTTAAACCAAGAGACCAAAATGTAAAAGGGAAGTAGGTAATTTATCACTAATGAGCACTTATTTTTACGTCAATTGTCTTTCATAACTTGCGCGGCAATTTAGAGACTTGAGCCAAATGTATTATTTGAGAAAACTAAATGTTGCTCATAATTAATAATCAGACAAATATAGCATCTACGTTTATATTATCATATAAACCTTACTCCTGAAAAAGGGGTAGGTACAAGTACAACCCGCGCAGATTCTCTCTCGCGCCTGTATTCAACTTTCCCTTGCACTGTATTGCCCTCTATTGGCAATGAGAGTGCAAGGGAAAGTTGAGTATAGATAGCAATAGAGGGAAAGTTGAGTATAGATTGCAATTTGCAGTCTATACTCAGAACACCCACTGGGGTGCCAGCGAGAGATGAATACCTAGAGGCGACGCCAATTTTAATCTCATTTTTTATCCGCACGGATAGTATTAATATTTTGTGAGTGCTGCCAAAAACACCTGCATATTAAAAATTGTGGCATTACGAAACGATACAGGTTTGAAACGAACCCCAGGAATTTCTTAGTGGGTGGCTCCTGTCATCACATTTTACGAACAGCCGATCCAGACTTTTTTATGCGTTTTGATGATGTATTTTTTCTCTGCACCCGATTTGTTGGAAGTATTTATTTATTTTATAAATCAACAGTTCCGCTAATGTGTATCAGTTTATTAATGTGCAATAAACGTTTGCTTTTTTCTTCACGACCGTTTAATAATTACATGGTGAAGTGTTAATCCCTTTTCTCAGTTCTTACAACAGGATGATTCATCATTTAGTAGTTTAATAGTGAAATTACATTTAGTGATCATTAATCTTCTAGGCAATAAATCCGAATCTTTTTTCGTACGGTAATGCCGGCTCACACTACAGCTTACTAAATACAATCAGTCTTAAACATATTTTCAACATCACTACATTTCTGTTTCTTCTCTGTTTGTAATTATTTATACGTTAATTAAAGCAACTACATGTAACAAACAATTTCAATCTTCAAGGTATGAGCAATAATGTGGATTATTTCATTTTTAATATTAATAACAAATGAAATATGTAAAAAAGTGAAAGTTGTAACCATGTTCCTTGATACTGCAAGTCAGTGACAATTTTACTTGCAGTGTCAAGTGGAAGGGCGTGCCATGTAATCGTAGTTGATCTATACCTACTACACAGAATATATTTTTACGGCTGTCGTACTAATCTCCTCTATTGTGCGAGTCCTAACATCATGTGATCGAGCTACTAAATCAAGATAAAAATAATTGTTGAAGACTGGGCAGCTATTTGGGCGTAGAAAGTGTTGGGTATGCTAAAACTAGAGTAATATATTCGTGCGTTGTATTAATTACATGCTCTCTATTTATAATTTGAAAAAATAGAAATACTGTCTCATCTCATGTTGTGTAACCTCTCCTGAGGTACTACTGAACGGATTTTGATGAAACTTAACACTAATATAGCTTATTATACATCATAACACATAAGCTACTTTTTATCCCAAAAACGCGGGCGAAGCCGCGGGCGAAGCTAGTACAGAATATATTTTTACTTTTTACGTTATTACATTATTAATATCAGTGTCGCCTATACAGGGTGAATTTTTCAAGTTGGCTTGGATGGCCAAATCCGAAACTATGTATAAGGAAATAGCGAAAACACTCAAAGGAGTCTCGGGGCCGATTTTGATTAAAAATAAAACTGCATCAATAGATTTTTGAAAAATCAATTTTCCTAGCCAGGAATCGAACCCATTGATTTTAGAAAAAAGATACATACGCTACGCTACTATTGCACTATTCGATAGTGTCGCTAATAAGGATCAAACTCTGGAAAGTAATGACATATGGAAAACTAAAGGAAAGTGTTGATTTTTAATAAACGAATTAATATTTTCAAGTATTCATTCATTACCGTAGAAAAATAATATAGTACATATTTTCTTAAAAATCAACACTTTTCTTTAGTTTGCTGTATGTCATTACTGCCCAGAATTTGATCCTTATTAGAGACACTATGGGATGTAATAATAATACACGGTGTGCTCTTTTTCAAAATCAATGGGTTCGATACTCGGCAAGGAAAATTAATTTTCGAAAAATGTAATGATGCAGTTTTATTTTTAAACAATCGGCCCCGAGACTCCTTTGAGTGTTTTCCGCAATTGCTTAAAGTTTCGGATTTGGCCATCCAAGCCGACTTAAAAAAATCACCGTTTATAGTACGAAAAGTGTTTTCGGGTACTCCTCAGTGGCGTGCAGTGCATATAGGCAAGTAGGCAGTGCCTACCTCATATAATTCAATAAAACTATTTTAACTGTTACTATTATATAAAATATATCAATCATGAATAATTATTGATATATAATTATGTATATTGATGTAGTAATAGTTAAAATGGTTTTATTGAACTTTAAGAGGTAGTCACTGCCTACTTGCCTATATGCAATGCACGCGCCTGGTACTCCTATAGTGCCCCATTCCCACAATCGATCGTTACAATTTACGATTGAGAAAGCAAACAGAATATCTACAGCTTTTCATTCATTTTACTTGCGCGTGGGTATGAGAATACAATAATATAATTTCGATTAGTGTTATCGTGCGAATATTTTGTCTAGTTTAAAATAGTAGTAGATAATGGGGCTAACAACCTAGACAAGAATAGTTTACGAATCATACTTTTTGTTTTGTCTATAGGTACTACGATTATTGCTAGGAATGATCCGCATTAACGTCTAAAACCTAGTTTTTCTAGGCGGTTTGATTAAGTTGACTAATGGACCAACTCGATGGAAAGTGGTACCGCCGCCTATGGTCATCTACAACACATATACCTTTCAAACCGGAACACAGCAATGCAGCAAAAATGTGTTTAGCCGTAATATTAAAATGTTTTATACTACAACTAGATGTGCCCCGCGGTTTTACCCCGTTGCTCGGCTCCTAATGGTCGTAGCGTGATGTTAAATAGCCTATACTATTTCTCATGAATCTGGCTATCACATACAAAAATATTTTTTCGAATCCGACTGGTAGTTTCAGAGACTATTTAATTTAATCATCGTTTACAAGCAAGGGGGTAAATTACGTAATAATACTACTTACAAATTAGTGGTCTTCGTGTCTCCCACAGACAGTACAGAGCAGAGGTCGGACAGCAGCGAGTCAGCGAGTTTGTTGGAGGCCCGCGCGTCGCCCGTGACTAGATTCAACCACACCGGTTGCAGGCGAAGCCCGTACACAAGGTCCGATAACCTACGGACGAAGGCGTTATTGTACATGGAATGCTGGTCTACTGTAGTGTTTTTTGAAGTGAAAAGACAAAAAACAACGTATATTTTTTCGTTAACGTTATGTTATTGTTATTACTATCCGTGCAGATAAAGATTGGGATTGAAAATGGCGTCGCCTCTATTCACCTGTCGCTCGCATCCTGGCGGGTGTGAGTATAGACAGCAATTACAATGTGCAAGCGTAAGTTAAATAAAAGCGACGTCATTTGTAATCCCGTTGTTTGTGAGATTTAATTATATTTAAATGTTTTAAATTGAACAATGGAAAGCACTGACGTCAGTCAGACTCAAGCAACCATATTGTGGAAAAAAAATTGTGGGGCTTCACAAGAATTGTCTGTGACTTTTTTAATTTTTAATTAAATTAATTTTTAGATCTTCGGCCGGTTGCAGCGAATAATCAAGGCATCGCGACACTACATCACACGTGTGTCACTCACCAGCTGGCCGCGTGTTCGGCCGCGCGGTACAACGTCGACACTCGGCCGCCAGTGGCGCCGGCCGCCAGCGTCGCCAGCCGCAGCCGACACACCAGCGCCTGCAGCTGCGGCGAGTGCTCCAGGCAGCGCCGCACTACGTCACTGTACAGATATTTTACAAGCTTTATGGTAACGGCTTTTGGCCAGGGCTAGCCCGTCCATATAGGCAATCTAGGCAACGGCCTAGGGCGCTCGAATTTGGGGGGCGGCATGGCGAGGGTACAGGACGGGCGAGTTACGGCGAGCTGACTTGCGCTTCTTCTGCATACAGCGCCAGCTCTAGACTACTACTACTACTCTAGACGACTACTATAGAGTACCCGTATATTAATACCTAGTGTACTTACACACAATCAGTGGGTATTCCCCGGGTATTATTATCATTATATTTTTTTAATAAATATTTCTTTGTTCGCCTAGGGCGCCGAGTTTGCTCGGGCCGGCGCTGCTTTTGGCCGCGTTTTCAATAATGTATCTGTCAGTTTTGCTTACTACAGATAGAATCTTGACTTTACTTCTACCTATACCTAGACCTACAGGGTGAATTTTTCAAGTGGGAGTGGATCGCTAAATCCGAAACTAAAAAATTGCGAAAAACACTTAAAGAAGTCTCGGAGCTGATTTTAATAAAAAACTTTTTTATTAAATTTTGGAAGTCGGTGGCAAAAAAAAGCAAACAAAAACCAAAGCCACCGACTTCCGAAACCAAAATTATTATTTTCTTTGTAGTGGATTTTTGAAGTCGGTTATTTTTTGTTAAAAAAGTTTTTTATTTTTCCCTTTTTAGTTCTTTATCCCGTGTTAGATTACTTTCACGAATTCGTTCAACAGTAAATCTTCTACGGAGTGTGTACATTTATGCATATAACTTCGTACATAGGAATGATTACATAATGTATTATATACTAAAACCTTCCTGAAAGTATGTAGATTACGTTAGTGAAACCCCCATCCAAATCGAATCAGTAGTTTTTGAGAAAATCGCGCACATACAAACATACATACATACATACATACATACATACATACTTACATACATACATACATACATACTTACATACATACATACGGGACGAATACAGAACCTCCTTTTTTGAAGTCGGTTAAAAACTAAAATTGCATCATTAGTTTTTTGAAATATTAATTAGCCAAGCCAGGAATCGACCCCTTGGTTTTGGAAAAAACATACCTACATACTGTATTATTGCACAGATTACATAGAGTAGGCTGTGACTGCATGCCGTCGTCCGAGCATTGCCGTATAGTTGTGCATCAACTATGCTCCTACTTGTGGTACTCCCACTTGAGTTTACTTTCAAACGCACCAGTGAAACTTGACTAGTGTCGTTGAATACGTAAAAATACCATATTATGCCATTATTAACTGTAAAAGCTCTTCAAGGGCTGCCCAAGGCTCTTAATTGACTTGCGTGACGTCATCGTAAGTAGGGAAAAATGGCACACCCGTTTTCATACTATTTAGTGAACATGTGGTATCTACTATCTAGCCTACTCTATATCTGCGTAGGGAAACGAGGTTATTAAAAAAATACTTTAGACAGCTTAGCTTCCAAAGTAACCAAATACCTACTCCTAAACACAATTTCCCACCGAGCGATTACTATCCGGATTTCACAATCCAACAACAATGGGAGACACTTCGAATGTAATGCAACTATGCTTATATAATTTAGCGGAATAAAAGACCAAAAAAGCATTGTTGTTTGTTATTGTATTTCCGGAAAATGCACGCAATAATCTTTGCACAATCAAGTAGCGATTTACCGCTAATAACATAAACAAAGTTAAATAGAGTCTGTCTAATTTAAGATCACACGCCTCTCCACTGCTTGTCACGTACGTTTGACTTATTTGTATAGAAAATATAGTGGAAGAGCGCAATTCTAGATAAGACAATCTTTACCTGCAACTCAACGTGTGTAGTGACAATCTATAATGTAAAACATTTGTATTGGTAGACACATTTGAGATTTTCCAAACATTGGCCAAACAAGACTCCGAAAGATTGGCGCAATATTGGACCAAAACTATTATCCTAACACATAATTTAGTCTCTCCGCTCACTCGAACTACATAATGATGATTACGCTGTTTCAAACAAAAAATCATAAACTAGGATATGTTCATAGTTCATATACCTACCACATGACCTTCTGACTCATCTTTCGTGAAGTTAAATATATAATATATTTAAGTCAGTATATAAATCCTTTCCCATGCCAAGGTTGCTATCTATTTATAATATTAGTTTTAGAATGCATATTAATCCTATACGTGCATTTGAGCTCTTTTGAGCGTCGTTTATGCTGCAGAAGCATGAGTAAGTAAAAAGATAAATATTATATTGATAAACTTACCTTACCTCCTAGCCTACTCTGCATTTTTTCAGGATAAAAAGTAGCTTATAGCACTCGGAGATAATGTAGCTTCCTATTAGTGAAAGAATTTTCAGAATCGGATCAGTAGTTTCGGAGATTACTTTATACAAACTTCCAAACTTTATATTAGCACCTAAAGAAAAATAATATTGTACTTACCAAAACTGTTGTAGGTAAGCCATTATGCTACCAAATTTTCAACAATGCAATAAAAAGATAATCGTATTTTATGAACTCTATCTAAATTATTAATATAGGTACAACAAAGGAACAACGCATTCCTAAACCATATTTTGAACTGATGAGCTAGACGCGCCTTGAATCGTACAATGAACAAGAACTAGAACATGGCTAATAATGACGTTGCATTTGTACACAATAGCCTATTTAGGCCATACATCAAGGCTACGTATTGCAATACAACAGTAGTCTTGTGTCAAAAAAAAAAGTTTTCATGAACTTCAGCGAAAGTTCATGGCAATATGAAATGTTTTAAACGGCTCTAGGTACTTAAACCACCCGTATTTTATTTCCAGCTTAATTTTTAATTTTTAAAAACTATATCCGATGAATTGGAAAATTCCGTTTAACATGTCTTTTTATACATGAAGTCATGTTAAACGACCGTTTTCTTGCCGGTGAACTTGGCCCTAAATTAAATCAAACATAGGTCCCTACGTGCGGGAGGCAAAGGACTAAATGTGAACAAAGAAAGAGTAACTTCACTTACATTTGCGTGGAATCATTGACGCTGATCAAAAGCGCTAGGCCGAGCTTGTTCTTCCTGTGCACCATCGCTGACCCCGTGCTGGCTATGCTCTCGCTGGTACCGCTCGTCGTGCTGTTGCTGTATATCTATTGACAAAAATAATTATAATTATGATAATAATATGGTGAGTACGACTATGCTTCCTTAAAAATTCTAGCAATCAGCGTGGAAGATATTTACAAACAGAAGAAATAAATGCTTACGATTAACCCTTTCGATCATAAAAATGTGTTCTTTTTAGGGTTCCGTACCTCAAAAGGAAAAACGGAACCCTTATAGGATCACTTTGTTGTCCGCGACCATAAGTGGAGCCATGTGCTCATAGATGGCGCCACTAGAAGTATGCAGTAGCGCCATCTATGATCATTTAGCGGAACCCTTAGGGAGCGAGGCATACTCGCACTTGTCCGGTTTTTTTTTCATATTTAGTTGGCCGATTCCAAGATGAAGAAAGCAACTTATTAAAAATCTTTGAATGTAGTATTACTTAGTTTTAAAAATAAAGTGAAGTCCCCATGAAGCAAAACTTCCCTTCTCAAATATTTTAAGTACTTTCCCTCCATGTGGCATAGCCGACAGCCGTGGGATACCCCGTATATTTACTGCTGCGTACTGTAAATATTTGTCTCTAATAAAATCACACAATCGTTCTTCATTTGCGAGATATAACCAAAAATGAAAGTCAACAGCCTGTATTTGAATATTCATTTAGTAAGTCACTGTATGCAAATGCAAGAAGCACGTGATGCATTGCCAACGTTTCCGTTCGGGCAATTAATGGCTTAATTGTTAAGTCGTCCTAATTATTCAACTAACACATAGGAAAGCTTATCTACTAGGCCAATTAATTCGTTCTATATTGTATGATTGATTTAGTTCTATGAATCACTTTAGGAAACACGAATAGGGGTGTTATATTATAACTTATACAAAAGTCGATACAACAGTGACTTAATTGGGAAATCCATGATACTAATTCTAATTCATCCTTACTAATGTTTCAAATTGTTTTATATCGTAAGACTTTTGCCCGCCACTCCGTCCGCGTGAACTACAGCGGAATGACCAGTTTAAATAACCTCCGTGGTGTAGAGTGGCTAGTACTACCAAGAGGTCAAGCTGTATCTGAGGTTCCTCCCATCAGATTTAGATAAAACGTGGCTTAGATTTTAAGTTGGACCCCAAGCTATCGAACTGTTAAAACCACATCAAAATCGTTCAGTACTTTTCGCGTGATGCGCGCACAAACAGATAAACAGACAAAAATTCAAAAAAAAAACTTTGGGTATGGTTACGTCCCAGTACCCTATCCCAACTGTTTTTTCTGGAATATCTTCAATGTATAGACACAGCTTTTTTACAATTTTATAATAGTATAGATGTGATAAAACTTATTCACAAGTTTATTTTTAGCTTAGTCACCTCCCTACATGATGACACGGTAATGCAAATTAATGCCAAGATGAACAATAGAAACATTTCAAAAACAAATCATTAATGCTGACATGAGATGATGTTTGCGTTCTCAAAATTGCAAACAAACTGCATTTGGGTTTCACATGTTTCACATCACGAGAACACAAATCGCATGCTTAGTAAAACACTGACCGAACTCAAAATTTGGCCAAAATGAGTTACAGTGAAATTCCGACCTAAAAGAGCATGCTCTACAACCTAGTCAAAAAAAAACAACCTTATTCTTTGCAAAATAAGGTAAAAAATTAGATCAGTCTATATTTAATGTTCCACGCGCACCTTCAACAAAAACCTTTAAACGTTAATTGCCAAAAGTTAGCAATTTTGAATTAGGTCAGTGTTTGATTGAGCATGCGAAATATTCTACTGAAATGTGTTTCAGGCGAATTTTACTGGCTGTCTTCTTCATAAAGTAGGTTTTAGTACAGACTAATTCTTAACCGATGACGAAAGGTTTTGAAGAGGTCAGTAATTCAGGTTTGTGTACCTAGTACCTATATTTCGTGAGTTTTTTTTTTTATTCTGACTATTGATCAAAATATTTTTCCCCGCTGACTAATTAAACCCACATCTAAATTGTACCATCATGTTGGGCGTCTTCCGTCACAAACAATTTTGCACTTGATTGATTTATTTATGATTATACGAAAATCCTATTCCTCCGTCTTCTCAAAGAACCACAAATATTCTTAGAATATTGTCTTCCCACGATAATATCACACCACACAAAATTACAGATGGGATTGCCTTCGTCCGTCTGTCTGATATTGAAAATGTTGAACAAAATCTACGGATCGGGTAACACTCTAAAATTAAATTCGTTTCATAAAACATAAACGAATCAACTTTTCTGAGTCATTTAACCTTTACCAATTAAGATTCGAGGGTGCAGTGGCTTCGTTCTGCCTTCACGTGACCCGAGTCGCTGACCGAACCTTGATATTCCAGTTTTAGTAACATTACACTCCAGTCTCGGATTGAATGAATTAAAAACAAAAAAAAATTACGAACCTTCAACCACTTAAGGTAAGTTACGGCTTTGATTCCATTGTTATATAAAGAACTTATGTAGATATATAAATTGTAGATGCTATCTCGTGATTGTAGGAGGTAATTTATAGACATGTTTTGACAGTTTTAATAAAAAAACCGGCCAAGTGCGAGTCGTACTCGCGCACCGAGGGTTCCGTATCATATTTGGACGTATAAAGTGAAAAAATCCGGACCGCATAACTAAGTTTGTTTGTGAACGAATTTTGATGATTTTGAAAAAACTGTACTAGTTAGGAACATCGTTTTATTTTTGGTGCCATATTTGGGTCAATTCCGATCAACCCTAATTATTTCAGATTTTTCGCCCCGCAAACTTCGGAGATAAGGGGGGGGGAATGGTATTTTTTTGGACATTTTTCATCATATGTCGAAAACTGTGAGACATCAAATAAAATGAAAATATATTTTGAAATGTGCAGACCAAGCCCTTTCATATGATATGTCACTTGACCTAGAAACCCCACTTTAAAATTTTGGACCCCCACTCCGGCCCCTTTTGCAATGAAAATATAAATATTTTTGGATTTTTTTCATTTGCAATAAAGTTGAATAAGCATTCTTTATAACTGTTCCAAATTTCAAGTCGATAGCATAAGTAGTTGCTGAAATAAGCAGGTGTGACAGACAGACAGACAGACAGACAGACAGACAGACAGACAGACAGACAGACAGACGAAGTCGCACCATAAGGGTTCCTTTTTTACCATTTTGGTACGGAACCCTAAAAACAACCATTTCATTGTGTCGGAAGTGTAATTAAGAAAGACAAAAGCGTGTGTCACGGATGGCAATAACTGTACCTTAGTAATGAGATTTATTATCTCTTGTCATATTCGTCAAGATCTAAAGGAACGTATTTCAATTCGACCCACGCTTAGTTCTTTGTATGAAATTGTCGTAGCCAGTATCAATATTAAGGGATCTTTATTCGCATACCAAAGTTAATAACAGGCACTTACCTATCTCAGTTAGAACAGTCTTACGCCTACGTCCGATATAACTAGTTTTACTCAATTAATTCTTAGTGAATAGATAAGCGTAGTCTTAAGTCTGTTTTTCTTTTACCAGTAAAACAATAATAAAAATACGTCAAAACAAGAAGAAATAGTTTTGCTTATATTAAGGCTTTGTATATGTATATTATTGGCTCCCCTGTCTGTCACTGTGTATGTGTCGAGTGATATGATTGGACAATATTATTTCGGTAAACCAATAACAACAGCTGATAAGAGATTTGACAGCAGATTTACAAATCAGTTGCTTGACTAGGCTTTCGATGATCCTTTCAGAATGTTATCAATCAAAATCACAATGCGTCTTTTCTCCATGGTTTGTCGGTCTTCTTCGTCTTCACGTGACATAGGCAGAATTGTGTTATTTATGGCAATCTCCACATGCCATAACCAAGAAGTAAAGTGACCAGGCTTTCAGGAACTGGGGGTAAGTCTCGTTCTACGGGGTCATGTAAAGACGGGAGCCTCCCGTCTTTACATCCACCCGCCCCGTCGGGAGGCATATTTCCACATTAAACCACGTTAAACCTACTCAAACAACCATGCTACAATTAAACATCGCACTAATCGCAACACAATCAAACAAGTGTAAGTGCAATAAATTATTAACTACCACCCTCCAGCATTCTGTCATGTCCCGATAACAGCTCACATGACAACGATAGCCTGGACAATCATGTGACGTGACGGGCATCACGCTGTAAACAAGATAATGCTGATAGTGTTGTTTGTAAACAATTACCGATGGAGTGGGCCCTAGTGACACTACTTCGCTAGCTTTCGATAGCATTTGTTTTTGATTGATGTTCTATTTCTTCTAATGCTCCTGCTCCACCTACATTCATGTTAATGGTAACACCTGTGTCAGAATGCGCCTTAATTAAAGCGTTAAAAAATAACATGTTGAACGAGTGGCTACGGCTTGCTTACTAGGTACACGATCAGTTGTTCCATACATTTTGTCAAGTGAAATAGATATTTTTGTAAATAATAGTTGATTTGTTTTTCCGAAATCTAGGTTGGTCTAACCAATCTTACCGAATACCCTCGTTTAACCAGTCTCTGTATACTGTTGTTACGAGGTTTAAGAAACTTACATGTTGCATGTCAGTTGACTGACATGTGACTGCGATGATTGTGATGTAAAGCAGAGATCTGCTAAGAGTAGATGAATCTGACTGAGTATAAATAGATTTTAAAGTCAGAAGATGTTCAGAATATTCTTAATTCTTACTTAAAGCTTTACATCTGCAAGAAAATTAAAAGACATAATGACTGCAGTTAGATCCAATCATCCAATTATTTTATATTTTTTGATAAAATTTATCATTTTTTTTTTAATGTATAAATTATAGTACTTCTTCAATATAGCGATGTAATATAAACATTAAATTGATCTACAACTATAAAAATGTTTATACGTGTTTTAAATAAATTTTATTTCTAAAATTATATTTCTGGCAATCAAAGCTACTCCATCACGTATCTGTGTAACTGTCTATCACATGTACCTTATTCATATCAAGCAGGAAATGTTCACACGATTGCTATGACGTCTTCACATGACTGACAGACAGTTATATTGTTAAAGCATCGTTTCAATATTTACCATGAGTCCATGACGTGTCTATGTGAAAAATAGATTGTGAAAATGATAGTTCAATATATTTGCAGTATTGCTGTTTAGAACTTTCAGTGCAAAACACGTGTAAAAGAAAAACACATTTAAAAAAATACTTTTTTAAGTTTTTTTATTTTGAGTGACGTAAACACGCGATTACAGCAATAGCCTGAATTCAATACCATTTACCGAATCTATATACCACTTTTTTCTGTGAATAATTACATCGTCTACATAGGCAAACTGAACTGATTACCGTATATTGTAGCTAATTAAAAAACTACTCAACCAAAGTTAATAAAATTAATATGGGACCACCGGACGATCTTACGCTATCAAATGATCAATTCTCAAAAAAAATAATTATTAAATAAGTTTACAATGGGCAAAAATATCGCATAACAAGATACAAAAAAAAATCCTACAAAAGAGCAAAGGCAACAAAGTCAAAGGCTTAAAACATGCAGTCTCCTTTAAAAGAAAAAAAAAACAAAGGCACCTTGAAATTCGAACAACTTACTTGTGAATCGGAACTGGCGGCATTACTAGTTGCGGTGGGAACTCCTAACAAGTTGGGACTTTGGTGTCCGACGTCAAACCTGGTCGCCAAGTTCTGGAACGTTCTACGCTGCCAACTGCCGTTGCTTGATGTACTCAGCTTTCTGCCAGGTGGTACTGATAAAAAAAATGGTATTACTTTATTTGTATTGTATTGTATTGGTATTACTTTTTAATATTTGTTTTTATCGTTTATCAGTCACGAGAACTGTGAAACCTCGAAAAAGAAAAAGTTATGTAAACATGATTTTGTATATACAGGGTGTTTTTTTATATAAGCAAACTTGGAAACATTGTTATTGTTAAGTTGTTGGAAACAGTATAATGCTTGGTTGTTTTTGGGCTTCACTTGTCTTTGAAGAATTTTGAGTGTTATTTTTTTTAATAAGGGGAAAGCGAGGCCTAATAAACACCGCAACCCACTTGTGAACACAGTGGCCGCTTTACAACATCCTGGGGAACTATTCTAAGAGTTCTCCATCTAAGAGCGAGGCGTGCTAGCATAAATTAATAATTAAATATTGTAACACCCTATACCTAAATATACTTACAATGGAAAGAGCAGAAATCGTCTTGGTTATTGCTGTCCCAAATGTCGCACATGGAGAAGTAGTCGTTGGTGGAACCCACACTGCTGTAAGGCGAATGGTCTCCATAGTATCCTGAAATATACTACCCATGTAAGTATATCGTATACGCTTTGAAGGTCCAAAATACTGTATATTTATTTAAATATTAATTAATTAAACAGTAAATAGGACAATAAGTGAACGGATATATTGATAAGCTATTAAGGTCGCTACAATGATTCGTTCAAATAATATACTCAAATAATTAGGCGCAATTCGCTACGCTCAGACCATACTTGTGAATGTGATACTCTAGTTTTAAAAATTAATGTGTATGTTCTTTTTATAACGACATCAGCACAATATTAGGACATCTAATACAAAATTATATTCAGAACACAATGTTAAACGAAGCACATCAACTTCGTAAAGTTCTCGACTTGAAGCACCAAAAATTTTAATTTACTTACGAAACATATCGTTCAATTACATGATAGTGATAAATATGCATCTGATTTGGAACCATAACACCTATAGAATATCATCATCGCTAGTAATTCGTCTCAAAGGACCAAGAGTAGGTACCTCTGACTTTTATGGTCTGGCCGCAACTGCGCGGTAACATTCGTGCGAGAAAACTTTGTCTTCGGCCTACGGCGAAGTGCATGGCCCCATTGCATTGCGATGTTCTTATGTGAGCACAATTTTTCAGTGGTATTTAGCGAAGTGTCTTCGACTTGGCCTGATGTGCCGAACGCGAAGGTTTGACTACATACGATATGTGCAGCCAAACCATTAGGATATTAACGAAAACGTAAGTGCAACTAGTTTTTACATATCTTCGATGTATTTATTTCTGCATTATATGAAGTCTAACTCACCCGAGTCTCCCCTATCAAGCGAGAAGCTCAACGATACTCCTTCTTCCCTCATGAGGGGAACGCTGAGCGGTTTGGACCGGTCGCCGTTCTCGCCGCAACCACTCGCTTCCCTCCGTTCAGGGTTACGATCCACTCGGCTGATCCGTCGCGACGGCACGCAGAACACTTTTGAACACATCAACCTAGGAATTATATCGATTATTGAGCAATTTCTGCTTGCATTATTTGATTGTAAATACTAGTCCTGCGTCGCCTCTAACACGAAAAATCCAGTTCACGACTACCTAATCATTATTGAGATTCAAATTGATCATAAGTGTTAAGCAAAAGATTTGACTGTATTTGAATGTATTTTGCATGATTGATCGATCACGATCTCGATACTAAAAATAATCTAAGAGTCGTAAAAATAATCATGATTTATGTAAGCATTACTTTGATTTCCTATTAATAAAAGGCATTAAATTGAATAAATATAAAGGTTACTCAGCATTGTTCGCAATGCAGGCACATAAAAGACGCACATTTTATTGAGCATAAACCCAAAAAACACGTCTTTAAAACAATGAGCTGGCAAATTTAATGCAGCCAGTATCATACAGACAATAAAAATTGCAGTATGGCGATAATTAATTCGACCTTACCTCCTTGGCTCATCCATGATGTGGATTTTCAATGATACGCTCTTGTAGTTCATGGCGACTGCCCCGAATATCATCTCACCGAGAACGTTCGCGTCGGCCGCCGGCCCCTTGTACTGCACAAGACAAAACAATACATTAACATACATAATATTATTATTCCTACTATAGTTATAATAACGACTTTGACGTTACGAAAATTCTTTAAATAAATGTACTACGATGGGGAAAAAGGGCACCGTATACGATTTGACCTTCTAATAAAGTTCGAAACAAAGCCCACTCATTCATCAAGCCGATGATTTACATGACAGGTGGGGCAAACATCGTACGACCAAATACGTCACTATAGGCCAAAATTAACACATTTATTCACAGCCACGCCCACGCCAACGTAACACGGCAAAGTGATAAATATTTTTTAGAGAAAAATTATCCAAAAATATAACCGCAAACTTTTATGGTTCGATGCTCCTTTATTGATATGAAAATTTACATCGAATCGCGCCTTATACTATACGTGATAAATCTTTGTTCGAGAAAGGGCAAATTAAAGAACCAATGTAAAAAATTGTGACAAAAGTGAGAAAACTATCATTTATTTAATTATGAAGGTAAAGTAAAAAACAAATAGGTTGCCGTTATCATTCAAAATAACCGTCAGAAAACGACGCACTTTGACAACCCTTTCAAAACGTTTCCCACACGGAACACATCAATTTAGATTCCATATTAAGATAATAATGTCTATAAATAACCATTAGTTAAACCGGCTTCAACTAACGACGGCGGAGTGCAATAGGCAATAAATTATCACGTGACGAAGTGGATTTCTAAAGTAAATATAGATGAGAGAGACAATTGTCACAACCATAATGGGACATGTGATGTCCATTAATTAGAATCCAGCTAAAATTACGGTCCATCCGCACACATAAGTCCCATTTACGGCACACTTTATAATCGAAAAGACTAACATCTTTAAGTGGTCTAAATATAGAATGCTCCAGTGATAATGTTAGAGTAAATTGTCGGTCTTGTGACCGCTTCGTATGTCGATTGTTGTGTTATTTTTAAACGTTAATCAGAGGTTCGCTCGCACTCGTGTCTGTGCAGGACGTTATTGATAAAGGCATTGCGTGAAAAAAGAAAGTAATGTTGGAGCTCTACCACTACGTCACGCTAACGTTAAGGTAACTTTTTCCGAAAAGCGTGAACCTTAACTAACTTTGTAGCAAGATTTTTCGTAGATTATAGGAACTACATGTACTTAATAAAAAATAATTAAGTAGGTATACAAAATCTTCAAGATTATGAGCAATGATGTAGTTTTTGTTTTTTTTTATAAACCGTGTTTTACCCTATCTCCCATCTATTTCTTGCGTCCCAAAGAGAAAAGGACTTTATGAAAAAGATTTTTTTTTTTAAAGTGCTACTGCGTAGAACCGTATGGATTTAGAAAGCATGATCTTCGTTACATGTCCATCATACTAATTCCAAGCCCACTTCATGTAGCTATAACCACTCCACATTGCCAAGAACATGATAATGATGCATATGATTTATAGACCAGATGACAAGTTTAATAAATAAGAGTGATTTTCAACTATAAGCTGGTTCTGGATACGAGTTCCAAGGGTATTATACCATTTGAGTAAATTGTTTCAGTTGTGAAAACTATACACGCGTAAACGGTAGAGATATCTAGGAATCTCCCTATAACGTTATAACCGGCTCATGCCGAGCAAGAGTCGAAACAAAGTAAAACCTAATAAGTAACACAACAACAGTATAACTCATTATGACCGTGATTGTGTTATGTTGTTATTAAAGCTTTCTGTTCAGCGTTATCAGTCGTTGTACCCAGCTTTCTACAAGTAGCAACATCGACTTGAGATAATCCTGTTTGTAACGTCACCTAAATACACAGTATCAAGTCCATTGGCATACTATCTTATCGATAAAAAATAGATACCGCAAAAGAATAATAACCTAACTAGGGTTACCTAAGGGTCCTATTCTTGGCCCTGTAAAAATATTTGGACTAGATTATCTGTAGTACCTACCTATAAATTGAGATGAGATTCTGTTATTCTTTGATTTATGTTGCACGGTCCCAATATCGCGTCATCGTGTACCTAGCCTGTATGAACGTAAGCAGCTGGCTAGTCACGTGCTTCGAGTGTTCGTGGCCGTATTATTATTATCACACGCTAAGGTAAACGGCCTACATACTCGCATTCGGTTTTGGAAAGTCTCGGAAATATAAAAAAGATGTGTAGAATCATAATTCATTTTAATATGACACGAATTAATTCGTTTAAGCAAAACAAATTACAGGAATATTTTATCACATGATTAAAATAATAAACGCATCCAAGAAGTTAGTGAAGCTGAGCTCTATCTTCAAATTTTACAATAAATTACGTCACCTGTGACATAAAACGGAGCTTTCGTCCTAGACAAATTATCGCCAATAATTTCAATATATCCAGAAACATTAACCTATTGTAACTGTAATTCTCAATAATGTCTTAGGTTTTCGCGATTACTACACATTATAATAAAACAAGTTTAAACAGATTAAATCGCGTATATTACAGATATATTATAAGACATATAGATAAGACATTATTGAGAATGACAGTTTAATACAATAGGTTAATGTTTCTGGATATATAGGTACTCAATATTCATACTAGTGTAGATGAGATGCTATAAATCACATTCTAGATCACTGAGCAGTATTTCGTCGCGTAATTTCGTCACAGTTCTTTCACGTAATAGGTGACAGATAAGTGAAACTGTGTAACAATATAGTCCATATAATCGTTCACAGTATCCATAAAACAAAAGATTAATAACGATAACGGTGTTCCATTATATCTCAGTGACTGTGTGCATTACTACGTCAGCCTTATTCACCTACTCATTCATGCTCTCATCTACTATCGTAGTGCTTTTCATTTTATCAATAAGTAAAAGTAAACAACACAATTATATTTTATCACGATTTTCCCTGTTGATTTTTCCCGTTGACATCAGTGTTTGACGTAGATTTGAGAGGAAGTTTTAATTTATCAGGAAGCGGAGTTGGCTTTTAAAATAACAGGAAAGTCGGAATCTTCGTTTGTTTATAATTCTACGTGAGTCCAAGCTTGTGATAAGAATGACTTAACATCTCTGAAATACTTGACTTGGCTGCTATAGTTTGGCCAACGAAAGCTGACCCTGGAAAAGCGCATTACTGCATTATAGCTATGGATAACCAACCATGCCATTTTAGATGGATTTATGTAATTTTTTGTAGTATAACATCTCTATGTCCATTCGAAAAGGCTGTTTGTAAAGACGATGCACCATAATGGCACAGTATAAAGAAACATATGGATTTATAGACTGTGATAATGGTAAGAGTTTGGCGTAATTTTGTGTTAGAATAAATTCCTAAAATTCAACTCACAGAAATCTTAATGATAAGTCAATAGAAGTCACAAAGGTGCGTGACCTTGTCGCCGCTTTCGAGCAATAAGTGTCTCGCACATCCTCGCTAATCCAGATCATTTCCACCGAAGATGCGCTAGGAGATAATTGAAATTTCGTCATAGAATTTTTAATTCTGGCCTCGTCACTCATCGCCGGTGGAAAAGCATGTTAAGGCAATTAATAGAGGTAGGTAATGTCAAGATAGCTTGAAAATTTTACCATCCTACTATCCTACCCTTCTAATATTATAAACGCAAAAGTTTTTGAGGATGATTGTATGGATTTGTGTGGATGTTTGTTACTCTTTCACGCAAAATCTACTGGACGGATTTGGATGAAATTTGAAAGGCCTACCTAATTGCACATTTATCCCGAACAACGCGGGCGAAGCCACGGGCAAAAGCTAGTATTATGTAAATGGAAAAGATATGATAATTCAATCAATAATCCTTAGTTCCTTACTAATATTATAAATGCGAAAGTAACTCTGTCTAGGGTAGGTGTAGGGTAGGTGTAGGGTGGGTGGAGGGTAGGGTATGTGTAGTGGGTGTAGGGTAGGTTAGGTGTAGGGTGGGTGTAGGGTTCCCGGCCGTGGTTGAGGCCATGGTCGGCAGCGAGAGCGCTTGGAACGCCGTCGCCTCCTTCTGCGAGGAGGTGATGGACGCCAAGGAGGCGGCGGAAAGGGAGAGGGAGGCGGTGTCCTCTCTCCCCATCCGCAGCAGACGCACCGGGCGCCGTAGGGCGGCCAACGATCTCCGGCCACCATAGGGTGCGGCCTGCGGGCGGCGGACTTGGGGCGTCCGTCGCCCGAACGGAAACAGGCCCGAGACGGTGGCGCGACGTGTTCCGCGCGCGCCTCTCTAGAGGAATTGCGGCCGTGCATGACGGCCGCATAGGGTGACGGGGCCCGCCTTTCATTTGGCGGGCCAATACCTGCCGGGGGTGCGGACGAATGCGCAAGCGACTCCCGTGCCCCCGGCCTAAGGTAGTTGGAGGAACACCGGGGTGGTTTTAGTCAGTAAGAGTCTGACAGACCCCCTCGCCCTCCCCAGGGCGGGGGACATCCATGAGGATTTCCACCTCGAAAAAAAAAAAAAAAAAAAAAAAAGGGTGGGTGTAGGGTAGGTGTAGGATAGGTGTAGGATAGGTGTAGGGTAGGTGTACTAAACTTTACCCGTGCGAAGCCCGGGCGGGTCAGCTAGTAAATAATAATGCAATAATTACCAGATATGTGAACCCCTCAGACACCTCCAGAATGCATGGTACCTCATCTGACGGTCTGACATTTGGCTTGTCATTTTTATTGGCTGGGGCCTTCTGTATTGCAGCAGAGTCAAACAAGAGTTTCCTGCCCCTCCAATCACACTCCTTGAATAGAAGCAACCGCACTTGCTCCGGATTTATCTGACAGGACCTGGTTGAGGATATGACAAATAGGTTTACAAATATCTATGAATGCTATAAGACAATATTTTTATATTGCATATTATTTTGGCCAAAGCAAAGGTCCTAAAGCATAAAGTAAGGAGCCCTAAATTTATTTAATTTTAAACATTTATTATTGATTTTTTTAAGTGTGGTATTTACCATATTTTTAAGCACCTGTGGATAAGTTCCATTTAACTAATTTGACAGATAATTTCTTACAAATTCAGTCACATTTTTTAATATATCTAGTGGATAGTGACAATCCAGAACTAGCTCCTTAGTATGAAATATGGTTATGTAACAAAGATAAAGAGAATGAAGAGGATTTATTGTTATGTCAATGTTAACACATTTTAACACCCAATAACTCATTTTATAAGTACCTACATAATGAAATAAAAACTGATATGTGAAGGAATCACATGAGCAGACACATCTACCTACTTCAGCTAAAAATATCAGCAATCATCAATTTTATGTCTAGACTCTAGACATGACACAGCTCAATGCAAACCAGCTTTGTGATATTATTTATATTATTATTAAAAACTTGAGGAAAGTTAAAGTTATATGACAAAATCTGATATTGCTACTTATTTTGAACATGATATCAATAAATGTTTCACCATATTATATTCAATTAGCAGTAGCAGACCACCTTGAAGGTCCATGAACAATAAAAAAAAACTACATAGGTACAGCTACATTGGTTTTTATTGATAACTTAATCACAATACCAACCAAATAGACTTATTCATGCACTGTAAATTATGATAATGCCTAAGTAAATATTTAATTTAATGTCCTTTGTGATATGCAGTTGTTTGAAGACAGAACTTACATTGTACGTAATTATATTTTTACCCGACTGCGGCTATACCCAAAAGGAGGGTAATGGTTTTTCCAGTTAGATTCAAATAAGGAGCTTACCTACACACATTGGAGTAATCAGTTAAAATTATTGGAAAACAAGTATTTATGGAGATCACGTGGTACTAATCAATAAATGTGATAACTGATAAGAATTGGCAAAATAGTATGTTGATAAGTTAAAAAAATGTAAACAACCAATTTTTGTCTTATTCAATCACTCATAAAAATCAAAAACCTCATTTGAATTACTTTGTATTTAAATCAACTGTACATTCAAAGGTACTCATATTGGTTAACTGCCTGCATATAAGTCAGCAGTATGTATTCAACACAAAGTAAACAATGTAAAAACTTTCTCTTCTCATGAGTTGCAATCACTACATTAATGCATTTGAGTGCCAGTGATAATTTGAAGAATATATTGATACCTACAAGCAATTGTGTTGATGTATCAAACACCAACAGACACTAAATCAACTCATCATTAGCATTACATTCAAAGTATGCTCCACTAGAATGTGATTCTGATTACTTGGCTGAAACAAGTCCGCACTGCTTCAAACTAAACATTATACCAACTTTAATAAATGGACCAACTGACTTCATAATTAAATTCTAAACACAACCAGCACCAGAGCACAAAATAAACAGTTGTTACCTAAATTTCATTTTATTTTCATAGTCACATCAGCTGTCCTACAGCTGCTCACCAAAATATCAAAGTTGCAAAGTTTGCAAAGACAAAACTGTGTCATATGCAGTCACTGATCAAAGAAATGCAACCACTGATAATGATTAACACTAAATGCACATCGATAGTCGAGTATCAGCGGACGGGCGTCCGTTTGCAGTGGAATGTGCTGGTGTACTAGCTTACATCTCAATTCTCATGTAAATATTAAGTAAACATAGAGCGCGACCCGCCCCTCTCGCGAGTGACGTGATCGCGCTCGCCTTGGCGGTACGCCCGCGGCCCGCGCCCCGCACACTCATCACATGCTCGTCGCACTGCTGCACTGCCAGACTGCCGTGCGTCACCACTTCTACGCGAGGGTCCACATAGTGCCCTCGTGAAGACCTGTCTCCCGGCACGGGTGAACACATCGTGCGTCAACCCCACCACCGCATACCACACCACTCACGAAAATAGAATAAATGAATGAAAAGCGTTTCATCATGACGTACCTGTCGCGGTTTCGTGGTTCGCGATCATCAAGTTTTCTCTTGAGAGAAAACAGTTTGTCGAATAAGGCCATTGCGTCACACGTAACATTTCACGAAATTTTCATGGCGGGGCTTTCCTAACATCTTATCGGCAATCTAATTAGAAAAACATTGTTTTAAAAAACTTTTTCAATCACTAAAATTAAATGTAAATAAGTCAGATCACGTGCAAAAGTCATATGATTTGGCATAGACAATAAGTTTTTACTTTTGCCGAAAGGTCAAGGTCAAGGATATCCTCTCTATTTTGTACTTTCATTTAGATTTATTAATTTTAAATGGATAGAAAACTATTTGCAAAAAGTAGAATTAAAATAAAATGGTTTCTACGGAAGACAATGTTTGTTTTTTTTGACATTGTGCATCTTTAAAATAACCATAGACAGACAGTATCTCTGGAAATTTCTTTATACGCACTACGCAGATCCAAAACTGTAGCACATTGTCTTGACAAAAATAACATTTCGAATATTCTTAAAGCGTGAACCACTGCGTGAACCGAAACATTGTGATTGAATTTTGAATGATGTCATGCCTGAGATGTCATGTCATGTCATTCATGATGTCATTTTTTGATGTTATTGACGTTTCTGTTTTCTTTGTAGGTTATAAAATTAAAAATAGTAAATAAAAATAGTAAATCTGTAATACAAACGTGAAAATTTCTATAAAAAATCAAAATGTTAGCACTACAAGATATCTGTAACAAATTAGAAGACTATAAAGCCAGTGTCACTACATCATTGTCAGAAATTGACGACATAGATGCAGCTTCCAAATCGTTATTACAGAGGTATATAAACAGTATCGAGTCAACAGATCCGTCTTCTCTCATAAGAATTCAAGCTATAATTGATTACATGTATGAAAAAATCAATATCGGCAACTGGAAAGAGGTAAATCTATATGTAAGAAAAACAATAACTATTGCCACATATTTAAAGTTATTAGCTCATGTGAGATTTTCAAATGAAGATACGGATACAATGATAAAGCAAGCTTTCAAGATAGTAGACTTTGGTATACTGTTCGGATGCCCCTTGGACAAAGAACCCCAACTATTACAAAATTGTGCAACTATACTGAGTTCTGTAAATGTTCAACAAAGCCCCAATATTTTCAAAGACTCATCAAGCAAAGACAGTACTGCAACTAATACTACCACAGAAGCTCATAAATTCAATGCTACTCCAATAGAAATTATTGATTGTCCAAGCATGGAACACTTTTACAAAAATTATATTTTATTGGAAAAACCTGTTATTCTAGATAACTGTGTAAATCACTGGCCAGCTTTAGGAAAGTGGAAAGATCAAAATTATTTTATAAATCTTGCCGGACGTCGAACAGTATCAATTGAAATTGGTAGCAAGTACACAGACAGTGATTGGACACAAAGATTAATAACAATAGAAGAGTTTATTAAACAATATATTTACCAAACTGAAGGTCCAACTGGTTACCTAGCTCAGTACCAACTGTTTGGCCAAATTCCTGAACTGAAAAATGATATTACTGAGCCAGAATACTGCTGTTTTGCTGATAGTACTGATCCTGTAGATGTCATGGCTTGGTATGGTCCTATTGGCACAGTTTCACCGCTCCACCATGATCCAAAAAGAAACTTGCTAACTCAAGTTGTAGGTGAAAAACAGTTATTTTTATTTTCACCCTCAGATTCACAGTATCTTTACCCACACGATCATGAGTTGTTGAATAACACAGCACAAGTGGATCCCCGGCAGCCAGATCTAGATAAATATCCTAAATATAAACATGCTAGTCCATATTACTGCATACTTAAACCTGGACAAATGCTTTATATACCACCAAAATGGTGGCACTTTGTTGAGTCATTGTCCATTAGTTTTTCAGTAAGCTTTTGGTGGGAATGATAATTTCGATGTATTATTTTAATGTGATGCTAATTTGATTTCAATGCCAACATAATATTTAGCTATCAGGGCAAGAGAAAATATGCTGAAAGATTGTTGACCTTCCCAGTCATTTAGTCACATTATTTCATATTTTTAGTCATATAAGAATATTAATTAGTTTTCCATTTATGAAGTAATTTCAGCAGCTAATTAAATAACAATTAAGGTAACCCACTATACAATATACTAAGCAATAACACAAATAAAATATACTTTAACAAGTTTTTTAAAAACTTTAATAAATAATTACAAAGCTTATCACATAGTGACTATTTTTATTTCATTTGTATTCACTGTTGAGTGCCCTCCCAATGAGCATCCTTCTAACTTCTGAGGTTCCAGCTCCAATTTCATAAAGCTTTGCATCTCTGAGTAGCCTGCCAGTTGGGTAGTCATTTATGTAGCCATTACCACCTGGAAAATAAAAATATATCCTTTAATGTTGAATACACAACTGTAGATGTAGTGTCCACAAGTAGATGTAGTGTCACATGACTGCCATGTCCCTACATGGCAGCCATGGGGTTGCACACTTCCTGTATAAAAGTATTTGAACATTCAAAAAGCATTACATATCAGGGTTAGGTTGAATTTTACAAAAATATTTAATCTACTACTGTACTTTTTGAAAGGGGCAATTTTCGTTTCAAACTTCATAAACTTTATTTACGTTATGATAAGTGGAAAATCAAGTAAACGTGATATTTAACAAAAACTGGAATGACTGGTTAGATATTCGACGTAGATTGCGACACTGGAAATTGGATACGATCATTAACATTGAAATGACTTTACCAAGTCATTGTGCCTTTACAACCCGGTCAAAATATCTGTGCACCTGGCGTCGATGACACATCGGCGCTTTGGTACAAAGATGCTAACTGTACTGGGGCCCTAGCCAAGTAGCTTTTCTGTTAGAGTTTACGCCAAACGACAAGTACAACATATTTTATGGCAGTGACATTAATATGGTCACGTGACTTGCGCAGGTAATGTAATTCCCATACATTTTGTAAGTACTTATCATGTGGCGTAAACGCTAACGGAAAAGCTACCCTTGACGCTACGGGGCGAGCGCGGCGCGAGGTGACGGGGGCAGCACGAGAGTCATCGTATTTCAGTGAGGTGCACAGATATTTTGACTGGGTTGTACTAATGGCCATTCTCCATTACCAATACATCAGCTCTTTGTCCTACTACCTAGTGATTTATGTCTAAAATCGATCTCTAGTAGGGGAAAGAGCCGATAGATCGGTTATTGAAAACAGCCATAAAAGAACTGTTTACAAACGAATTTGCCTTAAATTCTTGAACCGCTCGACCGCTCGAGGCGTGAATTCTTTTTAGAAGTCGCAAATCTTACCTACCCGCTTCATATTGCAATAGAAGAGCCAATAAAATATTCAAGATGTCGGCCACGCACAATATCAGGGCCAGGGCCCCAAGACCAATGACGAAAGACATAGGCCGAGATAAATAGACGTTACTTAGCACGTACTTTGGCTAAGCTATGTTACCGTCTCTGTCTTACTTGCATGTTGCGCGACAGTGATAACGATACTGCTTAGCCAAAGTACGTGCTAAGTAATGTCTATTTATCTCGGCCATAGTCTTACTCTAAGCATCTGAGCCAATTACCGCTTAGGTTTTGACCGTTATGGTGTCATTATGACACCATTCTTACACAATTGCAATAGCAGAATTGGGGCCCAGGTTGTGAGAGGACACAGGGAGGGAGGCACTCCGCGACAAGGTGTATCATTCTTAGATGGAGGCACTCTCATGTGCAGTACTTACCAAGTATTTGTATAGCGTCTAACGCGACTTGCGTGGCTTTCTCAGCGCAATACAGAACGACTCCGGCGCAGTCCTTACTGTTCACATGCCCTTCGTCACACGCTTTCGCAACATTGTAGAGGTAGCTTCTGCACGCGCTCAGTGTCGTGTACATGTCCGCCATTTTTCCCTGATAGCAATAGTATGTACTTACAACACAAGTTTCTACGTAGATATTACACGGATACGGCATTAAAATCCATTTTATATCCGTGTAATATCTACGTAGACAGACAGACAGAATTCAATTCATACAATAATAAGATAAAAATAAATTCGAGTAATAATAACAGATACTTTTTATTACTCCGACATTGTAGGTTTTTAACCCGACATTGGTTTACTTCGAAAAGGATTTTTTGTTTTGTCCTACCAGGCGCGGTCCCAGCCGGCGATTTTGGGGGGGTCATACCGCAGCTGAAGACTTTAGGGGGGGGTCATACCGATTAATGCCGAAGTGATATACCGTGAATTACCGTGTTTGGTGCATTTATGTACGATTTTGGGGGGTCGTGACCCCCGTGACCCCCCCCCCCCTGGGACCGCGCCTGTGTCCTACTTTAAGTAGGTAGGTACTAGGTAGGCATAGAAACTAATGAAACCATACAAGTATTTCGCGACCTAAAAATAAAGTCCCCACATTATTTAGGCCGCTTTTAAAAGTAAGTCTACACTACAGCATTGACTCAAAACCTCATTTCCCTCACCTGTAATAGCTGGAACTCTCCAATCTTCTTTCCAAACTGTTTCCTGGTGTGTGCATATTCGAAAGCAGTGTCTATCGCCGCCTGCATCAGACCGACCGGTCCTCCAGCTAAGACCAGTCGCTCCAGGTCTAACCCTGACATTAGCACGTAGACGCCTTTGTTTTTTGCTCCTAGGATATTTGCTGCTGGCACCTGGGGTTACAAAACGAAGGTAATATTAACAGACGCAGATACAAGAGCGGCAAAATAGGTGCAATTACCCCCCTCCGCCCCTGATTCAAGACCGAAGCATTTTATTTTCTGACATCTATTTTGGAATCACACAAAATTGCCCGAAATCCTGTACCCGCGCCTGTATTAAATAACAATAATGAGCTTTCAAATGACCAATGGCTCATTGCTATTGGTAATCGATTGGAACAATTTGCTCATCCTCCTCATTGCTTTTTCTACGAGACTTTAAAGTCACCCAGTTTCAAGTGCGTACCTTGCAGTCTTCGAACACTAATTCGCAAGTGTTGGACCCCCTCATGCCAAGCTTGTCTAATTTCTGTGCAGTACTGAAACCTGGGAAGTCCTTCTCTATAAGGAACGCTGATATGCCGTGCTGTGGTTTGGCTGACGAGTCAGTTTTGGCGTATACCTGAAATGGGAAAGAAAATCATATTTATTCAAAGGAGAATAAATTGATAGGAAGATTAGGAGGAGCATAGGCGGTAGTATCGTCTTGTTGACACGAATCACATGCTGTGTTTAGCAATCTATTAGTCAAAGACCAATCTACACTGTCTTGGACTATGGGACTGACTCTGAAATCGCAAAAAAAAATATGTTCTACTAGCTTCCGCCCGCGGCTTCGCCCGCGTTTTCCGGGCTAAAAGGTAGCCTATGTGTTATTCCAGACTATAATCTATCTGTGTGCCAAATTTCATCCAAATCTGTCCAGCCGTTTCAGCGTGAAGAAGTAACAAACATACACACACATACACACGCACAAACTTTCGCATTTATAATACTAGCTTCCGCCCGCGGCTTCGCCCGCGTTTTCGGGGATAAAAGGTAGCCTATGTATTATTCCAGACTATAATCTATCTGTGTGCCAAATTTCATCCAAATCTGTCCAGCCGTTTCAGCGTGAAGAAGTAACAAACATACACACACACACAAACACACAAACTTCCGCATTTATAACACTAGCTTCCGCCCGCGGCTTCGCCCGCGGCTTCGCCCGCGTTTTCGGGGATAAAAGGTAGCCTATGTGTTATTCCAGACTATAATCTATCTGTGTGCCAAATTTCATCCAAATCCGTCCAGCCGTTTCAGCGTGAAGAAATAACGAACATACACACAATAATACACACACACACACACACACGTACAAACTTTCGCATTTATAATATAGTGTGAAATGTGAATGTGATGTGATTAGTGTTATGTTATTAGTATTTCAATTTCTATCTCCATCGTCAGCTAACTTTATCCAGGATCCAGGGATCACAATTTTAAATTTTTGACACATTTTCTACACAAAATCTGTCAAATGTAAACTTTATTGTCATTGTTATTGCCGGGATAAATATTATCTGACGATGGAGAAAAGCCCCCTAAATTAATAATTAAAAAAAAAAAAGTTGGTCAAATGTATGAAACAACATTTTTTTCCTCAATTGCATAATTATATCCGCGGTTTTTGGTAACAAATCGACTTATAAGTCTCGGTGTATATTATGATGTTATTCTATCACTGAAAACCTTACCACTAGAACATCAGCATCGGGTCCATTGGTGATCCAAAACTTGTTTCCATTAAGCACGTAGTAGTCCCCTTTCTTCTCAGCGCGCAGCTTCATAGAGACGACATCGCTGCCGGCTCCCGGCTCAGACATGGCTAAAGCACCTATGTGTTCACCCGAACATAACTGTAACGATTATTAATTTATACTTAGTAAATCATCAAATCACATAAATAAACTTAACATCAGCACCGTACGTACACGGCTATCTCAGACTTTTTCAAACGAAAGCCAGTCGCGAGGGCGCTTACAATCGCTGTACGAAGACGTGTCTATGTGTGCGTGCCTTTTTACCCGTCTGTGTTTTTTTACTCATGGAATGGAGCCGACCTTCTGTATCTATTTCTTTGTGGTACGTAGGGTACCTACTGGGGCTAGTTAGGCTACTTACTTTAGGTAAATATTTTCTCTTTTGTTCTTCGGTGCCGTTCCTGTTAATCTGGTTCACGCACAAATTGGAGTGTGCCCCGTACGATAGCGATATACCACCGCTGGCCCTGAAATTGACATTGTTTTGTATTTTTATGCAATTCAATTATTTAATTAGATGGTATGGATAGTTTCTGGAGCCTTTTGCAAATAGGCGCATTCGTCAGATCGGAGAAGGAGTAATAATTGTTCAACCTTGATAGTTCTTCCATGATGACGCAGTGGTCCGAGTATTTCCCTCCGGTACCGCCATATTCAGGATCCGCCGTTATGCCTGAAACATTCCGAATTGTATGTAAATAAACACATGCGTATTCATCTACACCTAAACCTATCTACATTTTTAAGTCAAATACGCAAAAAGAAAGTGAAATACATTCAAATAGATTCGTATTTGTTTAACTTTGGGTAGGTAGGTAGGTATTTTCTGAGGTGAATTACCTACCTTGCTTTGTGTATCGATTGAATCGCGTAATTAGAGGGAAAATGTTGAACTTCATTTTTTTTTTCATTTAGCTATTATTATATTAATCTGTGGTAGGAATCGTACCCGTAAAGGCCCGGCGCCCACTGACCAGACAACAAAGTAAGAGGTTTTTGAAGGTTTATTTTTTGAATCTTATTTTAATACCTACAATTGTGCTGCAAGCGTCAAAAACAAATGTAGGGAAATTCGCTGCTGCTTGCAGCGTCTATTCGTGGCCTTATGTAGAACATTAGACATAGATACATTTGTTTTTGATGCTCGAGCCCGACGCTGACGCTTGCAGCGTTGCGCGAATTCGCTTAGAGCGTCGATTTGGTGGCGGAGCCTTATGGCTCGGCCAAATCGACGTATGGGTATTAAAATAAGATTTAAAATCGCCAAATTAGGAAATTGCCTAGAAGATAGCAATTCCGTAGTAATTTTACTACCGAGCAAAAACCTAGATTCGCACCTAGGTATACCACCGCTTAGACTCTAGACAGACGGACCGCATTTCAACTCCAATCCAACCGCAAATTGCAGTTCGGATGCAGTTTGAATGCAGTTGACACGACTGCAATAGAACTGCAAACCAAACGTGCAGTCCGATTGCAGTTCAATTGCAGTCGGCCTGCAATCGTGCAAACGTTTGGTTTGCAGTTCTATTGCAGTCGTGTCAAATGCATTCAAACTGCACTTGAATTGCAATTTGCGGTTGGATTGCAGTTGAGATGCGGTCCGTCTGTCTAGAGCAGTCTAGAGCCTTACGGGCTGACAAGCACAGATTTTACAAACATGAATTACCTAAAAGTCCCATCTCGCCACATTTTTTCCAGAATTCCCTTATTTCTTTGAAATCATTGTCTTTGTCTATCTGTGCCGCTTTCGGCGCCAACTCTTTCTGCGCGAAGTCGAATACTGACTGCCGAAGCTGTAAAGTTAAAATAATAATTTAATTAATGCATTTTTACCTATCTACTTGAAATCAGCTGAATAGCTGAGCTGAGTAAATAAATGGATAAGATAAACACGTACCCCTTATATGTATACCTAGTTATTTACTATCCGTGCGGATTGAAAATGGCGTCGCCTCTATTCACCTCTCACACACGTACCCCTTATATGTATACCTAGTTATTTACTATCCGTGCAGATTGAAAATGGCGTCGCCTCTATTCACCTCTCACTCGCACTGGCACTGTTGCTGTCTATACTCACCCGGGTGTAAGGCTGCGTTAAGAACCAATAGAAACGCTTCATTTACCTCGCCTCAGGTAAATGAAACGATTCGATTGGTTCTCAACAAACATATCCCTCGCACACATATCTGGTGGAAACGCAGCCTTAGTATAGACAAACAGCAACAGTTTGCAAGCGAAAGTTGAATAGGAGCAACGACATTTATAATCCCATTATTTATCTACTCAGGTTGTAAAAATAAGCAATATTTAAAAACCAGTTTATACATTAATCTTATGAATAAGAAGTAGGCACTGAAATCTAAATAATAATACAATAGAAGTGGCAAAGGCGCGTGACCTTGTCGCCGCTTTGGAGCAAATTATGTAAGCTAGGTGGTGTCTTATAGGGCACCACTACATCGAGAGCGCACATTTGAAAATGTGACGTATGTGAACGGAATTAATTTTAATTTTGTATGGCATTCGATGATTTGACACTGACATTGAACTTATCTTCATCGATATTTTAGAAGCAAACAATGTTATCTCGTGTTATACTGGACAGTTTATATTAAGCAATATCACAAAACTACTCTAAAAAAAACAGTAGGTAGACTAGGTAGGTACACTTTCTTGCAGAACCGGATAGTCAGTGCAAGTTTTTTAACATCTTGAATCAAATTATAAGTAGGTATCATCAATTCATCAGTGACGATATTATCATAAATGAGTTTGTAACAAAAACAATCATACAAAATTCATGACATAACTATCCGGGGTCAAACGTATATGTATTGACAGTGTACCTACCTATTCATAAATTGAACCATGCCTTCTGGCGTTCAATAATGTATCACGGAAATAATACATTTTGAGGAGACATCGATAAACTATAACTTACGACACAACTGTACGTAGGTAGGTATTATCGAACAATCACATCGTATTATTCATTATTCAACTCTTGTATAATTAATTTTAAACAATAATTCCATTATGTTACTTACTTGTTGTTGTTCACTGGAAAGTCCAAAAACATGTTCGTCGATCGGGTAGTGAGACATGCATCGCGTACCGGTTTTACTTGTACATTTACGCAATATATTCGTAACGCGGCCTAAACGGACTGCCATCGTGACGACCTTCCGTGTAAGAAGTTAACTAGGCACTGAACGGGAAAACAAACCAAAACACTATCGCACAAAGTAAAATATTTCAAATAATGCTCTATGTTTTTACAATAAAGACTCAATTCGCTCAACACACAAGATAACGTAAAGGATTATGATAATTACTCATTTTGTGATAACGTCCAAGTTTTGATAACAATTTAACGCAAGGCTGCTTGTGCACTACAGACGTTTTCAATTCGTATTCGGTTTTTTACGGATTTTTAGCCAATAGGTGTGCAGAACGATCCCCACCACTTTTTAAAATGTATGAAAAAAAAACGGTTCGTGAAAAATCGTGCTGTAAACGTTTAGTGCACAAGCAGCCTAACAAGAACAAACATTTTGTCATATTGTCATTTAAAGGTATGAAGGTCATTTTAGAATATACAATACTTACAAAAATTTTAAAGTCAGGGTCAAAGTCAGGGCTTATACCTGGTCTATACATTCTAAGCACGAATTATGTTTAGAATATGAATGCGCATCACAAAGGGGCGGGGCGGGGCAGGGGCTATTAGTGTACGTCATCAGGTGCAATTATACAGGGGATTTCGTTTAGGTGGGGGGCCAGATAGGTGATATATTTTTTTTTAAATAGACCTTTGTTGATTGGGGAAGTGAATAGTATTATAATAGTAACCAAATAATAAAATTGATCGGTTTATTTTAATAATATCAATTGCATTTTGCTCCTATTTTGATCTTGGCATAAACATGTTCAAAGTCGTTTGGATGTTGTACTTATTTTTGTATTTACATCAACATTATTTTGTACTTCCTTGATAACATTGTAAAGATTTTAATTATGATTTAATTCCTAGCTAGGCGTTAATTAGCCTATATCAAATTAATGGGTGGTAATCTAATCAGTACCTAACGATAAAATATCCAATTAATAAAAATGTGGTAAAATAACAGTAGGTATAGAAAGAACATGAAGTACAAAATCAATACTTATATTTTATCCTATGAATAAAACACAGAGTCAATATCACTTTTATATTTATTTTACATTAATTTTAAAAGCACCTTTATTCACTAATATAATATTACAACAATTTATATTTAAACCTCTTACCTAATATTAACAACAATACGTCCCTTCACATTATCATGTATTGATTACGTAATTACAAAATAATACTAATTAATACGATCTCATAATAAAGTGTATTTCATTGATATTTAATTATAATTACGTCACAAAGATTAAGTAGGTATATTGAAACTTCACATCATGCGTCTTTCCAAGTCATATTATAAATATTATAAACATAATTATGTATATCTATACAGGGTGGCAGATTAAACAGTGGAAATATTTTAAGGGGTCATTGTACTCATCATTATGAACAACTTTTACTATGGGACCAACCCTGAAATCGCGAAAAAAAAATCAGCTGTTCCATACATTTATGTTCTCAAAACTCAACAAAGTGTATGGAACAGAAAATCTGCTGTTCCATACACTTTGTTGAGTTTTGAGAACATAAATGTATGGAACAGCTGATTTTTTTTTCGCGATTTCAGGGTTGGTCCCATTGTAAAAGTTGTTCATAAGGATGAGTACAATGACCCCTTAAAATATTTCCACTGTCTAACCTGCCACCCTGTATACAAATGAAGAAAGTTGTTATTTAAACCTCTTCACTACAGTTTATGCATTATGTGCGCCGCGCCGTATGCACGTCATTGAAATCATTTTGACGGTTCCAAGAATTTAACCAAAAAACTTTATTTGTAAGAAGCTGGTATAGTTGCTGCATTTCACGAGCGCGTATCGTTTATTGTAATTTAAACCTTATGACAACGTCCATACAAGTCACATGACGGGTGCTCGTGATTTGCATGTACGTGAGCAACCTGAAGAGCCAGTAAGGCGGTCAAAAAGTCAGTATTCAAAAGAATAATGCAGCTCTACAGCTAATTTGGACATGATGCACATTTGCACACAGATTGATAATAAAGAAGTTCCATCATAATATTAAAAATAAATTATCGTCCAATCATCGGTTTTATTGTCTCGTACTTTTACGTACCTATCTCAAAAGTAAAATAGGTACGTACATAAATAAATGTAATGTGTATTACACACAGTAAAATACAGTTACAAGGAATGTATATATCACAAATAAATAAAAAATACATGATTAAATCACAAAAATATTGCACAGCATATTATTTCGTTGCACAAACCAGCGTAAACATTTTAAGTACTAAAAAGAAATAAATAAAATTATATTATGTCAAGGTTGAATAAAAATACATCTGCAATTCAGCCCATTATGACATTTTAAAAATAGTTATAAACCTCATTTGATATCGAGTATGATATTTTAGCTTATGATATCGAGTATGATATTTTAGATGAAAAGTAAAAACTTTGATTGCCTGATTTTATTAAAAAAAAAGGAAAGGAAATCAATAAATCGAAAACATACCATTTCGATACCTAAGTATTGCCTTAGAAACAGATTTATTAAGGATGTAGCATGCAATTCTGTTTCTAATTTTATTCAATCAAATCAAATAAACTTACCGCCAAAGCATCGAACGGTTTCTTAATTTACTTGATAAAAATAAAGCACAATTCATTTCTTCCTTTGCTGATGAAATTAAGTGTAACGCGTTGAGGCCATTATTTTTGTGACAGTTTTAAATAATACTTAGATTTAGTATAGCTGCTAAAATCGATAGCTTAGTTGGTGTCCATCTTGGATTTCAGAGACTGGTAGTATTCAGAGAGTACCTTCCATGCGGTAGGTGCCATGAAGCCTTTAGGTGGCTCCTTGCCGGATTTAGCAAGACCTGAAAATTGTATTATTGTTAAATATATTTTAGAAAATTGCAGATTGCCTATTATTGTAACAGTTTGGGCTTAGGTAAGCTCTCTAGTAAATGGACTAGCTTACGTTGTACGTGATATGATGAGAAAGGAATCTTAGGAGTGTGAAGAACAGGGTTTTTCAGTAGTCTGAAGTCATCTCAAAGCTTAAGTATCCTAGTCTTTCGTTTACTTAAAATATGACTCTTTAAATATAGACTCGGACAAACTCTGGATTATAAATAAATTAAAATTAAAAACTATTTAAATATGTCACTCCCACAATTAAGACGAATACAACGACATCTCGTTTATTGAAATCTATTAAGCCGTTTAGGCTACACAACGTTCCAAAGAAATATACATACACACATTTCAAAAACACTACCCTCCCTTTGAGGCAGTCGGGTAAAAATATCAATCATTTCAACCTATCACTGACCATTTTGTTAGACATAAGCCTCTCCAAACTTGTACACAAACAACCGATTATACGTATTTTACTTCTAAGTGATAAGGTTAGTAAATTACCTCTCATCCTAGTTCCAGATATGAAGTCAAAGTCTTCCTTGCGAGTGGGGTCGAAGAACGCCATCTTGCCGACCGACGTGTCGTAAGCTGCCACGCGGAATGGAATGATCTGTAGGAAAGATTTTATGCTGTTAGGTGTGTTTAGACTGTAGACCAGGGCCCCAATTCTGCTATTGCAATAGTGTACGAATGGTGTCATAATGACACCATAACGGGCAAAACCGAAGCGCTCATTGGCTTAGAGTAAGACTATCTGTTTCGTCATTGGTCAAAACGATGTCATTGAGAGACCATTCTGACACCATTACGACAATTGTATTAGCAGACTTGGGCCCCAGGGGTCGGCAACCCGGCAGCCCGCGGGCCGCCATATACTGCGGGTTTTTTAGATGAACTAGCTGTTCCCAATGGTTTTACCTCCGTTGCTCGGCTCCTAACGGGGGTGAAACTTCAGAAAATAAAACATCGAGCTCGTTGAGTCCGGGCGCCTAGATTTATCTGGATCTGACCACTGTAAGGGCTATTCTTGCTTGCAGAGCTCGGCCGCTATAGAAACGCGTATTGTTTAAGACTATTGTCAATACAAAATGGGCGGTAAACAGCTGTGGTCATCATGTGCACGGGATTTTGTTTTAAAAATGGTCAGGTCTAGACTTGTCTGATGGTAGCTGAACCGAATATAAAGGCCTTATATACTTACCTCGAGCTCGTTGAGTCCAGGTGCCATCTTCAGTATGATGGCGCCGTGTCTTGGGTTGAACAGGGGGGTGATTCTCGCGGGTTCGATATTGATATCGCCTTCGATATATATTGCAACAAATGTCAAAATGGTACGGATTTTGACAGTTGTTGCAATATATATCGAATTCGATATCAATATCGAACCCGCGAGAATCACCCCCCAGGTCTCCGTGCCGGCGGAGTGCGGCAGGCCGGCCGGGTCACGACCCACTATGTAGTGGTTCGCCCCAGCGCTCATACGGCACTTGGCGTGCCGTTGCTTATCTAGCGGCATCAGTTACGAACACAAACGTCACCTGCGCATTAGCTGGTTTTTCGGTCTCTTTGGCGGATGAAGAAGACGGAGGGCGTCGAGGCTGCACGCGATTGGTTCGCCAGTCGATGCTCGTCGTCTATTAGACTATTCTATATTACATATTGTCAACTATCTATTGTCTATTGGGCCAAAAATGTACATGCGCGATCTGTGATCAAGATCCCTGCCGATACTTATACCAGGCACCAAATATAACGGCCTTATTTACTTACCTCGAGCTTGTTAAGGCAAGGCGCCATCTTGAGCACGATGGCACCGTGTCGCGGGTCGAACAGGATGTAGTTGTTCGCGCCTGCATTCATGCGACACTTGGCTTGTACTTGGCACCAAATATAAATGCCTTATTCACTTACCTCGAGCTCATTAAGTCCGGGTGCCATCTTCAGTACGATGGCGCCGTGTCGCGGGTCGAACAGGTCGCCGTCGCCGGCGGGGTGCGGCAGGCCGGCCGGGTCGCGGCCCACTATGTAGTGGTTCGCCCCTGCGTTCATACGACACTTGGCGTGCCATTGTACCTGATACCGAGTAGTTAGTGTGGATTAAAATGAAGTTATTCCTGTGGTTAACTCAAAGTTCAGTTTATAAATATTTCAGAAACGAGGTTTTTGCAAATCTCTAAAAGTAACAATAAAATAGGTATTTTTTTTGTTTCACTAATTAAAATCTGAAATACTACTGAAGTAGATTTTTTTATTTATTAGAAAAAGATTTAGCACAACCAGCAATGTGATATTCTTACCAATATTCCTCTAAACGTCCGCGTCACCTCAATAATGTAAGTGTTAAATTGGATTTCGCTACCTCTAACTCGCCAGTTCGACGCAGGCGATGATAAATAAATTAGAAGAGTAAAAATAAAGTTCAAAAAACTTCGAGTTAGATCTTAGTTCTTCGTCTACATTCGCATAAAATCATACGGGTTCCATACCTCAGTGGGTCCAGCATACATCATGGGCGAGGGGAAGATGGCCAACACAGTGGACTGCGGGTCCAGTACACCTTCGTTCAACACAGCCTTGTGCTGGTTGATCCGCACTTCTAACGGGACATCGTCATCTTTCGTCCAACCACCTGGCAGAACACAGATTAAACTTATTTTTTTTTTTTTTTCAATTTTGACGTAGGGGTCGGAAATTATCCTACGGGAACGTACTACCGGGATAAAAAGTAGCGTATGTCACTCTCTGGCCCATATACTATCACTAGCTAAAAGATAATGACGATTCTCTTAAATATTTAATAACATTATGATAAGCATAACATGGCTTTGACATGTTTAAAATTCACAAAAATATACATTTACTCTGAATGTATTTTTTACTGTCCTGGGGTTTTCATAATCATCTACATTACTCAACGGCAGGCAGTTATTTTTTAACCGACGAAAAAACGGAGGTGGTTTTCAAGACCAGTATAGGTATATTTATTTTAACTTAATAATTTATTAATAAGTATATTTACCAAGCGGGTGCAACAGAAGCACCGGCTTCTGGAATCCTCGCTCGACCAGCTGACGATGTGTGTCCTGCATCAACAGCGCGTGGCCGTTATGAATCGGATTACGTAGCTAAAACAAATAAAATTGACCTTGAATCTATACATCGTCGTTTCACAATTTTTTTCTTGTAAGTATATAAGTTAACTTGACTAAGGGCCAAGTTCACCGACAACATAGCAGTCCGATAAATTGAAAACGGCTGTTTATCATATCTTTTTCTATAGAAAAAGTCATGTTAAACGGCCGTTTTCAATATAATAAACTGTTTCTTCTAGGTGAACTTGGCTTACTTGGCCCTAAGACCTTTCTTGGTGTTTTTCTCTCTTCATACAACGATTGTTTACCACTATTACTACACATCAGTGCATAGTAGAAAAGAGCATTGGTCGATATCTATGCAACTTATCATAATCTACGGACCCTCAATGAGTTATTAGCGTATGTCAATAAGAACTAGCATAAATGTGTTATAAGTTATAACCATTAGAACTAACCTGGAATGCAAACACAGCGTCAGCGCCAAGCTCCTTGAACTTCTCTCTGAGCTCGTTGGGTGTCAGCCTGTATGAGTCCAAACCATCGTTCCAGCGAATGCGTTCAAACACTTCTAGGTTACCGCCCACCAACCAATCACCGGCCTCCTTGATCATCTGAAAAAAAAAAAGAAAATAGTTTTAGGACTTTTACGCCCTATTTCACGGTGGACAGTTGATATATTCGAAATTAGCACAGAATGTGATAAAAATCTGCTGTTTTACACATTTTATCGAGTGATATGGATATTTTTTATGGAGCTGTCGTTATCATGACAGCTCCATAAAAAATATCCATATCACTCGGTAAAATATCATCATCATCAGCCTATAGCAGTTCACTGCTGGACATAGGCCTCTCCAATTGCACGCCATTTAACTCGAACGTCGGCCACTCTCATCCAGCTGCCACCAGCCACCCTGCGAAGATCTTTGCTCCACCTAACCTGAGGTCGTCCTACTCTACGCTTGCCGATTAGTCGTTATAAGGTTCAAAAAACCGGCCAAGTGCGAGTCGTACTCGCGCACCGAGGGTTCCGTATCATTTTTGGACGTATAAAGCGAAAAAATCCGAACCGCATAACTAAGTTTGTTTGTGAAGGATTTTTGATGATTTTGAAAAAACTGTACTAGTTAGGAACATCGTTTTATTTTTGGTGCCATATTTGGGTCAATTGCTATCAACTCTAATTATTTCAGATTTTTCGCCCCGCAGTCTTCGGAGATAAGGGGGGGGGGGAATGGTATTTTTTTGGTCATTTTTCATCATATGTCGAAAACTGTGAGATATAAAATAAAATAAAAATACATTTTGAAATCTGCAGATCAAGCCCTTTCATATGATATGTCACTTGACCTAGTAACCCTACTTTAAAATTTTGGACCCCCACTCCGGCCCCTTTTGCAATGAAAATAAAAATATTTTTGGATTTTTTTCATTTGCAATAAAGTTAAACAAGCATTATTTATAACTGTTCCAAATTTCAAGTCGATAGCATGAGTAGTTGCTGAAATAAGCAGGTGTGACAGACAGACAGACAGACGAAGTCGCACCATAAGGGTTCCTTTTTTACCATTTTGGTACGGAACCCTAAAAATACACAGAAACAGATATTGTGACACATTGGCAAGATCTTAGGTGTTCTGAGTTGCTTTGATGAGCTTTCAGCCGTCCCACTAAATAATTCCTGGCTCCGCCACTAAATAGAGTAGATTTCAGTAACATACATTGAATGACCTTGATAAAAGGATGTGTGGCGTGATAGATGCCGAACTGCCTGGAACACCTCTCCCCCTGCCTGTGCGGGTAGAACTCGGGCGACCGGAGCACGGCCACCGCCTTGCCTTTGTACGTGAGCGCGACGGCACTGGCCCCCGTCAGGAGGTCCTTCACTTCCGTGTCCACGGATAAGACTGTGACCGAGTCATCATTCTTTCATCATTTAGTGCTGGCAATCTTCCATTACTGGCCACTTCATCCACTCCATTCTTCCGGATTTGATCTTCATGCTAGCCGAGGCTCGAGAGGACAGAGGGAGGGAGGCACTCCGGGACAAGACGAAGGGCACTGATTGGTTGACCACGGAGCCGTCGGGGAGGGTTAGGCAGTTCTCGTGGTGATACCACGCGGCGTGTCGGTACAAAATAGGCTGGATCCACTAAATAGAGTAGATTTCAGTATACATACCTTGATATAGGGATGTGCAGCATGATAGATGCCGAACTGTCTAGAACACCTCTCCTCCTGCCGGTGCGGGTAGAACTCGGGCGACCGGAGCACGGCCACCGCTCTCCCGTTGTGCGTGAGCGCGATGGCACTGGCCCCCGTCAGCCGGTCCTTCACTTCCGTGTCCACTGATAAGACGACGGGCACTGATTGGTTGACCACGGAGCCGTCGGCGAGGGTTAGGCAGTTGGAATGGAGTGCCTGGAGGAATGAAGGTTATCTTTAAGTAGCTGTGTCCCGCAGTTCATTTAAAAGAAATCCGCCACAACATTTTAACTTAACGTTACTACTTTTGAGTTAGGATAGATTAGACTCTAGCCATCTAAACAATACTCTATAATAGTCTAGCCTTCTAGCAGGCGCGTGCAGTGCATATAGGCAAGTAGGCAGTGACTACCTCTTAAGGTTCAATAAAACCATTTTAACTATTACTACATCAATATGACATCATTATATATCAATAATTAGTCATGATTTATATATTTTATTTATGTAGTAACAGTTAAAATAGTTTTATTGAATCATATGAGGTAGGTACTGCCTACTTGCCTATATGCACTGCACGCCACTGCCTTCTAGACTACACTCTATAATAGTCTAGTCTAAGTGTAGCTTCTCCAGAGTAGTCATAATTTCCAGAGAACTTTTAACAGGGAAATTCGCAATCAACTAATTTATAATTCTACATTTTTCTTTTCAATTAGTAAACAGAATAATGTATACTTACTTGTAGATATTCATGTTCCCTCATGAAACCTTTCAGAGGGTACGCCCAACCTTCCGACAAAACCTGAAACAAGCGAGGTCATAGATAAAAATATTTTTTTATTGTGATAGTCATAATTAGAATCATATTTATATCTAATCCGATATTATGCCAATATTTTATCTTCTCGCAAACGTAACAACGTTTACAATCGTAATTTATATCACTATTACGTAATAAAAAAAAATCTATTACCTATACCTACACTGCAAAAACAGCTCTGCCTTTTCTAACAGATATCTGCTTAGGTAGATTAGTGATGTCGTAATGGAAAAATTAAATAAATTAAAAACCGCAATAAAAGTAAAAGTCCGTGCGTACATTGAAGAGTCCCGCTCTCTACCATAATCTTTAAGTACCAAATTATATAATCTGGTACTTACACTCCTCCAAAGAAAACAATATTTAATTGAAATCAGTTTGGCTTTGAAGATATTGCGTAACTTAAACATACTATAATAAAACAAGTTTAAACGGATTAAATCGCGTATATTACAGATTTTCACAGAGTTTTCCTGACGTTTCGAACACTTTGCAGCGTTCGTGGTCGCAGTCGGCTTAGCATGACCAATTCTATCTCTATTCTACCAAAGAATAGACATAGTTCTTTCTATCCAAATCTTTATCTCTTCTGCCCGAGCACGCGGCGACCCGTGCTTGGTATATCAGAATTTTGTCTACTGAAGAATAGAAACATTTCTTCTCCTCATTGTATGCTTATAACGGTAGAAATGTTTCTACAATCTGTCACTTTGTCTATTCTTCTGTAGACAAAACCCGTTTCTATCGTAGTCATGCTAGGCCGGCAGGACGACCTGTCGTCCTGCGACCACGAACGCTGCTGTTTTATTATATTATGTTTTGTTTTATTATAACGTGTAATAATCGCGAAAACCTAAGACATTATTATTAAACATAATACCTATCATGTATCTTTCATATCCATTTCTATATATCTGCAATTTCAGTGTTTACTTTTGACCTTGTCATATTACCATCTGTTACACAAGATAAAGGATCATGAAACATAAACTATTTTCTTACCTGTACCCACTGCAAGTCTAAAGTGTTGATTTCAATCTGCGGCAGTCTGGCGGCCTCTTCAATGGCACTAGTCAGTCTGTTGCCGTAGATAAACAGTTCTTCCACCCCCTTGCGATTGTTCTCGAAACATGGGATGATGCCCTGTGAATAGGAATTTAAAGATTAACAGAAGATAAATCATATTGCCTTATAATCTTTCAAGTTTGTATTCTAGTAACACCACAATTTAGAGAATTCGTAAGTAATGTATTTTCGTAATCATTAATGAATAAATCTTTGAAGGACGAATAAATAAAGTAAAGTAAACGTGTGTAGCGATATCGTAATTATCGTATCTACGTAATATTTTAATCGAACGATCGATCGAAGATCGAAATAGGCAGCACCTACACTTAGAAATCTTTCCATCACACACAAACGATGTGATGGAACGATAAGATGGATCGTCGATATCGTAACTTCGCGATACACGAGGCGATTATCGAATCGCCTCGTGTGTGGGCACCTCAAGAGTTAATTATAAATGATGCTCCAAACAACTTGGGGTTGGTTCGATAAAAATAATTCTATAAAAGTTTTTGGAAGTTGACATATTGATTGAACAATGTTTAGAGGAATGATGACATCTAAAAGGAAATCATTTGCAATAAGTGTAAACAGCTTTGAGGGTACTTTGCCAAAACTATTTTGGAGTTCGAAGTGTTCTAACTTAAATGTAGGTAAATGACTAAGTTAACATACCTACTTCCTATAAACAAATCTAATTTGATCATGAAATATAACAATAAATAATTTCATAGCCTAATAAAACATTCGCTGCGTTTACAATAAAGCTCACTCACTACATTACCGCGAAGTATTTTATTACAATTCAATAAAAACTGCAATTAATTACAACACCGTTACAGGAAGTTATTAGGTTTATTTTTATCACTTTATAGATATTGTCTAGTCATGCTTATGCAGTATTCTGGCCCTGAGAAGGGAAGGGCTATTCTAAAAAAAAACAAAAACATTTTCAGCTTTATTTCTTGGGAATTTTGTGAATTAAATAAAATAAGGAAAATAATTCATGTGTGTCCAAGGTCTGGAGAAAGGCAGGAAACATATCAAGGCTAACCATTTTTTAATGACATTAAGATGAAGGATGTGAATGTTTTAATATAATAACAATAGCCTATTGAGCGTGTGAATAGGTTTCTTTTTCTTCATTATGAAATAAAAAACAATTTCTATAGAATAAAATTAATTCGTGTTGCTTTTCTGGTATTGTTAAAAAAAAGAAAAGATAAAATGCATGTTTTTAAAAAAAGGCAGCGCAGTTGTAAGCAGGTTTGCATGATTTTAAAATGTCAACTTTACTGATATCTGTGATTCGTGTCTGTTTTATTTTTCTGTTTGAATGCCAGGCTTAATTTGTTGGTTTACTGCGCAACAGTAAAGTACGTCACAAACGTAGCTATAATATATGTATATTAATATATCGGTATAATGTATTGGTGACGTCATAGAAATATATAGCTGCGTGTGTGGTCACTCGAAAATGATATAGAAAATATGTCTTGCTATGATTCATATTAATTTATATTATAGCTACATCTGTGACGGGCTTAATGCTGATAGCTTTGAACTGAATTAAAAACACTGAACTGGAATTGGGTAGTGAGGCTGGAATTTGAGCTTAAGATGTGCGAAGTTGTGTCAGTCTTGTTATCTAATTAATAAGTAACTAAAGAAAATACACGTGTCGCGTTTCTCTTGTAAAACCAAAGATAAATATTTAGTACAACCAGCTAGCATCTATGATAATTATGCTTGTATGACGAAGTTGCTAATTACATCACATCACGTTAGAACAAATAGCACTAGACTAGTTGCAGATTACTCTACCGCAGGGTTTCTTAAAGTGGGGTCCACGGACCCCCAGCTGGGGGTCCGTGACGTGAGTGCCAGGGGTCCACAGCCACTCAGTTCACTCATATATTTATTAGGAAAATAATGCAGTAATTCATGCATTGGTTGGTTAGCTAACCAATAAATGTGATTTTTTTTAGTATTAGGTACTTATGCTTTGTTTTTTTTTTCCTAAAATTTTCGTCGTCAGGGGCCGTAGAATTTTTAAAATTTTAAAAGTGGTCCGTGGCTACTAAAAGTTTAAGAACCACTGCTCTAGCGATAACTTATTAGAATTTAATAATAGCTTGGTACACAAGTAAGAGCGTAGCCCAGGTATAGGCAGGGGTAGGGGGGCAGCTACCCCCCTAGCAAGGACAGTGGCGGTCCGAGGGGGTCTCGCGGGGGTCATGACAGCCAGGAAGGAAATAATCTCTCTCGATCAACGGACTGTAAAGAGAAAGTACCTAAGGTTGAAGTATTACCTGTGACTCCAGTAATCGTACAACATGCATAGTCGACTCCTCTATGGAGTCTTCCACAGTCTGTATGATGAGCTCCGGCGCTTCGGGGCGTTCATACTCTTGCGTGATGCCTGTGAAGCCCTGTGATACAAATACATTTATTTTAATACATCGATACCTATATTCATTTATATAAGTCACTTATTAGGACACAACTCGAATACGCTGTATTAATTTGGAACCCCCTTTATAAGAAGTACATAGACAGCTTCTAAAATGTACAGCGTAGATTCCTCAAAGCCCTGAAGTATCGCTGCCGCCACGATTGCATTCCCTCTAGTTTATGTCACAAGAATATTGAGCTACCAAGCTTAGAGACTAGACGCCTTTTTCTAGAAACGATGTTTCTCTATTAAGGTAAACGGCCCAGTATCCGTGAAGTTTTGAACTTCGCTGACTTTGCAGGTCTGCTATGCAAATGCTAGTTAACTTACAAAAAAGAAATTTGCATGACTAGATAGTTAATTTATTCTAGTTTTTGTGTGTTAATTTTTTTTTTAATCATATGATTATTAATACACAATTTCACAAAAAAATGTAAAAAACGGCCAATTGTACCAGTAGCCGGTAGATTTGTACTAGTAAACGTTATATTGTCCCGGAATCCGTTAATTTTTACCGCGAATTTGAACTCTATTGCTTGACATTAAAGTTCAAAGTACCTACCTATTTATTTATTTCTGTGTTTTAAAACAAAGGCTAGTAAAAATATAATTGTACATACGTAGGTTATACCTATCCAAAGAAAACACATTATTTTTAATAAAAATGTATTTTAGACAATTAAAGGTAATAATACTATAAAAATAAGTTGTTCATATATTATGTTTCTATTATGGTAGTATGTGGCGGTGTCTTCATATTTTCGGATGTGTTGCTTTTGCTTTGTGCGTAATCAGGAGTTGTGTCATCAGCTATTAGCGATGTCGCTTCGATTTTATTTGGAAGTATTGGAGATATTTTACCAGGAGGTGTTATATGAACGGATTCTTTGCTGGAAAATGACATTTGAGTCATAGTTGACAGAATTGGTGTCTTTGCCTGCAATAATTCAACAGTCGAGTTCGTGTAAGAAGAAAACGATGGCTGTGTCATAGTGTCAGTCTCAAACAGACTTGACGTTGTTTCTGTATTAGGAAGAAACACTGCTGATGCCATTCCAGTGTTTGATTTAATTATTTTGCAAGAAGTGATATATATAGGGTTCGAGGCTGTTGTCCGGATCACTTGACCTGTTAAATAGGGTCTTTTTTGTGTTTCTTTTCCAGGGCCAGATTTTTCTTCTTCGACCAAAGTCGGTGAAGGCTCATTATTTAGGATTTCCACTATTTATTTAGGATTTCCATTATTTAGGATTTCCACTTTTATCTTCAGACAGATTCAATCATGGTTCTACGAGTTTAACACAATTATCTGCTCAAGAAACGTCTAATATCAACGAATCTCCATCATTCGGCAATATTGGTAACTTCATAGGACTGATTGACATCTTGGACTCAAATTTTCTGAACTCCAATGAAAGAAACTCCAAAAAGATTCCATTTAACAGGTCAAGTGATCCGGACAATAGCCTCGAACCCTATCGAATATATCAAAAAATAATTAAATCAAACACTGGAATGGCATCAGCAGTGTCTCTTCCTAATACAGAAACAACGTCAAGTCTGTTTGAGACTGACACCATGACACAGCCATCGTTCTCCTCACGGACTCGACTGTTGAATTAGTGCAGATAAAGACACCAGTTCTGTCAACTATGACTCAAACGTCATTTTCAAGCAAAGAATCCGTTCATATAAACCTCCAGGTAAGACATCTCCGATACTTCCAAAGGAAATTCATGCGACATCAATAATAGCTAATGACAACTCCTGACTACGCACAAAGTAAAAACAACATATCCGAAAATCTGAAGACACCGCCAAATACTCCCATAATACAAGTACCTATTACCTGAAGATTACAACCGCGACCAACCAAAAACCAAATACTATAGACATTTTGACTTATGATGCTTTATTAATGGCCTTATGGCCAGAAACTCCCAGTATCAGCATTGGAAGTCGATGGCATAAAAGCATCAAAGGCAGTCAATGACTTCCGAAACAACAGGGCCATCTTTTTGAATTTGGCTAAAAACTAATCAAATCCACAAATTTACAAAACAAACAAGGTTTAAAGTATCTGCAATCTATTGAGTCAAAGGAAAATAAGACTTAACTCAAAGCAATAAGAACCATGACGGGCTTAGATGCAACGTTCATGTACCTGTAGTACCTATATATATCTGCCGGTTACTGCATAGGCAGTAACCGGCAGATATATATAGGTACTACAGTTTCAAAGAAAAATGAGATTTATTTCAAGGCAATAAGTATACATTAACGGATTTCGGTACAAGGAGGTTGGAGGAGGAGGTACTGGGTTGATGAGTGTACCAATATCCGGTAAAAATATTTATGATTTTGCCGGGTACTAGGTCAAGTAGGGATTTGTGAGTACCAATAGATGTGATATGCAAATATATTTACTTTTCAATTAGATTCACTTAAATTTATAGGTTATATCGCAAGATAATTCACTTAAATATTTTAGTAAAATAACACTCTTACCCTAACGTTATCCGCAGCAGCATGGCAAGCTAACCAACACTACGTGGTGGTGTTGTTGTTCACTAACAGAACTTTGACTTTTTATAATATTTTTGGATCCTTACACTTTAGATGTGTACAGCTTCGGCGCCATAACGTTTATTGGTCTGTGTTTCCAATACAATTGAACAAAATATTACCAAGAATGTATTGCCATTCAAAAACTTTAAATTATTGTTGATAGAAAGGTATAAAAATAAAAAAAACTGACTATTTACCGGTTACCGGTACTCTACCGGGAATACGTACTTCTACCTTACTTATGTAATAACAGGTATGACTGCATAGATCTCATCAATAAGCTAAGCTACGTTGTTCCGAGGACTGTCATTGGACGAGGGGTGCGCGCACGTCCGCTTTTCGCAGTTTCCTCCTGCCGCACTAACGCTGGAGTCCGCGCACCTCTTCGTCGTATAGCCAAAAATTTTAATATTGTATTTGCAGATTTGGATCTCTTTACACTATCTGCTAATAGGTTTCGAGGATCCTTGATCCAAGTCATTAATGACTCAGAGTTGTAGAGCATGAACTGTAATGTAATATCTTTATAATTAATAGGTCTTTACCTATGAAATTGCCATTTTGTATGAAAAAATTTAAAATATTTTTTTTCATGTATTTTTTATTTGTATTAATCGAAGTAATCACCCATGCAATCAATGCATCTTTGCCAATGCAGTGGCAGTTTATTGATGCCTTCTTAAGATCCTTCTTAAGGAAATCAGGTGGACGGGAGGCAACAAAAGCTTCAAAGGCATTTTGTACTGCCTCTCGGGTATTGAATTTTTTTCCCGCCAAGAAGTTATCCAAATTCTGGAAAAAGTAGTAGTCTGTAGGCGCAAGGTCTGGTGAATAGGGCGGATGACGGAGAGCTTCCAACCCCAGTTCTTGCAACTTGGAGACCGTCTGCTGTGCAGTATCAGGTCGCGCGTTGTCGTGCAGGAGCAGTGGAGACGAGCGATTGACCAATGCTGGTTGGAGATGTGCCAGCTTCTTCATCATTGTGTTCAGTTCTTCACAGTACACATCTGCAGTAATGCTCACCCCGTTTGGTAAGAAGCTGTGATGAATCACACCGGCGCTAGACCACCAAACAGTGACCATCACTTTTTTAGGGGTAAGTTTTCGTTTAGGGCATTGTTTAGGTGCTGAAGCAGGATCCAACCAACTTGCTGAGCGCTTGCGGTTATCAAACAGAATCCATTTCTCTTCGCAGGTAACAATGTGGTTCAAAATTCCTTCATTTGTGTGTCTGTTGAGCAGTGCAAGGCACGTCTCGACGCGTAATTCGCGCTGGCGATCATTGAGTTCGTGGGGCACCCATTTGTCAAGCTTTTTTACCTTGCCAATTTGACGCAAATGGACCAATATTGTTTTGACGCTAACGTCGAAAGCTGCTGCTAATTCAGCCGTAGATTGTGTATCATCAGCTTCCACAATCACCTTTAATTCGTCATTGTCAACCAAAGTCTTCGGACGACCGCGAGGTTCATTTTTCAGGTCGAAATTTCCAGAACGGAAGCGAGCAAACCAATAACAGGTGGTGCGTTGGTTTGTAGTGTTAGCTCCGTAAACGTCGTTGATGTTGCGTGCCGCTTGTGCGCGTTGCTGCCACGACGGTACTCGTATTCCATAATTACTCGAATTTTTAACGTATCCATGATGACGAAAAAGATTGAAATGCGATGAAAATGTAACACTAATCAATAAACAAATGACTACTTTTGAAAAAAAAAAAAAACCATGTTTTTAAAATAAAATTAATTTGAAATTAGAATTCTTAGCCAAACAAAAATTATTTTGATTTGAAATGGCCAGTACTGCAGAACGGCAATTTCATAGGTAAAGACCTAATATGTATTACCGTTATTATTGTCACTTAAGATATATTTTTTTCTTTTTTCTTTAGTTTTTACCGTTTAAGTGTCACTCGTGTGCAAATAGTTCCTTAATAACGCTAATTTTATTTAACACTAGCTTCCGCCCGCGGCTTCGCCCGCGTTTTTGGGATAAAAAGTGTATTCTGATGTGTTATTCTGATGTAAAACTACTGAACGGATTTGATCCGGATGTGATCCTATGTGTTATTCTGATGTAAAACTACTGAACGGATTTTGATTTTGATGAAACTTTACAGTAATATACTGTAAAGTTTCATCAAAATCCGTTCAGTAGTTTTTGCGTGAAAGAGTACCAAACATCCATACATCCATACCTACAGCTATCCTCACAAACTTTCTTATTTTTGTTTTCCATTTTGTGATATTTTTTATTTTTTTTTACTTTTTTGTTATTCCTATTCCTTCTTTGGAATAAAATAATTTATTTGTACTTTTTTATTAGTAGTCCACTACCGTATTAGCAGTCAATCGAGTGCTCGGACCTAACTCAAGACTCAAGCATTACTTTAGACTAGTTTCAAGCCATTTGATTGGTTGGAACTAATTTCAGGTTCTATAATACGCTCCATAGCGTCACAAAATGTAACTTGTAGTAATATAATAACGCGCTTAACTGCAATTTAAAGTTTAACAAGAAAACTATACCTTAATCGATCCTTCTCTGGCTTTCTTGTAGAGGCCCTTGGTGTCTCTCTGTTCGCACACTTCGAGTGGAGTGTCGATGAACACCTCGAAGAAAGGCAGGTCGGAGTCCGTGTGGATACGACGAGCTACTTCGCGGTCCTGGTGACAAATGAAGTAAAGATAATGATGGAAGTTAAGGATAAAACAAAATAAAGTTATCATAGTGGGTTTCTTTTTTACCCGATTGCCCTAGAAGAAGGGTAATGTTTTTCGAGAGTATACATGCATGTATGTTTGCATTAAATTTTTTTGGCACGCTCTTTAGCCTAAACGGCTTGATAGATTTCAAGATAATAATCCTTTAACTGTCACTAATGAGACAATTGATTTGTTACTGTCCGAAAGACGAGGGGACAATGAGAAGTCATTAGATTCATCTTCATTGTGGGAGTTACATAGAGTATTATAATACAGTGTAGTCCGCTTAGTACGACTCCGCATTTAACAACCAACCGTTTTTAGCGACGTAACTATAGGCATATGTTTGGTTTTAATATGAGCCACCATGAAAGTACATCCGTTTATTACGACTCCGCTTACAGCGACCGACCGCTTTTTACGACGGAATTTTAAACAAAATTGTCCGGTTACAACGACGAGCGTTGACGTGTTTACAAATAAATCGTAGTTAAGAAGCTATCTCCACCCCGCGCACCCCCCTTGCCTGCACATCGCTGATAGGAATGTGACTGTTTATTTTACAGCAGTACATACCTACTTAATTTGCGGGTAATGAGTAAGTACGCGCACAAAAATGGCTTCTACAAAACTGATTATTAAAATTACATTTCTTCTCATTCTTAGCTATGATACATAAAATATGTGAAATAAATAAATAATTTAATACTTTTTTTTATTTGCTAGCCACCTACATATTAATAAATACATTAATATGTGATTGATAAAAAACAAAATTGTCTGTTCGTTTAGTACGGCGTCCGGTTAGTTCGACGTAATATCACCGGTCCCTTGGCCGTCGCTATAACCGGATTCTACTGTATTTATATAATGCGCAGTCGGGTTTTTTGTTTTTCCTAAAATTGTATTTATCTTGTTTTTCAGAATTTTGCATCCACGGTCACTACTTGCAACGGTCTATAGCGGTTCGCCTTGAGAAGCCGTTGGATTGAAAATTAAATAATCAAATTTTCTATTACTGCCACGCTGGTGAAGTGGTCGTTAGCGCAACTGCTGAGCGTGGGGTCTTATATTCGATCCCCGGATCGGAAGTTTTGCATCTTGGAAGGAAATGCATCTTTTTGTTTAACATTCTTAAAAAACTTAAAAAATGTGGTTCTGTGCAGGCGAGAGAGGTGCCAAATGCAAGAGCCCTCTTAAAGTTCATGAATGATTATATTTTTAAGTGACGTCTCTGAGTACGGCAGTTAGACTTGTTTATTAAATAATACGTCAGTAGAAACCAACATTTTGCCGGCAGTCATTAGGTATATTTGCACAGAAAATTTCCAATAATTTACAATAATTCATAAAAAAGATAGCACCAACACATCATATTAAAATTAATAATCATTGATTGTATAATTTATCAATTTAGATATAATCGAGTTCGGTACCGATAAATACTAAAGAAAAAGTGCTAAGTAATGCTATGAACTTATTTAATAATTATTTAAACATTGCCCCTGCACTAGTAATTCCTTTAAATCACTCGGCCATTACGCCGAAAAATATGAGACTGAACAACTACAAAGATATTAGTTCTAATGGTCTTGAAATCATGTCATTGTACTTTAATTAAAACTAGAGCAATATGACTAAACGTTTGTAGGAACACGTAACACTGACTTTTGATCTCATTACCAATGAATAGTACTCAAAACAAGAGTGCGTGATCTCTTATAACCGCACCGCTCTAGCACAGCAATTAACTTATCATTTAAATTAGGGCTTTAAGTCGTATTTTGTACAATATATTTTATAATATCAAGTTAGATTAGACAACGGCTTGCGGCAAGCGCGCTTGTCATTATAAAATACCTACACTACATAACAATACACCACATAAAGCCCAAAGGACGTCGGCAGTTTTGGGCTTGATATGGTACGGTAATAAAAGCTTAGGTAACCAAAAATAAAAAAATGTTTTAATTATTCTTTGCCTAATTTATCTTAGAGATTAAGAATTGGAATTAAAAATCGAAATAAATAAGAAATAAAATGATAATGCCGTTGACATTTTGAAAAAAATCCAATAAAACAAAAACGGGTGCATGCTGGCTGGTGCGTGCCTCCACAGAATATCATGTCGACAGCAACTAAAACCTTTGAATTGAGAACTCATTAGTAGGGCTGTACTTCACTGGATCATTCACACCATACTTAACCTCACTGTCACAAATACGAAGATTTCTCTTTAACCCAATTACGTACAAAAACAAATAAAAAATGAATTTAAATACTCTTGAAATACTCGATCACACCAAAATAATTTAATATCTGTACCGACATACACAATCTGAAGCCCAGCGTTCTATGGGCGTCTGCCAGTGTCCTTTAAATGACCAAGTTATTTGCTGTGCTGGAACGATGCGGTTATAATGAGTGACCTTTACTTTTATTTTTTTGTTTTACTTCAAATTAATAATATTTGTTTTAAAACATGTCATTGTAGTACTAATAATATTATGCTTATACCCTTTATTCGTGCGGTATCGCGCGTTATAAGGTCTAACGTCTAATTGCCTAGAAAATTGCCGTCGTAAATATCCTAGTCGTCATTAAACAACCGTATTTACGCTTTACTACCTCGTGCCAGTAACTTTGTGATAAAAACAAGGTTCTAATTTTATTGTAAATCTATTTACTTATTTATTTTTCTTACAACATCTATCTATCCATTTGTTGTACCTAAATAATTAAATTACCATTAAAACAATGTAATATACCTGTAGGTAATTGAAAATTCAGAAACATGCTTCATCTGAAGTAACTTTGTGACGGAGTCATCCTCTTTCATCATTTAGTGCTGGCAATCTTCCATCACTGGCCACTTCATCCACTCCATTCTTCCAGATTTGAACTTCAAATTTCAAAATTAGAACATCTCATATTTTTATGCATTTATTTCGTCATTCTTTGTCTGGTCTCCAACGACATCACTTGTGACCGCTGAACCGCTGTACTGTTATATTTTATACCTACTACCTATTTATCAAGTGTGCAAAGCTATAAGCAAATAGTCTCTTTTGTAACAGTTATTTTTATACCTCTGTGTAACGTTATAAAGTGCAAATATACAACCTACGTCTCGCAATATACCTCTCCAACCATCCTGCAGTGTTTTATTCAACCAAGATTTGTGTCTGTGGAGGCTCCCTCTCTTAGCTAGCCGAGGCTTGAGAGGTCAGAGGAGGGAGGCACTCTGCGACAACTTAAAGCAACATATTTGCGTTATCCATAATTCACACGTTTATCATCAGAAATTCAAAATAATGGTCATTAAAATAAATTAGAGTGTGCCATACAATCAGCGCTTTATCAAAATGTGAATCGTTAAATGTAACAGTTTCAATCAAAAACTATGTATTGTTGATTTTTTATACAAACCAGCGAGACAAATTGAATCAAGTTGTTTACTGAACTGAATTATTGTGTTTCACTTCCTATCAGTCTAAACTGCATACAATGCAAGTCAGAAAAAAACCTATCCTTCCTCATAAGTCTACCTAGGAAACTTGCTCAAAAACCAATCAATGTCATATTTGCTGGTGTGTTCCTCATTCCCGAACACCTGAACGAAGGACAATCAATCGAGCAATTTTAGCGCTATTGAAGTGGCCAGGTGGTCACTGGACAAATATTATAAAAAATAACCCATGCTACAAGAAGAAACAGAAAATGCAGTGACAATGAGACAGTATATCGTATTTTTGTAAATGAATTAGTCTCCAATAGAAGTCATCGCTCATAAGAGGCGTATAAGAGAGATCTAAAATTCAGATCAACTGATGCGGGTATGACACGGTAGGTCAATGGTAAGAGCGACGCCACGACACGGCATAGGTCGCGGGTTCAAGTCCCGCCCGTGTCAATTGTTTTTGAATCTCTTACTTTAATAACAATTTTGTAAAGGACAACACTAGGGCCCCAAACGCTAACCGCTAAAAGTACCTACACAGATAATTCAGAAAAAGACGCTGATAATAGGCTGGGAAATCACTAAAAAGAATGGTTCAAATCAGAAACTCGATCAACAAACAAAATAAACTAGGACATTTCTACAGTTTATCACTTGATGATATACAATATTTTTAACCCTGTCTCGGAACCCAAGCCGACCGAAATGTCATTGAACTGAAGATAAATGTCCGACATTTAAAGATTATGAGACAACAAAACGAATACACATTGTCTGTTGTATAAAATGCATCTTTTCAAGGATTCTAGTGTATTTTGATTCCAGTTTCAATCGCAGAGCAAAGAAAGAAAATAAACTGTGTGTTCAGGCGACTGTAGGTAGTAGTATCATGTATCATGTACTACAGACATCTGTATTAATTGCTCTTCCAAAGGTTTTTAAAAATTACAATGTTATATTATTATGTATAATTTTTTTCTTATTAGACAAAGACAGCATTAGCAACTTATTACGCCACATGTTGTTATTTTCTAGATGTTGAAAGCGGCTCCATACAAATTCTGTTTTGCGAAAAAGGAACAGAACATACCTCCTTGAAAATTTCTTTAATATCCTGATTTTTTTTCGTATCTTTGCAATTTTATTTGGTGTTTTATCTACTTTCGATATTAGATACAATTAATCAATATTTTGATAAGTGTTTGAACCCAGTTACTGAGCAACACTGTTATCATAAGGAAAACTTGTTATTACAGTGTTGGGTATTCCTCACTATTGTATACCTATCAGGGACGTATTTATCGTGCTCTCCGAGACTGCCGTATCCTCGATATGCAAAAAAAGATCACACCCGACTGATTCATCTAAAGCGCATATTGTTTAGGTACTTTCGAGATCAGCATCAGTAGATACAAGTCCTCGATTCGTAGCTAGATTCGAACTCAGCAGGCGCACACTTTGTGCAATTTATTTCATCACACTGCTCTATCAACGGTTAAGAAAACCGGCATGTCCTATAACCAAAAATTGTTAGACATGTGATGTCCACCAACATGCACTGGTGCCCGCTTGGTGGACTACGGTCATCTGCCTCACACATAAGCTGATTGTTTATTTTCCCGATTGCCCCATAAGAAGGGTAATAATGTTTTTCGACTGTATGAATGTTTATTTTTTTGGCACGCTCTGTAGCATAAATGGTTTGATGGATTTTAACATTATGAGGTTACATTATTTTCATAATTTTTCTAATCATTTTCTTTATCTTGTCGTTTTGAGCCCTAAGATGGATGACTCAACGGAAAAATGTATATTTTAAATGTTTACCTCGGCGAAGGGCGAGACGAAACTGCACAGGCACACGACACCGCTGTCAGCGAAGAGTTTGGCGACCTCGGCCACTCGCCTTATGTTCTCTTCACGATCCTCCTTGCTGAAGCCCAGGTTCTTGTTTAGGCCGGTCCTTATGTTGTCACCGTCCAGGCCGTACGCCGGGATGCCTGAGGAAAAAGTATCTATTAATAAGTTGAGCTGATTATGTGAAGGGGAATGAATAACATGCTTTGTTCTAGACACAAGGTTGTGCTGATGAAAAGAGGTCCTCCTCAAGTTACTATTCTCCTTCCGCGGGAAAAATATTAGCCAGTTACTATGTTTCCCCAGGGTGCGCCGGACGTACATTTAAGGTCATTACTCGTCATAACCGCACTACTCCAGCACGGCGAATAACTTACCGTTTAAATAAGGATTCTAAGTCGAGTGTAGTACAATACCTTTTATAATACCTATTAAGATAGATTAGCCAACGGCTCTTCAACAGCTCGCAAACACGCTTGTCATTATAAAATGTACAACACACGACTTAAAGACTTAAAGACAAATACACCCAAGTTACCATAAAAGGTAACTAGATGTTCCTACCGAAGGGATTGAAACTCACACAATCATTTACGTTCTGCTTAATATTTAATCATTAGTATCACTTAACTAGTAGATAGTAGGTACTATTATCTTACCACTATCACCGTATCACATTATGTATTTACATACACCTCGTATTTGCATTTTAAATAAATCAATACAAAGATTCTGAGAAATCGAGAGTCTATTTTCCAGTCATAATTGTTCATAAACCAGAAGATAAATATAAGATGTTATTGTTATGAAGGGCCTTATTCGCTATGACAAAACGCGAAAACGATCGCGTTATAGTGCGTTTCACTTATAACTTCGCTTCGACGCTATGTTGGCACCCCTGTCTGTCACTTTGTCTAGGTTTTATCGTACTATATTTTTTTTAGATTTAAGTCATAAAGCAATGCTTAGGGTATTCTATCTTTCAGCATCAATTCTTGTTCATCACTTTTTAGTATTAAAAAGTGATGAGCAAGAATTTGTGCTGAAAGAAAATTTCGAACACCGTTAAAAACGTTGTAACATATTGAAATTCAGGCAACATAGCATCGAAATACAGGAAATACTCTTATGTGAAACGCACTGTACCTAGGTACTATACGAATGTGTAGGCGGCAAAATGGTGTACGCACTAATTTGAAATGTACTGAATTTCACACATAACTGTCAAAATATGTCCTTAGAAAGTAGCGCCATCCTGAAAGATTGTATTTGTAACGCGGCGCGTGGGCGCGTTACTTGCGATTTGTTAGCCATATCCATATTACATGTACCCCCTTACTTATAAACGCCTCTTAAATTGAACCACTGATTAATATACAACTATCCTTGTCATTTGTATGACAATCAATAGAGATGACAAGTGACATAAGTGATGTTTTATTCAATCATCGTTTATAAGTGGGGTAATGTCTTGGTCGATTGTGTATTCTTTTGTTAATTATGTTTACAAATACAGAATATCAAGCCATTCCCCACTTATTTTCTAACATTAGATCCTCCTACGGTAGGCATAATTGACATTAGAGATCCCTGTTCGAAGACTCTTTTGTAGCTATTTTTTTAATGACGTTATATTTCTAATGCGTAGAAATCATATTTTAGAGTGATTTCTTAGGATTCTTGGTAAGAAAATAATTACAATTTATTTATGATAACATTTATAGGTAACTGTTATTAATAAAGGATTTATTAATTATTCAAGCGAAAGTTACACAATTTAATAATTTCTATTAGGTAATCATTTACGCTTTTAGACAAACTGTTATGAGCACAATATACTAATTACATATAATTGACGTTATCCATGATAAGGCGAGGCGTGTGTATTTACACAAATACCTATTGTTACAGTATCCAATTACAGTTCAAATTACAATAAGTGGGTCACCGCGTGGTACATGGTTAATGAATTACTTACAGAATTACCTAGTTTAGAAATTAGGTTTGTGCGCTCTAAAAATAATGTTATTTTTCTGCATTTTTCCTAATATTTTTATTTTCGGCCAATAACAAAAACGGCCGAAAATCGAAAGCTAAATCGAATTTCGGTCGGACTACCGCCATCTCTCACAGTTTTGTATTTTTTATAACTTTTCGGTAGCTCGGTGATTAGAGCGACGCCAAGGTACGGCACAGGCCGCGGGTTAAAATTCCGCCCGTGTGAGTTGTTTTTAAGGCCCCGGTATACGCCAACGGCCTTGAGTGATTTGGGCGGTATAGCTTGAGTGTTCTGCGCTGAGCTCAAGCAACGCGACATACATCCACCGAGCAATACGACTCGCCTATCAAGGAGCGCGCTGTGCAGAATTAGACGTATTATTACTTTTTAGTATCTAAAATATAAAATAAAAAAAAAGTAACAGGCAATATTATAGGTAGTAACATAGTCTTTTCACACAAAACAAATCATGAAAATATCTTAAGCGGTTTGAAAGTAATTACGTTTTTATGTTTTGGGTAGACACGAATTCATGAATTTATTTCATTAAGTATTTTACTATAATAGTTAAATATTCACAGGTACGATTGATGTACATATGTTCTAGTTTAACATAAAAAAATTGCACAACTAACCTGCATTATTTGACGGCGAAATAAGAGATTTAAAACTGGCCGTTACCATTTACCTTCGCCTTAAATGCGCCGCTCAGAAAGCTAACCGAATAAATAATTATATTTATTTATTTATAATTAATTACCAAAATAATTATTGTCCTTTTTCCTAAACAGGGTGACCAGTTCAACGAGGGATGTATTTTTTTTTTTTTTGTTTTGAGTATGGGAAATCATCAAATGACCCCTCCCGCTCTGGGCGGAGCGGAAGGGAGTGTCAGACTCTTACTGACTAAAACCCATCCGTGTTCCTTCCTTAGCCCTTTTGTCCGGGTCAGCGGTATCCCTTTCGGACAACCCCGCTTTCCCGGCAGGCTTGGGCCCTAGTGGGCCCCCTCTTTGATGCTGACATCTCTTTGAGGCGCGCGTGGAACACGTACGCGCCGTTCGGCACGGGCCTGGTCCTGATTGGACGGTGAGCTACCCATTACTCACCGCCCGCAGGCCCGCGCCTACGGTGGCCGGGAGTCGTCACGCGGCTCCCAACGCCCGGAGCGTCTACCGCGGCGGCTTGGACGGGAGAATCTCTCCCTCTCCCGTCCCGCCGCCTCCTTCGCTAGCATGACTGCTTCGCAGAAGGAGGCGACTGCCTCCCACTCCCCCTCGCACCGGACCATGGCTTGAACCAGGGCCGGGCGCGAGAGGTCGCCGCCGCTACCGATCGCCTCTACGAGGACACGGCGGTGCTCCGCCCATGCAGGGCAGGCCCCCACCGTGTGCTCCACCGTGTCCTCGGGGCGATCAACGCAGTGGTGAACGAGGGATGCATTGAATGATGATATTCAGTATTTGAATCCCATTATTTCACTGTAAACAAAATGAAAACACTATTTTCCCAAGCTCTTCAATTCGTTGAAGAAGAATGTCTCAAGTAGGCACTTACATTCTGAGGTTACAGAACGATACTGTTAGAACCACTCCAATGTCTTTAAGTTTGTGTATTATTTTGTTCTACACACCTATAAAAGTGTTTGCCTAGACTTAAGATCAAGACAAGATAAGCCAGAAAAAATACTGTAGCGTTTGTCTTCCGCTTGGTATAGATGAATTACTAAATTAAAATCGATTAGTAAGATATGAAATTGAAACATAATTATGAGGTAGTGAGCAGCTTTTGGAAGGCAATCTTTGATTTCCAGAAGCTACCTTGGCTTCATAAACCTCGATCTTTTGCGTGACCAATGCTAACCAAACTGTTAAAACCCTTATTTATTGAAATGGAATACCTTGTGCCATTATGTGTTATCTCAATTTCTCCGATCGTTTCTTAGGTCGTCGCCGAATCGAATCCACATTAATTAACCTCCTACACATTTCCTATGAAACTGCGTCGTCTTGCGACGAACCGAGCCGAATTACCCAGGCGCAAAGGTTCATAGTAGGATTCACCCCTCGACTCGGCGACCTAGTCATTATTAGGCTTTACCTTTAAACAATAAGTTACACCAACCTTTGGAGACTAAATAAGCTTCTAGCGCGAACGCTATGCTGGTCTTGCCGGCCCCACTGAGGCCCGTGAACCATACTGTGCTGCCTCTGAAGGCCCTGCTCCCGAGGGCACGACTTCTCTTGGCTCTGGACACCTGGTGCTTTTGCTCCACTACATTCGTCGCCACTTGTGCGCACTGAAACAAAGACACATTATTTTTAATGAGAGAACAATGTAATAGAAGGTGCTTCCCTGCATGTAATTAGAGAGGTAATTAAAGAATATTTGTGTGAAAAGGTGTGGGTGTCATTCGGATGATTTAAAACGTTTTGGTATAAAAAAAATGTTAAAATGTTTTCAAAAGATAATTTTATTACTAAGTATAGGTCTGTATAAGTCCCGGCATCAGTCTTGATCAAAAACGTCACCTGCGCACTAGCTGATTTTCGGTCTCTTTGGCGGAATGAAGAAGACGGGGGGCGCCGAGGCTGCAGGCGATTGGTTCGTCAGTCGATGCTCGTCGTCTAATTGGACCATTCTCTATTACGTATTGTCAACTGTCTATTGTCTATTGGACGGTAAATGTACATGCGCGAGCTGTGATCATCTTTAATGCCGGTAGGTACCTAGGTATACTAAGTATACTAAGCAATTAAATTATTTGGAAAACATTGTAACATTTTTTTCAGAGATTTTTTTAACTGCAATACAGCTTAAATTAGCAATTGATTGCTATTTAAGATAATTGTAACTTAAAATAGCAACTAGGAAACTAAGTACCTACATTATTTCGAGGTGCCGATGGTCAGCGAGAGCAATTTGATTGAAAACCATGAACACAATCAAATTGCTTGGCCTCGATGAGGGTCAAACATGTGCTTTAGACATGTCTATACATTTATTTCAATTAAAATATAATGTTTTAATTTACTAACTTGACTTCCTCTTCCTTAGAACATAGGTATAGATTTTTGTAAACAAATAAATAATAGATAGGTTATATTATTATGTCTATTTTAACTCTTTAAAAGAGAAAAGAATACATTTCAAAATGAGCATAATTTTAATTAAATTGTTTTTTTTTTATACCTATTGGTACATAATAGTCCAACCGTTTTGTTTTCGACGATCGGCTATTTTCGGCTAAAATATCCTCTTTCAGTTTAGGTTTTCAGCCGAAAAAAAATGCAAATCAACAAAATCCGCAGTCACGCACGCAATTTATTAGGAGAAAATGCAGAAAATTGTTTTTTTATCAGATTGTTAATTTGAGAAAAGAATAAAGTAGGTGCCAAAATTTTCGTGCGATTCAACTTGAAAAGTTAAAAATAATAAATTTAAACATTTTCAAAAACGACCGCGGTTTGCCCTACATCTTATCTACCGTTAATAAAACCACAAAAAAGGAAAAAGAAAACAATACATTGCAGTCGGGAGTTCGGAACCAATGATATGACTATATTACCCCCCAGAAACAGTGGGTCGAAAACGAAATCTGCTCAAGTTTCAGTGAAACCTGCAACCTTTTATCATGGTACCTACCCTGGTACGATTAACAAAACCAGTGACCCGTGGCTCAAATCTTCGTGCAAAGAATACGTGCAAACGAGGTATTCCACGAAGCACACCCAGACGAAGCACACCTAAAGTATGGTGTAATTCGTCTGGGTGTGCTTCGTTTGGGTGTGCTTCATGGAATACCTCGTGCAAACATTATCGGCTGCCAACTACATAAGTACAAAGATGTAATCAAGAAGCACGTCCAGTCCATATAACAATACGTATATTTACAAACAAAAATACAGGCAAATATGTAGTAACAGAGCCATGGTGGTAACGTAGTAGTGGTAACGGTCCCGACTTACCGAGTACCTACCGCAGGACGTGGGTTCGGACCAGGCAAGTACACTTTACTTTGTACCTACGATTTGTTTCATACCCGCTTCTCTAGAAACGTTAAATCAAAATTCATGAAGAAACCGGCGGATATCTTAAAACCAAAAATTCGAAAACTGTGACGTCGCACTGGGCCCTCATTGGTGGATTGCACCCTCTCACAAAAACGACGCCAGAGTCCCAGCAGAGAGAATATTTTATAGGCTGATTATGGTAAATACAGTTGTCATGTTTAGTAACCAAAAATTACTTTAAGCACCTACTTTTGAAGTCAGTGCATGTGTGCGTTTGCACACATGCACTGACTTCTAGAGACACAGGTCTATTCATCAGAAAACCAAGGTTTAATTCAGTTCAATGCAAATTGGATAAACAACTCCAGCAGTGAAGGGCATTTTAGTACGGCCTTGGACAAGTTGTTATATGCAATAGGAATTGCAATCGAGATTGAATGTCAATGGAATAAGCCTACTGTGTCATTGCAGATCTATTCTTTTGTATCTTTTTCGGCGACTTCTATTTTTACCCGACTGCGAGACGCAAAGGAGGGTAATGTGTTTATCAGTCTATGTATGTATGTATGTATGTATGTATGTTTGTTTCTATGTGGCGTTCTAGAGACCAAATGCGTAGGCCGATTTTGATAATTCTTACGTCAATCGATTCGTCTTAACCTTGCGAGTGTCACTAAAGACATAACAGTAATCAAAATTCACCACAGCGACAACCAGACGCCATATTGTCAAAATGAAAAAAAAAAAAGTTGATGAACTATGTCAAGTGGGGTGTCGTTGAATAGGTATTTTAAAATCATCTTTAGGTTCCTTTTATCATTTTTCATTTTAAATAATAGTTTAGGATATATAACGATTTAAAGTTGTTTAACAAAGCAATCATTCTCGCTAATTCTTACTTATTGATTTAAGTTTTTATTTCAAGTATTAACGATATACAAACAAAAAAGGAGATTACGAAAACATACATTAAAAACTAAAAAGTGAAAAATAAAAATAGTAAATTAAAAATTAAAAAAACCCGACTGCCAAAAAACAACTAAAAAGTTCAAAACAAGAGCACTTTTCAAGCAGTCTGATGCAGTTGGTGGCATAAAATCTAAGATTTAACACAAATAATTGCCACCAACTGCATCAGACTGCTTGAAAAGTGCTCTTGTTTTGAACTTTTTAGTTGTTTTTTGGCAGTCGGGTTTTTTTAATTTACTATTTTTTTAAAAATGCGAGCACATCAAGGGCGTTTTAAGATTTCAAAAAAAGGATGAAGTTATGCACTCGGCTCGTGCCTTCCTACCTATACAGGGTAAAATTAAAACCAGTGTGGATATTTTAGGAGGTGGAAGTACTCATGAATATGTTCAACTTTTATTATGGGACCGACACTGAAATATGAAAAAAAAAATCTGCTGTTCCCTACAAAAATGCACTACATTACACGATCAAAATGTATGGAACAGCGGATTTTTTTTTTCATATTTCAGTGTCGGTCCCATAATAAAAGTTGAACATATTCATGAGTACTTCCACCTCCTAAAATATCCACACTGGTTTTAATTTTACCCTGTATAGGTTGCTAGGTTGATAGTTGGCATATTTGAGATAAAAAAAAATGTTTCTTTTATTTTTGCATACCATGTCATTTATTAAACAGGTCAATCTAAAAAGTAGTTACAGTCAAAATCTGTTATAACGACATTGACGGGACCACTCATATTTGGTTATAAAAACCGATAGTCGTAACAACCGGCGCGGCGGTGTTTTTGAGGGAACAGTCAGTGAGGCTCTATGATTTTGGTTATTATAACCGGTACCCTATGTTGTTCTAAATGATGTCGTCGTAAGCGGTTTTGACTGTATTTTATTAAACTGATACACGGAAATTATTGGAAATATTGCAGCGAATGATCAAGAACTTACAAACTGGGCTGCTCTCCCGGTTTTATATTAGCTGTAAGTCTCAAAGCTAGATAAAAACAGTACCTAAATAATTATTTATTGATTTGCTGTAGGTACCTAATCAATAAAGGCTGCACCTACTATAGATGCAACGAATATTCAGCCACTATTCGGTATTCGGCCTATTTGGTGTTAATATTCGGTATCCAGCCGAGTAGTAGACAGTATTCGGCCGATTAAGGAATGCCTAGTAATAAAAATAAATGAAAGAAATATGTAGGTATTTATTACTATAGATATACCTACGTTATTTAATCATTGAAATTGATTATTTGCAAAATGTCAGACCACAAAAGCTTCAGTCAGACCACAAAAGCCGTGGCAGACCCCGACTAACATGGATGTCAGTTATCAAGAAAGACCTAGCAAATGATAACCTGGACCCGACGACTACTCAGAAACGATGTCTCTGGAGAAGGACCACTAGGAGAGCCGACCCCAAATAGAAATGAGAAAAGGCCGGAAGAAGAAGAAGATCATTTGCAAAATGTAATGTCACAACTCACAACACAACAGATCCTCCGCCGAATATTCGGCGCTTCAGCCGAGAGCGCTACCGAACATTTAGTATTCGGCCAAATCACTATTCGTTACATCTCTAGGCTGTTTAACTTTAAAAGATCCATCCCTGTCCACATTGGCGAATGTTTTATTTAATAATCGTCATTATATTATCAGAAATTAAAATCTATATTTATATCTTAATATCTATGTCGTATAAACTTTTCTTGTCCATAGATATGATTTATTTCCTTTTAAGTATATAAATAATCACCACCACTCTTAAATTCAGACGATGTCGGTGTTGAATAATCCTGATACCGACTCACTTATAATGTTTTTACAGTAAAAAGCTATGAATAGTTTACTGCGGCAAATTGGTTAGGTATTAAAGGCGTCATGAAAGTCTACTTCACCGATCATTGGTAGACCATAAACCCATTACATAAATTGCCTTGAATATGTCGTATATTATACCCAATCAATTTCATGGATACCGAACGTGATGATAGTAATTTTGTTTACGAAACAAATTGAATCAATGTAATTATCTATTTACCTGGCAGTACGCCCCACTGACAAATTACGCCCTAAGATGGGACTTTAGGGCGTAATTTGTCAGTGGAGCGTATTTGTCAGGGAATACCCACTGCTACATCAAAAACTTGTCGTTGTCAATAACAATTACGCAACAGCCATTGTCTCTCTATATTTATCCATACCGTAATAATGTTAAATAAATAGGAGGTTATAATTCAGTCACCTATTGTTCCTATGGGCTCAGATAGCTATGTAAATATTACAATAATGCATTGTAGAGAAGCACTTAGTATTCGTTTTAATCAGTCAGGAATTCCGTAGAAAAGAGTAAAAGGAAGTTAATAGAATACCTACTAAAGAAAAGCCATACTGGAATAATACAAAAATAAAACTTCAGCCTGTTAAGCGGGCTAACATGATAAGAACATTTTTTATGTAAGTATGTACATTAGGTATATAGTATTTTTTAAACTGTCGATTTTTCGTCCTGGGTCTTTCTCATACCTACTGTGTTTTAATGTTTATGATGATACTTTAGAGGGGACGTTCAGTGCACCGTAAGCTGCCACACTTTCAAACTCACTAATTGGCTAATCCCTTCACCTTATGCACCTTAGCTGTCATGAGAGAACGATATTGTCATCAAGTTTTTAATATAAGAACCAGTACTTACGCTAATGCGTGAGTGGCACTAGTAGCCCCACCGACTCGTATGAATCCGCGCGAGAAATGTGGAGAAAGTAGAATGTTTACGTAAATTTAATGCCAGCAGTGTAACTGTGACCTAATGCTACACACCTGTATGTTGTGTATGAACTATAAAACGCAGCATTTCATACAAATAAAGATTCAGATGGGACATTGGACTGTACTGTGTAGTCTAGTATAACGTTGGTGAACGTGGTTGATGGTCTTATAACGTAGCTTATAACTGGCCATAAAATACCTATTAGGACCATTTTCCACATGTAGTATAACAAGAAGCACTGTTTAGAATTCCCTGAACGGAAGTTAGGACCAGCGTTTCCACGAACGAAACCTAAAACGTTCAGTTTACCTACTAAAAACACATTATGAAGAAACATTCCCCTTGATTTTATAAAAAAGTTCTTACTTCAGAATAAGATGCGTGTTGTATTGAATTAGAGATTTTTGAGTTCTAGCTACTCTGATAGGCTAACTTGGTGCATTTTAGCGATAGAACATATCAAATAGTGACGTAGTGTCAAGTACTTCAAAATGTCAAGTTTACAGTTCAATTAGACTAGACTAAACTTGGCCGTGTGTGGATGTCAAATTGCATGTCAAGTGAACATACAGACATACTGCAAATTGGATCAAGCTTCAATTTTCATGCAGATTGGATGATAAACTTGTGCGAATGTGGTGGCCCCAACATGTGTCCTTTTGGCAGCCCTTTTCTAAATTCCAATTATTAGTGCATTGCATGCAATTTTTGGACTGGCTTCTCTTAGTAATGGATATCAGTGAGAGTTTAAAAACTTCCAGTAAGGTCATATAATATAACAAATATTTCTTTAGAAGGTTCAATAAGTAGAGTAAGAAAGTTACAAATCTCTGAAGATTAAAGCTGGATATTAGAACGATTGCATTGAGACAACAAAAACCAAGCAATCAGCTCAGCATCCAGTAGATAATTAACTACTAAGTACAACTCTCCTATGAGGCCAGTATGCAGAGTTATGATGCAAGTTTACTGCATGTTGCACCTGCATAAAGGCCGAACTAATGAACTAGGCATTTATAAAGGAGTGCAATACGGTAGTGGCCTACTATTAAAAAGGACAAATAAATTATTTTATTTCAAAGAAGGAATAGGCACAACAAAAAAGTAAAAGCAAAAATAATAATTTATCACAAAATGGAAAACATAGACGCTTTTAAAGTTTTTGGAGGGAGTATCGCTCCGTCTTTGTCGCGCGAAGCGGACGTAGGTGGTGTTACGTCACTAGTAGGTAGTGCCGTCCGTGTCTAGCAAATCATTTCAAAACGCTTATAACTTTGCCAATTTTGTAGATGTTTCATCGGTTTTTTTGGTGTTAATTGTCTTTTTTTAAATAGTTTACAGATTCACAATAAAAAAAAAGTAGTTAACATCTCTGGAATCAAAGTGACTACATACAAGTACATAAAACGGAACAAGTACATAAAAAACAAGAGAAAAGTCCTCACTCCTCAGACGGAAATTAGGCATGACGGTACGTTCAGTACTCATGGGATGCCAATTTCATTTCACAGGGCCGGTTTCACCATCGTCAGACAAGGATCGAAGGATTCTTCAACTTTATTCCTTGGATAAATGTTATCTGACGATGCTGATATTGGCCCTTATTCAGTAAAGAATTGCAACCATTTCAGTAGCTCTTTTTTGGGACGCTCTCCATACGTTTCCTACAATATGACGACAGACGAAACACGAAACTAGAAAATAAAGGCTGTTGATTTAGTCACCTGCATCCGTTAAGGGGGTGATTATACCTAATATACTAAACAACTTTCCGTATGAGAGACCACATCCGATTCGTCAAAAAAAAAAAAAAAAATGTTCGACAAAATAATACAGAAAAGTGGCTACTTTTCTGTATTATTTTCTCGAACATTTTTTTTTTTTTAACTTTATTTTTCAATGTATGAAAAGTTGTTTATGTTCTTCACGGAATTACGAGTCTCATAGAAGATAGGTAAAGTTTTTCCGTATGACGGGTAGAATCATCTCATAACGGATTCAGCTCATGCAGCTGACTAATGGCCGTTCCCAATAATAGATCTACAGGCTCTTTACCCTACCAGAAATAGATTTTGAACATAACTTCTTTAGAGCTAATGTCAAAAATCTATCTCTAGTAGGCGAAAGTGCCGATAGATCGGTTATTGGGAACGGCTATTAATCATCAGCCTGTATTGTGTGAGGCAACATCTAGTTTGATCTTTTGAAAAAACTTCAAATATTTACTCTCAATATTAGATATTTATTTATTTATTGGTTCACCAACAATTGTTACACTTTATGTTACATGTTTTCAGTGCATGCAAAATTTATAACTAAGTGCACAATATCAAGCGGTAAACACCACATGCAGATATAGGACCTATGTATGAGACTTTAAGAATTAAATTGGAACATACATAATTCCGGTCTACTAAAGCACGTTGTACACACTATAGAATATACTTAGGTGTTCAAGAATGTTATATGGATTTTAGCAGAGCAGTGATGAGCTGTATGTTATTTAAAAAACCAGTTACCACAAGCGGATGCGTCTTGTTGCGCTCTTCCGCGTTGAGAATTGTTTAGATTTAATAACATACCTAGTCATTCTGCTACCTATACGTATAGGAAATAGTAACAAGCCAGGAGAGAAAGTAGTATTAATATAGTAAGTAATCCAAACTAATACTATAGATGCAAAAGTAACTCTATCTGTCTGTTTGTTACGTTTTTACAGTTAAACCACTAAACCTGTTTTGATGTGGAGATAGATTGAACTCTAGGAAAGGACAGAGTATATTTTTTATCCGGATATAATTATAAAGAAGTTCGTGTAGGACTAGGACGCAGTGAAAACGCAGGCAACAGCTAATGATAGAAAATAAGTTTTCTTGATTCCAGCTCTCGTCAGTTAAATTCACGAGTGCCGAGATGAAGAAAACTTATTTTCTGATATTTTGCTTGCATGAGTTGACATGGAACTGACACAGCTGCGAATAATGTAATGATTTTTTTTCGACAAACATTTCGTCTTAAATCTAGAGTCTGACCAAATTTCGATTTCGGTTTTCGGACATTTAGTTATTCGACCAAAATATCCGTTTTCGGGCGATTTCTTTTCGGCAGAAAAAAAAGTAAATTTCGAAAAATCAATATTTGCTCATTTAGATAAAATTCGTAGACAGGCGCAGTAATTTATTAGGAGCAAAAAGAGAAATGTGTGAAAAAGCAGAAAAAATATTGCTTTTTCTCACATATAATATCCAGATTGTTTTTATTATTATTAATAACTAGGTCTTTGCGAAAAGAATAAAGTAAATTTTCCTGCGCTTCAAGTTTAATTGGTTAGGTAGATACATTTAATTATTAAGATTGACAGTGTATTTTTTACTTTTACTAAACGAAAACCTATCGACAAACTTTTTTTTTTTCAGCTGAAAATACAAATCAGGCCGAATTTCGGTTTCAGCCAAAAAAGAAATCAATTTTCGGTTGCTCTCTACCTAAATTAAAGGCGTTGAAATCTTTTAACCATTTAATATAGATAGGCAATAATATGTAAACCAAATACGTCATATTGTAGATAGGTACCTATACGGGTAAGCACTAAGCAATGCAACAGCGCAAGAATATTTTTTACGGACAAACGGGATTTGAACAGTACGTACTACAACACCAAATATTCAGAACACGCCATGCTGATTCGACATTTTATTATGTCATATTGTTAAGTCATGTATCATTCATGTCACTCAGATAGTATCTGGGTATCTATTAGGTACTTGAGTGGATAAAAGTATCAATATCAAAAATATTATCTTAATCCATTAAAATAGTGCCTTGGCAAAATACGACTTGTTTAGGTACACTTGAACTTTGGAAACGTCACAGGCTTATCACTATTTTATATTACTTTAGGATAGAAGGAAAGTAGGTACTTACAAGTTAAATACATACAATAAAATACATAATACCTATTTATAGATAAAGACAGGTTTACCCTATCAAGATTGGGTGACATACATATTTAGATTAGGGGATAAATGAGATAATAACATAATTTTATGATACATTGGGTGGTATACAATTATTGGTGATATTGGTGGTTTGATGAAAAGCGGAGGATTTGAGGATCTCATGATGCACTAACCTAAAGCAAGTCCAGATGCCCCGATTTAAGCGCATACAGTACAAAGGTTGTTGACATACTACTATAAGCCAATGCATATCGTCCACATGTACGCGTTTTACTTGCATGACCGACCACGAGTCCAGCAGATACCTAGATACCGGGCGCGCAATCTTGTTGCGTCCAGTATCTAAATGAGCTATTAATGCGCGTATCGATAAACGCGTTAAATGGATAATTCGGCTCAGAACAGCTAGTTCATTAAGATTCCCCGGAACGGTTTTGAATTCAGCGATATGAATATGTACCTAATAAAAACAAATATTGGTGACTATTATGGGCTGCTTATTCTGACGTTGAGAGAAACTGTTTACTACCCTATTTTTTCAGCAATCAACATGCTTTTAATGGAAAACTTGGTCAGGCGGTGGTTGGTTCAGGTCTCGTAGCTACCTATTCATAATAAGTAGCTATCGACGATTAGCCATTATAATTTTAATGCGTAAAAGTGTTATTTTAACCTAGGTATTTACAAAATAAATAGCGTTTATCATTAAATAGGTAGGTCCTAAGTTAAGTAAATCCTTTCACTTTGTCTTTCTCACAGAACCGCAAACATTCTGGCATTATTGTCTTGTATTCAGAAAACAAATACAATTCAGGGCTGGTCGAAGGTGGTGGATGGGTCTAACGGTGCCGACATAATTATATAAATTAATATATTTTCCATGAGATTGAGATTGACAATATTTACTCAAAAGCAAACCCAATTAACGTTAAAGCGAAAGGCTAGTAAAATTTCAAGACCGGATAGAAAGCTGATACTTTTAAAGTTTTAATGAAACAAACATAAACTAGATATCACAGAATAAGAATATATGTAGATATCAGATGCGGTAACTTATTGTATTACTTATTTAATTTTCCGTCCTGTAGGTACCATAACTAATATAATTTGTAACATTTAGAAATCATAACAATGGCAACATCTGTAATTCTGTAATTTATATACTTATTTATGGAAGTAAACCACATACAACACGTTAGTATTTTTTAATTAATCAGCATTCCTAACACAACTGGTTAAAAGTATATTCAAAATATTGTTCCTTCTCAGTTGTCTATTTAGATATCGCAAAAGATTTTAAATTTTATTGATTCAGCTATAAAGTAAAACTACTAACCGTTCTTCTTGGTCCGTTACCCCATTCCGCGATTCCATATTTTTCGAAAACGTCCGTTACTTTCTTGTTCCTTTGTTCCAAACTCATATTTGTAAGTTAAAAAAAAACAAATGTCAAATAAAACTTTCCCGCCAATACTGAACGGGTGCGTTCGAAAAATCCGATCAAGCAATGAACGCAGCAGCACGCACGTCACTCAAGTCGTTGAGCACTACACTGACTGGCGCGCTCGCTGAATGAACTGTATTTTAAATTGCTAGTAAATAATGGTAGTAACTAGTACTTTATTGGACGACAAAACAGTTGCACTGCATTTTAGCCTTGTTAGAAAATGATTGTTGTACCTATGTATATCCGGAAAATAATATTTTTTTGCTCTTTTGTAGTTATTATTACTACCTATTTTTCGCATTACTGGTTAAGCCTGTCACTTTAGGGGGAGTATTTATTCGTGTCTTTCAAGATATTTTCCTAGTTGGCTGCCAACTTTGCGTCGCTCGTTACGTTCAAGTTTACAGGCTGAAAATTAAATCGAACAAAAAGGCAATGTAATTCTGGAGTCTCGAGCCAAGGCGCGAGTGCTTCAGTTAATGAGCCTTTTTTCAAGATATATATTTTTAGAATAAATAATAGAATGTATGTAACGTAAACTTTGTCCATTACAATAAGTTGGAGTTCTAAAGGCGCGATTTCGTTATGCAAGTTACTTGCATACAAGTTGCAAGTAGCGTGCAATTTGTAGGTATAGTGGAAAACACAGCTAGCAAACAAGTTGCAACTGAAAATGTTCAATTCAAATCACTTGCACACAGTGTGACTCTATACTTGCAAGCAAGACTTGCCTAATGGAAACGCGCCATAACATCGGGTACAAAAATACCTAGTAGCTATAGGAAATGTAAATAATGAGCCTAATGCTAATACTGCCTATTATTTTATTATGCTGGTAATTAAACTGTTATTGGAACTCATGGTGATTAAAGTCCTTTACATCATGGGACAATTTCATAGCATTTTCGTCTTTCGTAACATTATTTTCTTTCATACTAATAATAATCCCACAAAGAACATTGGCAGTTTTGGGCTTGATATGGTACAGTAATAAAAGCTTAACCAAAAATAACAATATATTTTAATTTTTCTTTGCCTAATTTATCTTAGAGATTAAAAATTGAAATCAAAAATCGAAATAAATAAGAAATAAAATAATTATGCCGTTGACATTTTGAAAAAACCAATAAAACAAAAACGGGTGCATGCTGGCTGGCGCGTGCCTCCACAGAATATCATGTAAAATCTTTGAATTGAGAACTCATTAGTCGCGCTGTACTTCATTGGATCATTCACACCATACTTAACCTCACTGTCACAAATACGATAATTTCTCTTTAATCCAATTACGTACAAGAACAAATAAAAAATTAATTTAAATACTCTTGATATACTCGATCACACCAAACTAATTTCATATCTGTACCGACATACACAATCTGAAGCCCAGCGTTCTATGGGCGTCTGCCGTGTCCTTTTCGAAGGTCCTTTCTTTTTGCTTCTTTTTACATTTGTTTAGACTTTTATTTAATATTTGTTGAATTTAAAAACTAACCCAATTAATCTGTTTTTGTTTTAAGTAGGTATACAGTTCAACATAACATTTCATTCGGTATACCACAACTGCAACTTCGCCAATTGCACGGTCACTAAAACACCCCTGTGTGGTAATTTCGGTGCTCGCATCTACTGACTACTGACTTTATAAACGTGAGGCAAACACACCGCACAAACCAATAACACTCATTGTAAAATTAATTACGGTCTTGTGGTCACAGAATTAGAAAACATGTTAACGACAACATTCAGCCAGATATGCTACGTCATTATAGGTCACATTGCTACCATGGACCCACTCTCTCTGTTTTACCTATTTACGTATTTAAAGTAGGTAGGTAGTAGTCATTTTCAATTTCCCAAAGCATTCACACATTTCCGGATGGGCGAATTATTCGGCACTTTAGCCAACTATTCGGCCGAAGTTGGTTAAAGTGCCGAATATTCGGCTTGTTAATTTTTATCGTAATTTTTTCGCTAGATAATTTATGTCCAAATGCTAGATCGTTTTCTGCCACTCATTTTGTCTATAATCACACCGTACCTAATCATAAATAGGTATATAGGTACCTGAATAGGAATAGTATGGGCTATTAATTTAACATCACGCTACGACCCTTAGGAGCTGAGCAACGGTGGTAAAACCGCGGGGAACAGCTAGTGTATGTATAGACTTGAAGTGCCTACTCTGCCGTCACTGGTAAAAAGGGCGTAAGTAATCTGCTTTCACGATGAAGATATGCCGTTTTTGCTTGTGACGGTAGTACTGTGCTTGAAGTGCCGGAAAAACAGGTGCCGTAGATTGTCGAACATTCGATTCGGTAAACACTTACTAAATTCGGCCCATCTCTTTTTAAATGATTATCTATAAAGAGTCAATCACACGTCATGTACTTACATAACTATAAAATGCTTTGATAATACGATAAGACAATGATAACTCGTTATTATCAGATTAAGCTATCTTACCCCCAATTTCCTATTAAATTTTTTAGTGCCATAGTAAAACTAGGAACTTTTATTATTGTTTCGTCATGTCCGTTTGTCCGTCTGTCTGTCCATCATTCCGAAGATTTTATGAGGGTGAAATCTTCAGTTCTTAATCAATTTGTATGAAACTTCGCAGGTAGGTAGATGACTTTTGCAAAAGGCCTGTATAGTAACACTACGAATAAATTAAATAATTAGGGGGAGGGGCATACCTAAAACAGATGGATGACAAAAAAATGAGGGCCAAGGCATAAGAGCTATGCGGCTTCGGAAATGCCTATGTCCAGCAGTGAAGTTTGAGAAGTTGTGAATCATATTTAACTACTTAATTTTATTGGGGCCAATTTTCATTAGAATAGGGGGTGCCATACAATAGCTTTCATAATTCACAATACATTAAGCACCTACTACACCTACACTAAGCAACTAATCTTCTTAAACTGGATTATTGTAGTTTTGCCCCGCCATGTAGCTTGTACCACCACAAGAGGAGATCAAGAATAATTTATGAGCTCAATAAATTATTATTGTTCCATTAAAATCTTGTTAAGAAAAAAAAATGGTTTAAACAGTTCCCATGACATACAAAAATACTCCTTAACTTACTACCTACTAAAGTTGTAGCACTTATCTGTTCCTGATAAAGTGATAACATACATGTTCAGGTAAAATAATGATTGTTTCCATAGGCTGATATACTGGATATAGGTACCTTATCTACATAGAAATAAACGAAGCAATGTGGGTGGGCCCTTCACAAGGTGTATACTGACGACGAATTCGCTGGGTGCAGGCAGCGCATGACCTATTTTATTAAAACCATAGAATAGAAATTAGAATATAATTACAAGCTTTTAAACTCTAAGATCCTGCAAGATTAGGATTTCATATTTTTAATATCACTAACACAATGTCAGACAAAATAAATCAAGATTTTGAATCCTATTAGGTCAAGACATGGCAATATAAAAACTAAAATAATATTTTTCTTAAATAGCTTTTATGCTTTTTTAATAAGATTATGATAATTTTATACATTATATGCTTATGTAGAACCCTCAATATGAGGATGCTAGTAGATTTACAAAAATATTTTATTAAACAAGTTGTATTATATCACAATAAATTTTTAACATTTTTTATCTCTGGATCTAAGTACATTTGATCTTCAAGAGTTCTACTCATGCATTTGAAAACATTTACTCTATTGAATAGAGAAATAAAAAGTGGATGTCCATTGTTTGGGTCATTTTTCATACTGTGCGGCGGGCGCTGCCACGGGGGAGGGGCGGCGCCATGCAGTGTGTAAACGAGCGCTAAAGGGCTCTCTCTCTACTTAACTCTACCTAACCTACCCCTATGCAGGAAATATGTTTTAATGAAGTTTAAATTCTCAGAGGTACTTTGAAAACTTGCTACTTAATATACTATCACAAGTTTTTTCCAGTATTTAGTGGAAAAAAAAACATGTTGATCCAGTTGGATCAGAATTGTGAGGAAAATATTAATATTCATCTACAACTAGTTAGACCGGAAGCCACTCCCATTATACCTAGTTGGTATAAAGCAAGGCAATAAATACTTAGCTAAAACTGTAAAACCAAGACAGCTATATCAGCCGGCCTAGCATGACCACGAAAGAAACGGGTTTTGTCTACATAGAAATAGACAAAGTGACAGATTGTAGAAACATTTCTACGTTTTATGAATGAAATCTGTCACTTTGTCTATTTCTATGTAGACAAAACCTGTTTCTATCGTGGTCATGCTAGGCCGGCAGACCTACTGTATTATTACTAAGCATTAGTATTTTTTTTACTATAAGATTCCCCAAAGCTAACAAATTACATGACTTGTGTCTTGTTTTAAATAAAAATTACCTTAAACTTAGTAAAAAAATCCATCACTCACTCATAAAATGAGTTCAAAATTGATTAAATTTTTATTTTAAACTTTGGGGTCCCCGCTCCTAAAGAAAAAGTCTGGTCAAAAAGCTTGAAAACCACTGCGATAGAGCATTTACCGAGTTATTGTCCACGTCGATCGTGATTTCATGATGTTTCCTCAATTCCATCTTTATTAAAGATACAAAATACCCAAGATTTGAGTAACGCTGATAACGAAAATTGATAATATGCAACGATCTCCATAGGATGTGGGATAGTAGGTCGTAAAAATGATTTATTACACTTACCGTTTTAAGTTTTTTCTTAGGCCCCGATGGTCCATCCATTTTACGTGATTTCTGGATAACACTGAGTGGACACGAAAGCTTGTATGATAGAAAGGATATGTTTTGATTTATTATTTATTTATAAATATCGCGTTGTTGCAAAGTTGCAATACAAATTACAAGGCCACTAACAGGCCTATGACAGCTTTAGTTCCCGATACTACGCGAAGCGCTAGCGTCGCACCGCCGCCATCTTAGACCATTATGTCAGTTGATATTGACACTAGTGACAGACAGAATCTGTCATTGACAGTTGTCTGTTGAAGTAATTCTGTGTAGTCGTTGTCGAGTTTTGAGTCGAAGTGCCGGTAATTTTGTATATTCCTCGCTTTTTAGCTTGAGTTGAGTTGCAGAGTTATCAGAGTTTCTCCTCATACCTTCACCGATTGCTGTCGCGAGACCTGTAGCGTCATGACGTCCAAGTGTTGTGTTGTTGATTGCAATGCAACCAGTAAAACGCATAGACTTTTTAATTTACCAAGAGACGATAAATTGAGGGCATTGTGGCTATCATTCTTGATACCTGCAAGCCCTTTACTCAGTGGTTTGTCTAAGGAACAGTTAATACACAAACGTGTTTGTCAAAAACATTTTGATAGACATCAGTTTGACCGTACCGGTAACCGTCTTCAACACGGCTATCCTTGCCTGTTCTCTGCTAAAGAAATACTTTACGGAATTCCTTTAAACAATTTTGGTAAGTACTAACACATATTCGTTTGTTTTGCGTGAAGGGTAACAAACATCCATCCATACATCCTCACAAACTTTCGCATTTTTAATATTAGTAGGATTACTGGAGGTTTGTAATACTAAGAGGAGAAATAAAGAGTTCGAATTGTATTGAAAATTACATGTCACAGAAAGACAATTACAGTAATAATTAAACTATGATTGAAACTGTAATAACACCTGCGTTGTAGGTCTTGGGTTCAAACCCCAGGTCAGGCAAAGTGGTGGGTTAGAGAGTCGCCTTAGGGGCGGAGTGTTTGGTTTTCCATTAAGAATTCCTTGGTAGTATCCCAGAGTTAGGATTTGTGCTCAGTTGATGGCATTGATGGCACTAGCCTCGCCCTTATTACATGGGACCTAATCATAACTGGTGAAATGTGATTGTACTATACATAACTGCCTAGCCCTTCAGGGCAAACTGGTGTGATATTGAAGTTTGTCAAGCATGATGTTGTCAATGATAGAGACCAAAACAAATTTCTTTATTAATAAAATAAATTGTTTTTTTTTTTTCAGTTGGTGATCATTTGAGTGATCACAACTATTGTTTACAAACCACAACTGATGATGACATTGAGATGGCCACTGTGACTGTTGTAGAAGGTTCGTAATTGATAGTATCATTATAATTCTATGTGGTAACTTGTATCCAAAATCTAATAATACATGTATCATACATTTCTAAAATAACCAAATTATATAATAAACTACCATACTTAGAAGTAACTCAACATGGATTTCATTCTTAATTCAATTTATTAATTAACCTATAAATATCTTTTAGGTGATCATACTTATAGTGCTGCATCAACATCTTTAGCCTCGCAATCTACTAATATAATTGAAAGTCCTGTAAGAATAGAGAGAAATATTGAACAACCTATGGAGTTGGATTTAACAGGTAATGATTATTATTAAATTAGTATATTTGTTTTTTTATTCAACCATTCACACTTTCAATTTATAAATATTTTTAAACTACTTTTAGGAGATCAGATTTACACTGCATCAACATCATCAGTTTCACAGCCTATTGAACATCTTAAGGGAGTGGATTTGCCAGGTAATGCTACATGCCATTGTTAACAATTAATTTGTAACCATGTGTACCCAGAGAGATTTACAATTTAGTTAAAATAATTTAAATTAACTCAGTTATTGTATATTTTAGAAAAATCTGCGGAGCCTCCCTTACGTGCAAGACTGATGGTTAAGAAAAGGATTCTCTCAAAAAATATAGGTAATTAATTATGATACCAATACCAATTAATAAGTGATATTACATAATGTACACACTTATATAATTATTTTTTTTCAGTTAGTAAACTTGGGAGACAAAAACTCAAAAAGTGCATGTGCTTCATCAAAGATATGAAAAAACTTTCCAATGTCGAAAATAAAAAAGGGAGGACTTTTAATGAACGTTATCACAGCGCAAAAGACTTAAGTCAGAACCCGAAATTCCTAAGAAATATTCACAAACTGAGTAAACCTGCTCAAAGTTTTTTGTTAATGCAGCTAAAATTGGTAGACAAGAAAAAGAAAGCATTCAGGTTCACTACCAATGAAAAATTGCTTTCTCTCACATTAATGAAAGAAAGCCCAAAGGGATATAGACTTCTGCAAAAAATTTTTACATTACCCAGTAAAAGGACATTAAATCGTCTTGCAGAAAAAATAACTTTTTATCCTGGCTTAAATGAAAATATTTTTTTACTCCTTGAAAAGAAAACCATGAAGTGGAATACTATAAAGAAATTATGTTCTATAGTATTTGATGAAGTCGCTCTCACACCTCATCTAACTTATGACGAACACCGAGATGAAGTGAAGGGTTTTAAAGATTTGGGAGATTCAAGAGAACCTAAATTTAGTGATCACGCATTAGTATTCATGGTGAGGGGAGTATGTGCAAATTGGCGACAACCCATCGCTTATTATTTTTGCGAAGGAACTATATCTCCAGCACAACTGGTGAAAATTTTAAAAGAAATTGTAATAAAAATATCCCAGACTGGTTTAATACCCATGGCACTTGTGTGTGACCAAGGTTCGACCTTCAGAACTGCAATAAATATATTAAGAAAAGAGACGGAACGTGAAAGATTTTTGGCTGACCAACACAATGGTAAGACAATAAATATTGCAAACACTTCAGTTAATATAGCTGTTGTCACTTTATAGTATAAAAACAAAGTCCTTGGCTGTGTTGGTTTTTCTGTTAGTCTGTGAATGATAATCTTGAAAACTATTAACCAGATTTTATGTACATTTTCATAATAATTATGCTTGTAAAAATAATAATTATGCTTTTTAATTTTCAGATGGAAGTATTGACATCTCTGGTCAACAGCTCAACATTGTGTTTGATCCTCCTCACTTACTAAAGGGCATTAGAAATAATTTTCTAACAAAAAATATGATTTTTGAAGGGAAAATTGCCTCATGGGATGATATTTTAACAGTCTACAACACAGATTGTCAACTTGGACACACCAAGATGAATAGAAAATTAACCGACCAACATGTAATACCACATAAAATAAGAAAAATGAAAGTGAGTTTAGCTGCACAAGTCCTCAGCCAACAAACAAGTGCTATGCTTAAGTACACTTCATTGTTTGGTAAGTCTGTTGTAATACAATTTATTCATTTGAATGAACTTAAGAAAGGAGGCCACTCAGGCATTGAAGATTTTGTACTTACTCAAAAATAAAAACGCAGAAAAAAGATTTTTAACGTTATTAACACTTTACCGTTAATATTACAATGAAAGTATTTTTAACTCCTAATTTCCACTTGGTAGGCGATTATAAGGTTTTTATCATTATTTTCATACTTACATAACAGTCAACATACCAACATTTTATTTGACTTTTTTCAATCGAGCATCACAAACTAAGATTTTCCTCACAAAATAATGTTTTTTTCCTCAATTCTTACAATTGAAAAGTAGAATAATAATAAGGGTCACATGTATTTTTTTAGCTTTTGCTTTTGATCATGCTTAGTTTGTAATTTTTTTTGTTTCAGACAAGTTAAAGGATGGTGAAGCCGTCAGCGAAACAATGGCGGTCACCGCAGACGCAGTCGAATTTTTTGATAAATTATTTGACAGCGTAAATGGTTCAAGAAAAGGCTCTACCAGAGGAAAGCTAAGAGGAGCAGTGAAACCCAAGTCCGAACACTTAAAATTTTGGATAGAGGCTAGGAAAATTTTGAAAAATATCAAATATATTGACTGTAATAGTAAGAGAGCAATAGCCTCTAAAAAACATTACCACGTCCGAGTTCCCTCTTTAGATGGTTGGAATGTAACTCTGGAAAGCTTTGAAAGAATAACCAAATTGCTATTCAATAAATATGGGGTGCAATATTTTTATACTAGAAATATAAATCAGGACCCTTTGGAAAATTTCTTTGGGCGAATCCGGGCTTTAAATTATAGAAATGTGAATCCAGATGTTAACACTTTTATTAATTCATTTAAGTCACTTTTAATTTCAAATGTTATGGGTCCTCATTCAATTTATTCCAATTGTGAGGAAGACGACGGGGAAACGATTGTTAATTTTTTTAACTTATTAACATTTCAGTCGCCTCAAGAGGATATAGAAAATGTTAATCCTCTCGGTTCGGGATATCCATCCGGTAGCAAAACTACATGTTTTTCTACTGAAGTACCACAATCTTTCATCAGTAATGAAGATTGTGGTATTTCAGTAGAAAAAGTTATTATTGAGAAAATTAAAGTGCATTCTTCTGCCTACACAGCTGGATATATAATTAGAAAATTAACGACTAAATTTAATTGTATGGATTGCCAACAAACATATACTGCAATTGAAAAAGAAAATTATCATGCCTGGATAGCCCAAAGGGAATATAAAAACTTGAAGAAAAGCAATTTGGCATATTCATCAAAGGAATTTTTAATATTATATAGAGAAGCATCCAATCTAATTCATAATTTCATGAATACACATGCCCACCACAGAAAAATTGGTAGTGTTATTAAAACAATGATATTAAATAAATTAGATTTACAGTGGTTGGGCTGTGATATACATAAAAAAATGGTTAGTAATTTTTTTGTAAAATTAATTATTAGACTGCAAGTGCACAACTGGTGCAATACTATAAATAAAATTTTAAGAGGAGCTCTGGACGAAAAACATGTTAGTAAAATGCAAATGCATCAAAAAGCGTTCCAAAAATATAGGGCGAATAAACTAAGAAAAAGAAAATAAAGAATTACATGTACCTATTATTGGTGTTTTATTATTCATCTTTTTCGTAAAAATTAAATAACACTAAAAGTCCTACCTCGATATCTATAAGCATACCTGGTACATCACTACTAGCATGAAATCGATATGACATTTGCCGATTGCTGCAAACACTACAGATTTGCGACACTAGCGCTGTGTGCAGAGATGGGAACTAAGGCAACGAATCTTTAACTGTCCTATCTGTAGGTTTATATTAATTAGGTTTATATTAATCTGTGGCCACTAAGGCCAGGGAAAACGGGGGGCGGAGGGGATATGAATTTGACAAAATGACAGATGACATGACATTGACATTTGATTTGACAGTGACATTAACTGTAAAAAAAGTCGTTTATTTCGTTCAGTAATCATTTATCTACTTTCTTCTTAGGATTATTGGTCCGAGTTGCCTCTTGTTATCTTTTAAACTTCATCACCGATTTTCATGGACGAGTGTCAAAGAAAAAAAAAATTATATCAGTGCTGCCAATTGAGGATATTTTACCCTAGATTTAGAATAAAAATGATGTCGCAGGGTAATTTTTAGGGTCTAAAATTGTTTAGGTCAATCTTGAGGGTAAAGGAGACGTTTATTAAATGTATGGGGCTTGGTACTAAATCACGAACAGCAATCTGAGCTATATAGGCTCCAAGAGCGTAATAATTTTGATTTTTTTGTGCTTTCACGGGCCTGTTTTCTTTTAAAGAAGAAATGAAAAATAAAAAATAATGCATAAATCACTACAAATATTATTTTATGGGTTAGCAGCCCTGTGCCAAATGACGCAATAGTGACAGAAATGACAGTAATATTTTCACAGTTTACGGCTCAGAGAGGTTTACGGATTTGATCCTTTTGGACACGTTTTGTTATTTCATTAACATTAATTAACTAATATTTTTTGTCTTAATTCGATGGAGATGTAGCTAAAATTATATTAAAAACTCAAAGTATTGAATAAAAACAGCGACTTTATCTACATTTTAAATAGTTATATTGCATAGAAACAAAAAAATATGGGTAATCTGCGTTTTTTTTTTACTGAAACATTTTTCACTTTTTTACAAAAACGCAGGCGTAAAAAAATCATTTTTTTATAGAATATTAGAGTAATAATAAGTATCATGTTTATTTCTATGCTATTTCGAGATCATTAGAACATCAAATCTTCAAGATAATGAAGTGGGCAATTATTCCCAAACTTGTGTGAACATAGGAGTAACAACATTGCCCACTGCAAAAACAGTGTTCTACCTACCTAGGTAGGTACCTAATTTATTAGAAATTGGTTATCATGATATGAGCCGATACAGAGGACTGAGAAACATGTTACGGCCAAAGTTCTAAGTAGGCATGAGCTGGCATGGCTATATGAGTAGGTAGGAAAAGATCAAATAACCGATGGAGGGATTGTGTAAATGATTATGTTATATGACTAGAATAGAAAGGGAGTAAATACTAAGATGATGGTTGATACCGAGTTTTGGAAGAGGACATGCTGCGCTGACCTCATATAAATTGGGATAAGGGCAGAAAAATGATAATATTTCTGTATTTTAGTCTAGACAAGTTGACAAACAGAAACTATATTTAGATACTTAGATACATTTAGTCTGTTTGTTTGCAGTATGGGAAAGCCTGACTTGACTGATTATTAATAATAAAAGAGTTTATATTTAAACAGATTATTATTTATCACATAAATGTGTATCAACCCTAACCCACCGTTTTAGTTTGTATGAAAAAGTATCTGGTGTGTATTGTAACATTGCCCACCTCAGAAAAATAAAAAAATAAGCGTGTTTGACATATTGATCATGAGAGATGGCAACTTTGCATAATTCACTAAAACATACTTTATTGCCAAAGCCTTAGAACTGAAAGTTTTAGAGAAAATAAGGGTGAGCAATGTTGGACGGTTGTGCGTATAATTTTGCCCGGCTATTTAAGCGCCTTTTTCTAGGATTCTGTTATAGCTAGAAGCACCACATTTTGCAATTTAAAGCCTTTAATAGTAATTGCTACTATAGTCGACTTTATACGCGTTTCCGGTGAACATTTTTTGCAAAATCTCAAAAATAAGTAAAAATGCGGGCAATGATGACCGGTTTCACGGTAAGGATATTTTGGTTATATAAATTATAATTTTACCTATAATCCTTCAAATATTAATCTTTGTAAACTAATCACGCGCATTTTAACCAAAAACAAAAACAAGTTTATCATTTTAAAAGTATATGCCCTGCCATGTGGGCAAATACGGGACGGAAACGGGCGGATATTGGACGTTTATTCAATCTGCCCAAAATGCCTGGGCATAAACCCATCACTGCACATAATATATTATTATAGCGGTATGTACGTAGATTTACAAACATTTCGTAATCAAAATCTACGTAATTTTCTGTTACGGCCCACACGCCTACGTCTTTTTCAAAATCCGAGTTGGCAACACTTATTTATTCTCTTTGGCTGCTGTCAAGTGCTGTCAAAAATTGTCACAAAAAAAACGTATACACTATAATTACGCAAATAAATTTTAATCTTCCAGAAATCCAGAAAATAATAAAACACAAACTTGGGAACATAATTAATTATTATTGTCTACAATAAAGTTTAAATATGCCCACTTCGGGGCCAAATATAAGACTTAAACCGTCATAGTAAATGGAGGTTTCATCAAAGAGTATAGTAATTAGAAAGGTTTCGTGTTGATATCTTCAAGATGCCTGCTGTAACTTCTACTACAGTAGAGGAGCAAAATGAAGCAGATCAGAAAATGTGGAGCGCCCTAAAGCGCTATATCATACGTGAAAGGCAAAGGAAGAAAGAAGGTAATCCTAAACATAACCAGAACTTTTGACCTTTTACCTTTATGAGCATTGTAACTACCCAAATGTTTTCCATTAACAAGCACAGTGTTCTTGAGCTTGTGCAAAATGTCCTGTTATCCACCAAGCAAACAAAATATACCTAAATTATGTTTTTATGTTTACATTTAGTCTGTTTCATTAGCTACCCTTCATAATGTCATTGTAAAGCCTGCAAATTATTCAATAAATAGCCCGGTTAATGACAATAGCCCTGTTACATGGGACTTGAACATAACTGGCGAAATGTGGGTTTACTATACACCTCTGCCTAATCCTTCAGGAAATACAGGTGTCATGTTATTGTATACAACTTAGAGTGACAATTAAAATGCTTTCACAGAATATGAAGCTGAGGTAGAAGAAGAGAGACTCCGCAAAGAAAGGGAAGCGAGAGAGAGACAGGATGTCATGACACTTGGTATATATTGACCTATTTTATAATAGAAATGGTGCTAATTATGAGTTTTATTTAGGTATTATTAATGTAAGGCTAATGTGATTGGGTAATGGCCGTTTTTGATAACCTATTTATCTGCTATTTTTGGTTACTGCAGATAGAATTCTAACATCACTGCTAGGTATCTAGCTTTTGTCAAAATTTGATCTCTAGTAGAAGAAAGGGCCGATGGATAGGTTATTCAAAATGGCCATAATTAAGACATAATACCTATCTAAGCTCAATCCAAAATGTTGTTAAAAATAGTATAATATTTATTAAGTAATTTTCTAAAATAATAAAATTTCAGAGGAAACAAAGGAACAAATAGAACAGTTGGAACAGAAACTCAAACAACTTGAAAAAGAGAAACAACAACTTTTCATGCAACTCAAGAAAGTACTGAACGAAGATGAAATCAGAAAGAGACAACAACAAAAGGAAACTAAGTGAGTATGGGAAACCTGTATTTTTTGTTCTTAAAATAATGTTATTTTACTTTTTTGTTATTGCCCATTCAGTTGTAATATGGCCATAAATAGCAAGTGGTGAGAAGTGGCTATTATAATTGGTCAATGGATTATTTGAAAAAGAATTATTTCAAAGAAATGTGTTACAGAAATTGTTTTCACTTAATTGAATTTGGGTTTTAAAAGAATATGAACTCCTTCTATGTATGTTGTAAAAAGGGACTTACCAAAGTTTACATCAAGAGAAGGAAACCAGCATTCATTTGTACACAAATTTAATATTTATTTATTATTACATATTTAGTACAGCAATTCACACAGTAAAGTATTAAATTACTGATATAAATATTACACACATACTGAATGAATGATTCAAATTATCTGTTAAAGAGCCCGTATCTATCAATAGGTGTCAGTCAGGGAATAAACAAATAACTTACTAACCAAAAAATTTACTAACCACTTTCGTTCTGTAGACATACTAATCATTTGCAAAAAAAACAAAACAGTGACTTTTCCAGCGAGATGCAATCGATGAAGATGCAGCCAATGGGCAACATCCAGGTCCCCATGTTCCCGATGTCCGCTTCTACGGGGCAAGGCGAGCCGCCACCGACCCAAGGCCGTCCCCCACCACTGACGTCACATATGATGACCAAGGTATATGTAGTTTATATGAAGTTTTCTATCATCATCATCATAAGGAGACAATGCTTCTACCAGCTTCATTAATAACAGTCACTTTAGAACTGCACTGTGTGAATAGATTTGTTGATTGGTTTGTGCACATAACATTTTAAATCCCATTGTTTTTATTTTATCATTACATTTAATAAACCAAAAAAGCTGAGCAAGTTGTTGCAAAGACATTGAGCAAGTTGTTGACCCTTATTAACAGATCATGTGTGTTATTTCCTTTCTTTTCTCAAAAGTAATTTCTTTCTATACTTTAAAGTTAGAATATTATTATCAGGTTTTAAAGTACCACCTTCAGATACGTCCATTGCTAGTTCATCCATCACCAAACCACCCCACTAGTTGCACCTGTTTGTATTATCGTGTTTATTCTCCTTTGTTTAAGCATAAGCATTCAAACCACATGTTGTTCCCACAACAGCAGACCATAGTGCGTGGTCCGATACAGTCGGGGGGCGTGAAGAGGCCGCGAAGCCCCTCCCCTACTTACGCACTCTACGCGCACCGATTGCATCAGCCACCGATGAAGCACCAGCAAGTGTACTCTGATCACAGTGAGTGTTGTCACGTATTTGAATATTATTTTATAAATCTTAATGATTATAAATGTATATGTCAATGTTAGACGTAATGCCAAGCGAATTATAGCCAAAAGTTAAAGGACTCTTCACCAATTTGAGTTTAAACTAGATAATGAGTTTCACCACAGAATATTGAACATAATTAGGTATGTCCCTCAGTCAGTACTTATCTAAAGACAGGCTCTTACTACAGTAAAAAGACGTCTTCTCATTCCTTAGTATGAGATTTTAGAACACTTCTCTTAAGGAGTTTGCCATGGTATCAAAATAAAATTACTTTGTGGTTTTTCATGATAAGCCCTGAAGTAAAAGTATTAAATTCTATTAAAAAACAATTATTTATTAACATTACACAAAGACACCAGTGGCGTGCCTACAGGGCAAGCCCGAGGGTATTTCTCGTAATTTTTCATGATTGTAAGTGTTTTTTATTGTACGCTACTCACTTACATTTCTGAAAAAATTTGAGATACACCCTTGGGCTTGCCCTGTAGGCACGCCACTGAAAGACACACCCTTATTCTGGACTCACTGGACTGTGTTTTGAAGCTTAATGACTCAGATACACCAAGTCGATAGGACGACGTCGCTTAATCGCCAACGGCGGCAGCCGACCCAATATAAAGACAGTCATTAAGCAGCCGTAATCAGTAGTGATCATCGACCTGGTGTGAATGAGCCATCACAATTATATTTTACTAGCTGTTCCCCGCGGTTTAACCTTGTTGCTCGGCTCCTAAGGGTCGTAGCGTGATGTTAAATAGCTTATACTATTCCTCATGAATCTATATGCAAAAATAATTTTTCGAATCCGACTGGTAGTTCCAGAGATTATCACGTTCAAACAAACAAACTCTTAAACTTTATAATATTAGTATACATTTACATATAATTATTTATTGTAACATATGTATTATATAATTTTTGCAGAGGTAGAGGATGGTCGCATGGGCCGTCAGATGGCCCGAGCAGTGCTTTGGAACAGTGAGTTGTTTTACTAGGTGTCACTGTATGTCTGTCGCTTCTCATTCATGCTTCTCTACTATCTATTCTTGAGAAAAGTGTAGATTAAAAATAATATGTAAACATGAACTGGAAACTTCAACTTAAGAGGAAATTGCGGTCTAATCTATTGACGTCTCGCTTCTACAATATAAATGGATATATTGGGTGAGTGAGACGTGAAGAAAGGCAACGACGCTTCTTGACGCTCCATAATTAAATTTATAACTTATATTCTACTTCATTTTTAAATCACCTAATACTCATTCTCGCTCATTATTAATTCTTTATGTAGTAGCCTTTTCCCACTATCTTTATAATACTTAACTTATTTTTTTCCCACTATAGTAATAATTTTTTGTCCAACAGTTGCATGAAGTTTATTTTGTGTGTGGTGTTTTTTGTATGGATTGTAGTATCTATATATTGAACGATATATCCATTCGAAGGTTATCACAGACCTTTATTTAAAATGTGTAACCTACTTCATTCTTCAATTTTCATCATCATTTCAACATTCAAACTAATGAAAACGCGTTTCGTACAGTGTAATCGTGTCCGCTGTGCGACAAACGCATGCGTTACGATTATTGGTGTCAACCTAAAACATTTTTTCTAACTTTGAACTTATTCGCAGAGCCATCTCAATACGGATCAAACGTCGGCGGATCTTCCGTATCATCTACCGCGTACTACGCGATGCCGACGTCCGGCGTCGTCGGCGTGGTGGGGGAGCGCCCCCCTCCCCTGCTGTACGCGCACCACGCGCACACGCCGCACACCCCCCACACCCCCCACCACGCCAACCTGATGTACGCACCGGCCCCGCAACCGCCGCAACTGTACCTCGACATGTTGAAGAACAGAGATGGACAGCAACATCAGGAGCAGAAGAAGGAAGCTCAGGTACGTGGGTATTAGATGTAGTAAACTACAGTTAGTTAAGTTTGTGTATCACAAGGGCGGATCCAGCCTTCGAATCAGGGGGGGGTTACTATGTGTATTTTACTAAAAAGTATTTCTTTTAGATTAGAAATGCTATCAGTGGTCAGCCCAGGAGGGTCATGACCACCATGACCACTGGATCCTCCCTTGATGTATCATGCTTGCGCAGCTATGTCAGCGACAGAATAGCCTCTGATGCCCAGATCTCCTTTTTTATTTTATGTAGCTGAGGGGACAACAAGCACCCCAATCGATGGTAAGTGGTCATTTTCGCCTATATGCATCGATCTGCAATATGAGAGGCATCGCAGTTGCGGTTTATATTCGTCTTCAAACCGACACAATAATGGAGCTCAACGGTAGAAATAAGTGAGGTGGTGGTACTTATAAGCTCTTTCACACAAAATTTTAGTACTCCTAAAATTCACCCCTGTGGCAATTATTTATTGGCAGCTGTCCTCTCAAGTGCGGGTAAGTGGCGATCTCCCTTTAAAGAAAGAAGCTTATGTAAGATAACCAGATGTTGGAAAGGACCTTGCGTCCAAAGTACTAGTTATTTTGGAAATACAGGGATTGAGTGATTATTCATGGTAGATAAGTTAATTGTGATCATCAATACCTGTTGATGTGGCCAAGTTCTGTGTCAACGAAGACACAAAGAAAAAGTTCATTAAATCAATAGCTACACAGGACTGGTTGTTGTAGCTTGTAGCTATACTTAGTACCTATGTCCAGTGGATCTCTTTTACCTGAAATAATGATGACGAAGTGTGTACACTCATATTTAACAATAATTCCACACGTTGTTGTCAGCCACAAGTGCTGATCGGTCTCAGCGAGGCTCACCACCCGTCCGTCAGCAGCGGCGTTGCGTACGCGCAGCCGCCCGTCTCGCGCCACCTCTCCATACACCCGCCACCGCAACACAATAATATGCAGGTACACTTCATTCTAGTTTTGGTATAAATAGACCAGCATTTTTTTTTTCGGTGAAGGAAACCTAGGCGTGCCTTATATTTAATTTTATTGGGTATTTGATGAATTTTATTGTTTTGCGCAATCTTAAAAGTAATTGTGAAATATTTACTGTTGTACTTTTTATGTAAGCCATGTTAAAATCCCGCTATTATTATTGCTATGTAGGTAATTATACTGACGCTCATTTTATTTATTTATTTGTCTAATTTACTATAGTTTATTTATGATGTATCTATTACTTACTATAATATTCATAGATTTATTTAAACCGTGTTTGTATCTTGCTATAGTATGTTTCTACCGCAAGAGGAAAAACAGACAGGCGATAAAATTTCACCTTCTGTCTAATCTTATAAAACGCGTTATAACGTGTTATAAAACGCGGTAACAAGCGTAAACGATAGAGAAGTATATGGAGACCGATACTGTTTTTGTAGACGGTATTCGGTAACATAATACATGTCACAATGTCCGTTTTTGCGCCTGCCCTAGAAACATACTTTACATTTATTTTGCATCTTGCTAATCTAAAGCTGCAACGTGATATGGTTTTCAATCAATAAATTGTTGAAAGTTACATTGTTAGCTAACTACATAATATGAAGAAGAAATCGATATTACTTTGACCAGCAATATGACACTATCTCTGAAGTTGCTAATTGTCAACCATGCCAATTTGCAGTTCCATGCATGATGAAACATAGCTGGTATGTCTTTTTAAATAACTGAAAATGATGTAAAAAATCTCAGTTACGTGCGTGAGTTTATAAAATTTTTAACATCTTGAAAGATTTTATTGCTACAAATTCGTCGAATTGTAGCAAGAATGGTTAGACGTGATATCTTGGGTTCGATCCCCAAGTAAAAGTATAATTTGAGATATTTAATATCCGTGCGGATACAGAATGGGATTGAAAATGGCGGCGCCTGTTTTCACCTCTTACTCGCACCCGGTGTGAGCATAGACAACAACAGTGTGCAAGCGAAAATTTAATATAGAGGTAATGATATATTTATAGCCCTATTCTTTATCTGCGCGGGTTGCACTAGAAGATTCTTAGCGGTGTGAAGAAGGTTGAGTCAATCATATGGGGCTTAATATCTGTCGTTGAACTCAAAATGCGGCAGTAAATGTCTGCCTTATATTGTACTAATTTAACAAATCATTGCTTGTTGTCATGTGAGCTTGGCTACCAATAATATCAAAAGTTATACCTCCACCATCCTTGATCTCGAAAAAGGTGAATAAAGATTACACGGAGTGGCTGCCGAGCATCCATCTATGTACCGATAACGTGACAATGATGCTGATTCCGTTGAACATCACTCTAAACTAATTAGTCGCACTTTATCTCTTTCTTACAAATATAATTGAATGAAAAATGACAAAATATTGAGGACTTTCAAATTAACCTGCGCCCTTATCATTTATAGAAAAATAGCCGCGACCTATGGCGATGACGACTAACTTCACAATTTTTTTTTAAATTAAGCAAGTAGACTAGTTTTAAATAAATCTTCTATCCCTTTCTCATGTTTTTTGTTAGAAAGAGACATAGTAAGACTAAATTAGTTTAGTTTGTTAACACCAAAATCGGTACCAATATCAATAATTACAAACTATGTTCAAAATACAATCATTGCTTGATAACCTGTTATGAATGCCACTAGCTATTAAATAGGATTATTTAATACATTGTTTGGCCGCAGTGGGACGCAATATATTATAAAACTACTTGGTTTCATTAGTATTTTGTGTCGACGAGAATCCGATGGTAAGGTACGAATAACACGCCGAAGATATTGAATAAGGGTGGTAATTCACTTTCCGCAGCCTGACGTTTTCTCTATGTGTTTTATGGACGTGTTTTTGCCCTTTAAGGCGCTATAGGTCCAGCGAAATATTGTACGTACGGGGGTGAAGAACACGATGCGGCGCGCGCGCCCGCAGGGTACGGGGTGGCGCGTTGACGAGATCTCTTGCGGCGGGCTGAGCGCGACGCTATTACTTTTAGTGGAAATTGGCGCGCACATAGTGTAATTAAAGTAGTTGTCAAACTTTATTAGGTAGGTACCTACTTTTGGTACAAGTTAGTTTAGCGAATTAAGTCAATTTATTTTTTGTGGTGGTTATTTGGAAAAACTAGGTAGGTATGTACTAACCTTTTAGAAATCGGACTAGGAGAGCGTTAATTTACCTAAACTTCGAAGAACAGAGGCCAAGTGCGAGTCGTACTCGCGCACCGAGGGTTCCGTATCATTTTTGGACGTATAAAGTGAAAAAATCCGGACCGCATAACTAAGTTTGTTTGTGAAGGAATTTTGAAAAAACTGTACTAGTCAGGAACATCGTTTTATTTTTGGTGCCATATTTGGGTCAATTCCTATCAACTCTAATTATTTCAGATTTTTTGCCCCGCAAACTTCGGAAATAAGGGGGGGGGAATGGTATTTTTTTGGTCATTCTTCATCATATGTCGAAAACTGTGAGACACAAATTAAAAAAAAATATATTTTGAAATGTGCAGATCAAGCCCTTTCATATGATATGTCATTTGACCTAGTAACCCCACTTTGAAATTTCGGACCTCCACTCCGGCCCCTTTTGCAATGAAAATAAAAATATTTTTGGACTCTTTTCATTTGCAATGAAGTTGAACAAGCATTCTTTATAACTGTTCCAAATTTCAAGTCGATAGCATAAGTAGTTGCTGAAATAAGCAGGTGTGACAGACAGACAGACAGACAGATGAAGTCGCACCATAAGGGTTCCTTTTTTACCATTTTGGTACGGAACCCTAAAAATGCAAGAAATCACTGTAATAAAAATTTTAGATGAAGGAGAAACTATTTTCTAACAGTGTTTTTGTTATAAACTTTATTTATCGTACCTACGTACAATTTGTAAGTTATCAACTATAATATTTTTGTACAGAAAACTCATGCGAATATGAACATTAATAATAATTAATGTATAAGAAAAAGGTTCATATTCATATAAGAGAATATAAACAAGCGCTTTACACGAATATGAACCTTAATTAAATACAAATAATGTTCATATAACGCCAGATGAATCCATATGAATTAGAACCAGAATAATGAGAATTTACAACAAATTCGACTGTAAAATTACTTCAAGACAATTTTGACCGTTAAAAACAAAATAAATTACTTATTGTAGGTATCCTATTTGCTTTTATATCAATAAACGTTATACATACTACAATGGGCAAAGAACAATGGTCAAATTCCTATAGAAGCTGTACCTGACATTCATTTGTTTATGACCCTGTACAAATTATAATATAATTATAGTTTGAATGTTTTTCATGTGGTAAGCACCATCCTGGATGAAAATAGTATCTAAATAGCCAAGATATTATAATATCGTCCACAATACTTTAGAGGGTTAGAATCCACAACTAACTTGATATACTGATAAGCAGACGACGTAGGTTAAATAGATCATAATTATTTATATGAATACATTGCATTGATCGGCAATCGCACAATGCATAAATAACACAATTCATAACAAACCCAATAACAACTGTGTCGAACTCGGACCAATAATTCTTCCGAGGTGGTGAATGATCGCCTGTATCAATCGATTTGAATCGCGCTCATGGCTTTCCGTTTTGATATCTATGTATTTATTGAATTGAATTACTGATAATAAATAATCAGAAAAACGAGAAGAATAATTATTTTTGATTAATTAGTAATTTCGTATGCAAAACTAAACGTCAATTTGGTACGTCCTGAGCATTAATATAAATAATTTCTAATAAAATAACATAAACAAAAAAATGTATATCTCTTTTTCTGGCTTCCTAGAAAGATACCTATTTCTTTTATTATTTATAGACCATAAAAAACTTTTATAGAAAAAAAATACCGTCTTCAAAAAGTCACTACAAGTAAAAATAATAATTTTGGTTTCGTAAGTCGGTGGCTATGGTTTTTGTTTGCTTTTTTTAGCACCGACTTCCGTAACCAAAATTATTACATATTTTCATTTGTAGTGACTTTTTTAGTAGGTACCTTCTTTATACTGAGTTAGATTACTTTCCTGAATTCATTCATCAGTACATCTTCTACGTAGTGTGTACATTTATGCATATAACTTCGTTTATGTATAGGGAAGATTACCTAATGTGTTATATACTATAACCTTCCTGAAAGTATGTAGATTATGATAGTGAAAATCCCATCCAAATCGGATTAGTAGTTTTTGAGAAAATCGCGCAAATACAAACATTTATATACATAATTACATACAGGGTGTTCCGTTATGAGTGGTCCAAGAGAAAACCCCGGTAAAAGGACATGTCTAGCTATCAGTATACAGCTTTAGTTTGGGAAATTTCGATATCGATTAGAAATAATATTATTGTTACAAGTTTTCATGAAAATCTTCTCATAGGCGCGATTTTTTTCTTTGAATAAGTAATTTCGAAAAACGATCTCACTTATTCATTAGAACCTTCTCATAGGAAATTGTAGACAAAATGTATTGTGTGTTTTTTTGATGTCTAAAAATCGATTATTTCTAATCGGTATCGAAATTCCCCAAACTAAAGCTGCATACTGATAGCTAGACATGTCCTTTTACCAGGGTTTTCTCTTGGACCACTCATAACGGGACACCCTGTATATACATACATACATACGGATCGAATACAGAACCTATCCTCTTTTGAAGTCGGTTTTTTTCCTTTTTAACCGACTTCATTAGTACCTACTTTATACCAAGTTAGATTACTTTCCCGAATTCTTTCATCAGTACATTTTCTACGTAGTGTGTACATTTATGCATATAACTTTGTACATAAGAATAATTACCTAATGTCAAAGTCAAAACATTTATTTCAATTAGACCATTTACAGGCACTTTTGAAATTTCAAACAATATTACAATAGTTGTCAGTCGGTTTGTCCGTTAGTTGAAGCTAGTTGTCCGTTCCAAAACGTAGATTCCTATGGAGAAGAACGGACAAGAAACTCCATGTTTACTCTTTTTCAATAAATTCGGTTACAATTTCTTTGATTACAGTGATGCCCTTATATGTGAGAACTATGTTTAGTAAGGTACAAAATAATAATATCAACTAGAAAAATGTAAAAACATTGCTTAGGCAGTCAAGAGATGAGCAGTACTAACTGACAGCGCCCGTTCACAGACATGACGTGCGCATCAGCAGTCAGCACCATTCAACTCAACCATTTTGGAGGGAATCGAAAGATCTAATACACACGCCACCATCAGCGGTACATTTAAGCGAGCATGACATGCTCTCAACTCCCATACTACAGATAAGCTTAAAACTTAAATAGCTAGGTACATTAGGTACATAGCACTCACATACACAATATACTCAAAGAAAGTTACTCAATTACAAAACTAACGTTATTCAAATGCATATAAAAAAACAAACCAACTTACTATTGGAAATTAATACATTAATTCATGACAATTTCTGATTATATTACCTATAAATATCAGAAAAATAAAATAATTTACAAAGTCATAAAAAAGAGCTTCAAGGGCAGATAACTCCGATTACATGAGTCTAAGTGGTTGTGGAGCAGGACCAGCATTAAGCCAAGCATTCTTACCAGCATAAAATCTTCTAGTTTGTAATATGCTTGCCTACATAGTGTGCGTTTTATACAGTCTTTGAATTTATTCTCATTTAATTGAAGAACGTTGAGAGGTAGTTTATTATATAATTTTATGCAGTATCCAATAAAACATGTATGTACTTTGGATAATCTGTGCGTGGTTGAACTAGTTGGTTTTCATCTCGAGTACTGTAATGATGTCTTTCGCATCTTTTACAATGTATTATATACTAAAACCTTCCTGGGGCCCAAGTCTGCTAATGCAATTGTGATAATCGTGTCAGAATGGTCTCTCAATGACATCGTTTTGACCAATGACGAAACAGATACTCTTACTCTAAGCCAATGAGCGCTTAGGATTTGACCGTTATGGTGTCATTATGACACCACTCATACACATTTGCAATAGCAGAATTGGGGCCCTGCAAGTATGTAGATTATGGTAGTGAAAACCCCATCCAAATCGGATCAGTAGTTTTTGAGAAAATCGCGCACATACAAACATACACACATACATACGGATCGAATACAGAACCTCCTTTTTTGAAGTCGGTTAAAAATGAACCGATTTTTCCATGTGGGTATATGGAATATTGGGTCGCCGTCAGGTACGATAATTATGTCCATTGTTCTTTGAAAAACTGCAAATATAAATGAAGTAATTACCTTACAAATGCCAGATCACAGACGTATTTTTTTTATTACATACTTCCGAACGCAACCGACTTGACGTTCACTCTAAACAGTGTCTTGCAGAACACCATATTTTATTCTTGCCAATCGCGTTGACGGCGCACACAAAGAAGTAACCAACAATTCTACAGGGTGGCAGGTTAGACAGTGGAAATATTTTAAGGGGTCATTTTACTCATCATTATGAACAACACCATTCAACTCAACCACCACCCTGAAATCGCGAAAAAAAAATCAGCTGTTCCATACATTTTGTTGACGAATGTGAACAGAAATGTATGTAATAGCTGATTTTTTTTCGCGATTTCAGGTTTGGTCCCATAGTAAAAGTTGTTCATAATGATGAGTACAATGACCCCTTAAAATATTTCCACTGTTTAACCTGCCACCCTGTATACTTGCAGCGCCAACACACGGCAGATGAATGACTATGTTGCTTACGGACGTTTTTGCAATATAATTTGTATCAATTAATGTATAAAACCTATTATATATTAATTGATACAAATTATAAGACAAGACCCATTTTTTACATTCATCAGCTACACAGGGTGGCAGGTTAGACAGTAGAAATATCAAAAGGGGTCATTGTACTTGTCGGTTTTAATATCGTGTTTTATGTTATTTTGAGTTATTATTTCTTTAATTTTAGTATTGATTAATGTTTACAATTTGTTTCCTATTGGATTTGTATTATTTTCTTATTAGAATTGTGTAGGAATAAGATTTCATGTTTTTTTATGTAAAGTCGTGAATACCTTTGTAACCATAATCGAGGTTTTGTGTACATCGTGTTTTTATAGTGTAGGAATGTTGTTTACATAAGATGTATATAAGCAGTTATACCTCTCGACGATAGGAAAGCTATAATTTGAGAATAAGTGTTATGTACATAAAATTGCATTTGTAGGATTGTTGTAATGTGTTATATAGAATCTAGTCATGTATTTGGGTTCGGTAGGAAGGCTAGGACATAATGTTGTGTAAATACTCTGAATTTCATGGATATTGTGCCTATAATATAGATCGATATGTGTTTGAAAATGCGATATTTCTGTGTGTAAGTTAGGATGATAAATTGTGTCTTACTAGACGTGTGGTAGTCTAGAAACATGTATCTAACAAGAATATTGCAGATCCGATAAGAAATGGCTATGTTATAGGCAATTGGATATTGTAACTTTGCTAAGTTAGAAATTTAGACAGTTTTTGTTCTAGTAACTTTTTTATGTGACTAGTTAGGTCCATGGGAGTTGTACCATTGGATAGGTAGGATTTTTCCGCAAATTATGATGTATAACACTTGTGTAATTTATGTTTGGATATTTAAATAAAGTTGATTAGAAGGGCTCACACGTAGTGAAAACGAAAGTGAATTAGGATTCAAAAACACGGCTCTATGTGAGGTAAAGTAATTAGGTTAAATAAGAAACGCGTGCTCTCCGAGGCACGGAGGGGTCTCGATGTGTAAATAACGGTCACCCATCCAAGGACTGACCGCGGCAAGCGCAGCTTAACCTCGCAGATCGATCGATTAGCGCGGCCGTCATTTAGCCACGAGCCTCTCATAATTTTAATATAATATATTAAGTTAGTTTTTTTTTTAAATAAATTATGATTATAATAATAAAATGCGAAATCCTATTCAAACTAAATCTTATACGTCTCAAATAATAAAGAATATGCTTGCTTACACTCTTGTATTATAAATAAATCTAAAATGATGTACCTATCTATTGTATCTTTTGTTTGACGGATTTTACTGACGGAAAAATATTAAATCATGACGAATTTTTGACGGAAAATACCAACCTGCTTAGCGGAATTTTGAAATTGTAGTTGGCAACACTGTTTCGAAGTTCGATGTGAGCGTACCTACGTTTATCAGTCAATAGCGCTATTTGCCCAAATATGTGCTAAAACCTAACCTTAATTGTATAAAAAATATTATCTTAATGATATTATTACGTTTGTTAGTCATTTTCACAAAGAATTATTGAAAGTAATCGGTTCGTGAGCGGCGAAAAATTTGGCACGCGTCCTACTCCGGTGAGGTCTGAGACCGGACTGAAGCAGTCGTGCGCACGTTCTAGGAACGTTTTTTGGGTATAAAAAATTATCTAAAATTGCCGTTTTAATTTTTATACAATTTTATTAATGAATTCACTAACTCAATTATTAAATAATATGTTAAAAAAATTTCAAAAATTAAAACGTAAGAAATAAGTCTAAAAAATGAAATATTCGTAATGAAAAAGTATCTTCGAGAGGTATCTTTGGAATTTTTTTCTATCGAGTGAAGTTATTTATATCGTGTATTGAATTAATGATTTCACTAGCTAATATGCTTAAGTATACCATATATTTTTTTCTGGGTGGAAACTGTAAGAAATCTTATAAAAAAATGAAAAATTCTAGAGCTCATTCTAGCGTTTTGTGAACCCATAGCGCCTTAATGTTGTGACTTGTGACTCGCTGCGGCCCGGCGTAATGTGTGTGCATACCTTAACATTTTGTTACAAGTTGAATATAATTTTAATGCTACTGGATATATCAGAACACAATAGACCGTAGCGGCTTTCCTACTCGCAAACTTTGTAAGACTCTTTTATTTATCTTGACGCTCGTTGTCCTTTACGAGGTGAGCAGATTGAACTTAGTGAATTAATTGGAGACAAATATAAATTTAATTAATTATTGGGTTTTTAGATCACAATTTTGTGTAAATGCGTTAATTAGTAGAATTTAGTGCTAGTCGCTCACATAAAAATATAAATTCACTTAAGGGCAACGAGCTATTGTGTTGTCCTTTTATAAAAACTTGCCCTTCTATAGTCCTAGGGAATAATTGTGATTTTTAAACCCAAGAGAAGGGAGCAAAATGGCCCACTGAGTACTATTTATCTCGAAAAAAATATGCCCCAGAAATTAAATTCAAACATAAATGTGAGTTCATATTTCAGCCTTTTGACTGCCCACGGCGCATATTACGTCGCCGATTTGTCAAAATTATCAAAATTTTACTAACGCTTTTATTTGCATGTCTTTATTTCTGATCTTCAAAGCATCTTCTCATACTCAAATGTGGCTTAATTTTCTTACACGCACAAACAAACAATTGGATTTAACTTGAGGTGGTCAAAAGGTGACTTCAAACATTTGGTTAATCAAGCTTCGTTTCAGACGGCGAAACCGGGCAGTATAACCCAAGGTTACCCGGTGCAGCAGTCGAGCAACGTGCAGAACCCGAACATATACCCGAGCCGGCATCGTTATTAGCTGGTAATCATCCGCCGGCAGCCCGGCAAGCGGCCGCACTAGCGCAGGCCGCGCGGCCCGTCCCGCGCTCCCCGCGACTGCACCATATGAAGCACATACTACTGAGGGCGCTCGTACATGAGCTGTTGAAGTGAACAGGTTCATATTGTAGAAGGATATTATTACTTTTTTGTTGGGTTGGTACTTGGTACTGCGATATTATGTTAAATGTACGTGAGAAGTAAGTTTTTATTTGATAATATAAAAAAGTATTATAATATTAGGTATATGAAAACGTTTATAAGTTGTGTCGTTTTTCAAGTACAAAAAAATTTTTTTTTACAGTCGCTCACTATTGACGGTACATTTTGTAAACATTACTTACTAAATTAGTTTTCGCAACTTCATCTTTCGATAGTTCATCTGGACATAACACTAACAGTATATTCAACATCTTTTTAGGGTTCCGTACCAAAATGGTAAAAAAGGAACCCTTATGGTGCGACTTCGTCTGTCTGTCTGTCTGTCACACCTGCTTATTTCAGCAACTACTTATGTAATCGACTTGAAATTTGGAACAGTTATAAAGAATGCTTGTTCAACTTTATGGCAAATAAAAAAAGTCCAAAAATATTTTTATTTTCATTGCAAAAGGGACCGGAGTGGGGGTCCGAAATTTTAAAGTGAGGTTACTAGGTCAAGTGACATATCATATGAAAGGGCTTGATCAGCACATTTCAAAATATATTTTTATTTTATTTTATATCTCACAGTTTTCGACATATGATGAAAAATGTCCAAAAAAATACCATTCCCCCCCCTTATCTCCGAAGTTTGCGGGGCGAAAAATCTGAAATAATTAGAGTTGATAGGAATTGACCCAAATATGGCACCAAAAATAAAATGATGTTCCTAACTAGTAAGTACAGTTTTTTCAAAATCATAAAATTTCCTTCACAAACAAACTTAGTTATGCGGTCCGGATTTTTTCACTTAATACGTCCAAAAATGATACGGAACCCTCGGTGCGCGAGTACGACTCGCACTTGGCCGGTTTTTTTTAATATAATATTCACTTCAACATCTCATGTATCCCGTGTGTAAACATACAGTGAAAACATAGGGTTACGTTGTGCAGTGTTGCAAACTGTTTCAGTGCAAATACAATGTTGTGTACAGAGAAAGTGATTTGCTACTTTATTGGCAACATAATATACAACTCGTGTATTAAAAATAGGTCATAAAATCCGCGTTTCGTAGGTTCTTAGATCTGCTCAAAATTTAAATGTAATTTATGATAAAATTATTAATGTATCTGCAATAGGATATAAGGTCAAATAGAATACCATCATTCTCCTATAAGAAATAGTGAACGATATTTAAATAATAAATTAGAATCTTCTTTCCCAAAAAAATAGCAAAAAAGGCTTCCTTCAGTTTGTTCACGACAACTTTGATCCGTTTTAGAACAAGTGTCTCATCTAATAAACAAACAGTAAAGTAACCATAGACAATGAATAGTGATGTGCATTGTGATTATGTAATTAGTACAGAAAGGACAATTTTATAAATAAAACATTGGAGTGGTACCTGACAGATATTGATTTTCTATAGAGTCTAAGTTTATTTTATGGGATACTTATTCTGGTAGGGATAGTAATATATTGTGTTGCCAATAAAACGCTGGCTTTTATATTTTTAAGTTATACAATGCATAGGTACTATAAAAGAAGTACCCATATCTACATAACGTTTACATACCGAATCATAATTATAAATACTACAGAGCAAATATTATACATTTTATTGAAAGTTATAACTGTGAATATGCATCTGAAATAACGTTAGAATAGCTACCTACATTATAATAATCCTGCTTTTCTAATGTTAAATACTCAAGACTATAGTAATATTGTATAACTATCATACACACGTTTATAAAACCACTTGGGCGTATTTCAACGACTTTTAAATATGTCCCATGACTATCTATATATTCTTAAGAATTAAAGAATATTTATATATCTAAATATTCTTTAATCTAAAAATATTAGATCTAAAACAGCGTTACTTACTCAATTTTCAGTCTTGCAAAAGTTTTGGTTTTTTTATGTAATTTAATTAGGCTATACTTGTACATATAATTTTAAGTTTTTTTTTTTATCTCGGGGTGTATATAAGCAAGGTTATTTTATTAGATATATTTAATGGTTTGCAACGCAACTTGTCCATAAAGCATTATGAAAAAAGATTGAGTACCGCTGATTTTAGAATTTACGATGTTCATAACATAACTAAGTAGGTACACGGTAGCGCCCAAGCATCGTAAGTAGAAAAATCTGCCCGTTAGAGAGTAGCAGGAATTAAGAAAAATCGATGAATAGGTATATTTTTGTTAGAAAAACATGTAATTTAATTTGTGATGTAGTTGCTTGGAATAAATTGACTGTATTCAAGAAGTATGTAGAAAGATTTGTCGGTCTCGCAAGATGTGCTTATGTCACCTACACGACCTACATGTCTCAACTTAGGTATTGTATATCATACATGAGAAAGCCTAAGTTTGAAAAGTTATACCGTATGGAGTTCATAAATGAAAAGTCAAGCTTTCAGAAAGATAGATCTATAAAATAATAATGTATTCTTGAAATAATGTCAGCTGCTTGTGCTGGTCGAGGAAATATAAGATTACATGAAGCATTTTGTTTTGATTTCAATTCCTATTGTTCATCCAAATTATTTATATAGTTTGACTTTCTGCGAACGTCTTAGGCGGCCTGAATCAAGGGTTTGATGCAAAATGCAATAGGTAAGCAGGTAGGTAGGCAGTGCTCTGCTTACTGCCTACCTTATTATATTTTAACAATAACTACATAAAAAAAAAAAAAAATTGCCGGGCCGGGAATCGAACTCGTTGATTTTGGAAAAATATGCGGACTATGTAAACAGTAACAGCGTGGTAAATTATGTAAAAATGTTTAATTGCATATAGATTTAATTAGGTAAGTACCTACCTATACAAAATAACTAAATTAAATTTTAATTTTAATAAATTTGTATAACCAAACCCGAGGCAGAACTCTGTTCAACTAACACGCACTGCTTTTTAGGTTGATAAACCTACTTTCACCCATCACATATTCCTCATCCCCATTGACCCTGAAGGTCACATAGGGGAGAGAGAATTGCATGATATTTTCCCTCATGATTGCGTGTGCATCCAGATTAAACAAATGAATGGTGGGTGGGCGTTGGGCAGGGGTGCAGTAGGGTGCACCCCTTTGCCCGTATGACCTGCAAGTAGGTCGTGTACGATCGATGCACCGCTGCATCTTATTTGCACCGGGCCCTGGGAATACGCCAGTCTGAGCTACGCAATACCTAAACAACATTTTGATTATATAATAGAAAAATTATTCTTATAGGTACCTAGTCTACCTACTTAGGTACCTACCTACCTAGTGCTTATTTTTTTACCGCAGGTCCTACATATTTTGTTCTCTGTGATTAGGTATGGAAATAACTAAAGCCTTTATCTGGAAAAAAGTTACCTACCGATTACCGAAATCGGACTTCTCATTCGTAAAAACTCGGGATGCCTGGTGATCAAACTGCAAAATCAATGCTCCTTTTCTTCCTAACAAAAATAGATCGAACATTTTTTTATACGACGATGGTGGCAAACATAGAAATCTGAAAAGGGGGCAAACAAGCGTACGGCCTACCTGATGGTAAGCATTTACCGTAAGTAGGTAAGTAGGTAGTCTATGAAACGCTTGCTACACCGAGTATCACATGCGCGTTACCGATCCTTTAAAATGAGGATTCGCTACGTCATACAGCTTACGACAAGCATGTCCACCGCAGCTGTCAACACAGCGTATCAGGCGCGATCCCAGGGGGGGGGTCACGGGGGTCATGACCCCCCCAAAATCGTACAAAAATGCGCCAAACACGGTAATTCACGGTATATCACGTCGACATAAATCGGTATGACTCCTCCCTATTCTTCAGCTGCGGTATGACCCCCCCCAAAATCGTCGGCTGGGACCGCGCCTGCAGCGTATCCTCAGGAGCTCTGGTGACCTTACTCACCACAGGAACGCAACACTACCGAAGAGTAGCGTTAATTGGCTGTGGTATTATGCAAGGTGGGGGTACCTAATACTTCCCCAGTCTGGCTGCCCCAGATTTGGGCGAGATATCTTGCTGTGCCCTACTTAGCTTAAAACATGTTGCAAACCTTTGAACATTATACACCCTTACCACAAAAAAGATAGACACGCGTTAAACGCGAATTCTACCAAAAATAATACACACTTGTTTTAGACAAGTTAGTGCTAAAACAAGTGCGTATTATTTTTGGTAGCATTCGCGTTTAACGCGTGTCTATCTTTTTTATGGTACGTGTACGGCCCTATCTATCTATAGTAGGTATAAGTATCGGCGTGGATCTTGATCACAAACGTCACCTGCTCACTAACTGATTTTCGGTCTCTTTAGCGGAATAAAGAAGACGGGGGGCGCCGAGGCTGCCGGCGATTGGTTCGTCAGTCGATGCTCGTCGTCTAATTGGACCATTCTCTATTACGTATTTTCAACGTCTATTGTCTATTGCACGTAAAATATACCTACATGCGCGATCTATGATCATCTTTAATGCCGGTACCTATACCTACCTACTACCTACCTAGACATGTGACTTTCCACCGATTCCCTTCCAAGTGATCCGCTTACAGCTGATTCAGCACGGGTAGGTAGGTACTTACGGCTTAGCATGTTAAATAGGATTAATAGGCTGCAACTCTTAACGACATTATTGTCAGGCAGCGTCGAATCACTAATGTCATACCGGTTTGTGCCGAACTCTTCCGAACTCTTCTTCTTTAATAGGTACGTACGCCGTAATAGGATACGGCGTACTATTGTACCTATCTATTAAAGAAGAAGAGTTCGGAAGAATCTCCGAGGATTACTAGAGTAAGACCTACCTTTAATAGGTATGTAACTCATTAGGAATCATTAGTAGCATGAAAGCAAGCTAATGTGCTAATATCAAGCAAATTCTACCCAAGTAAAATTGTGAAGGAAGCTGTTCTTAAAACGGTGAAGGAAAATGTCTTAGAACCAAAAAATTCGAAGACATGTGACATCTACCATGTAACTCGCACTGGCTCCGCGTGGTGGTGTCTACGGCCCACTCTCTCTCACAGAGAGGAGTCCGAGTGTGTCCCAGCACCAGCAGTAGGAATATTAGGTATAGGCTGATTATGTGTAGATACCTACACATGACATAGTACCTATTAGGTACCTACCTACAAATGTTTCTGTCGATATAGTTCCGATTTTATCTAAGTACTTAGTACCTGGCACTGCCTGGGGCAATCGAGACACCACCTATCTACATAGATAAACTTGAAAAGTTGAACAATAACATAATACAAAATTTCATCCAAATCGTTAGAGCGGTATCCGAGAAATCAACTTAGGTAGGCAGGTATTTATAATACTTATACAAGAATTGGTCACATAACATAATAAGATTACCAGATACCTACCTACCTACTTAAGTACCTACGGTAACAAGGACGCAGTCCTTTAACATCCTACTTAATATTAATATCTATTAAAAATACGAAAGTTTGTGAGGATGGATGGATGGATGATGTAGGTATGGTATACTTAATGCATAACCACCATATTTGTCGACTAACTCGCTCACAACTTCCACGAGAGAATTTGTAATATTCAGTGTTCATACCAACTTCACTTTAATTTTCATCAGAGCTTCTGTTTATAGGAACAAGGCCTTAGCTCGAAAGTTTCTTGAGGAAAATTGCTTGTTATAAAATATTAATTGTGGAAAGTTTTGTTGATAGAAACTGAAAGAGGATTTTTGTTTGAGGAAATAATCAAGATCAAAAATTGCCGATATTCAACATGCATGTGTACGAGTACCTACTTAAATAATATTGGTTCATCTACCTACTTATTTGTGTTTTGCATAAAGATAAAGATAATTTTATTTTGCAAATATGGGTAGGTACAGCACATGGTCTTACAAGGTTCAAGGTTCAGCCATATTTCACCGGTAGCTATCTGTAGCAGTGGCTTCCTGATTACCCAGATGCCATCTGACCATTGACCATTCTATAGTTAGACCAGACTTCTGACGGTCTGGTTTCTCAGGGTCGTGTTACAGAACCTAACTCAAGAATCAAGCATTAGATAGGTACCTACCTACTTGAGACTAGTTTCAACTAATCTAATGGCTTGAAACTAATCCCAAGTACTTAGGTAATGCCTGAGTTAGGTTCTGTAATATGACCCTTAATACCCGTAACGACATGTCGTACCCGTCGACATTGTCATAGTCATAGATATTTATATGAAAACCGGGACCGAATATTGAACATTTTCTTCAAGGCAAAAGATAAAGTAACCAGAGATGAGTCGCTTTCCAGGCCTTAGTTATGTATGCTGCTGATATTTATTGGAGTTCCGCCAGACGCGAAACATGTAACAAACAATGGGCATGCATTAGCGACAAGACTGAGTAGGTAATGCTGCCCCATTCCCCTGGGCGGCGTATATAGAAAAGCTACTTTAAAACGTATCTCTAGCGTATGACGAACTGAGTTAGCATTACCATGTGGTAAATACGTAGAAATGCAACTTTTATACTTTTCAGACGGTGATAATTATACTAGCGTACATAGCGTAGGATTTCCAAGTTAATGCATATTTAAATGTACAAGGAACCCTCATCCCATTCGACATGCTCAAGATGTGCATTGTCATACCTACTATTAGTCACCAAAAAACAGTGTTATGTAAAAGTGACTACGTAAAGTCACGATTACACGGTTTTTTTACCATGCTTTGTTTCCACTATAAAACTGAATTGTAGCATATTCTTTTAATAGCGATAGCGGTTTACGTTGAACTTGAAGTCTTCAACAGAATAGGATACTTAACAATAACCCCACTTTACGTTCGTTAAATTACTTGAAATCCTACGCTAATATGGCACCGTCTAATACGTATTTTTTTTTTTTTTTTTTGAGGATGGGAAATCATCAAATGACCCCTCCCGCTCTGGGCGGAGCGGAAGGGAGTGTCAGACTCTTACTGACTAAAACCCACCCGTGTTCTTTCCTTAGCCCTTTTGTCCGGGTCAGCGGTATCCCTTTCGGACAATCCCGCTTTCCCGGCAGGCTTGGGCCCTAGTGGGCCCCCTCTTTGATGCTGACATCTCTTTGAGGCGCGCGTGGAACACGTACGCGCCGTTCGGCACGGGCCTGGTCCTGATCGGACGGTGAGCTACCCATTACTCACCGCTCGCAGGCCCGCGCCTACGGTGGCCGGGAGTCGTCACGCGGCTCCCGACGCCCGGAGCGTCTACCGCGGCGGCTTGGACGGGAGAATCTCTCCCTCTCCCGTCCCGCCGCCTCCTTCACTAGCATGACTGCTTCGCAGAAGGAGGCGACTGCCTCCCACTCCCCCTCGCCCCGGACCATGGCTTGAACCAGGGCCGGGCGCGAGAGTTCGCCGCCGCTGCCGATCGCCTCTACGAGGACACGGCGGTGCTCCGCCCATGCAGGGCAGGCCCCCACCGTGTGCTCCACCGTGTCCTCGGGGCGATCAACGCAGTGATGACACCCGGGCGTTTCCTCCCGCCCGATGATGTGCAGGTACCTCCCGAAACTTCCGTGTCCGGTGAGGACCTGTCTAAGACGTATTGAGGCAGCATTTCTGCGTCTTTACCGTCTCAGTTTATCTCAGCCTGCGGTGACGTATTGAAGTAGCTTTTCCATATGCGCCTCCGGGAGAGGCGTTTTTGTAACAAGAGAGAGTAAATTGAGACTCGCGTTGTTATATTAGATACGTGTTTATGTTACTTGATTGCCCTAAGGAAGATCTTAGAATTTGTTTTTAGGGCCTACGAAATGTCTTATTTATTTTATTTTAAGATAGCGCAGGAGTGGTTGCTGTGGCAATACTTGGGAGAGGCTTAAGGTATATCCAGTATATTTTGGCTAATATGATGATAACTTAGATACAATAACCAGTTACAGAAAGTAAACACTAATAAAAGCAATAAGGCCAGTTAAAAGTTATTTTAATGTAAGCCACTTAAACTTTAGATCCTACCTATCTATTTCAATGTAAGCTAGAAGGGTCAAGTCAAAGCATTTAGGTATTTCAATTAGACCATTAATCCAGGCACTTTTGAATTGACAAAGAGATCGGATAGTTAGTAAGATACTTAGTTGAAGCTATACCTAATTGTTGTACCCGTTTGAAAGCGCAGATTTCTAAATTCCTAACTACCTAAAGTACCTACCTACTTATACATATCATGTAGCACCACCAGATAATTAGCACAGTAATTAGTTAGTAGGCATTATATTTTGACATTTCTAATGATAAACTCTGACTACATCAGCGATATATTTAGTTGTAAATGTTTCTGTAGTCTGAACTGGGAATTCCAACAACGATGTCCAGTCTCATAATAATAATAGTAGGTACCAAGATAAACGATTTAAACGGATTTAAGCCTTCTCAAAATAATAAATTATTACATTTTATCCGTATTACCGAACCAGGGACCTTACGTTACGCAACTAAATTTGCAGCCACTAGACCACTAAGGAATTAAGTTATTTCAGTACAAAGAGTCATAGCCTCTTTATTAAATCTTCTTTCGCAGTAAATTGTTTCGAGTGTTTTCGCATTCATACGATTTCGTTGCGGAATTCTTTGGAATTTGTTTTATTAAATTACTGTTATTTCATTCTACGTTCTGTAGGTACCTACTATAGGAAATGTCGCGCGATTTACTTGATTATTTCATTATTTAGCAGATCGGTAAAAATAAATAAAGTTATGAGTTCCTCCTCACACAATTTACGGAGGAAATTAAATTTATTAATTTGAAGTCTTCTATAGATGCCATTGCGTGTTCTCTTGTCAAAAGCTTTTGGGAGAAATTATTGAATTATTATTTCATGAGCACCACACGGGAAGTAAGATCACAATTTGATTTCGGGTATTGTGGTACATCTTAGAGAGGCTTATATCCAGCCATAGTATAAAGAGATATTACTCTATGGTTCAGTTGTGAACTGCGTGATAGGCCGAGTTTTTTTCATGCAATAGGCAGTAGATATGTGTATATACATTAGATCCTGTAAATTAATATTAAATGAAAGTAATTACTGCTGTTGAAGCACTTCAGTGCAGCTGTCGTGTTTATGACTTCAGTTCGTTTTCCTTTCTTGTCAAGTTTGACGTCGCAGTTCCAAAGTTCCGAACTTCATTGTACCTACATTTTTTATGCGACTTTTTATTTATTGTATTTTTACTTTACAATAATTTAATTAAAACTTCAGCATTTTGTGAGATCTATATATCGTGGATTTTATTCTCATTTAATGGCAATATTTATGTTGGCCTATAGAGAATACATACCTTATTATATACATACCTAAGAATTAATTTGTTCTGAGTCTAGATATTATGTCTAAACGTGATTAGGTATACAATGATAACACTGGAATAAAATTCTAGGCTTTTAAGGTTTAAAAGACTTACAGTTGCCCGCGTCTTCGTCTGCGAGAAAATGGATAAAAAGTAACCTATGATGATGATGTAAACAAGGATAATGAATAAGTCTATTTTGAGAGAGAACAGAAATTGAAGAAAAAGTTACAGAACTGAAAATCCGTTTCCTGTAATTTCTTTGTTATCCTAGATAGCATCCAGACACCTTTGTCCTCCAATTTGATAAGGATACAATTTAAGAGCACCTTATACCGTTGGCACAAGGTTCAATTTTCCTCTTGAATTAAATTAGGATGATAAAGTGCGCAGGCGTGAAGCTATTGACTGTCCCCCCTTCCCCTCCTCTAAAAGCTGAATGTAGTGTTCACAGGACCCAAATAAAGGATAGATATGATATTATGCTAGCTCTATAGGTAGGTACCGTACTACGCCTTAAAATTCTTTGATGGACCTAAGTGACAAACAATGTATGAAACTTGGAACTTTGTAGTTGTAGGTACGTCATAAATTTTATAATTACTCTTGAAATAAATTGATTTCTTCCTTTCTAGGTGTTACCTCACAGTTTAAAAACTTTTGTAAGGAAATGGCATATTATTTTAATCGATTGACGGAATTTCAGCATCCCGTAACTGAGAGACATACAAAAGTTTTCAATTAATGCTTTCGTGACTGTAATTCAATTTAAAGTCACATTTTTTTTAGTTCAAATGGATTGTTTTGAGTTTTGAGAATTGTAAGTAAGTAGGTACCTACTTGATTTCATTTGCTCTTGCTTTGTGGGCCTAATAAAAAATGCTAACTTTATGTAGCTGGTGACAGGTTGCTACAGTACCTACCTATTGGCTACGAATGTAATACATCGCTACGAGCACCAAAAGTCGCAACAATCGCTACGAGAGTGTACCTAAATTAATACATTGCTACGAGCACCGAAAGTCGCAACAATCGCTACGAAAGTGTAACTATCGCTACGAGCATCATAACAACCCTATTTTCTTTGTTGGCGTTTCGCTCTAATACGTTTTTCGGCTATCGAAGTTGAATTGTGCTTTATTGGAGCAATATCAATGGCATGAATGCTTTCATTGTGCCTTATTTTAATTTGTTACCAACATTGTAGGTCTAGGTACCTACTTAGTTTGAATTGAAGCTAATGTACTTTTAGTACTTATAGTTTTAGTGTAAGTACTTTTAGTGCTGTGCCTATCTAAGAGCTAATAACTAAAAGACTTACGGCCAGTTTTAGCACCTCTGAATAAGTGTCCTTTAACTTATTTGGTAGTTAATTTCATATAAATTCTTTTTTTTTTATCAGATAAACTTTCCCAATCCAGAGACACTAGAACTGGCTTTTTATCAACAGTTATCTATTTAGTAGGTATCGCGACATTTTTTTGAATAGAGGTATTTTATAAAGTGGTATATTTTGAATATTTTATAGAATAGAATAAATAGATCATCAAATAACAGAATAATAAAATAAATACATTTTTTAAATATTACAAAATTATTAAATGCCCACAACATTATACATTAAAGTGATTGATTTTAATTTTTAATGTCAGGGTTTAATATCCGCTACAATACCTGTTCTATCATATTTCTAAGCGCGAGGAATTCAATATTGCAGCGGTATAGATTCTATCAATGATATTGCACCAGAGGGTTCTATTTCTAGTTTCTCGTCGGGATTCGAGGCTCTTATTTCGGGATTTGAGACTTACATGCTATCGCAATTTACTTATATAACTAGCCGTATGCCCGATGGAATTTTATATCGGTCAGGATACATTTTCAAAAATCTTTTCTTAATGTTCACTTATGTTATACAGGGTGGCAGGTTAGACAGTGGAAATATTTTAAGGGGTCATTGTACTCATCATTATGAACAACTTTTACTATAGGACCAACCCTGAAATCGCGAAAAAAAAATCAGCTTCCATACACTTTGTTGAGTTATGTGAACAAAAATGTATGGAACAGCTGTTCCCATAGCAAAAATCGTTCATAATGATGAGTACAATGACCCCTTAAAAAACCTGCCACTCTGTATACCTACAGGGTAAAATAAAACCAGTGCGGATAAAAATCAGCTGTTCCCTACAAAAATGCATTACAACACGATCAAAATGTATGGAACAGCTGATTTTATTTTTCATATTTCTGTGTCGGTCCCATAATAAAAGTTCATCATATTCATGAGTACTTTCACCTCCTAAAATATCCGCACTGGTTTTAATTTTACCCTGTATAGAACTCCTGTGCAAAAATCATGTTTGTAGATACACCAGTTTAGCATCAGTCCAGAATCAGCCAAACCAGATCTAGTCAATATTGATAATATTCAGGGGGATCCGTCAGGGTAGCGGGAAATTCATAATATTTTGGGTTTTAGCAAATAGCAAAAAGCGCTGTTTTACGTCGTATATTGATCCAAATTCAATACGCGACAATAAATAATGACCTACAGTTACTAAATATTAATAATCAAAATCATTAATTAATAGATACTTATAGCCGTCAAAAGTATATTTAAGGAAAATACGACTATTTCGTGAATACATTATTTTCCTCAAATATAATTTTAAATACCATAATAGGTACTTAGGTACTGGAAGCTTTATCAAATTGTAATCCGCTGTCAAATTTCAAATTAGCTGTTTGTACAAACTTACAAAGTAGGTATCAATAACCCGGTATCGGGTAATACGACACTTGAGGACCTACAGATTGAAGTCTACGTGAAGTTAGAATTTTGGTTAATTTCAAGGTTTTCTTTGTCATATTTTAGGGTTGCCGTCGTTAATTTCGTTAAAGGATGCGCTTTTTGTAGCCGACCGCTCCAGAAGAGAGTGATGTTTTTCAAATGTATGTAGGTACCTATGTATGTAGGTATGTCTATTTGACACGCTCTGTAGCCGAAACGGGTTGATGGATTTCAACATATGAAATGATGTTAGATTTTAAGATTTAGATTTAAGATCTTCATTGTAAGACTGACATCTTTATAATATACATAGATACTCATAAGGTCTTACCCTTCATACTCGAAATATTTTAAGAGGTAGGTATATCTGTGTGGTAAAGATGCCATAAAACGAAAAAAAAAAAATGATCTGAGTATTATATTTTTTCAAATTAATTACGTAACTTAAACTAATATAAACTACTGTTATGCTAAACTTGTTATGCTAAAAAGTTTTTATAAAAGGTACATGCCTACCATTACCATTCGGTTTTTTTAACTATGCTAATGAAGTGACGGTAAAGTCCTGATAACGTATTTTGTATATTATGTACAATGTTTGTATGCCTCTTTAGTTATGTTGTGCCAACCATTGCATGTATTAATCTGTATTCATCTTAAACATATTACAGACATTTGTACAGTCAGTGACAAAAATCAGTTCACACCTCAGTTTTTTTACACCATATCTCTGAACATTGATCACTCACTCACTAATGATCGGAAAAAATCTAACATTAAATTAACACAAACTCTTAACTAGGTAGGTATTGCATGAAATACTGAAAAGCAGTGTACTTATCCAATAATTAAAATACTGTGTAAAAGGAACTGTGTCATCTAACTTAATTATGTAATTAGCCGTACTCGTGTTTTAAAATTGAAATAAATGATTTTCGACTTCTTTCTCGTCTCATGCTGGCATTTCACATGGCTAATGCAAATATCCAATTTTTATTGGAATAAAGTTTATATTGTATTAACGAAATAATACGAATATTTGGTCGAATACGCCAAGTGCCGTCTTCATAAACGTGAAGTAATCCACAAAAAATCGTAAATCCGCACAACAATACAACACGCGAACGTTTCTGTTTCGATCAAGTTCATGGAGAGTCGAGATGTTTATCGATAGCGATTGTTCGATTGATCGATTGTGTGTTTACTCAATACATTCCTCCGTTTATGTAGTACCTACGTACCTATGTACTTTATTTAGGCAGTTTTTGAAGCGCATGCATAGCTATAATGAGGAACTTAATGAATATGAGAAAATTACCTAGTAAATGTACCTACTCGTATATTATTTCTTTTAAATTGATATAAAAATCAGTATCAAGTTCAATGACAATTTCATAATTAATATTATGAAATACAAACTTATGTTTGCGGTCGAAAACTGAAATATCGACTCCTTGCTACGGAACCCTACAGTGTGCGACACGCACTGGGTCGCTTTTTAAAGACATTCAATTTTACGTGCAAATTCTTTCTCCTAGGAATGATTTGCACTTTTAAAGTTTGGTTTGACCGCTCGATCGTATATTTACGATATTGACAGTCAATAAATATTCAGCAGTATCGATCGAATATTAATTAATTGCTTATTTACACATGCCATTATTTAAATTGCACCATGATATGACATGACCTATTTTATTCGGATGAGTCAACGTTTATGACGGCGCTTTCGTATTTTATCGACGTTGCATGCATTACGTGACATCCAATTAGGTGCTTTTGTTTACAAAATTGTCTATTTAAAATATAAAAATACTGCTAAGATACCCGATTGTTATCGACATTATAAAAGGTATTACCACATTTCCATAATACCCCTTAACATTCCCTGGGGGCTTCATTTATTGGGGTTTAAATATCCCCCACTGCCAAGGTCACATCGATCGCCAAAAAGGGACGCAGCTATCTGGTGTATTATCTGTCTTTGTTTAGCGGAAAAATGTCCGCTGGAAATTCGTGGGCAGACTGTTGGTAAACAAAGAAAAAGAGCAGGGTCCTGATAGCAGTTATCTCAGGCTTTGATTCAGTTTGGTGTTATGCAAAGATGCATTTTAACGATCAAAAAGTTTCGCTAGTAACATTTCAGTGTAGCTGTGACTAGTGACTTTTATTGTGAGCTAGGTGCAGTATGCAACGGCAGGTAAGGTTTTTATATTTTTATTAATTTTGATAACACATTACAAAGGCAGTTCGATTTTCAGCTAAAATATCAGTGTTTGATTAAATTATGCTACGTCGTATGTTTTATAGCTCTTCATCTAAAACTTCTTCAATTAAATGTAACGCAAAAACGCTTTAACTAGATTTTTCTAAAAAAACAGATCCCTGATTTTATTATATGCTGTTTACTTATTTCGTTGTTAATTTCATGCAAATTCTGTTTCATCTTTTTTTGGTAGATACTTAGTGAATTCTGTGAATTGTGAAACAGACCCTTATAATCGCAAATCTCTCTACAAAATAGTCTGTATAACTAACCGAAGTCGAAGTAGACAGCAAGTAACTCTGTGATGTGACAAGTAGTCTTTACATTTTATACCACCGTACATAGTTCAGTACTTACATAATTAGCGAGCATCCGCTTACCTCTCCCACCCACCTCTTGTCTCACGTTTCTCGGTAAATCCACCTACCTAATTATGGAAAAGCCTTAATTATCATTCTTCATTTTTTAAGAATACCTCTTACATTTTCAACAAAGGAAAATTGTCGGGAAAATGAAAATCAATTCAAACCCTCTTAGTGACGATCGGAACGAGTTCATTTTACAGGGATTTTCAATTTTCCATTTTATTGAACTTGACTGTATTATGTAGATAGCTGTAAGGATGTAACATGCGGGCGTGTTCGCTTGCGTACTTTTCGTGCCCTCTACGCCGTAGTACTTTCTACGGCGTAGAGGGCACGAAATGTACGCAAGCGATGCTACGACACTTTCTTTTTTGTTGAGCATTGCATTGTTTTTACTGCAGTGTTAGTTAGCTGTCAGAACCGATGTGGTAATGGATGTTGTATTGATATATAGTTTTTTGTTTTAAAAATAAGTAGAAGGTTGAACTTCATAGGTTCGAGGCCGCCCTGTCTCGCCGGCCGGCAAACGTGCGCATCGTCATGTTTACATCGCAATGATACAGCGCATAATTTCAGTGTTGATACATTGTCTATTTTAAAGCAATCATGATATAAACATTGAGTAATAATTCGTTTTGTAGACAAGGTTTATGTAACATTTAGTGTTTTGCTTTTATGAATTCTGAAAACTATCTTATATAGTAAATCAATTACATGTTTACATGTAAACATGTAAACATGTTTCGTTAACTTTAAGTGTTTGCACTATACCTATGTACCTACACCTTAAATTATAATATTGAAGGATCTGTTCCCACAGACAAACTGTGAAAACAGTTTTGTGGGGCTTTGTTTAGTTATATGAATATTGTGAAACGTTGATAAATAAAGATACATACATACATAATTAAACCAAAAAGTCTATTAGAGAATTTATTGATGCATTGGATCTATTACGCTGGACTGTTTACTTCACCCACGGCATACCATGATGCATCTCAATTAAACCGCTGCATTTCCTAACCTTTTAATAGCATAGTTAAACTTAGCCTCGCGTAACCGTAATTGTCAAACGTAATTGTCTCTTATTTCCTATCTTAAAGCAAAAGTATCGATAAAATATTCGCTTGATCAGGCCTCGGCTCCGCCCAAGCTCCCTTCAGGCTTCAGTCGACATCGCAGGGCGCTGGCGAACGCACGTCACCCGCCATCTTGAATCGCGGCGCCATTCCGTGCACTTCTAACACTTCCTACTCATTCACAATTTTAGTCTTAAATACGGAAGTATCGTGTTTACCCGCAGTTAGTTGTCGGTAAGTTTATTCTATTATTTATTTTCTTGTAAACTGAAACGTTGTTTATTATAAGACGCCTACATGGATGGTCTCCCAAGGACGTTTTTGTTCATTTACTGCATATAGATAGGTATGCACAATGTTCATTTTCGGATGTTCTATTTCCGACATTTTGTTGACCGTATGTTTTGTTGATGTTATAATAAAAATGTAAATAAGCGTAGTAGTGATGACGTTAGGATTGTACGTTTGAGACCTGACCTAGGCGAAGGAGGCAAGTCGATCTATGCATCGGACTGGGCTTTTCATAGATGCTGTGTAGGTCGCAAATCGATATCTGGAAAATGCAAGGAGTTTATTAAAATAATACAAGAAACTTTAAAAATAAGCTTTTAAATAATTAAAAGCTTATTTAATAAGAAGATAAAAAAATATTCAGTGGGCAAAAAAAAATTATCTATCTATTCACCATTTTTAATAAGGTTTTATTGTCTTTTTTTCAATTTTATGGTAAAAACAATAAATAAGATAAAAAAATCGCGAACGAATTTAATTCAAATACGCATCGATAAACCTGCACTCGCTTCACCCGTATTCAAACCAAAGACACACAAACCTTCACCCGCTCAACTAGGACAACTAGAGCCGTGATGTTACATCACAAGAACAGGTCCTTATGGAATGTTAGTCAATATGAGAACCGACACGCCCACTCGCGATCAACGAACTCGCTGTAATCGGGTCAACCACCAACACTTCCGATGCCACTATTATGTAAGCATTCGTTAATAACACCTTCGAATCTAAACAAGTCGCGTTTTTGCATTTATATTTACAAACATACGTAAAGAGTAGTTTAGCTCTTTGTGATAGAACCCGTCCGGGTGAGTACTGCCGCTATCGGCAGATGTAGGGGAGGGGGCTGTCTGAAGCCCCCCAAAATCTTAAGTTATAACAGGTCTCGGACTAGATTAGTGATTTACCCCCTTACATCTAAACGCCTCTTAATTTTAACCACTGATTAAATATCAACTATCCTTGTCATTATTTTCTATGACAGTGAATAGATTTGACAATTGACATAATAAGACCTATTTAATTTAATCATCGTCTATAAGTAAGGGGGTTAGTGTTTTGATTTTTAACTCTTAGCCTCCCCCCCCAAATCATATTTGGATGACCCCTCAGCCCCCCCCAAAAATAGTTCCTGGATCCGTCACTAACTGCAACCATACTATAAGGGTTTGTGTGCCGGTGTAGTGTAATCCTAATTACAGGCACATGAGACACATCAACTTTGTCTTTTAGGATGGACAACGCACCTGCGATGCCTCTGGTATTGCAGATGACCATAGGTGGCAGTGACCACATACCATCAGGTGGACCGCCTGTTTGTTTCCGCTCAATAATTTAGAAAAAATATTTGAATTTTTTACCACGTTTTTATCGTTTGTATCGGCGAATGGTCGGCAAATCACAAATTATATAAGAATGTCTCATACCGTAGTAAAAATATAAGTTAGTGGTGAGAGCCCAAAGTGTACGATTAACTACCACCACTCGTGGAGACTATTTTAATGAACCCCAAAAAAACCTTGACTTACGCTTGAACTTTATAGGTACCTACGACATAAGGTTGTTGGTGTTGTCTCCTATGGTATTCTGGGGATATTAACGGCCTTGGAAAAGTTCTCTCACCCCTAGCGCTTTGGTCTTATGATCGATCCACTTTATACAAACGTTTTCAGCTCTATAACCGGTTAGGCCCTGGCTTGGATATTCCCATCTAAAGTGTCGATCGATAGTTTTGTTGCATTGCTAAAGTCGCAATGTAATGTATAGAAACCATACGTCGATCCACAAAAATTAAATCTACAAGATCTACTCGTTCATGTCCTGCCATGTTATTAAATCGATTTTCTTTATATTAAATACTGTTGAACCTTATCAATCACTATATCTAAGCGTGAGCCATTTGTATTGTATTTACTGTCAGTGTCTAATGACAAACACATTCTACAGAGCAGTGGCGAAGGGTCTCTACAATACGATCCCTACCGGCTTCCCTTTGAAAAATAGCACAGGCAGTATTGCCTACTTTTATTTATCAGTTTTTCGTGGCCAGGTAAGCATTTATAATTCCGACTTACCTCTTAAAAAATCTGACCTTTCGCCACTGATACAGAGTATACTAAAAAGTAGGTACTGGTCGATCAATACTAGGTATACCTAGTACCTATACCATATCAAAGGGATACAAGAAAGGCTAGAATTATATTGATTTAAATTCGGTACAGAATTACAAGTAGTCTTCCCTTAAGGCGACGGTAAATGGTAACGGCCGTAAATCTCAAGTTTTAAATCTCTTATTTCGCCGTCAAATAATGCAGGTTAGTTGTGCAATTTTTTTATGTTAAACTAGAACATATATACAGCAACCTATAATATTGCCTATTACTTTTTTTATTTTATATTTTAGATACTAACATGTAATAATACGTCTAACTCTGCACAGCGCGCTCCTTGATAGGCGAGTCGTATTACTCGGTGGACGTATGTCGCGTTGCTTGAGCTCAGCGCAGAACACTCAAGCTATACCGCCCAAATCACTCAAGGCCGTTGGCAGTTATCAGCGCCTTAAAACTTATAATTAGATATTACGTCTGGGGATAAGTAGAAACTATAGATCGCCGCGGACTAAAGCCCATACTTATTCCTTTTTGGAGTTCCACTTTCATTTATGCATGCGCGGACAATGATACAATCGTTTCTGTTTAAAGTAGTAACCGTAATGTCCCTTCTAGTTTAATTAAGATATTGACAACCTTTTGTAAAGGTTTAGTTGGTAACTATGGCCAGAGTAAGTATATTGTTCCTACGTGCGTCACACCGTAAAATGTATCCGTTGGTTCATTATAAATATAGTTCTTAGGGGACACACTGAAAACCTAATTTGCATAATACACATAAAAATCGGTAAACAATACAATGTGGATTTTCTTCGTATAAACTTTGTCAACTCTTCTCACCTCTTTAGGGATAAAATTTCAAAAAAATCCTCAGGGCACTTCTAGAGTACTTAAGGAATATTTACTCCTAAATCTCTAGGTCCACCGGTTTAGGCTGGTGCATTGTCTATCAGTCAAACGCAAATGACATGAAATGCTATTTATTCTGTAAATCTGTAGGTTATAAATAACTCTTTTACACGTCGATATATATTTTGTTTTTACTAGATGGGATCGGTTTTTCCTATCCAACTACCTTTGAGAAGAAACACCGATTCTCGTAGAGACATTCTCTGACTGTCTAAAAATAAACTAAGGTTCGTGCATGCAGCCATATAACTGATGGTTTATTTTTTAAATTGCCAGATGCGATCTAGCGATAGCTTGCTTTGACAGGTTCTAGGATTTTTATATAAGTTATATGCCATAAACACGCAGAGTTAACGGCTTCCAGATCTTTGAATATTACTGTATGTTTTATAGAGAGCTTTATCAATAGCTACACAATAGAGATGTTCTTTTATAATAAGTAATCAAGCAAGCCTATTACCATCAAACAGGCACAAGTCCAGCCTCCGGGCTGCTAATATGAATTGCCTAATGGAAATTTCTAATAACAATGCCTGACCCGAGGATGGAACTTAGGACTCCACGCTCAGCAGTCACCATTAGTCACCATTAGACAAATGAGTCAGTCAGTTTTATTTTTTATTCTCCGGGTTATCAAACAATTGCGTAATAATGCTTAGTAAGTACAACAATATCTATTAATAAACTTTTCTTCACTCCCCTAATGAAAACGGGCGTTGCCCACTGCCTATAGTAAAAATTCTTTTGTATTTTTACTCCTAAAGTACTAAGTATAAACGTTTAAAAAGAAAATGTACGCTTCGTTAATCCTGAAATCCGAATCTTTATCACCAATTTGAAATAGGAGGCGACTCCACAATTTACTTTCGTACGGAAAAATTAGAAAACGTCGTAAAAAGACATTTTGTTATGCAAATACTTTTTATTACCACATGAATGTCATATACAGGCTGTAATGCAAATGACTATGGTTCTTTATGTCTTTACTGATAGGAAGAAAGTACGGTATGACAAAAAACAACGGCCAGGATCGTTGAAACTACTCTGTTTGAGATTTATCTAGATAAAATGTATGCCTTGCAGTTAAGTAATAGAGTTCCCAACTGAAATACAATAACTACTTACTACTTAAAGATAATTATCACGACAGTTTTGCTTTGCGTCGACGTATGAGGGTCAAATTAAGGCACATGATACTTGACTTTGTATTCAACCCTGAAAGTTAGGTCAGCTATTTTTCATCGTCATCATCATCTTCCTGCCCATAACCTAATCTACTTGAGGTCAGCGCAGTATGCCAGCTTTTCTAGCTAAAAAATTATCAAATATTACAAATTATCTTTTGCCCGCAATTTCAACCACGTGACCCATAGGAACTTATATTAATAAAGCACTCAGAAAAAATTTTGCTTCTTTTTAGTGAAAGGATTTTTCGGGATCGTGTCAGTAGTTCCAGAGATTAACCCCATACACAAATACCTCTTTGTACCACTAGTCTAGACGACATCGAAGTTTCACAAAAGACATAGGCAACCCTTTCGTTGTTACAGAAGTCCATGAGCGACCACATTGAACTTTCCCTCATAACAATAGGTGTGCCTTATAACAATAGCATCAAATAAAACTTTTTGCAACCCATGAGATGCTGGTTTGTAAAAAATATTTTTGGAGGACCTACCGCACAAACTTTGACAAAAACTTTTAGGGGTTTCACTTGCGGTTATAAAGGCCCTCAAAGTATACAGTTTTTTGTAATATTTATAACAATTACCACAACAGTTAGAAGCCTGACAACTGGTCTGACCTTTTATAATGTTACCGGTTGTCCTCTATGGCTGGCTGGCTCCTCTCTGGCTTCTTTTAAAGTAGGTATTGTGGCTAACCGCCGCGGAGAGCACGTTAAGCAGTCAGTCCCGGTTGTCATAGGAATATCTTTGACAATCGTTACGGGTAGTCAGAAGCCCTAAAGTCTGACAGCTGGTCTAACATTCGAATACCGGTATTACCCATTAATTGGGTTGTGGGGGTCAGATGGCAGTCGCTCCACGTAAAATATTGATACCTATTCAGCCAAAACTAGATAGACTGGAAGCCGACCCCAATATAATTTGGGAAAAGGCTAGGCAAATGATGATTGTGGCTAACCGCATCCAACTTCTGATTTAAAACTTTACTCTAATTCATTTATGATTTGATTGTTTTAGTTACCATAGGTACCATACCAACTTCTAACTTAATGCCGGCTCCACACGATCATCCAACAGTCCAACCCTCCACGTGAGTCTGTTTGGATCGATAGTGAGTTGTGACAGATTGCATGGAGTCATGTTGGAGTGTTGGACTGTGGGACGATCGTGTGACGCCGGCATTATTATGTCGACCCCATATAATAGCCTCACGAAAAACATTATCGTGGTATAATCATTTTTTATGGGCAAGTTCTGAAGAGGAGCAGGTTCTAAAATTGATTCCTAACATAGTTGCTTACAAAAAGGGTAAATCTTCTTCATTATTTACCTACTTCAGACGCAGAACTTGTCATTATCGTGCCATTGTTTTCTGATGATGAAGAATATCTAGTCTCGGGTAAGGAAGTAGAGATAAGGAGTGTTATATAGTCATTTAGATGATCTTGTAACATGTCTAGATAACATTGTATCTCATCGCGCGTGTGTATTTGTTTGCGTGTCTTTACATTGATGTTGCTTTATCTTATTGCGTGATGCTACATAAGATATTATAATAGAATGTTGATAGACTTAATGTGTACGTGCATAGTCATCGTGACTTGAACCTTAGGTGATTTATGTTTAGAATATTAGCAGAATGTCCGTTTTGGTTTTAGACTAGAAGGGAACTATATTTTGAACATTTAAAATTAGAGAATTGCTCTTTTGACCTTTATGATGGTAGGTACACGGAAAGAAAAATAGTCTTATTTCAAGAATATATTTATTGGTCAAGAATAATATGGTTTCATATATAGGGAACACTTTATATTCTTGAATTCAGAATTTTATTGTTTTGGTTTAAATGCTCAAAACAACCATTTATTATCTCAAATAAAGAGGAAATATTTTCGGTTGCACAAAGAAACAAAGTCTTTAAAGAAGAAGAGCAGATTTCTTGAACTTTGAGACATCTGATTTTCTCGAAGAGAATCAAATTAACTATTTAATGAAAAACTATGATATTTTTGATGGAGAAAACTTTTTTTGTTCGAACTAACTTATGTCTTACCTTGACAATTAGCGCTGTTCACATAAGACTTGCGTCACTAAACGAAGATTTGAATAACAATTTAATCCGAAACCAAACGAATCTTATTTGAAGTTTTTTAAATGTTAGTACAAGACAACTCTTTTTCTCTCTCAAGTATTTTTATTCTTGTAAAAAGTAATTATATTTCTGAATTGAGAGATGCAGCATTTTAAGGTGAATATTAAAATTCTTAATTTGAAATACCAGAACTTTCGTACTAAAACCAGACTAGTCATATTGAATAATTTCTGTTGCTTAGCTCAACATTTTTTAAAATTTCTATTAAGAAAGTATAAGATTTCAATTAAGAATTCCGCTTCTAAAGGTGAGTATATTAATACTCTTAATTTGAATATCCGGATGTTTCATAGTAAAACCAGATTCAGCTTAGTTTTACAATTTCCGTGCGTTCTATAAAGAATAAAATTTGCTTAGCTCATGTTCTTTATTTATCTAAAAGAAGAATGTGTGATATTTAAACTAAGAATTTTAGTTATTTAAGATGAATTTATTGATATTCTTAATTAGAATATCTGGATGTTTCATACTAAAACCAGATTGAGCTTAGTTTTACAATTTCCGTGCGTTCTCTAAAGAATTTAATTTGCTTAGCTCAAGTTCTATAAGTCTCAATGTTCTTAGTTCAATAATCATGCGTTTTTAGTGAAGAAGTTTTATTTCTTAGTTTAATAATATTATCGAATTTAAACGGAGATCACATCGTCTAGAAAGAATAATATCAATGTTCTTAGTTCAATATTTATGCGTATTTCAGTGAAGAAGTGTATTATACATATAATACCTTCCTCTTGAATTTCTCTATCTACTAAATATCGAAATCCGTTGCGTACCTAGTTTTAAAGATCTCAGCATACATAGGGACAGACAGACAGCGGAGCAACTGTGATGATGATAGTGATAGTGATGCTATATGCTATAGTGATGCTGCTCGAAGGTTGCGCTGATGTTCAAGCTCGGGGTCACCAGTTTGGGGGATAGAGGAACGAGGTGGAATGTACCTCCATTGAAAAGGGAGGATCCTCCTACCAGACCGGGTGTTATGGTCTGGCGGGCCACTGCCCCCCGATAGTTGATGTCAGGGTTTCTGTATATATGCAAATCGCTGTGAAAACTCTGCTTGCGCGATGTAGGTTCAGCCAATAGCTGTCTAGCAGTGTTTGGTAGTCTTCGCTGTTGTCGGCAGATGTCGCTACAATAGTCATAGTGATATCATCCAAACGGGTGTTATAATGTTGTACTAAACTTCATTATGCAACTCCTTTGCTTTTTCGATCCCTTACTTACGTGGTATCTTTATGAATTCCTATCTCGTTGATTTTTAACCGACTTCAAAAAAGGAGGAGGTCCTCAATTCAGATATTTATATTTTGTTTTATGTATGTTCGGACATAACTCCGTCATATACAGGGCGACTTTGAAAACATGCGACAAATTTAAGGGTCTGTTCTACCCATCAATATGAACAAGTTTTACAATGGGAACAATTTCGAATTCGCAAAAAAATTTGGACTTTCTTATAAATGGTTCAATCGGGTATGTATAGGTACCTTTTTATGGGAAGGTCATTTTTTTGCGAATTCGATCTTGGTTCCTTAGTGTTCTAGGAGTCCTGAGAGTTCTTGGTTTCAGAAACCTTTATAGAGGATTCATATCATGGGTGTAGATTAGTCTTCTAAGCAACTGTACCTACATAATTAGGTAATAAAACACTCATGTGATACTACTTGGCTTCGCCTCGTGTGACCACATTGTGTACCACACGTGTACCACATTCGTGTTATTGTTACCACTTATTAGACAACAGCAGTGCGATTCTGTAATCATCTCACCGTGAAAACTTAGGTGCAGTGAGCGTGGAGTGAGCTGTCAATAGTGTCAATTCCTAGCAAACACAAACTCACTTCAACTAAGTTTTCACGGTGAGATTTTTACAGAATCGACCGGCAGTTGCATAAGTAACTATTATCCTATATAATTCTAGTTCAACACAACAACTTATTCCCCCAAAAAAAAAGTTCTTATTATACAACAGTTGACGACCTTTACTTAAATAATTTTAGATTCCCACGTCAATGCTACTATTGACTTACCCAAAAAAAAACTCTTCTCAAACTAAACTCGTATTTTCTTATTAAAAAACGTTAGTACCTATATCTTATTTTGAAACAATTTAGATTCCTATTTCAACACCATAACTTTTTTCCACAAAACAAAAATATCTTGTTTGATACTACCTTTATTTGAATAATTTCGATTCTTACATCAATGCTACTACTTACTTATCCAAAAACAACCTCTTCTCAAACTAAAGATATATTTTTTTATTTAAAAACGTTAATTTATCTTATTTTGAAACAATTTAGAATCCTAGTCCAACACCATAACCTATTTCCACAATACAAAAAAGTCTTGTTTGAAAACATGAAATGACCTTTACTTGAATAATTTAGATTCTTACACCACTGCAACTATTTATTTACTCAAAAACAAACTCTACTTAAACTGAACACGTATTTTCTTAATAAAAAACGTACGTATATCTTCATTTGAAACAATTTAGATTCCTAGTTCAACACCGTAACTTTTTTCCACAAAACAAAAATATCTTGTTTGAAAACATTTGACTACCTTTACTTAAATAATTTAGATTTTTAAGTCAATGCTACTACTTACTTATCCAAAAACAACCTCTTTTATAGCTAAATATGTATTTTTTAATTTAAAAACGTTAATTTATCTTATTTTGAAACAATTTAGAATCCTAGTCCAACACCAAAACCTATTTCCACAATACAAAAAAAGTCTTGTTTGAAAACATGAAATGACCTTTACTTGAATAATTTAGATTCTTACACCAATGCAACTATTTACTTTCTCAAAAACAAACTCTACTTAAACTGAACACGTATTTTCTTAATAAAAAACGTACGTATATCTTCATTTGAAACAATTTAGATTCCTAGTTCAACACCGTAACTTTTTTCCACAAAACAAAAATATCTTGTTTGAAAACATTTAACTACCTTTACTTGAATAATTTAAATTCTTACGTAAATGCTACTATTTACTTACCCAAAAACAAACTCTTCTTAAACTAAACACGTATTTTCTTACTAAAAAACGTTAGTTTATCTTATTTTGAAACAATTTAGATTTCTAGTTCAACACCATAACTTATTTCCACAAATCAAAAAAGTCTTATTTTTGAAAACATTGGATGAACTTTACTAGAATAATTTAGATTATCACGTCAATGCTACTATTTACTTACCCAAAAACAAACTCTTCTTACACCAATTATGTATTTTATTATTACAAAATGTAAGTCTATCTTATTTCGAATTTTTTTAGATTCTTCTTTCAAATCCGTTGTTTTCTCACATTCAATGTATTATTCTTAGAACGAAAAATATTTTTCTTCATCGAAAACGTTCCTACTTTCTGATCAAGAGAATCGTTAATTACTAACAGGAAGAAAATGAGGTTCTTGAACTTAAAATATGTTATTTCATATCGAGTCACATAAAAATCTTATTTAAAAAAAGTAACATATTGTTCAGACAACACTCAAAACTTCTTGAAAAGAGAATCATTGTTTCTATTCTAGTAAATATAAGAAGAATAATATTATTTTTCGTGGAGAATATCATTTCGGTTGGACTGAGATATTATTTTTAGTTCAAGTAAATATTTATTTGACATTATACAATATTCCTGAGACTAAAAATATTCTTGGACGAAAACTAATTCCGCGAGCATTTTTTTCCGTGTAGGTAAACACTTTCCCATTCTCTTTTCAAATGACTTAAGTAAACCGTAAGTAATCTACCTACATACTGAATGTAGATGACTTTATATAAAACTAGTATCCATCTCAAGACTCAGTCTCAAGCGATTTACGAGGGTTTTTTCTCTTCATCTAATTATGTTTTGGGCGGAGAAGTATGTTGTCTCCTTGGCCTAATTTGTCTAATGTGTAACGTCGTTACGGTTCACTGCTTCCACGAGCACTTATGTATATATTGGATACGACGTATATGTATATAAAAAATAATGTTTCTTTGTCCCGTATGCGTTCATAGACCATTCATCCGATACAAGTGTTGCACGTACAAGTGTTGTGCGTACGCCCAGAAAGATTTCTGAACGCCTGCCGGCCGAGCACAGAGTAATTATTTAACTTTTAGCTTTATACTTGGCTACTTGTGGCAAGAACTACGAACTGGAAAAGTTAGACTGGAAAAGTTGGTGAAAAGACTTTGATATGACGAGTTTATTTGAGATGTATTAGGATACACAATATTATTTTTACGTATCTACCTACCTACTATTCAATATTTGGTAGATAATGCTTAAATCTTGTAGCTGTGATACAACATTTAAGCATGGTGTTCATGTCAACTATGATAGACGCGTAGGTATCACTTTTTTACTGGGTCTAACGAACTGGGTAATATATTTCAAATATGATAAAATCAACACACTTTCCTAAACTATCATCACCTAGTTTTAAATAAAGCATGTTGTCAGTCAAATAAAAATCCAATTTAAACAGATAGGCTTTAACCAGTACTTCCATTTTCACAACCAATTTTAGCAGCAAACTTTTTACCCGTCCTAACTTATTAATTATACAGCTAGTCTATTCAGTGCAATGACCCCAGGAAATAAGGTCACTTGCTAGAGTGGAGTGCCTCGGAATACGCCACGAGCTTAATTGCTGTGAATTTTAAATTGACCGGCGTTTTTCACTTACCGGTGAGCTTCCCGAGAGGTATAAACTTACAGATTATCCGTTCTTAGCATTCGATTTATTATTACCGACTCGTTAAATATACAGGCTGTTAATTTAGTCATTTTTAGTAATTTAGTCACTACATTCGTTAAGGGGTTACTAATATAATAATTTGTAATATTTTTCTTCTTACAATAATATTACAAATTGAGACAATTTTTACTGTTTTACTGGATTGAAAGCGCGACGCTAAGTCTTTTTACTGGTTCGAGCCGGGATTCAAAATAACTAGAATAAGAAATGATTCAGTTCTCAGTGTATTCTTTTATCGATCGATAGCTCATATGAAATAGCTCTTAGCTGGATATAGATGGAAATAGTTGCAGTGCACAACAAATTACTATTTAGTGCCACATAAAGTGTGCGAATCGTGTCAAAAAGTACAGGAATTTTATAGTTCTTTCCTTTTTATTGCAGACTAGACTGGAAAGATCTCGTAATAAACTTGGGGTTTAGTCTGAGATCATAGAAAAAAGGAGATATGTAATCAAGGAAAATTAGTAGGGGAACCACTGTCGCCAGTCTAAGAACAGTTTGCGACACAATTACAAGCGCTCCTTGTGAATATAAAAATCTCTCACACATTAAATATTCCGCACACAATCTAACACTGTTATTCGCCGCTCAGCAGTTTAGTACTAACACTAAACTAAAACTATTTATATCATCGATCGCATTCGGTTAATTATGGTCAATGTGACCATACTAAAGCGTCAAGATCAATAGCGCCTTGGCACATCTCCCTTATTTATATGATCTAAGGGTTTGGTAAACACACAAACTACCTACCTATTTATTTGAAATAAATTATTTTGTATGATTTAATAATTTCACGCTAAACAATTTTCTGATTACGCTTATTCCATCGTAGACCTCGTCCATCGCTTTCCATCAGGCGAGATCGAGGTCAAGAGCTGACCCATTCTATAATTAAAAGAAAATCTATCAACCAATATTTTTAGAACTTTACTGATCAATTAAGTAAACTAAGTATTTATAGCCTGTTGAATTGATTGTTACTGTTACGCAACCGTACTTAAACAACCTTGTGATCATGTGAATACAAACAAGATAATTGTATAATTTAATTACATATTGGGGCTTGTAATTAATGTGATGTCACGGTTCGGTCACAATATACAAATCTTTACATGATTCTTCTGTATGTGTTTGTCACTGAACTCCTCCTAAACGGCTGGACCGATTTTGATGTTTTTTTTTTGTGTGTTTGAGTGAGTACCCGGATTGCTTAGATTCACAATTAGCGCTACGATCAGGTGCTCGGAAATTTGGCTGAACCTGCTAATAGCAGGCAAGTCAAAGTTGGGGCAGGGCAACGTTGGTTGGATCCGCTAGGTTACCTATTATACACTGAAAAAAATTATTTGTCTGGTTTACCAAATTAGCAAAGGTTGGCTGAATTACATGGAAACTACGATAAATATAACAAAACCTCGCTATTGAAGTTACAAGACTAAAGAGGTTGAAGTTGGTACCAGAGTTCTGTAAATCAACAAAGAGTATTGTACATTTTACCAAACAAATCCATTGAATATAATAATAATGGTATAATAGTACAAAATATAGGTGTAATCTACCAAATAAATTTGGTACAACACAAATTTAATATGTTTGGTAACCGCAACTTTGGTAACATTTACATGATTTACGCTGAATCTGTTAAATCCAACCTAACATTTTTTTCAGTGTAAAATTTCAGAGAAAATTCCATCATTCTTTATTCTTTCTTCATTTCATTACCTTTGCTTTTATAAGTTTTAAAATTAAAGACACAAAAACTAAAATGTAGAATATTATTAGGTATGTAAATAAACCCCTTAATTTTTATTTAAAGCATTTTCTTATCTCTCTTTAAAAAATACTTTTTAAACAAAAGCACGTAAATAGCTATTAATAAAACTTAGTTTATACGCTGGCTTACTCACTCTCTACTACGTTTGGTTCGTAATCGTGAAGTAATTTCACTGTCGATCGCTCAAGCCATAACTCATTTTATCTGACAACAAAATCGTTTTAGCTAAAAGTTAATGGAAATAGACTTTCACAGAGGTTGATGATCAATGTCGAGGTTATAAAACGCTTCGGAATTAAACTGGTTTTATGATTTTTTTCATGGTTCGATATCGTCGCAGGCATTGTGAACGCTTCGAAAGTTGAATAGAATATAAAGTATCAGTAGGTACCGTTTTATTTTTTTTTGTGTAAAAACGGATTTTCTTACACATTTTTGACATCCAATGCAATATAAATTAAACTTAATTCCGTTCACATACGTCACATTTTTAAACGCGCGTTCTCGATGTTGTGGTGTCGTGTAAGACACCACGTGCCTTACATAATTTTAAACATAATTTGCACAAAAGCAGTAACAAGGTCATGCGCCACTTGTATTGCAATATTATTTAGATTTCTGTGGTATACACAGTATACTTTAGTATAATTTAGTATACTTTAGTATAATTTAGTATACTTTAGTATATTTTAGTATAATTTAGTATACTTTAGTATATTTTAGTATAATTTAGTATACTTTAGTATAATTTAGTATACTTTAATCGAACAATTCTTGTACTACATACAAGAATTGTTCGATTAAAGTAATAAGATTTATTGTACACTAACAGCAAAAAAAGTTTAAGGAAAGTTAAAAGATTTCATGATTAAAAATAAATACGTTAAAAATAATTGCCAAAGTTTTGGCACAATCTATGATTTTAATAAAAAGTTTAGCCTTTAGCCGTAGGTATTTATTTTAAATTATGGAAAAAAATAATTATAAACCTTTTAAGCCCTGAGGGTATCGTTAATATAAAGCTATTATCTCTGCTTATTCTGTAAGCAAATTACAATAGAATTCCTAGCATTGTGAGCGATGGAAACAATACTAGAGCTTAAAATATCTGGAGAAAATATGTCCGTAATCAAATCTTATTATGATAAAATACTTATACAAAACTTTGAACGGAAAGGTTGTCAGCCGTAAGGCTGTCGAAAAAACGCGGTCTAAAACTAAGGCACTGGTTTTATTGAAGTACCGTCTTACGCCTTAACCTGCTTTCAGACTACGCTATGATATATAGCATATAGCTCATAGCACAACAATATCGCGCACCATACAAAGCCAATAATATTATAGTATAGTACAGTGTGAACATGTCCATAACAATGTATGGTGCGCGATATTGTTGTGCTATGAGCTATATACTATAATGCTATATAGTATAGCGTTGTCTGAAACCAGCTTTACTCTATTAGGGGCAGCGGAGCGGAGGCGATAAAATGATACGCTTAAAAAAGTCTTCAGTGCTTGTTCCGGATTTTGGAAAACTGTTCCTAGCTTTGAGCTTTGAGTGTAGTATGACAAACTTTTCTCAAGGCTACGAGTACGGGTACTATTGGCAGAGTGCCCGGCTGGCAGCATTTCCTTTCAACACAGCCAAACAATTCGCATTCGTACATTTATTTACTGACACTTAATTTACCCTGTTTTGCAGATGCTGTGGTCAAACTAGGACATGTTTACGCTTATTTTCATATTTAGCTAAGCTCGAAGGATCTTATTGGCTGTTATTATACCTTTACAAAAAATGAGCTTCATTTGGCATTTCGCATTAACTGATAGAAGTTCGTTGGAAGCTTTTCGCAACTTGTTTCCAGCACATTTGTGTCTGATACATTTTTAATTTATTTCTGATACTTTTCACCGCATTGAATTTCGCAGATTGCGTCAAGACCAGGTGTCGATACAAAAATAGCGTAGTGCGGACAAGCCTAGAGTTCTTTAACTCCTTACTAAAATTGCTAAACAGAGCGTATTTCGATGTAGGCACCAGGAATTATATTGCCTGCCTCTGCAGGACATAAGTCTGACCTAAATGACTCCACAAACATTCTGTTTTTTGCATTCCGCATCCAGTCTGCAATTAAATAAATTATTCCAGCAATTGTGTTTAGTGCTTGCGGCAGTGCAAAGTTATTGTTGGTTTATATTTATAAACCAACAATAACTTTGCACTACCGCAAGCACTAAACACAATCTGTTAATTTAGTTGCCTCTTATAAATTGAACGCAACGAGCTATAATAAATCAAGTTATTTTCTTATTGCTACAGAAATAGACCTATGACATTATTGTTTTATTTACCTAACAGCTTTTTATTAATCAAGAATTTTAATTAATAAAATGTAGGAAAAATACGGGGGAAATTTAAAATACCAAGACGCAACCGGTATTGGTGAGACTGAATCGTGACGTCAGTATTATTGTATTTTTGCACGTGGGACGTGGGTACAATACAATACTTATCAAATGGTTTACCGAATCCAGCCATGTTTTAATTAAAAAAAACTTGATTTATCGAATAATAAACATAAACACGTGGAGTGTTTATTTTTATTATTGATTGATAAAACAAGATAAGTTAGTAGACATAATTATGTCAAAGTCGTCTCTGACGCCATGAAAAGTGCGCCAAAATGACAGCGCTATAAATAGCCCTAATATCATTGCAGTCTCAAAAATATTTAATTTATTTTAATGTTTTTGTTTTTATGAATGATAATAATTTTTTTCGGTAATGTAAGTACCTACTAACTTAAACAATCGACTAAAAATAAGTAATGATATATCCATGTTATTAGTCAGTAGGGCTCTTCAATAGATGTGGATCCGTATTATGGCGATGTTATTGCCAGCATTATTCTTACATGATAGAGGTGGAGCTGTGGTCGAACCGGCTGATCGACCTTTTTATTTTTTGCTCGGCTCCTAAAAGTTGTAGCGTGATAATAAAGCATATAAACTTCCTCAATCATTGGGCTATTAAATACAAAAATATTTTTTCAAATCAGGCTGATAGTTCCAGAGACTAGCGCATTCAAACAAAAAACAATCAGCGTTAATTTATTAGTAGGTACAGATAACGCGAATTTGAACCGTCTGATCTACTAAACGGACTGATCGCATGCAGACTGGCACCATTCCCATCACAGCATTGCCCTACACCCTGAAAATACTAAATCAGCAGTCATAGGCTCATAGCGATGGTTACCAAAAGTATAGAGCTCTCTAGGAATATAATAAAGCGTGCTAGATAATTTAGGCACGTGCTCAGATCATAGAAACATTAAGGAGATGTGCCAAGGCGCTATCGAGCTTGATGCCTGATCTTGAGCAAATTGCTCATATTAAAAACGTACGCGCTGGCGACGAACCGAACACGATCGATAGTATAAATATAGTGTTTTAGTTTAGTGCTAGTGTTTAGTGACGATTAACAGTGTTAGGTTGAGGGAGTGCGGAATGTTCAATGCGTGGGAGTTCTTTTTATTCACAAGGAGCGCTTAATTATGCGCGTAATTGTGTCGAAAAATGTACTAAAAGTGGCATCAGTTGTTCCCGTCCTAATTTGCTATGATGGCATATCTCCTTGTTTCTATGATCTGAGGGCACGTGTCTATTCTCTGTCTAGCTGTTTACGAATTAACGAGCTTTGTTTGCACCTACACGTTTGGCCTGTTTTTGGTATGGAAGGCACTTGTAATTCTTGTAAATAAAACAGACACAATGAAGTACACAACCCGTAATCTAAATGTTGGATGTGGTAAACACGTGTTTATTTTCCTGAGATAAGTACAAAGAGATTGTTTACTCGTGCTGCTCTCATCTATACAGGGTGGCAGGTTAAACAGTGGAAATATTTTAAGGGGTCATTATACTCATCATTATGAACAACTTTTACTATGGGACCAACCCTGAAATCGCGAAAAAAAAATCAGCTGTTCCATACATTTTGTTGAGTTGTCCACTGTTTAACCTGCCACCCTGTAGAAATCTAAAGTTTAGAACGAAACAATTACTAAAGCATCATTGCTTTAGTAATTGTTTCGTTTTTATTTAATAATTACAAAAGCGTGTGTAATTAACAGACTTCACACATTTTCTAAGTCCAGCAGTGGATGTCTTTCGTCTGTTATGGTAATGAGTTTCTGTAAAAATGCTGTTTATTCGTCTAAAATATTGTTTTGATAAAAGTTATTTTAATACGGTAGTGGACTACTGTTAAAAAAATACAAATAAATTATTTTATTCCAAAGAAGGAATAGGAACAACAAAAAAGTAAAAAAAAAAAAAAAAAAATTATCACAAAATAATGAAAACATAAACGCTTTTAAAGTTTTTGGAGGGAGCATCGCTCCGTCTTTGTCGCGCCAAGCGGACATAGGTGGTGTTACGTCACTGCAGGATACTGCCGTCCGTGTCTAGCAAATCATTTTAAAACGCTTATAACTTTGCCAATTTTGTAGATGTTTCATCGGTTTTTTTGGTGTTAATTATCTTTTTTCAAATAGTTTACAGATTCACAAGAAAAAAAATAGTCCGGTACCGTATTGTAATAAATTAATCTGTAAGTAAATAGTATAAAACAAAGTTGCTTTTCCTATTTGTCTGTTTGTCCGTTTAGTTCTTCTAAACTACTCTATGGATTTTATTACGGTTTTCATCACCGGAGAAAATTTATTTCGGAAGGTTATAAACCTTCCGGAATAAATTTATTTATTCCGGAAGGTTTATAATATGTATATTACGTTAATATTTAACTTAAATACAGCACAGAAATCTCGATGTTTTTACATGTCGCCACATCAGTAAATTAAAGTAGATAATATAGTATAATATGCCCCTTACTTATAGACGATGATTAAATTAAACAGCTATGTCAATTGTCATCTCTATTCATTGCCATACAAATGACAAGGATATTGTATGTTTATTCAGCGGTTAAAGTTATGAGGCGTTTATAAGTAAGGGGGTATGTATTTTATGTTACTGGTGTGTATTCATTGATATTGGTAGCATAAAAATAACTATGTCTTTATGAACATAATAAAAATAATCACATCATTGTGTATCAAACAGTCTTTCAATTTTATTATGCTGTTTGTGTATTTCCTACAAATTGCAGTCCCTCGTATTTTAGGATAAATCGATACAGTTATTTTGTCGCAAATTATTATCTCGCGGAGTAGCAAACAAACAATAGAAAGTAGGCCAACGTGTTTTTGTGTATAGCTACATTGGCTATTCAAAACAACAGGCTAATATAATGGACATCCATGCTTCAATCAAGCCGAATCCATTTGTTATCCATCAATGAATATTATCTTTCTGAGTAATTTCGGACCACGCGTCAATAAAATACACCCGCTCTCAGAAAATTATCTTTTGGGTCCGTAATACGTAACCGCTACGCAGTGGGAAAGGTTAACTACGCCGTAGAGTACTACGCCGTAGCGTACTAGGCTGTAGCATTCAACCCTCGCTACGAATGTTTGAGTATTTTAAGATGAGGATATTTTTCTGTGTTAAGTGTTTGTTGATACGCTTTGGTGATATTTCAAGGGTTCTTTAAGAACATTCATATCCTCTAAAAAATATATATATCCTAATATTTTTTTTAACTTTTGATTCATTTTAAATATTTTAATATTTTGCCTGCTTGCCTGGATGCCTATAGTTTTTATCTGAGCAATATATCTATTGAAATTATTTACTAACACAAAACAGAAGCCTAGAAACACCGTACTCCGTAGTATACAACCTTAAAAAAACATTGAAATATTTCGCCTCATGGTCCGTAACCGCTACGCCTTGGTACTACGCCCCGAGCTACGGCGTAGTTCACCCTCTACGACGGTTATGTAACATTTATAAAAGCTACATTTATCTCAACTGAAATGGTTTTCGTTGCGACAATACTTGCGTGACTTAAAGGATAAATGGAAAATATTCCGAGTATTCTTATTCGTATTGTGTAAGGTCATACTCGTATTGAATTTTAATATAATAATAATATGATTTTACTGTATTTCGAAGACTTTATTTAGTATGTTTATGTTTATGCTCTGTATTAGATAGTGGTTTTGATTAGTTTGACTTTTGTATCCATGTGGCATACAAGCAGTATTATGATGAGAAACATTGATTATAACTGAGCAGATTTTAAGAAAGTTAAGATCGATAACGCTAGTTGTTAGAAAATAGATTAATAAGACCACAAAGATTGTTGGTGATTCTTTGTGGTCGATAGATAGTCTGACAAAACAACTGTTTAATGACCTTTGCAACAACAAAAATAGTGATGAAAGTATTTCTAAACATAGTCTTACGCTGAGTTGCAGAAAAGGTCATTAAGATTTAAAGGAGACTTTAACGAGAGAAATTGTATGGTTAATGCCTCCATTAAAATTTAATTATCTTTCTGCAACCGACCGACCGTTACAATTTTATAGTTTTAAAAATCTTTTTTCTTTTGTCCACAACCCTGCAATTAAAAGAGTGCCAGCACCATAAAACATGTCATTACCAGCTGTAAAGGATATCGGGTGACGTCACAAACGCGCTGTACTCCCCGCGGTATCCGATCACACAGTCGAACCCTGTTGGAAACATTTTAAACATTATGCAACATTGATAAGTGAGTGTGCACGAAACCTTTTGTGTATATGTTGTGGCCATATCTTAAAATTGACCACTTCATGACGTGGCCGACTATTTCATGAAATTGTTGTATTTCATGAAATGGAAAATACCCGCTGCTCACATCATGATATGGTCTGACCAAATCAATGAATAATTTTAAAACTTTGTAATTAAGCCTTTGATACTGACCACAGTGACCACATAAGTTGGCATATAATTTCGTTGCAATAATATGTAAGTATTTCTATATTTAGACATTTCTATTTTATTATTATTCCTATATTTTTAGAAATTGCAGCACTGTAATGCAACAACCTTCAAATCATTTAAATAAATCTCTCAGTTTCTGTGTGTTGGGCGAATTGTATAGATATAACTTTGAACCATCGCGCCCACGTGGCGAATGTACCCAGTAATAGGATTTGCCGGCCAGCTGAATAATCAATAAGAGAGCTACTAGAACCTGAAATAACGTGTCCGCTGACTAAAATCGTAATAATTTAGGCATAAAGAGCAGCTATTCTACTGATGGCAAATAGATTTAGGTTTTTGTTGCGATTGGGGTGTAATTCTTACTCTGATGGTTGCAGGAAGAGCTTTTTACTTTATGAAATTTTACTTAAACATAGAATAGCAATATGTCGTATCCCCAGTTTCTGATCTGCTGCTAACATTATGTCAGCCGTTGAGATCGGTTGTGACCGAAATGACAACAGCCAATCAAATCGTGAAAATTAAAGTTAAAAAAAAAATGGGAAAAAAATCCTCTCATTCTGAGAGGAGGCCCGTGCCCAGCAGTGGGCTGGTTTATAAACAGGGCTTACAAAGTTAAAAAGGGTTTCAAAAATTTTGGGTAAGTACCAAAACCTTACAAAAAACCTTTAGAAGTAACATTTAGGGCTCGTAACTTTAAATGAACGACTACACTTTAGATGCCGAAAAAAAACGATAAATATAGATATACTTGTAGTTCTAAATAAATGGATAAATTATCTAACACGTATTACATATCAAGTGACATTCATTCAGATCGAAATCATTCGAATAAATTATCCTAATTACTAAAGTTACCTTGTAAATAAACACACTACCTTATTATTTCACAAGGTTATAATAATTCGATCATAATATCGAACAGGGTTTATTTTCAGACATAAATAAATTGACACGAAACTTTACTATCGATGGAAAAGTAAACAGCCGCATAATGAAGTATCATAAAATGTGAGAGCACCATCCTTTTTAACATCAAAACAATTCTGAATTTAACACTTATTCCTCTGGTATAACAGCACACGTTATAACGTATAGCGTATAACCACGCCTACGCGCCTGCGAGTAAACAAAATTTAAAAGGCAATTAGGTACTCTGAAACTGGCGGTGCGAACATGAAATAAATACACTTTTCTTTATCCTGTAGTGGTAGCTAGCATGACCATCGTATACAGGGTGGCAGGTTAGACAGTGTAAATATTTTAAGGGGTCATTGTACTCATAATTATGAACAACTTTTACTATGGGACCAACCCTGAAATCGCGAAAAAAAAATCTGCTGTTCCATACTTTTTGTTGAGTTAAATGTGAACATAAATGTATGGAACAGCTGATTTTTTTCGCGATTTCCGGGTTGGTCCCATAGTAAAAGTTGTTCATAATGATGAGTACAATGACCCCTTAAAATATTTCCACTGTCTAACCTGCCACCCTGTATAGGTATCGGTTACCACCCTGACTCCAGAGGTCATAGTGTGTACAACAATTAGCTAATGGTGCCCAGAATCATGTCAGCCACAAGCAAGGTCAAATTGTGAATATAAGTAATTGAAGTAAAATAGTTTTACACTTTTGTGTGAAACTACGAGCACATTAATGTCGAATTTAATTACTCAGGTAATTAAACAGGTTCAGCCATTTAGGCTGTGCGTAGTGAAATTCCATAGCTCATTAATATGTATGAAAGTGTAGGTTCGCAGCGGTTTTCAGTCTGTTTAGAATTTCAACGCAATACGAGCGCTGAATTCGAAACTCGTAATCAGATTCTCACCACCACTTTTGGGTAGCCCACTTGTATCCAAATTCTTGGCATGTTTCCAACTCATTAAAAATTTGTTCTTTTCCGTTTCAGATCCAAACTGTCGTAAACGAAGTTGCCAACTCATTCCGACTCCAAAATTTTGTGAAGTGTTCGAACATGGACATCAAAATGATAGAAGACAATTGACGACGCAGTGTCGCCGCTACAGTGAAACTTTTCACAATCTTGCTAAATACTTCGAAAGTTCTGATGATGAAGACGTCGCATTAACGGCGATTTAGGGCTAAGCAGCTCTACCAATCACATTCGGACCATCAATGCTAAATTACAGACTGGTATCAACGCATTTTTTGAAGCAGCCGTAAATAGTTAAAAGACAATCTCTCCATTGACTGTTTGTGCCATACCAATATGTGCCGTGATCGGGACATGTCGGTGCAGAGGAGTGACATCATCAAATAAAGGTTTTTTATCGGACGTAACAGACAATCGTGTCTATAGTCTAGTGTCAAGTTTCCCGTCAAAACGGCGCGCGTATCCGCACTGCCGTTTCGTTTTGTTTCTTTCAATTTGTTTTACATCAAAGGTTAAGCAATAGCCCGGTGGTTTAGTGTTTGGTTGTGGATCATTGGTTGGGGTTTTGCCCAAGACCGGGCCCCAGTGCGACCCTGGCCAGCCGTACCAGAGAAAACATATCCAGAATCTTGGATTCCATAGTTGGTGCTGCTAGATATTGCATTGTGAGTATACTATTATTACTAAGTAAAAGCAAAATTTCTTATTTTAAAATAATTGTAACAAGGGAAGTACGTTAGGTCGCATCTATGAAGGTTTTTGTTTGAGCCATAGATAATGAAGCTTTTTTTTAGATGCGTTATGTTGCATTAGTGCAAAACATGGTTTAATTTCAGAATCGTCCCATTAACGGCAGGAAACTTTTGGAAATTGGGTGATTTATTTTCCGAGTTATCGAAAATGGTACAATTGGAAATTTTACAGGTATTTTTGAAAAATTAGATAAAGGGGCTTCACATATCATTTTAGTGTCTTTAACAATATAATAGTTTCTCGATTTATAAATACTTATAAAAATTTAGCTTATACCTATACATATACGCTTTGCAATATATACGTAAATACATGGGTATACTGGGAAATTATATGTATTATATGCCATTGTTTACGGTTAGTTAACTAACAACTAAGTAGTAGTTGCCTACAAGTATTTGAGTTGCTTGCCCAACTAACCCGTGTAAATTGTGTAGGTGACAGTCGTGTAGTTAACCAATGCTTTCAATAACCCGTGTCCCTTGATAGATTTAGCAATATAGCTTTAAGCAAAGATATCCTTACTTAATATGTACCTACGTATATATCTATACAATTTACTATATCATACATGATCAACACTAATCATTCTCCTCACTATTCGATACGAATCGCAACATCAGCTTAACCCACCCACTCCAATATCAACCTTATTTCTTGACACTGAAAATTTACATCTCTCCGCACATAACACTGACATTGACTCATCCATACGTTAGGGGTACGGACAGGAAAGTGAGCGCTCGAGCGAGCATCGGGTAGTAATATCTGGGCTCGGGTGGCGTGCGCAGTGCTCCGAACGCGAGCGCGAGAGGACGGAAGATATGGCGGCGCCCGAGTGCGAGCGAGAGGCAAGGAAGCGACGCGAGCGCCGCGACTCGGGGTGCGCGCATGAGCGCAAAGAGCGCCGACCGCACAGCGAGGAGCGTCCGCCCCCGCCCCCGCCGCCGCCACCTCTACACGACCATAACCGAATCGAGGTAAGAAACAAAGCAGTTGAATCCAGCATTAAACTTACATGTAACACGAAATCACTTGTAAGTAGGTCTAATTACATGGAATTTATTTTAAAAACTGACTACTAAATCGATCGAAATTTTACTTGCACCATTCTTCTCAGCAAGCCTAACTAAAACCCCAAAGAAATAAAAACCCACTCACGAAACCATTACATCTTTCAGTCGGAACGTCGTGCTGAGCGGCTGTCCCGCGCTCGTCGCCCGCAGTTCGGGGGCAAACGACGCCGCGCTCCACCCCGGGCACCCAAAAACCCGAAGGAGAACGAGTGCTTCACCACATCCGAAGAGATCAGATGCAGCACACCTCCTCATTTCGACTACGTCGTCGTGCAAAAGCCACAACGTAAGTGTTATTATACAACGCTCTAGTCTCCTTTCAGGGACAACAAAGTTGGTTACTGCTACTTTGGTCAAGAGGTGAACCAGCAGCTACAGAATAATGCCCACGGCAACCATGCAAGAAAATTTTCGGCATCGAAGATAATTATAGTCCTACAGATACTGCATATAATAAGTATTGACTTATGTAGTATCTGTAGGACTATAATTAAATACCATGGTATTTGCAAAGGCAAGTTAGGACCTCAGTTGTACGTCAAAACTTCATAAGCCTGAAGCAAGGTAGGCAGCTAATAAGATCGACGATTGAATACGCTGGACTGGATAATTCTTCCAGCTTCCATACACGTCAACAACTTATATGCCAACAGTCAACGTACGGGTCCAAGCAGACGATACAGGTAGAAGATTGTTGCAGTATGCGAGGAACCGGAGACTCTGGACGCGGGGGCGCTGCACCGGGTGGCGGGGCGCGTGGAGAGCGCCGGCGAGGAGGGCGCGGCGCTGTGCGCGGAGGCCGAGCGGGCCCGCAGCGACGAGCGCAGCGCCGCGCCGCTCAACGTCGTGCGACGCGAACAACCAGTGCCTGATCGACAGCTCGAGAAGATCACTAAGAAGGTAGAGCAGTGTTCTCATTTTTTTTTTCTATGAAGGTAGAGGTACCTGCTGGTACCTCGACTTATCTGAACACCTCTTTAAAGCAAACAAGTCAGAATCATCTGGTTCAAAACGTGCTCACTTTGAACAAAGCTGAATTGGGTTGAAATTATTCGTAAATTATTTGGTAGTTTAATAATAAACTTACATTTACAGATTTCTGGACTTAAGAAGAACATCTCTAAATATGAAAGCGAGTTCGAAGCCAAGAATGGTCATCCGTTGACACAGAGTGACAGAATTACAGATGTGGCACTGACACGCATGAACGAGACGTTGCGCAGACTTCAGACAGAAAAACGCCTGATCAAAACTGACCCCGTGGAGTATGCCCTGAAGGTGCAAACAGCAAAGCAACAGAAAGAAAGAGATGACAAGCTTGAAGAAGCGCTGAAGAGCGAAAAACCTATGACTGAAGTCGTCAAGGATATTGAAGAGGTGATTATTTTACTTTATTAGATGTGCACCCGCTGTAGGTATAGGAAAATCTTTACCGTAGCTCTTGGGCTTAAACTCAGATCATAAAAAAAGTACGGGAACCACTGTCGCCAATTTTAGAACAGTTTGCGACACAATTACAAGCGCTTCTTGTGAATATAAAATTCTCCCACACATTAAAAATTCCGCACACCCTCAATCTAACACTGTTATTGGTCATTCAGCACTAGCAATAAACTAAAACACTGTATTTATATCATCGATCGCGTTCGGTGCGTCGCCAGCGTGAACGTTTTAATTATGGTCAATGTGACCATATTAAAGCATCAAGCGCAATAGCGCCTTGGCACATCTCCCTTGTTTCTATAATCTGAGGACTTGAACATTAGTAGGTATGAAATTATTCAGACTGAACTCCAGCAATAGCCGCTCGGATTGATTGTGGTCCTTTCTCCAGTGGCTAAAGGGGTGTCGCCAGGTGGCCGGGCGGCCGTCGGCAAGCGAGGCGAGCTGGACGGCCGCGCAGCTAGCCGCTGAGAAGCTGATCAACATTTTATATTCTATTAATTTGCTTAAAGATGTTTTCACTACGACTTCAGATTGAACTCCAGCAATAGCTGCTCGGATTTATTGTGGTCCTTTCTCCAGTGGTTAGAGGGGTGTCGCCAGGCGGCAGGGCGGTCATCGGTGGCCGAGAAGCTGGTCAACATAAAAAATTTATATTTTATTAATTTGCCTAAAGATGTTTTCACTACGAGTTCAGATCAAAGTCAATAGCTGCTCGGATTGATTGTGGTCCTTTCTCCAGTGGCTAGAGGGGTGTCGTCAGGCGGCCGGGCGGCCGTCAGCAAGCGAGGCGAGCTGGACGGCCGCACAGCTGGCGGCTGAGAAGCTGTGCGTGCAGCGCGCGCTGCTGCGGCTGGAGGCGGCGCGCGGCCGCCCGCCCGCGCACTCCGCCGAGCGCGGCGCGGCCAGGCACCTGTACGAGCGATATAGAGCCGTCAAGAGAGTGCTGGCGTCTTCGAGGCCAGATGCTGTAAGATAATAATCGCTTTATAAGAAGCTTAATATACATGGTGAATTTTTCAACTGGGCGTGCATGGCCAAATCCGAAACTGTAAGAATCAGCGAAAAACACTCAAAGGGCGCCGATTGAAATCAAAACTAAAAATGCATCATTCTAATTTTTTAAAATCAATTTTACTAGCCAGGAATCGAACCCGTTGATTTTGGAAAAAAATACACACACTGATTATTGCACCACCCAAGCCCCTCTAAGATTCTTGGCACCACCTGATACTGTCACTAATAAAGGTCAAATTGTGGGAAGAAATGACATATTAATATGTCAAACTAAAGGAAAGGGTTGATTTTTAATAAACTGATTCATATTTTCAAGTTTTCATACAGTACCCGTACCTTAACCGTAAGAAAAATAATAGTACAGTTAAAACCGTTTACGACGACATCATTTAGAACAACATACCGGTTATAGGTAATAACCCAAATCGGTTCTCTCTGACTGTTCCCACAAAAATACCGCCGATTGTTACGACTATCGGTTTTTATAACCAAATATGAGTGGTCCCTTCGATGTCGTTATATAAACTTATAACAGATTTAGGGCGGGTTGCTTCAAACCATCTGTATTCGTAAGTCAGTACGTATTCGTTAAGTCAGTATGAAATTGTCGTACAAGCCGCCATATTTGACGGTTACAGATACGTAACTGTAAGATGAAACAACATGGCCTTAGACTGTATTTTGTAAAAAATCAACACTTTCTTTTAGTTTTCCGTATGTCTTAAGATCAAACTCTGAAAAACAGCCACTAAAGTTATGTAATATTTCTTTCATTATTAGATAGGCTACACAAACGGCGAACTGGCGACGATCCACGAACACGAAACAATGCTATTTAACTCGAGCGTCGATAGCTCCAGCGACTCTCAGGAGAAACCATCACACTCGTCTCAGGTAAAAAAAATAGTGTGTCGCCCTCGTACCTTACCAATGAGTCCATTGTACTTGCATATTTTTCACCTCAGATAAGTACCAAAAAATTATTATTTTTCAACTAATGATAGGTACCCTAAATTATGCTCAGTAATTTAAATCGGAAAACAAGGACATTGTGATAAGATTACACGGCAAAATATGTAAAATATGACACATTACATATTTTTCTATCATATTATTATCTATTAATAAAAACATTGTTCAGAACTGTCTATAAATATATTATAGCTATATTTACAGACACAAATCTGTTATGCACAAAGAGTACCTACTAAGACAACAGTAGGTTAACCTTCTTTTTTAAATTTCTAGGAAACAGCAGAGATTCCTCTCCAGTCACCTCCCACACGTGACAGTGCCCCAGGAGAAGAGGTCCCTTCCTCCACGTCGTCTGCGCAGTCGGCCACCAGCGAGGAGGCCACGCCCTCTAACGAAGGCCTCCACTGCCTCGGCCTCGACGACCTCAACAAAGCTCTTACTGAAGCCAAGCTGCAGAAATCCGTAAGTTCACTAATTCGTGGTGATGAGCCATTAGCAGCCTCAGACCCTGTTGCAAATCTCGAAGTCGAAGCCATTAGATTGTTATTTCCTGACTTTACAGATCAAAGTCAAATTAAAAATTAAAATTCAAAAATTAACTTGGGCTAAGTAATTAGCACTTTTTGAATGTACAATACAATAACAACAATACATAAAACAGCCCCCAAAAACGCCCGTCCTTCACCGCTTCCTATAGTGTTTTAGTTGCGAAGAAGAAACGGTACAACCTCAGAAACTTTATCGTTACTGTATGGTGTTATATCGTCTTATAAGTCACTGCAAAACTACTAGCAGAACAAAGATACGAGTAAGTAAGTCATAGTCACAGTCACACATGTGATAAATTCCTATTCTTTTTATATTCTCAGATTTTACGCCGCACCATAAAAGAGTATGAGGTAAGTTTCGAGCTTCAGAACAGCAGGAAGGTACAGAGAGACGACAAGAAAGGTCACGAGGATGAATACTTCAGGTACAAAGCGGTCAAGGCCAGGATCAAGTTGATCAACGCGCTAATCAACAAGCAGAAGACACTCGCTAACAATCAAACTCCAAACTAAACCAAAACTTGTAATTTTTAAGGCTTAAAACAAATGAGTCTCGGTATTAACTTCTTGCTTATTGAAAAAGCACTTGAAAGGGACAGCCCTATGTTTTAAGACATCTTGTAAGGGTTGTCACTTCTAGACTGTTCATGTTTTATAAATATGATGTTTATTGTATAAGTACCTATTATACTGATGTCTAGGTGTATTCATATTAATTTCTCACAATATACATACATACATAGTGTACAGACTAGTCAACAGTAGGAATGTTTACTTATTTGGCAATTAAGTTTGTTAGTAATAATTTATTCTTATCTAGCTGTAGGAATTTAAAATTCAACTGAATTTTCAAAAATCCTTTCTTATGATCACTTACGTTGTATGAGTATAATGGAACTCCTGTACAAAATGTCATTCATGCTTCTAGAGCCACCGGTTTTTTGTCTCTCAGTCCGTGATAATTGTTTTATGAAGTAGATGATTCGGCGTATACAATCATTTTTGTATAATCAAAAATGACGTCATAAAAATCTAGTGCTTCCGAAAATTTTAATATAATTGATGTAAATTATCGAATTGATATACTGTCTATATAAACAAGATTTAGGGCTGATTTCATCATCTATTTTTATGCAAGGATTAATTTTAAATTGTTGACTGATTTTCTATACAAAATCTGTCAAATCTCAATTTTATTCCTTCGATCAATGTTATCTGACGATGCAGCGATGGTAAAATCGGCCGTTATCGAGATATATAAAGGCATTTTCGACTTTTGTTATTTTTTACTTGTTTGTGAAATTGTATAGTGCCAAATATTGACATTCTATACAATTTTGTTGTTGTAGGTACATATTTATACTTAGCAGATCAAAATAAGTTAAGCCATGTTCGAATTATTGACAGATGATAATGGAAAGAAATATGTAATAATACCTATTTTAAAACTTATTCAGGTTATGTGAAAGTTACCTGAAATGTTTGCGATAAGTTTACGCAAACCACTTATTCTGTTGTTATGGGTATACTTATAATCCACTGATTAGATGACATTGCAAATACCCCCAATTACCATTGTGAATAATATAACATTACTGTAGTACTGGTACATGAATAGAACATGTATTATAAAATACTAGAACATCTAAATCCTTGACCATTCACTGCCCTACATTTGACTTTTGACTCGTAACTAAAACAATGTAAAAAACACTGATTTTCAATACATTTGACCATAATAATAAGAACGGGTTCATAAGCAAAGTACAAGCAGCATTAAAATAAATGCATATTTGATATTATACATAATAAACACGTCAAATCTTTTACTGTATTAATAATAATAATAACTACGCTATTGCTGTATAGTACAAACAGTTGCAAAAGCTGTATACTTGGATATTCGTAGCTGAACGTACAGTTCTTGTTATTATAGATGATTAAGATTTCAGTACTTTTGCAGCTGATTGTACATTTCATATAAATAGGGATGGGAATACTTACCACACTTTTGTGGAGAGATATGACTTGATTGGTTTGTTTGAAGTGTTTTCAAATGTAGGTATCTGGAATTACGGTATTCGTGGATTTTGAAGAAAACTTTGTGGCTAAATGAATGGCAACTAACTATAACTGTGGCTATGTACATAATAAAAACTATGACAAAATTAAATAGGGGTACTCTAAGAATTTTCGATCATATACTTACCCCTATAAATTAAATCTTATTAATGTTAAAACTACTTTATAAATAGTTATATAACTATTATATGTGTATAACTACGAGACCTGAAGAAGTAGATTAAAATTAAATCTCGATGTGAACGAAGCTTGAATATTTGGATTGAGATAAATGGGAGTAACAAAAAATCGAGTTTATGTAATAACTTTACCGCCTAAGATTTTATTAATGTGGTGATCTTTCTTTGTTCCTTTATATTAATACTACTATAATTTTTGTCCCTTTATATGTTATTGGATTCGTGATTGTGTAATATACTCGATCTCATATGTGTTACAAATATTCAGGTCCTTAGATGGGCTGAAATTTTCGTTCTCTTAAAGAGAATTATAGCAGTTAAATGTATTTAGTGATAAAGTACTTACCTGTGATTTTATTGTAACAAAAATAATCTTGTGTGACAAGAACTTGAATGTTTTACTAATCGTTGTGGTAGCTGTTAGTTGACGGTTTTTCGTTAAACAAAATTAATTTGCATTATGTGTTGTTTTAAACAATATTATTGTAATGGATGAGACTTGATAAATGGTTTATGGTAAACCTAAAGTAATGTCTATATAACGTTATATTATTACGAGATAATTATGATGTTTAGATGCAGGAGGTTGATTGAAAGCATGCGGCATTGCAGGAGAAATGCGTCTACCTATATTTATTGGAATATTTAAAAGAGCTTGGTTACAATAAATTATTTAGTCGATGAAACAATATAACGCAATTAAAAAATTACACTACATTACACATTTCTCTTCCAATGTTGCCACGCTTTAATCAATTGCTTTCGCTTGTCAAGATGGCAAGCAATTTTAATACCTAATTATTGCTTTGCAATATATTATATAAGACGTTCGGCGTATACAATTATATGATAAATCAAAATGGATATCATATCAATGTTTAAAATGACAGTAAGCGATTTGTACCAGTCTCGTATAACTTTAGTGGTTTTCTAAGTTATTGTCCCGACTTTTCCCGCCTAAATATGATAGCCAAGCACGAAATGCCGTTTCAGCTAATTTAAAATTAATGAGCATTGTTTGTGCAAATTGGATTCTGAAAATCTGGAGCGCATTTATATAATCATACTCAGTAGAGTTCCACAAATTGCCACTAATATTCATATAATGTTTAAAATAAAAAATAGAACAAAAATATGTGTGTTTATTATTTTCGCCCACCATAAATTATGTAGGTACACCAAAAATTAGATAGGTATCTAGGGGTATCTAAATTATCTAAAAAACCTATGGCCTATGGCCTAAAAAAATACGTTTAGAATGTTGCTTAATTTTTAAGGTACCTACCTGCTTCCTAGAACGAGGAAACGTGCATATCGTATCATTTATTTTCCATTGAAATTTTCTTAGTTTCAATAGAGCTATGGTAATGGAATCGTGAACTTGGATACAATTGCATGCTTGTATTCAATGGGTTTACGATTTAACTATGTCAACATAATTTACACAACAGTAGGTAGGTAGGTAGTTGGGAATTCCCGTAAGACGAGTGTCAAGGGTAGGTATATCACGAGTGAGAGTGTAGTGTAGTGTGTATCTGTAAACATGATAATAATTAACAACGTCAAACCATTGTTGATAAGGGATTCAGAGGGTTAGGATGAAGTCGTCACAGAAACAAATGAATTATAACATATTTTTTGTGCTTGCTAAGTTGCTAGACTTATTATAAGACTTGCTTATACTGGCCAAATTCCTATACCATGTGCTCGTAACTTATGACGCTATGGAATGTGACAATATGGATTTTTAAAACATTAATTTCCTTTTAATACGTCTTAAAAATTTGTTGTTATAAAACATTCCTTGCTACGTGCAAGCTATCGGCGTCTGACTCAGATGTTGTGATAACCTAACCTACACAAGTTATCAGCTAAGTACCTACTTGCGGCGCTGAGGTCAAGAGAGACAAGCAAACAGTATTGGACGATACGACGGATGCCTGACTTTAATGTTGTACGGGACCACCTGATTTTCCTTTTGTTATTTTCTAACTAGTTTGAGTTAATAATTTGAGAGAGAAAGAAAAAATATTTATTGGGATTTGTACAGGAAATTACAAACATAAAATAAATAAAAAAACAGTACCTACCTAAGTATGAAAATAATGATGGCTAACATGACCGGCAGCGAGGCCATCCTAAACGGGGATTGTCCATTAAAGTAGGTACCTTCTACATTATTTATGTAGGGATGGATGCAGCTGAATTACTAGGTACCTAATAAGTAAGTAATTAACTTTTGGTCTTAACGCCTCTTAAACATACAACTATCCTTGTCATTACAAGGATAGTTGTATATTTTATACAGGGTGGCAGGTTAAACAGTGGAATTATTTTAAGGGGTCATTGTACTCATCATTATGAACAACTTTTACAATGGGAGCAAAGCAGAAATCGCGAAAAAAAAATCTGCTGTTCCATACATGTTCGCATAACTCAACAAAATGTATGGAACAGCTGATTTTTTTTCGCGATTTAAGGGTTGGTCCCAAAGTAAAAGTTGTTCATAATGATGAGTACAATGACCCCATAAAATATTTCCACTGTTTAACCTGCCAGCCTGTATATTTTTATCCTCTTAATTTAACCATAATTAAATATACAACTATCCTTGTCATTACGTTAGTTGTATATTTAATTAATGGTTAAATTAAGAGGATAGAAATGTCTATGCCAATGAATAATTGAATAGAGAAATGGCAATTGACTTATGAGCTATTTAATTTAATCATTAAGCGAGTAAGTCTCAAGGTTTCCACTCATCGGTAAGCTTCTTGGTGCAGCAAATGTTCCTGTCCAGACGACATATTTTTGCGATCGGAAAAATTAACATCGTTGTAAACTATTAAAAAAAACTTGCTATTAGTACAGTTTACGGAACCGTAAGCACACGGTGACACGCACTTAGCCGGTTTTTGTTACTAATCAATCCAATGTTATAGAGGTGATACAGACCTATCAAGAGGACTTGTAATAGGCGCACCCATTAAGCAAATCGTAAATATTGAAGTAGGTACTCGAGTCTCTTACTATCTTGGCATCCATAAGTAAACGTAGTCGGTAGGTATTGTCACTATATTTTCCAAATTTATAGTAAACTAGACTTTTGCCCGCGACTCCGTCCGCGTGGACTACAATGAACTGACCAGTTTAAATGACCTCCGTAGTGTAGGTTGGCTAGTACTACCAAGAGGTCAAGCTGTATATACAAAACTTCGCGGGCGTGCGCACTATAACTTAGGTAGGTAGGTAGGTAGGTAGCAAATCTTAATCTCAATCTGATGATCGTTGCGCAAGCGCTTCACAGATAAACATAAATATTTAAACATAAGTATATTAAAAAAATTACAAGGAAAAGTGATAAAATAGGAAGTAACCTGTTATGTAATAAGCGGGACTGTCCGAAAGGGATACCGCTGACCCGGACTAAAGGGCTAAGGAAGGAACACGGGTGGGTTTTAGTCAGTAAGAGTCTGACACTCCCTTCCGCTCCGCCCAGAGCGGGAGGGGTCATTTGATGATTTGCCATCCTCAAAAAAAAAAAAAAAACCTGTTATGTAATAGAGTTTTGTTATATATCTTAGCCAATCAACGAGGAGCAATGAGTGAATGATGATAATAGCACGTCATAGTTCAGCCCGGTCATTGAACTATTGTATTTATCAAAATGTCGACCCATGTTTGCTTTCTTATCATTACGGCGAGCACAATTAAAATAACGATGAAAAGAACATATTAATCCCCACTAAGTAGGTATACCTTTATGTTGGATTGTTGGTCATAGTGAGTGATTCAATTAGGAGTTCATTTTGAAATCTATTCCCATTGTAGGTAAATTCGTTGAGAATTGAGATAAGAGGATAACCAAGCAAATTAATAGATCGATTTTTAGCAATAAGCCAACTATTAAGCAGGAAAAAAAATGTTTTTAGAATTCGTAGTTGTTTAAAAACCAGCATATTATTATAATGATTTCTATAATAACAAAACAAAAAGTGAAGGGTCATCTGTCTATGGGTAATCTCATCATTTATGCTTACTTATTATTCAGTAACAAGTGTTCGTAATCACAATCAACAAAACAAGTAATACATAATCGCCTATAGGTACTTTTATAGCAGAAAGATAAGTACCTACTTAGTTCACGTTTAAGCCAGCTGCAGATCACAGGAATTATCTATTTAAACATCTTTTTCATTTAACGATGTGGCGACATGTCAAAACACCGAGATTTCTGTGGTGTATCAAAGTTAAATATTAACGTAGGTATAAACCTCCCGAAAAAAATCTCTAAAGTCTAAATGGTGGTGAAAACCCCATTAAAATCCATTGTGCAGTTTATAAGGACTAAGCGGACAAACAAACAGACACGAATATATACTTAGTTTTATGCTAGGTATTTACAGATTTTATTTATTTATTTATGTAGGTACTAGCTTTTACCCGTGGCTTCGCTCGCCCACAATAAGTACCCTATGTACTTTTCTAGCTGTAGGTACCCCTGACAAGGTATAGTGTACTTAAATTTCATGATGGTCGGTTCAGTGGTTTAGGCATGAAAAGGTAACAAACAAACACAGAGACAGAGTTATTTTCGCATTTATAATATTACTTAGCAATAAATAATCTCTATAATTCTAATAGGTATTATATTTTGGACGAATATTTGTCGTAACGGCTCAATGAATTTGTATCATAATGTTAGTGTGCAGCACTACATTATAGATAAATCTTTCTTCATACCTACCTACGAACTTTATCATATGGACGGACGGACGACCCCAGGGGGGTTATGACCCCCTTGACCTCCCCGGTCTTGGGGATTATGACTCCCCCTGGGCTGTGCCTAGGTCGACCACTGATAATATTTCTAATCTAAAAAAATACTTCGTAGTCAAAACACAGTGACACCCTCTTGACTCGAAGACTGGATCCGCCCTTGATGACAAAGCTGTACCTAGGTACTGGCAAAAAGAGTATAATAATATTATGTTAGTAATCAGTAAGTCAATTTATCAGTAAAGTCAACACAAAACAACACCGGATTTCGTTGATACCAGGCGTTTACCAAACACTTTACAATGCGACATAAATTGCTCTATCCATTTGCTATTTTACTTAACCGTCATTAAAGAATAGTATGTACTAAAATGCTTATTAACGACTTATTGTTCTTTAAGTACAAATAATTAAAACAACTTTATAATGATTTCTACCGATAAGGATGAAGTCTATGTAGGTATGTGAAACTGGTTCCTGAGCTATTAAGGTACATCCTAGAATATTTAAACCAGACTATTATAGTATGCATCATGTCTGTTTGTTATTTTTACAAGTGGCTTATGTTGACGTAAATAAATCTTATCGGTTCCCAAATATTTCAAGTAAACATATTGGTTGCCTACTGTTTTTTTATTGTAAGTACCTAATTTTAGAAGAAAAACATATCCAGAATATTTAAAGGACAACTGACTAAAAATGCTTGGGAAAGAAAAGCTTTCCTTTGAATGTAGATAATAGAGCTGTTTTTATAAATAAATATCTTCGTTTTTGACATTTATTATTTTGATTCATGACCCGATATTAACCGTTTTCCCACGTCGTATTTAATTACGTAGTTCTCATTTCCTATTCTGCACGAGTAGGTATCATATTCATGACCAATTCTATCTCTACTCTATCAAGAATAGACAAAGTTCAGCCGGCCTAGCATGACCACGATAGAAACGGGTTTTGTCTACATAGAAATAGACAAAGTGACAGATTGTAGAAACATTTCTACGTTTTATGAATGAAACGGTAGAAATGTTTCTACAATCTGTCACTTTGTCTATTTCTATGTAGACAAAACCCGTTTCTATCGTGGTCATGCTAGGCCGGCAGGTCGGTCCAAGTGGGGTCATGACCCCCCCCCCTAAACTAATTTTGAATGAGCGCGTGTGAGAAATATGTACAGCTTTACTTAAATTTCTCACATGCGAAACACGGTAATTCACAGTATAGCAGATCGGAACTATTTGGTATGACCCCCCCAAAATCTTTAGCTGCGACTGCGTCTGTGGGGAATATAGGCGTTATGTTCAATGTTTAAATAAAAATAAAAACATAAACAAATCGATCAAACCGGTGTTGATGGGAAGTCTGTTTAAGGGAAAAAATGCATCGCGTTACAACACAAAGAACATTGTGACTTGATGTTGCATATTATATTATTAGTTCACTTGACTATTACTCAAGTTAATTAGCTCAAAGTAAAGGACACAAAAATTTATAACGTTAGGGGAATATTTTTTAATTAGTAGAGCTATGGTGTTTCCCTGATTTTAATTATGAACCTATTGTTTCTATTGAATAACATCATTAGTAGTTTTGATAAGATTTAGGCCGATATTTTGTTCTAGTATTGATAACGGAAAAACCTGCATTTTTTTTTTGCAAACAAGTCGGTGGATCACCTGATTGTAAGAAGTTACCGCCTCCTATGGACCTCTTAGGGTACAAAAGGCCACACTGGTGCATCATCCACCTTATACACGAGTAGAAATATTTTAATGTGCCTGTAATTACACAAACATCCACAGCGGCAGATCCAAGATTCGGGGGGCTGAGGGCTCATCCAGATATGATTTTTGGGGCTAAGAGGTAAAAATCAAAATACTAAATCACTGATCTAGTCTGAAATCTGTCAGAACTTAAGATTTTGGAGCGCCCCTACGCCTCCCCTGGATCCGCCAATGGACATCCATATTCTTCAAATCGGAACACCGCAAAAGCTGCAAGCAGCAGCAGAAACAGGTGTGGTGGTGTGGTGCTTCTCCGGACGAGCTCTTCCACAAAGAGCTTTGACTAAATGACTACCTACCACTAACTATTCATGTTTTTTTTCTATTTTTAACTTACACCTTTCAGATTTCAAACCTTGAAAAGTCTATGAGACTATATTATCAGTATTTTTTTTTAAACTGTTAAGTATAAATATGTTTAAACTTAGAACACGGTTTAGTTTAGAATGTAACAATGTTGTGTTACAACGTTATACTGTTGTGTTACAACGTTGTTCTAAGTATAATGTTAGTAGTAAGTTATTCCTGCGAACGCTAAACTGAAAATAGCATTCAACTGAAAATACGTACTACGTATACTTACGTACCTAAGTAGTTACTTAGACCTACCCCTAAAAAAATTCTAATACCTACTCTTACCTACCTATTTCTAGGAACCCAACAATTACTTCGAATTATATACGGGGTGTAAGTGACAGCGTAACGAAAACTGAAACCATGGGTTCAGTACCTTATTCTGTACCCCGCGTTAAAATATTGCGTCGGTCTTTTAAAAAATCTTACGACTTTGTGTGGAGATTTTGCAATTCGGTAACTATTGTATTAAAATACTTCATGAATTATTGTCTAGCCAAAACATAAAAACTTAATTACTTTCAAACCGCTACAGATATTTTCATGATTTTCTTTGTGTGAAAAGACTATTTTACTACCTATAATAATTATAACCTGTTACTTTTTTTAGGGTTCCGTACCAAAATGGTAAAAAAGGAACCCTTATGGTGCGCCTTCGTCTGTCTGTCTGTCACGCTTGCTTATTTCAGCAACTACTAATGCTATCGACTTGAGATTTGGAACAGTTATAAAAAATGCTTGCCAAACTTTATTGAAAATGAAAAAAGTCAAAAAATGATTTTATTTTCATTGCAAAAGGGGCCGGAGTGGGGGTCCGAAATTTCAAAGTGAGGTTACTAGGTCAAATGACATATCATATGAAAGGGCTTGATCTGCACATTTCAAAATATATTTTCATTTTATTTTATGTCTCACAGTTTTCGACATATGTCTGAAAAAATACCATCCCCCCCCCCACCCCTTATCTCCGAAGTTTGCGGAGCACAAAATCTGAAATAATTAGAGTTGATAGGAATTGACCCAAATATTGCACCAAAAATAAAACGATGTTCCTAACTAGTGCAGTTTTTTCAAAATCATCAAAATTCCTTCACAAACAAACTTAGTTTGCGGGCCGGTTTTTTCCACTTTATACGTCCTCGCACTTGGCCGGTTTTTTTAAAGTCCGACGAAGTATTTTAACGCTGAGGGTTTCAGAATAAGGACTGAACCCATGGTTTCAGTTTTCGTTACGCTGTCACTTACAACTTGTACAGAGTCGACTGTACATCGGGTGTAAAAAAACCCTTAATGAAAACTGAAACCACATATTCTACCCATCAATACGATGATTTTCTTGCAGTGGACCATACCTGGGAACCGACTGGTTACGGAGATATTGAAGGTTAAAGTCTCAATATAATTAGTAAGGTGAATCCAATGTTGGGCACACCTTTGCCCAGCAGTGGTGCAGAACAAAATGAGCTACCTACTAAAAAATATTCATGCGCGTCTACAAGTGTCCACTAGTTGTGGTCGACATACAGATATCGTCTCAGTTAATATGAAAACGGCCATTGTCATGTTACAGGTATCTGTTGACTATGGTGTAACAATGTGTGCGACATTTTCCCATTTGACTATTTAATTATGGCTTCTGTTTAACTAATCACCAGATATAGTCAAAAATAACGTACAAAAAATGTGATTTATTGTCAAAAATTGTAAATGATCATTAAATTTAAAAACCCTAATGTTATTCAAATATTTTACATCTCGTTATCCTATCTACATAAATAACCCTTTTTTTGTTTGTTAATTAAATGTAAGTAATCGGTGAATCTAAACAATCAGAATAATCACAATTATTAAAACTTTCATGGCCGTACCACAAAAAAGATAAACACGTGTTCAACACGAATGCTACCATAAATGATACGCACTTGTATTAGCACTAACTTGTCTAAATCAAGTGTGTATTATTTTTGGTAGCATTCGCGTTTAACACGTATCTTTTTTGTGGTAAGGGTGTTATTGTTTGGTAAATGATTTTTGTTTATGGTGTTTACTTTTATTATTTGATGGAATCATATGGGGTCTCAGAGTTAGCGGTCATCATATTTGACTAGTACGATTAATTGGGACTTTGGGAGGGCAAAATAACATCTACATATTCGTAGATCTTAAGGTAAGAATACTGAGGACGTCGTGAAGTCGTTCCGATTCAGTAAAAGGCATGTGTGCAAGAAATATACCAACCATCCAACACAAAGAATACTGTGTATGACGTTGAGCAAGAACATTATAGTCGCCAATGAAATAAAAATAGCGAAATTGTTTCAAGATTATGCAGTGATTAACGGATTTCCGCCTTTTCTTACTTTGTTTACTTTACAGTTTACAGTTTAACGAGTATTCCCTTTCTTTTGTCATAAAAATCAAATGTATGAAAAATTTATTAAAATAATGCATCTTTAGGGGATATGTTGCATTTATAATACCGACCATGGCAAGTGCAATTTAAATCCCCTGACCTTTTAGTTATCATAATTATATAACTATCTGTCCTTATCCTGAGCCTATCACGAGCAATACTCATGACAATAAGTAGGTAGGTATTCAAAAGATTGTAACACCAGTAGAGCATCGACACAACTACAACTACGTTAGCTACATTTTCCCACATCGCATCAGTGAGCCATCATCCTAATGCTGTGTGTATATAACATGACATAAAAGTGTTGGAGCCTCAGTCCTCGGTCGGCATTGGTTCATTAACCACCGTGGTATTACACAGTGCTACAAAATGATGCTAAAAACTATTATTTTCGCCGTGCTAACTGTGGGTGAGTTTAATATCAGGGATTTTAAATTTAATTGTGATTTTGTACATAGTAGATTTTAAATATAAAAAAATCCGTGAAATAGTTAGGTACGTTTCTAAAGGATTTAGGAGTTCTAAGGACAGCTTTAGTTTTAGTAATCTTGTAACATAGGAGAAATAAAATATCTAAAAGCATCTTATGAAGAAAGTCGCAAAAATTACTTGTAAATGAATAAATTAATATTGCTGATTTTTTTCATAAATAACAATAATTAACATTATTATCATATTGTATTTAAGATAAATAAAAATATAATAGCAGGCAATGGGTCACATAGCTAATTACGTTATAACAAAAAAATAATACCTATACATTATTTCAGTCAGGTATGTGTTTAGCAGACATTATTGAAAGAACAAATCAATTAAGTAGATAGGTACCTACTTATAGAACAACTAGGTCAAGTATATTTTGTTTTGGTATAAGACTCTTTATTATTCAGTCAATTCATTATTATTATTCATTCTAAGTAAAGCTATAACAATATTAAACTCTTAAAAATATTTTTTTCGTGCCATCACATCACTATTTTTTTTTTCATAGATACCTACTTACCTATTTTAATTATCCAGGTGTAACATATTGATCAATTATTTTTTTTTTTTTTTTTTTTTTTTTTTATTAATTAAATATTAAACGTAAAGCTTTTCAAAATTGTTTTATTTATATACTTGATTTATAACAATAACTGAAAATTCAGTCTAAATTGACGCTTAATTTAAAGTGCTCTTAGTATCTATGTACCTAATTAAAACAACATCCCAATACGCTTATAAATACTACGAATATGTAGGAAGGTAACCTTTGGACAACATTTAATAAACAAAATCGAATTAATCTCTTCGAGAGAAAGGTCAAAGTCAGTAGATAGCAATTGACTGTTGTTAAAAATATTCAACATAATCCAGCTTGAACTTTAAACTTTTTCTGCGCTTATCAGCATCAGCCGGCCTAGCATGACCACGATAGAAACGGGTTTTGTCTACATAGAAATAGACAAAGTGACAGATTGTAGAAACATTTCTACCGTTTCATTCATAAAACGTAGAAATGTTTCTACAATCTGTCACTTTGTAGAAACATTTCTACCGTTTCATTCATAAAACGTAGAAATGTTTCTACAATCTGTCACTTTGTCTATTTCTATGTAGACAAAACCCGTTTCTATCGTGGTCATGCTAGGCCGGCAGTTCGTGGTAGTCGACAGATGGTCGGAAGCCCAAAATTCTTGAAGTAATTACCTGTTTAAAGGATATCATGTTGCTAATGTCAAATGACCGTCGCTCCATATAATACACTCATAGGTACTAAGCAGCATGTAGCCTGGACACCGATCCCAACATGAGGAAACAAGCTAGTCGATACTAACATTTAGTCGCTAAGACGAAATGAACTGGAAGTCAATCATCATAGTAAAGCCTCGGGCACACGACGCGAATTTTCTTGCAGCAATCGACTTGCAGGGAATAAACTCGTTTAAGGCGCAGATATACGACTTTTTAAGATTTTAAACTGAAGATCACGTCTAAACGAGTAGTGTGATTTGAAAAAAATATAGTATGCTAAACTAGAGCATTTTCTTAATAATTTGATTAGAGTTAGAGTATATTTTAGATTACAGTTATGTAGTGTAATTTATTTGTAAAGTTAGGTCTAACGCGTTCAAAAAAGTGAAGATCGCGCGAAAACTATTGAGCGTATTTTTACGAAACCTTCACCATTTTAAAGATAATTTTACTACTTAACTAACATTTAGTTAGTGTTTTTTTTTAAATCAAATATTCGTTACTAAAAAGTAATAATACGTCTAATTCGGCACAGCGCGCTCCTTGATAGGCGAGTCGTATTGCTCGGTGGACGTCTGTCGCGTTGCGTGAGCTCAGCGCAGAACACTCAAGCTATACCGCCCAAATCACTTAAGGCCGCTGGCACTAAGTAGCGCCTTAAACAATTCGCTGCCAGCCTTCCACGTGTAAGATGCACAGGGTTGACGGTCAAGCATAGAAATATCGTTTAGGGAATACCTAGCTATTTTGTATAAATATCGCAGTAAGTGCCTCGAGTAATAATTGAACATGCCCAATTTTTGCGGCGAATGAATTTAAGTCGCACCGAGTAGCTTGTCAGACCCAGTATTAATAGCGAGTATTCGGGCCGTGTGACCGAGACCTTAGGAAAAAGCCTTTCACAATCGTCATCGTACTCAGTCCTGAAGCTTACAAGCCGTTCTTGCTACCGATGGCTTAGTGCAATTTTATGCAACAGTAGGTAACAATGATAACTAGACGGTTGATGACGCTGCAAGTGACGTCATTACATGTTATCATATTAGTACACAAAGGTGCAGGGTTTATTTTGAATGCTTTGTTTTAGTCGCTTCATATTTGCCCTTAGCCATTTTAAAGCACTTATTTGTTATAACATTTAAGGGCTTCTCGTTTTTTTTAATTTTTATTAATTAATATTGAATTTAAAGGTTATGTCAGTTTGTAGGTACATTGAGAACACAGGTTTTTTAAATAAATTACTTATTTTTGAATAAAGCAACGCCTGGTCTTCCGCATCACTAACTTTTCTCATCAACTAATTAATAGATAGGTACCATTCTGTTGGAACCTCAGATCATAGAAACAAGGGAGATGTGCCAAGGCGCTATCGAGCTTGATGCCTGATTTTGAGCAAATTGCTCGTACTAAAAACGTACGCGCTGGCGACGAACCGAACACGATCGATGGTATAAATACAGTGTTTTAGTTTAGTGCTAGTGTTGAGTGACGATTAACAGTGTTAGGTTGAGGGTGTGCGGAATGTTTAATGCGTGGGAGATCTTTTTATTCACAAGGAGCGCTTAATTATGCGCGTAATTGTGTCGGAAAATGTACTAAAAGTGGCATCAGTTGTTCCCGTACTAATTTGCTATGATGGCATATCTCCTTGTTTCTATGATCTGAGGTTGGAACCAACGTGAATAAATTCTGCAATTAAAAGTCTCATAAAAAGGGCAATTATTCTATGTCAACTCAGAACTCGTTTATGAACTCATAACATCATATCTTTGCATAATTCTATGAAATACCAAAAGAGTTTCTATAATTGTCTCATTGCAAGTCATAACACCTCTTGGGCCTTGGGTTCTTGCAGTTAAGGTAAGAATAGGGTAAGAAACAATAAAATTGCGTTGCCTGATGTCCATAGTCCATACAAGACACAGCTGAAGACAATTGAAAGATTGCAATAGAACATAAAGTACTACCACGTACTACCGTTAGCTGCTAGCGCCTTGGAATAACATTTTTGCGCATTTTCCTTGGTTGGCTTATGTCTAGGAACTTAGATAAAAATTATAAATTTCCCTTTACCAGTTTATGGCATAACGCTTAGTCCTATCTCAATTCTTAATTGGACCCTATCAATTAATTATTAACCTATCAAGCAAGTAAAGTAGACACAGTATAGAATACATTATACAGGGTGGCAGGTTAGACAGTGGAAATATTTTAAGGGGTCATTGTACCCATCATTATGAACAACTTTTACTATGGGACCAACCCAGAAATCGCGAAAAAAAAACAAGTGTTCCATACATTTATGTTCACCAAACTCAACAAAATGTATGGAACAGCTGATTTTTTTTTCGCGATTTCAGGGTTGATTCCATAGTAAAAGTTGTTCATAATGATGAGGACAATGACCCCTTACAATATTTCCACTGTTTAACCGCCACCCTGTATTGTTTGACCATCTTTTGCCCGCGGCTTCGCTCGCGCCACCCCTTTTCACCCTCTTGGGGGTGGAATTTTCAAAAATCCTTTCTTTTCGGATGCCTACATCATATAAGGAATATGTCCTCCAAATTTCACATTTCTACTACCAGCGGTTTAGGCTGTGCGTTGATCCATCAGTCAGTCAGTCAGTACAAAGCATTTTATATATAGATAGACGAAGAAGAAGATGGAAGAAGATGATGCCGGCGTCCTCGGCAGCTTAATGAAATTGAATTAATTATTTTTGTGGTGTGAGGATTATCGTAGTTTCGATGTAATTCAGCCAACCTTTGCTAATTTGGTAAATCCGACAAAAGATTATTGTACATTTTACCAAACAAATCCATTGAATATAATAATAATGGTATGGTACAAAATATAGGTGTAATCTACCAAATAAATTTGGTACAACACCAACTTAATATGTTTGGTAAAATCAATCAGTGATAGGACCGAAATCAACCGCAACTTTGGTAACATTTACGCAGAATCTGTTAAATCCAACCTAACATTTTTTTCAGTGTAGCAATTAATAATCTTTTAATAAGGAGCTTTGACTTATTATCTACTCTTCAAGCACCAATCCAGTTTCTCTAGGTATCTAGAAATTACCAATTATTATCCATAAGTAATTCTCCTTACATTCCTTACCTCATCAATAACATAGCTAGTTTAATTGATGGACGTAAATTTTCCGGAATATAACATGCCTACTTACTGACAGTAGTTTTGCAAAGAACTCGAGTCTTCGAGTCCTACGTATATAAACGGACTCGGATGATGAATTACAGGACTTCAAGACTAGAAAAGTAAATTCTCTGCGAGCTCTTGAATGTTACATGAGAGCTCGAGTTTCTTTATGCGCTCGGGTACCTACTTTAAATGCGGCGGCTATTTTTTCGACTCTTTAAAATTACGACTCGAGGACTCGAGTCCTTTGCAACACTAACTGACAGTAGAATAGGATAGAATAGAATCGTAGTTAAATACACATGATCAGGCGCGTGCATTGCATATAGGCAAGTAGGCAGTGACTACCTCTTAAGGTTCAATAAAACCATTTTAACTATTACTACATCAATATACATCATTATATATCAATAATTAGTCTTGATTGATATATTTTATTTATGTAGTAACAGTTAAAATAGTTTTATTGAATCATATGTGGTAGGCACTGCCTACTTGCCTATACGCACTGCACGCCACTGACATACCCTCATATACCATGTAACTAGGCAGTAGACAGGTAGCGTCGGTCGTTAAAAAATTATTAGCCCACTCAATTGTCGTCATGTGTAATTCCCGGGAAACAATAAATTGTACATTAACTGTCTTTTACTGCTTGATTGATCTCCCTTCCGCCATCTTATCTATCAAAAGGCCTTTGAACTTTGTCAATTAGATTATTACCATCACTTTATTATAATGAACGTTAGTTAAATGTGTATTGCAAATAAATAACATTTAATTAGATAATTATTAATATTATTTGCAGTTCTGATAAACAATATTAAGAATCGAATTTATTTGTCTAGTAGATAAATCATAAAATTATGTAAGACCTACAGTCGTTGAGTTCATGACAGTGAAAACAAAGATATCAAGCTGTAGAATAACAACAGATTGTTGACGATCCATCAAATATTTAAATAATAACAATAATATTAATTAGGTAACAGAAACTTTCAATAATGAAATCAGGATGGAATTTGGTGTGGACAAATGCGCAGTCATGCATGTGAAGCGAGGGGAGATTATGGAATCGATAATTATTAATATTATTTGCAGTTCTGATAAACAATTACGAATCGAATTTATTTGTCTAGTAGATAAATAATAAAATTATGTAAGACCTACAGTCGTTGAGTTCATGACAGTGAAAACAAAGATATCAATCTGAAGAATAACAACAGATTGTTCGGATCCATCAAATATTTAAATAATAACAATAACATTAATTAGGTAACAGAAACTTTCAGTAATGACATCAGGATGGAATTTGGTGTGGGCAAATGCGCAGTCATGCATGTGAAGCGAGGGGAGATTATGGAATCCGAGGGAACCCAACTCTCGAATTCCATACACCTCAGATCCCTTTTCTCAACCGAAACCTACAAGTATTTGGGTATGTCGGAGGCATTAGGCATCGATGTTGCTGGCGTGAAGCAATCGTTGAAGGAGCGCTTCTTTGGCCGCCTGAAAAAGGTTTTTAATCGTCTTTTGTCGGGTGGAAATAGGCCCGTCTTGATGTACTCCTTCGGCATACTCAAATGGACTCAGACGGAACTTGACGCTCTGGATAGAAGGGTCCGTACATTGTTGACAGCATATCGGATGCATCACCCGCGGTCTTCGGTGATGAGGCTGTACATTCCGCGGAAGTGCGGAGGTCGAGGTTTTTTAAATGCCAAGACACTTCACAACCGCGAAGTGTGCAGCCTGCGCGAGTATTTTCTCGAAGCCCAAGCGGGGATGCACCGAGATGTGGTCACTGTGGACAAAGGACTTACCCCGCTCTCCTTGGCTAAAGACAACTGGCGCAAACCTATAGTAGGTACTTGATACTAATGACCGCAGGGAGGTATGGCAGAGCAAGGAGCTTCACGGACGCTTTTTCGGGGCCCTCCATGGGCCCGATGTAGATTTCTTAGCGTCCGTATCCTGGCTACGTTTCGGCAACCTTTTCGGAGAAACCGAAGGGTTTGTATGTGCAATTATGGATGAAGTTATCATGACGAATAACTATCGCAGGTATATTGTCAAGGTACGGTACGGTTGACATTTGTCGGGCATGTCACCGTCCCGGCGAATCGATCCGACATATTGTCTCCGGTTGCAGTTCTCGTCTTGCTAACGGCGAGTACTTGCATAGACACAACCTAGTAGGTAGGATTATCCATCAGCAACTTGCTTTGAAAATTTGAAATACAAGCCTGCGGAATCAGAAGTACCATACTATAGGTATGTGCCCGACCCAGTTCTCGAGAATGGTCGTGTCACATTGTACTGGGATCGATCTATCATTACTGACAGGATTATTGTTGCCAATAAGCGTGATATAGTGGTGATAGATCGATTAGAGCGCCGTGCAATGATTGTTGATATCACTGTTCCTCATGACGAGAACCTCGTGAAAGCTGAAAAAGATAAACAAATCAAATATCTTGACTTGGCACACGAGGTTTTCGACATGTGGGATGTTGACTCTGCAGTCATTGTACCAATAGTCGTTACGGTCAATGGACTAATACCTAAAAGCCTCGATCAACACCTTTGGAGGCTCTCATTGGGCGGCTGGATCAAGGGCTTGATACAGAAAGCAGTACTCCTAGACTCGGCACGCATCGTGAGGAGGTTCCTCTCTCTGGGGCCTTGACCGCCGGTAGCTTGGACTCTGTTCCCGATATCGGTGGGGCACTAATTTTTATGTTTTTTTAAATTTATTTGTTATGAAATATTTAAAAATTTTTAATTAACCAATAAACGAGATATTAATTATATTTTTTATTAGAGAAATATTTAAAAATGTAAAATATATGTTTAAAAAATGAATAAATGGAACAATAATATAATTGTTGTTATTTCAAATTCAAGTTAATTGTCGGTTGTTTAGACTAAGATCTTTCACAATGCAAGAACATTTTTGCGATTTTGCCTCAAATAGGATAGGACGTGTTTTGTCCGATACGATCGCGACATACTGATTAACGTTCCGATCAATAAACCTTGGAAGCTCGAGTGCATAACATTACAGAACAACAAAAAGGAGCTCACGATATCTTCAAAATGCACAAGTACAACTCCTGTGATGTCGCTTGTATTATAACTATAAGCCGTGTACAGTTGGCCACTCAACTCGCGTCCCCCACTTCCTGCGAGCTCACATCATCCTATTTACCAATTTACTCGATCAAGACTAGGGCTGCTGCCCGTACTCTATCGTAGAGTATTGTACTCTATTTCACGAAGGCATACTTTATAATCTACAACAGTAATTAAGTACGCTAAAATACTCTTTCCATTTGACCCCATTCTCATTTGATTGTCATCAGCATCCTACTAATTTAATCAAACATTTATAATTTATTATTAAAAGTATCAACTGGGTGACAGCATGTTAAACGACGTATCTATGTATTGAAGAAGGAAATTCTGTATTCGATACTAGTTCAATTAACTACAGTATCAACCTTGAAATACTGAAAAAAAAATTGCATACAAAAATATACTTACTTATGTATTTTTTTGTATGCAATTTATCACTATCACTATCACTCGACAAAAAATATGGGACAGCTGATTTCCTTTTTCGTGATTTCAAGGCTGGTTCCGCAGTTAATCGAGCTGTCCTGTTACCCAGTCACCCAGTCAGTGGCAGATTTACCAGCGGGCTGAGTAGCCTAGGGTGGCAGTTTTTAGGGGCGGCAAACTTGGAGCGTCTTTTTTGTCTTACAGAAATTAAAAAGATTCATATTTATATACTTATCTATACCTAAACGTTATTAGGTCCTCATCATACATACTAATTATACGGGAAAGGCTGGTGTAATTAGGATGATAGTGCACAAATCATAAAGTTATAATTTAATTGATAAAGAAATTTGTGAACTAGGGTTACCTACCTATCGAATTGTAGAGGTCGGTAGAGGCAGCCAAATTTGAATAGCCTATTAGCGGCAAATGTGTTAATCCGGTACCCACCCAGTAGAAGCGTTGAAAAATAATTAGGTAAGTGTCTAAAGTTTTAAGTTTTAAACATAAAAATAAAAATACTCTTTTTTATACATCTATCTATAAGGACCCGTTTACAAATCTGACAAAAATAGGCTGTTTTTCGGTACCTAGATTTGCAACCGAATGAAACTAAATCAAACGTAACCAACTATTGCCATGGTAGATTACTCCTTTATTTCCAATTCATACAAAAAAAAAAAAAGAATGGTGCAAAATACGTGAAAAAATAATTGTAATTTTTTTTTTAAAGACACCTTTTTTTACTATTACTTTTCACGTATTTTGCTAATAAGCATGAACCTTAATGGGTGGCATTAAGGTTTCTTTTACTTGTCTTGATTTATTGTACAAAAAATTCTAATGAAATGTCAGTCCACATTGTGAGTGTTGTGGGTGGACCCTGTGTCACTTGTAAGCAGCAGCTCGCAAATTAGTTTACTTACTCATTATTCCCGCAACTATAATTGCGTATTTTAAGTACCTACGTCATTTTTGCTATCCTAAAACACTAATGTACTTTTATTGTTCCAAAAAAAGGTGTCAACCCTAATCAAGACTACCCTTTGAACTCTGCTCGCAGTGTCACCTCACCGACGACGCCTTGTACCTACTCGCGCGCCGAACGCCTAATGTGTACTCGCCCTAAGTCTAGGAGACGCGTTGCACCAGTGCACTGGGGAGCACCACGGCCGTAGCTATAGCTTTCACATAGGGGGGTCCGCGGATCTGAAAATGTACAAAGATAAATTAGTTTTTGGCCGGGCCTCGTTCACTAGTACGTTGTCGTGGCGCGTGCCTATATTTTGTGGCACGGGTTTACTATCCGTCATCAATATCCCGCGATTTATATTTATGCTAAGGGGGGGGGGGATCCGAACCCTCTAAACCCTATTTATGTAGGTACCTACTGGTACTATGAACAGAACATTTAAGAAACCAACATTGTTTCATTGTTCCTTCGCCAAGGCAAGCATATAAGCCACTGGTGATATGAAGCCGTACTAACGCGTTAGGTAAGTTATTGAACGCCGTGACGTGACGGCCACAATGACCAACAACAATAGATTTTCTATTGTGTAAGGTTCAGAAGAGTATCTACAACTATATCTTCGTTTACGAAGTACTACTTAACTAATGGGAAAATATTGCAAAGTCGTTACTTCTAATCGCGCAATGGGGACATGAGGTCCATGCTAAACCTAACACTGCATTAGTATAAAATATTTACTAGGTCACACAAAAAAGGTGCCTTGTTAAGAATACTAGGCAAGGCATACGTTCTAATTCCATTTGAATCAAACCGTTTACGTAAATACAGAAATAGGCTGTTATAAAGTGCGTGGAACATGGAATAGGTAACTCCTAACTATGTGTTAATTTAGGCCTTAGGCCAAGCTAAGGTTTAGTATAAACGCCCATTGACCACACATAACCGCAAATTGATGTGTGCCTAATAGGTACTTATAATATTGATCACAACGTTTTTACTCGTCAATATGTAGGTAATGATAAGTTTTTTATTTGTGTGTAAGTAAATAGGTATCTATACTTTGTTGATTTCGATATTATCAAAAAGAGGTTAAATCTGTGTCATTTGATAAGTAGTATTCTGAGAAATTTTATATTATTCAAATGTAAAATTCAAACGTAATAAGTATAATAATAAATATTATTCTTTCCTTTGCCCCGGATAGGTAATATAATTTTATTATCTAGTAGTTTCTCTTTAATTAAGATATGTACCTTTAATTAAGCTATGTACCTTTAATTAAGCTACGTAATAATTAAAGCCAAGTTAGAGATAATAATAATAATAATATCAGCCCTGTTTATAAACTGTCCCACTGCTGGGCACGGGCCCCCTTTCAGAATGAGGGGATAGGCCGTTGCCATTGTCCACCACGCTTGCCAAGTGCGGGTTGGCAGACTTCACACACCTTCAAGAACTTTAGAGATAAAACAGCTAAAAATAACAATTGACGATTCTCGGATACAATTGCGTTTAACCATTATCTCACCATCTCACCTAATGGTAAGCAATAAAGCGGTAAACAATGGTACACACTTGCCTAGAAGTAACCTATTCACTCTAGACTTGAAGACTTCTAGGTTATACCTAGCTATCGGGAAACACAGATCCCAGCAGTGAGTTTTCTCTTTGGCAGTGTGCACAATGAATGGATGACCCCTACATAATAAATACCTATGCCATCTTCTCACGAAAGATATTTAAATATAATAAATAGGTAACTAGTGGCCTGTGCCCCGCGGTTACGCGGAAATCGGATTAGGTATTTACCCCACGCGCTATTACTTCGTCCTCGCTTAGCCTGACTTGTTTTTTGCTCGGTCCCAAAGGGGCGTAACTAGGGCGTAGCGTGAAGTAAGAATCGAGCTATCAAATGAAAAATATTTTTTCAAATCAGACTGGTAGCTCCATTTCTTCAGCTTAAGCTTATTATGTGACTTATTTATTTATTTGTTGCTCCCAGCCGTCCTGGCGGACGACTTCACGCTGAATGACGACAAACGTGTTCAACTACGCGAGATGCTCAGAGCACAATGCAAGAAGAACAATGCCGAAGACAAAGTTGACCAAATTGAGGTACTTACTAATTAGCAAGTTATTATCACAATAATTTCAGTTCTAGATATCTTGAATGAATACCTAATAGTTTTAAATAAATCTTAGAAAGGGGATTAAATGTTAGGGTAGGTTATCATTCCTAATGCCACAAGCTGCATGACCTCGTCATGGATATCGGTATACCTACTAATGTAGAGATGATGATATGACAGCTCAAATCTGATAAATAGGTATCCAAGTGCAAAAAAAAATATAAATAGGTACCTATCCAAAATTGGCTTAGACAAAGTCCAAGTCAGTGGCAGATTAAACACGTATAGCAAGAGAAGCAATTGCTACGGGCCCCGCGCAAATAAGGGGGCCCCTCTTATCCAAACCTCCACCTTTCGTACCTTCCTATCTACAATAAGTAGGTATATACCTAAAGTACTTTCCCTGCGTGATGTGGCATAGCCGTGGGACAACCTGTAGATATAGATACCTACTCAGTATACCAATTCCTTAAGCACTCACATTGCCAAAGCATATTTTGACACTTAAGTACCTACTTAAAAAACTTACCCCCCTATTGGGCTTCGCCCCAGTCGTGTAAAAATTCTCCTAAGCCAATGTTTCTTCATTATTTTGTTATTTTAGAATATCGGCAAGACCTTCGTGGAGTGCCTCAAGGGACTGATTGACGTGCCTACACTGCAGAGAGAGATTGAGGAGGCCAAGCCCAACGGTGCCCTGGATGAGGTCTTCAAGAAGTAAGTATTAATCCTTAGTATGCCACAAGGCCTTTAAACATTTTGCTTACAGTCCGGCCGCTGATAGAATGCGTTCCTGACAGTTCGTGATTGTATGGGCGACGAAACTTTAAAGTGGAAAATATTTTGAGCGCTTATTTATATGTATATTTTATGCACTATTGATACTTATTTAACTAGGTAAAGACGGATTTGACTACTGTCGAAATATCTACTATGTTTAGTGAAAATTGGTGCTTTTAAATTATCTATAGGTATGATATCTACTTATTGTCATACTTAACGGTCGGTTGCAGAAAGATAATTAAATTTTAATGGAAGCATTACCCATACAATTTATATCGTTAAAGTCTCCTTTAAAACTTAATGACCTTTTCTGCAACTCAGCGTTAGTATAGTAGGTATCCGGCAGGAAAGATGATCACAGATCATTAGTAGGTATGTGCATTTTTGGCCCAATAGACAATAGACAGTTGACAATACATAATAAAAGAGAATAGTCCAATAGACGACGAGCATCGACTGACGAACCAATCGCGTGCATCCTCGGCGCCCCCCGTCTTCTTCATTCCGCCAAAGAGATCTAAAAACCAGCTAATGCGCAGGTGACCTATGTGATCATAACTGGTGCCGCTAGTTTAGGTATACCAAATAATTACTTATTGTGTTATCCATATACCTACCTAGTATATGGATAACAATAACACAATAAGTAGGTACCTAATTATTTGGCATTATGAGGTTTGATTTTTCGAGTTCTTACAAAGTTATCAGTATCACCTAGGTACTTATATTAGTTTGCAACAGGTGTAGTAACATTATAATTGGTTCTTTGAAAAAACAAAAATTTTACATTAATCGATCGCTCTAACCATATTATAGTATAAATAGGCACACTTAAACACAATCGACCCGTTTCTACTGAGAAACGGGTCGAGAACTCGAGATTGTGTGTCTTGTGCGTGCGGCGACGCATAGATACTTTGGCGCACACATACAAGCCGCGCGCGGTGCGTTTGTAGGAAGATAACCTACTTCCCCTATTTATTTGCTCTAACCCAGGTACTGCGCCAAAACTCCTGAACTGAAGACCTGCATCTACAACCTGCTGGAAGGCGTATCTCCCTGCGTGGACAGCAGCGCGCGCGACCAGATGGGCTCCGTCAAGAATGGAACCAGCCAGCTCATCGACTTCATTTGCTACAAGGATGGTGACAGGATAGCCCGTTAGTATGACCTACTTAAATTAACCATAATTTAAAAACCGAAATATAAAATGTCGTTAAAAATTGACGCGAATGAACCTACTAAGTACCCGCGCCAAAGAGACAAATTAAAATAAATTGGCGTCAGTAATCACTCCCTCTCACTCGCACATTATTGCTGTCTTTCCACACACACATCGGGTGTGCGTAAAGACAGCAATATCATCTATCTTGATTAGTTTCTTTATTGGCGCGGGTTTTAATTAATATTATTAATTATATGTTAGGTACCTCAGATCATAGAAACAAGGAGATGTGCCAAGGCGCTATCGAGCTTGATGCCTGATCTTGAGCAAATTGCTCATATTAAAAAAGTACGAAGTACGCGCTGGCGACGAACCGAACACGATCGATGATATAAATACAGTGTTTTAGTTTAGTGCTAGTGTTCAGTGACGATTAACAGTGTTAGATTGAGGGTGTGCGGAATATTGAATGCGTGGGAGATCTTTTTATTCACAAGGAGCGCTTAATTATGCGCGTAATTGTGTCGAAAAATGTACTAAAAGTGGCATCAGTTGTTCCCGTACTAATTTGCTATGATGGCATATCTCCTTGTTTCTATGATCTGAGGTAGGTACTTCCCGTAAGGACGCGTAGGTACACATAGAACGTCCGATTTTACAGGATCCTTTTTAACTGATCCGTCGCTACTGGAGGTAATAGATATTCATACAGCATTTAGGAGGTAATAGATATTCACACAGCATTTACAGGACCGATTTTAAGGCGTATGGTACCCTCAAAAAGATAAATTCCGTCGCCGTTGGGGTCGTACTACTCTTAAACTAACGTTAACATAAACATAAAAAACCGGCCAAGTGCGAGTCGTACTCGCGCACCGAGGGTTCCGTATCATTTTTGGACGTATAAAGTGAAAAAATCCGGACCGCATAACTAAGTTTGTTTGTGAAGGAATTTTGATGATTTTGAAAAAACTGTACTAGTTAGGAACATCGTTGTATTTTTGGTGCCATATTTGGGTCAATTCCTATCAACTCTAATTATTTCAGATTTTTCGCCCCGCAAACTTCGGAGATAAGGGGGGGGAATGGTATTTTTTTGGACATTTTTCATCATATGTCGAAAACTGTGAGACATAAAATAAAATAAAAATATATTTTGAAATGTGCAGATCAAGCCCTTTCATATGATATGTCACTTGACCTAGTAACCCCACTTTAAAATTTCGGACCCCCACTCCGGCCCCTTTTGCAATGAAAATAAAAATATTTTTGGACTTTTTTCATTTGCAATAAAGTTGAACAAGCATTCTTTATAACTGTTCCAAATTTCAAGTCGATAGCATAAGTAGTTGCTAAAATAAGCAGGTGTGACAGACTGACAGACAGACAGACATACAGACAGACAGACGAAGTCGCACCATAAGGGTTCCTTTTTTACCATTTTGGTACGGAACCCTAAAAACCAAAAAAAATATAATAAACCTTGATATAGCTACCTTTATTTTGGAAGAATAAAAATATCGTAGCTTAAAAATTACTGTATGAAAATTATTGAAATGAGGTCGTTTATAGAACTAAATTCGCGACTGCTCCTAAACTAAAGGTGATATTTTTTTGGTTTTTGCTGGAGAATATAGGCAATCCATTTATCTTTAATCTGGATGTGTATCATTTCAAAATATGTTTTGTAGCAGAAGCAGGAAATAATTTTGCTAATTGTCGCGTGCGTCTTTGCGCGGGCGGCTGGCAGCAGTACAGCAAAACGCACGCGACGGCCATTAGTGACCATCCTAATTCAACGGCCCCTACGTACAATCCCCTAACTACAAATAAAAATGTCTACAGGAGAGCCGCTAACGCGCGTACATAATATTCAATAAGATAAATTTTATTGGCCAACTTAGAATTATTTTTATTAAACTAAACGATAGTTTAGGGTGGCGTCTTTAAGCCATATATTAATATATATATATATAATAAAAATAATGACGTCACGAAAACAAAAAACCACAAATCACGTATCTACCACTTAGGGGATTGTACGTAGGGACGGTCTGTACCGGATTGAGGCGCCGGTACAGGATTTTGGCGTATCTGTGGCCTGGTTTCTGGGCCGTTTTTGAGGTGAATTTCGGGAATAGAAAAATTAAAAGGCTTCGACGTTGAAAACCATAATGGCGTGTGTATTATAAAATAAAAATGGTTACATTAATCGAGGGAAGTGGGGTAAGGGAACAATCATTAGCCAATGCCAAGCCGTATTTCTTGTATCGCGTGATATTTAAGCGTTTTGATTGGTTCGGAGATCTTGAACGTAAATATGTACAAGTGGGAAATGTATGAAGATTAAAAACAGTAAACGTAATCCTAAACACGGTCGCTATACCTATTGATCATGGAACCGTGAAACTAGCCAATTTAACTAATTCAATGAATTCCTTTTATCAGTGTTCATCGCGGAGGGTGGACCCCAGTGCTTCCAGAGCAAGGCCAGTGACATCAAACAGTGTGGCGAAAACATTAAAAACAGCTTCTCAAGCGTCGAGGCCGCCAAAGCCCTCACTCTCACTGTAAGTTCTAATCACTATTTCGACGACGAACCAATCGCGTGCAGCCGCGGCGTCTCCGTCTTCTTCATTCCGCCAAAGAGACCGAAAATCAGCTAATGCGCAGTTGATGTTTGTGATCAAGACTGGTGCCGCTAGTTACTTAAAAACTATGATTAAATTAAACAACTCGTCGATGGTCATATTTATTCATTGTCATACAAATGGCAAGGATAGTACCTAGTGGTTAAATTAAGAAGCGTTAATAAGTAGATACCTAAGGGGGTTAGGCTGCCGGAATTACAGAAACAATAGAAAATTGAGTCTCGAAAATCTATTGAGTCTCGTAAGTAGGTAGGTATATCTACGTTCCGGCGGCATACCTACCTACCTACCTACAACAGTGTGTTGTAGGTACCAATAAAAGAGTAGAAAAATAATACCAATCATGCTAAAATAATAATGCGATCCATAATCTTAAACATTTGTATTCCGACACACAGGAGAAGTGCGCTAAGTTCGACGAGCTGTCAACTTGCATCGTGAACAAGTTGGAAACCTGTGATACACCCACACCTGGCAACATGGCCGAATCTCTGTTCAGATATGTACGCAAAGGATCGCCGTGCAACGCAGAAAACAAAGCTTGATTTCTGGTAAGCATTAAAAAAAGTACCTATGTTATTGTTAGGCCATAGCAAATTAGTACGGGAACAACTGATGCCACTTTTAGTACATTTTTCGACACAATTATGGCGTCTTGTTCGCTCATATAGGTTTTAATGCAAATTTAAGGTACAGAGACCGGCAAACATCTTGAGCAAAAGCGACGCACTTAGTGGGGCATGCAATAAGGGTCAAAATACAAGAAAATCGGCTATTGCACGTTAGTCATTTTTCAAGATGTTTGCCGGTTTCTATACCTACCATTGTTACTTAATATTTTCTCGAGATATGTAACATAACTTTAATAAATCTTTGTTTTTTGTTTCAGAAGAACTGATTTTGCCGCTGACAATACCTACTAAGGGTTGGTGTGATCATAAGTGCCAATAATATTATGTAAATCAATGTGTCAAAACTGTAACTTTTATTACATAAACATAAGACCACTACCTATGTGTTTTAATTTTACTTATTTTACTGCTGAGAAAGCACGTCGTCGGTTAATTTTTATAACCAAGAAAGGAGTTGAGTAGGAAGAATAGGTATTATAAGATTTATCAAAAGGGTGAAAATAGTTTAAATACAAATAAAAACAAGTTATTTTATACTTTCATCGTTTATTTGCAAATATTGTAAAATGGTTATAAACCACATAGCAACATATACAAATCCCTAGTTACCTACCGGACATCGAATCTACCCAACTTTTGACATAGACAATAAATGGCTTCTGTTACACCTATTAACAGTCAACAAAGCAATGGCTGATGTTTGCATCTAAAATTTTGGTAGTCTCGAAGACAAACGTGTTAATTACAGAATTATAAAATTTCGTAGAGCAATTTTGAGATTTTCTAATGACATGTCGCAATGTGCTGTAGTGATGCAACCAGCACATCTCATACTTGGCATTCAGAAACCGAAATCTCAAAATACTGGACTTAGCACGTTGTTCTTACAGGGTTCAAAACTACTGATATATTGTTGTCACAAATCAATATTCACAAATCAAACTTCACATAATATATCTATCGCTATCAGTAATATGTATAAATTAAAAAAGATATCTATTTTGTCACGTCATACTAACATGAATTAGGAAGTTAATATGACCAGCTTGTATATTCTAACTAATTAACCCATCTAATTAAAACGAATCGATTTAAAACTAGGTTGCAGGCGCATCATAGACCAAAACTACACAATGTTGTACCTTTTTAAACGCAAGCGCAGTAATAGAAAACCAGTCATAATTTATTAAGGTAGTGTGTGATGCAGCCATAGATTCCAGTGACCTAAAACGAGGCCGACAATGTTATGTCATAGGTTTGCGGATTTGGTTTTTCTGATTAACCGCGCGCGGGCTATCATGGTTATCTATGATGTATGATAACTTCATTATTATGTTATTATGTAAAAATAATTGCCAATTGTTACGTTCTTGTCCGGATCAGGCGGATACAGGCTGATATAGGGCTTTCGAATTGGTACTGTGAGCCTATCTCGCTTTAACACACGTCAAATACCTTCCTTGTTATTCAGATTGCCAATCTATGCGTAATTTATCTATAGATGGTTGCATCTATAGACGTTGCATCTACGACGGCATAATATTGTGTGTGCTGCAAGATATGTGTTGACATATCTTGCAGCACACACAATATTATGCCGTCGGCTTGTGAAGCACCTTAGCAGATGTATAAACTAGAGAAAATAATAAAAAAATGTACCTATAAGTTTTATAACAATGAAGTAATACATATTTATTTATAACATAAAATAGAACCACACATAAAGGCGCTGTTCCAATGCTGAATAGGATTTCCACGCATGCCTCGCGTGCGTAACGTATTCGTGATCCACCTCCACATTCATATTGGAGCAAAGCTTTGTACACGTAAGTAGCGTGTATTTGCGCAGCAGTGGAATAGCGACTTTAATTTGAGTGGCGTCTCAAGTAATTTTCAAAAACTGTTATTCGACATATAAAATATATAGGAATGTTTTTCTCCGTTAAATTCTATTATAAATACCTGATGGAACAAATACAAAATATACCTACACTACATCCGATATAAATGATTTTAAACTAACATAACATATTGACTAAAAAACATTTGCAATTTGTAGGATTTATTAAATATCACAAAATAACTATCGAGTCCATAGAAATAAAGATATGCATAATGATGATCTACATACTTCTAACACTAAAATTACTAAACCCTAACACCAAACGTTATACTCCTAGAAATTTTCTCATTAAAATTTAATTATCTTTCTTCAACCGACCGTCAGCGTTAATCAATTAATAAGCGACTGTTATAAGTATTTTTGCTTTCTATTTACGACTTTATAACTTACAGCTTAAAGTTCATATTACAGTGTAGCCGGTTACTTTAACTTTAGCGCGTTTTGTTTAACTTTAGGGCGTTTTTAGTTAAACATAGATCTCTCGGACGGTCTTTGAAAAACAGTAGCGAGTAATTTAATAATAAAAATATTAAATAAGATGTACAAATAGCTGCAAATAATTAAAAAAATAAACATTCGGCTGGTTACTTTAGGTCGTTTTGAGTGCGAAATGCGTTTAAAAATATTGTAGGCATTTTACTATTTCTTTTTCACCGTTCCTACTGGACGAATTTCAACAGTTATGATCTACCCACCAAGCTAAGCGTTATGATTCCGTTGGCCACATTTTTTTGGCAAGTAGGTATATTAAAAAAATATTTAACGATATGTACTTCGCGACAAAAATATCACTTTTTTATAAAATTATCGAGCTCTGGTTACAGTTGAAAAGTAATGTTTGTACTTATAATAATGTTATCGCAGTCTTAGCATAGGCAATATTTTGCTTATACATCAAAATAATATAAAAGGAGGTTTCATCTTGGAACTGGTATACGTACGCTACATAGAAAAATAGGAAAAAAATAGGAGATTTACATAAAAATATTATTAAATTCATTTGAAGTAGAGTACAGTCGTAAAAAGATATTTGAGATGAAGTTTTTCATTTTATTCCTATTATATTTTTAGGGCGGCCATGACAGTTTTGTTTTATGACGTGACGTTTGAGTCGTTGTGTGCACGCGTCCACTTGGATGTTGCCATTTTGACTGACATTGACATATCTACAGTTGTCAAAATGACGTTTCACTTAATCCAGTTGTCGATTGTTGATCCACCATACCTGTGTTGTGTTGTTCTTCTTGACAAAGAAAAGAATGAATTACAATTATATGAAGTAATATTAAAGAAAATAAACATTAGGAACCGGTTACTATCATAATACAGGGTGGCAGGTTAAACAGTGGAAATATTTTAAGGGGTCATTGTACTCATCATTATGAACAACTTTTACTATGGGACCAACCCTGAAATCGCAAAAAAAAATCAGCTGTTCCATACATTTTGTTGAGTTATGTGACCATAAATGTATGGAACAGCTGATTTTTTTTTTGCGATTTCAGCGTTGGTCCCATAGTAAAAGTTGTTCATAATGATGAGCACAATGACCACTTAAAATATTTCCACTATTTAACCTGCCACCCTGTATAGCTATCAAACTAATTGCGTACGTAGACCACTCCCAGGCTCCATACATTTCTGAAACATCTCCTTTACATATATAATGCAAATATTCTCTAATCAATAAAAAATAAGTTGTAATGTAAATAAATGATTTTATAAAAGTATTTCAAGTTCCTTTTTTATACACGGCAATAAAGCAAAATGTTTTAAAAATGTAACCGTTTTTTAGTAAAAAATACAAAATTAATAGCAACTAGCATATTAATGTATTATTTTGCCTCAAAATAACATTGCACAAAACATCAGCAAATAATGGAATGTACAGATTTTATTTTTTATTATATATTTAAGCTGATTGTAAAACACGATCTTGCAAAATCATCAACAAAAACAATAGTCGAGACATACTTCTGGTCAATGACCAAACTCGAGCCCATTCACATCTTTTGTAAACGTTTACGAAGTAGTAAGAATAGAGAAACAATATTTATACTAATATCGCGACAGTCGCCAATTGGAAATGAGCAATATCGCGGCGCCTGCGAATAATCCAATCAACAACAGACGTTCATTACCTTCGCACTTCTTAGGCTAAGCGCAGGTCAAAAGGAAAATCCTCACGCAGGCTCGAGCATGCTTGAACTGTTTGATGACTGCGTAGTGTTTGAACTTTATGGCACTAATAATTAAGTGTAATATTCAATGTCATAACAATAACCCTGTTCTGCGCCCCTCGGTCTGCACAGAGCCTTAGAAGGTCGGTAACAATATTATTATAATAGTAATGTCACTCCAAACTTACTACTCCGAGTCTTACACTATATTAGCTCCGTAGTGTTGTTTTACAACAATCGTATAGTATAGACCTTATAATTATGTACTTTGTTCTAACATTCTAACCCGCGCCTTCTCAAAAATACATATAAAATTAAAAGAGTAATATGCGACCTCGTCTTAAAAATGCATACTAAAATATTTATAATTATAACCGTTATATGAATTTTTAATCCTTGCAACATATTTGTTTGTATTTTATATAGATTGCAGCACCAGCGTTTGAGATCGCACATGTGTAACCTGTATTTTTGTACCTCATTAGGTATAATTTTGTTCGTTTTCGCATAGCATTCTGGTAATTAAAGTTATAACTGTTGAGTGAATATGCTTATACTAATATGCGTTCCTTAGACGATTATTGCAGCAGCTAAAGCAGTTACAAGTGTTGCTAATGTCACAGTTAAGCCGTTGGCTGCGCCGGGCGAGGTCTGTGCTTCCTGAAAAACCAAAACAAAAAGTTAAAACAAGGGATTTAATTTCAACCTTTTACATAAAAATGATTAATGGACAATGATTTCTTATTAGTTTATTTATGATTTAACATCACAGATGTTCTGGTGAAAATAAAATAGACATCAAAGTGATTCATAGTGAAGAAACGAGAGATGTTTCATGAACCCTTACATAATATACCGACACCCTATATGTATTATAAAAACTAGTAGGTACGTCACAAATTCAATTAATTTTGTTTTAAGTGGAAAAACTTTAAAAATGAAATTTTGTATGCCTACTTGTAAAAACGTAAAAAGTGAAAAAGCAAAAGCATCCTCAACAAACAAAATTGTCATTTCCTCGTTTTTAGTTCCACGTCCGTTACCTACCCAATGATCGTAAAGCCGCGTCTCCTGCGCCCTGTTTTCGTGTTTGACGAACATCGAACAGTGAACAGTGAACGATAAAGGGGCGTGGTCTACGTGTTTTGACGAATAAAAACACTCAAAACACGTAGACCACGCCCCTGTCTCGTTCACTGTTTGTCGAACACGAAAACAGGGCGCAGGAGACGCGGCTTAATAAACACACGAATGTGTAGGTACTTTAATATATTCCATACATTTCTATTTGAAACGTTTACTTAATTACAAAGAAAATTATCTGGCCAATCCAAGATGATTATTTCTTGACCGCATACGAAACTTTTTCGTTGTTTCATTCACCCCTGTATTCACGAATATTACTATGAGGACTCTTAAGGCACCCGCCTTAAGCCCGGTTTCCACTGCGAGCGGAACGGACCCATTAAGAACTCCGTTTAACTCGCAAGAGTAAACTGCATGCTTGTTCACATGAGTCCAGGACAACTAAGTAGTTGTTTATACGTATGTGGTTTCATATAGCTTAAGTCCAATACTTACCGACTATTTGTTGGAAATACAAGTATGCAGTTTACTCTTGCGAGTTAAACGGAGTCCTTAATGGCTCCGTTCCGCTCGCACTGGAAACCGGGCTTTAAGAGTCCTCATAGTAATATTCGTGAATACCTGCGCCAAATTTTGAACAAAAACATTGTTTTACGAACTTAATTCATTAATTCACCCATCTCCTGCGATGTTCGATGTTTTTGTTTTGCTAAATAAAAACATCGAACAATGTATGACAGGTATGCGGAATGCCATTTCAAAATGAGTTCCGAAGACGTCTTCACTTGTTGAATACTAAACACAAAATGAATGACCTCACCCCCCGCAGGCGAACGCGGGGATGTTTTCCGCTAGGCTCGGCAAACACTGTTTGAGTGTTTTTGTTCGACAAAACACGTAGGCCACGCCCCTTTCTCGTTCACTGTTCACTGTTCGATGTTTAATGAACACTCAAACACGTCGCAGGAGACACAGCTTTAGTGTACAACGTACAACTCATTCAAATATGAACATTATAATATGTATTACATAAAGGTTCATATTCGTGTGAAGCGCTTGTTTATATCCGCTTATATATGATTAAGAACCTTATTTTTATACATATAATGTTCATATTTGTATGAGTTTTCTGTACACTGTGCGTTCAAGACCTCATAGTAATTTTTTCTCAATTCGGGGGTTAGTGACTCAATAGACGTTCACATAATGATAATAATGATGACAGATAATGGTGCTGATGATATATACAACTTACAGTGTCCCGACCTCTGGTGCTGTCAGTCGCCTATTGAAACATGCGTGATAATATTAGTGGCAAGAAATACGTTAATTTTTAGAATATTGCTGTAAGCATAGAGGTAGTACTGAAAGTGCAAACTGAAATAGGTGTTGTTAACTCAATTTTAACAATAAATACATATAATATTTAATGACATATATACGGTGAAATGTTAGTGGTTGTTTTCCGGCAGCAGAACGATTTGATTTTTTATATATCAATCGAATGTACTGCCAAGACAAAATCATTTCGCTACGGGAAAACAACCACTAACATTTCGCCGTGTATAAGCAAAGAATATTTAATTTCTAGGAGAAGTGTATAAGATAGAAATTACCGTGTCCTGATTTGTTGGTACACAGACGATGCAATAAACGCTCAAGATACCTAATTGCTCGAGCGCATTGTACAATAGACTTTCTCATTAGCTGATGACGTCGACTGATACGACAGACGTTTGTTCGTACAGCCTAAATAACCGCACCGATAAGTCTGATAACGACCTTAATCAGAAGAAGTTAGCATAAGCATAGCATAATCGGCCTATAATGTTCCCACTGCTGGGACACAGGCCTCCTATGTGAGAGGGAGTGGGCCGTAGTCCACCACGCGGGCCCAGTGCGGGTTGGTGGACGTCACATGTCTTCGAATTTTTGGTTCTAGGACATGCCGGTTTCCTCACGATGTTTTCCTTCACCGTTAAAGCAAGTGATCATTAATTTCTAATATGCACATGACTTCGAAAAGTCAGCGGTGCGTGCCTCGGTATCGAACTCGAACCATTCGCCGTGGGAGGCACAGTTAATCCACTAGGCTATCACTGCTTACTAGGCTATCACTGCAGAAGAAGTTATTTGTCACCAACCTAGGCGTGTATATGACCATTATTCCTTCGTCTGTATCCTGTACACAAGCGTATCTCCTAGTTTATCTATAAGCTTGGCACGTATAGTGTGGCCTTAGGCTATGGATTGTCGAAGAAATAACGCACTTTCAGGTACCCGCTAGGCAGTAAAAATAGTGATAAACTAATAAAATTGGTGTTATTTTAATATAACCCATTTTTGTCGTAAGTATTAACAAAATACTTACTTTGCTGAACTGCTTGCAAGGCGTCGCCTTCCTGACAAAGTTGAACAGTGAATCGACGATGTTGGCCGATGTTGGCTTGGGACACTTCTCTAACACGTTGACCACGCATTTCTGCAGAGTCGTCATCTGGTCGCACTGCTTCTCCTGAGAATATAAAGAACAATTTTAATTTATTGAGATGTCATTCAAGAAGAACATGTCATGTTTATGATTACAACCTCGGATCATAGAAACAAGGAGATATGCCATCATAGAAAATAAGTACGGGAACAACTGATGCCAATTATCAATACCAATTATGCCAATCGTCACTTAACACTAGCACTAAACTAAGTCACTGTATTTATATCATCGATCGTGTTCGGTTCGTCGCCAGCGTGTACGTTTTAATTACGGTCAATGTGAAATGACCATATGAAAGCGTCAAGGTCAATAGCACCTTGGCACATCTCCCTTGTTTCTAATGATCTGAACTTACAACCAACGCGTTACTCCTGCGTCAGTATATCTCGTAAGGCCGGTAATTTTCCATTTGGACATAGACGTATATTTTACGTTTTCATTTAAATATTACCATTTCCGACGGTATTTTTTTGTACTCTGAAGGCACAAATCATTAATTAACATTAATTTAATATTCAAGTCTTCAAACAATGGCGGACAACGTAACCCAAAGTATAAAACTTTTGTTTGTAATAAATGATTTTGTCACAATTTTGACATTTCGGAAAAAAAAGTCATAGTCATTTGTAGTCACATCATAAATGGACATTTGGTATTATACGGTATTTTCATATCTCTACTGTCGCTCAAAAGTCGCGACGGCCAAAGTTCCCAGGAAGTAGCTAGATTGCTGCGTTTGCCACCATGCCCTCACCACGCACGTGTTCGCTTAAATATTTAAAACTTGATTTTGCCCGCGACTCCGTCCGCGTGGACTACAGTGAAATGACCAGTTTAAATGACCTCCGCAGTGTAGAGTGGCCAGTACTATGGTCCATTTCAATAGAACTTATAAACTTTGTAAACAAACTTTCTATACAAATTCATCAAATTTTGACAGTTGGCCATACTGACATTGTTTACAAAGTTAACAAATTCAATTGAAATGGACCCTACCAAGAGGTCAAGCTGTATCTCTGGTTCCTCCCATCAGAATTAGATGAAACGTGGCTTAGATTTTAAGTTGGACCCCAAGCTATCGAACTGTGAAAACCACATCAAAATCCGTTCAGTACTTTTTGCGTGATGCGCGTACAAACAGACAAAAAATAAAAAATAAATCTTTTTGGGTTTAGTTACGTCCCAGTACCCTATCCTGCCGGCCTAGCATGACCACGATAGAAACGGGTTTTGTCTACATAGAAATAGACAAAGTGACAGATTGTAGAAACATTTCTACCATTTCATTCATAAAACGTAGAAATGTTTCTACAAACTGTCACTTTGTCTATTTCTATGTAGACAAAACCCGTTTCTATCGTGGTCATGCTAGGCCGGCTGACTGTTTTTTCTGGAATATCTTCAATGTAACAGACACAGCTTGTTTACAATTTTATAATAGTATAGATATAGATTTCCTGTAAATCGAGAAGCTTTTATGGTGAATGATTAGGAAATAATTTATCTTACTTTGAACTCAAGCTCTAAAAGTCCAGTATCGGTGATGTTCTTAATGTTGGCCTGCGTCTCCGAGTCGAAGGTGGAGTTGAAGCACTCCTGTATACCTTCTTGTTTATCCTGGAAACACTCCTTGCCTCCCTCTGCTATGAACACTGAAAACAGAGAAGAACAAAATAAATTACAGCAATAATAGTATAACAAATATTATACGTAATAATTACTATGGTGACAGATAATATAATACTATACTCGGACTTTTAATTGTTTGCAGTAACTTGACAGTTCGAAGCAAAATATTGATACCATATTTATACTAATAGTGATGGGGCACTGAACGAATTTGCGAAAAGAACGAATGATAAAAATAGTTGAAATATGTAAATCATAACAAATCTATATTTTTGTAAACTTTAAACACGTGAAAGCCATGCTTAAGCATATACTTCACCATAAATATGCTTATCATAATTTAAATCTTAATAAATCAATGAAAAATACATTACAAAAGTACATAATTCAGTTCAATCAATTTGGTTCATTCTTTTTTCAAATCACTACCTTTTTTTTGTTAAACAGTGGTATCCCTCTAGTTGTCAAGTTACTGCAAACAATTAAAAGTCCGAGTATACGTGCAGATGCCTCATTTCATACAAAGAAGCGTATGCGTATGCCGTAACTCGGGCTATCCTCGGGCTATAATATTTTTCATGCTTAGAAGGTTTTTTTATATTAGGTAGAACAAATATTTTTCATGGTCAATTTTTTCATGTTCTGAATTTTACACAAAATTCAATAACAAAACGATATAATTATAACATACATATATTATAACGTCGTCTATTGAGATTTATTTGAACAAATGCTCCTTTCTGATGAGACCCCGTGCTAAAATCACATGTCGCAGTAAATACACCGACAACAAATAGACCGACAGACCTAATGGAAAATAAGGACCTATCACTTAGACACCAGCTATACCAAGATGTTTAAGTAATGGTACCTCTGGATATTAGCCTTTAATTTCAGACTACTTGAATATTTAAGATTTCAAATTACTATCATAGCTATAATTTTATATTATAAATATGGAAAACTATTTAAATTTAGAAAATATAATACAGTAAAACTTTCAGTTTCATAATGACTCACAGTGAGTTCCGTCACATTTTTCGATCTGACACAAAAAATATTAAATTAATAATAAAATTATGGCGGAAATATTCGGAAGTTAGACGAATATCAAGGTATGTGCTGCTACTTCAGCTGTATTGATATTCCATGGTAGAATATCAATAAATCCCAAATTATCGCGTCACACAACTGAAGTGTCACACTGCACTGGATTGAAATTTGGGATACCTTGAAATTAATTAATATAATCAAAACGCGTTGACAATATTATAATTAACTTCCTATATTTAAATTGTGCCATTAGTATTCTGTAGACTATAAAATATGCAAATTAAAGAAATCTGCATGTTACTTAAAAATATCGAATGTTTTTTAAGAAGTGTACATACAAGGACATCAGCAATTTGCATGGAAGGAAAATATGGACCTTTTTATTCTTAATTATAAAATAGGACACCACATTGCCATAGAAACTTACATGCGATCCTGTCGCCATCCTTAAAGCAGATAAATTCGGCTAACTGGTCGGTGACATTGTACAAAGTCTTGAAGTGTTTCTGCTCTGGGGCCGAGAAGCAAGGCTTCACGGTCTCCGTCATATTGCGGAAACATTTTCTAAAATCAGGAGTCTTGGCGCAGTATCTGACAAAAAAAACATTAATTAATATCTTCATATCAAGACAAAGAAAATTGTCATTAATGCCTATGATTCATATTTGCACGTCCTAATTTATATATTTGAGTCATTCTCAGGAGTGTAATCAGGTATTATATATTTTTCTTGTTAATTAGGACATTTTAACTTAGAGAGTATCGGTAGCAGAGGGTACAGATATTGCCTTTGTATCTTAGTTAATAAAAAAAAATGTGCTACCGAAATGACCAAATAATGAATGAGACTCCAGCCGGCTTAGCATGACCACGATAGAAACGGGTTTTGTCTACATAGAAATAGACAAAGTGACAGATTGTAGAAACATTTCTATGTTTTATGAATGAAATCTGTCACTTTGTCTATTTCTATGTAGACAAAACCCGTTTCTATCGTGGTCATGCTAGGCCGGCTGAGAATGACCGATTTTATACTAACTTCTTAAACACTTCGTCGACCTGTCCAGTGGGCTTGGCATTCTCGATTTCCTGTTGAAGAACCTCCGTGTCCACCAAGGAGTTGAAGCAATTCATTAAGTCACTAGCTGCTGTCTGAAATTAAAAAATATTTAATTACATTTGGAGAACCATTGGGCGCAAAACGTGAGCGCTTCGTTTTTACGTTATTATAATAATTGATACTGTAGTGGTCGAAATTCGACCGTAATCTTTTGTTTATGGTTTAAGTTTGTGGTCATACTGAGAAGAGATTAATAATAATTGTCTTTAATGCCTACATATTATATATAGTCTTGATAAATGTCAAAAATAAGGTCATAGTCAGTGTTTATTCTATATGCGTTATTAAGGGATCAAAAATGGCTCCAAATGGTTCGTGTAACACACGGCTGCTGCGTCGCCAGTTTCTTTTTCTTTTGAAATTGGCTAAACACGCTACCGTGTGTCTAAGATAATAATTATGTAAGTATTATTGTAAATGGTTCCGGTTTTTGTCCCGGAATTTATGCCAGCAAATCTGGCAACCCTAGCTGACCTTGCAAAAATATGAATACAGTCCGCAGTCGATACCTCAGTTAAAAATTCAGTACAAAAATGTCTTCTTATTTTAATAATAATTAGATTTATAGAACAATGTCCCAGCAATGTGCCTTTGTTGTTTCGGCATGCCACCTTGAGTCACTTTGGACCAAAAGGTCAACCTATTTGGTCAGTCCTTTGATCATTGTACTTACATTCAATTAATAATACAGCTAATTATATTATTAGGAATTTGTAGTGTCAAAGTCCATTCCCATTGCGTGATATCTTATCAGTCTAATCACAGTCGGATGTGACTATTAATAGGAAATAAATTGAGGTTACGTAGACACTGCACCCAGCACTTACAGGGTGATAATTACCTACCTAACGTTTAATTTATACTAAGAACATATTATTTTTAAAAGCTGTTATTGTAATGTTGGATGGGGTAATATAATTTGTAAGGATTTGTAATTTTAGTAGGTAGTTAGACTAGTTTCACGAATTCGTTCATCAGTAAATCTTCTATGTGGTGTGTACATTTATGCATACCTATAACTTCGTACATAGGAATGATTACCTATTGTTTTATATATTAAAACCTTCCTGAAAGTATGTAGATTACGTTGGTGCAGACTGCAGACCCCATCCAAACCATATCCCATAGTAGGTACTTATGGGATATGATTTGGATGGGGTATGGGTATGGATTTGGATGGGGTGGGTATGGGACCCATACCTAGGGCTGCCATCCGTCCCGGGTTCCCCGAATTTGTCCTAGTTTAGAGGGCGTCCGGGGAGCGTCCGGTAGGGGTTTCAAAAAGTGTCCGGGGGAAACCCGGACACGTTGTGTCAGTGGAATCCTGATTGATGAAATTTTTTTTTGGTGGCGTCCGGGAAAAATACTCAATTTCACCCAAATGTCCGGGGTTTTTAAGTTTTTGTCCGGCGTCAGCAATTTAGGTGATGGCAGCCCTGGCCATACCCAATCCATACATAGATACATACGGGTCGAATACAGAACCCCCATTTCTGAAGTCGGTTAAAAATATTGTCTTTGACGTAGGGTAGGTGCGTCGGTTTCCCGTCCAGCGTCTATAGGCGGACATTTCGAGGATGTGCTGCACAAATATTAAGAAAATAAGAGTTCTATCCTTCAGTTCCACTTGAAATACGGCTCTAGGAAGAAAAGGATAGCTGTTCCATTCTGACCTAGTAAAATTAGTTACGTAGTATTACCCAAATATGCACAAATCCTCGTTCAATTCACCGTTAGCACCGCCGGTGCACATGCGTTGGTAAAACTAGCGAAAAAATAGTGAGCACGTATTGCTTGCAAGGTAAGTATTTCTGGTTTTATTTATCTGTGACATGTTTTTTTTGTTTTAATTGCTAGTAATGCATTATTACAATGCATTTTGATAAGTCTTTTTCAATCATATTCAAAAACTTGTTAGATATTTAGTGTTCGCGAACTAGAATAGTAATTCTTTAAAAATGTTAGTTTACGGCCTGGTGGACGCAAATAGACATGAAAAATAATAACATCTTTAATTTTTTTTAGTATCTTATTAATATGGGTTAGGATCGAAATTCTTTTAAATATATTTCTTTTATATGCTGTTACATCGCTGGTAGTTTACGTCCGCCTAAATATAAATAAATCGTGTTTTTTCCGGCCATACAAAATGTATGGGAATTCAATGGCCGCCAATAGAATATGGCACTATGATGTCTCAGTTTTCGACCACTGAAGTTGATAAGTATTATATTTTTAATGTTTCTTTTATAGATGTCCTCCAAAGTTCCTAATTAACATACCTAAAGGTGAAAAACATTACCCTCCTTTTGGGCTTCACCGCAGTCGGGTAAAAAGAACAAAATTGATAATTATTCACAAGCATATTTTTATTTATTAATATAATATCTTTCAGTTGGCGTTTAAAGGATTAGAGTAGGAGGATACTAGACAACAAGGGAAACATAGAAAATATGGCATTATTGGCATTCCGAGAACAACAATCCAGTGCAACAACACCGAGAACAACAAATTAATGTGCAGTCATCCATGGTTTAAGCGAGCGGAGATGGAATCCCTGGGATCCCAACTCATGGATTCCATATACCTTAGATCTCTCTCCGCAACTGAAACCTAGAAATACTTGGGTACCGTATGTCGGAAGCGTTGAGAATTAATGAGGCTGACTTTGACTTTTGACTTTGAGGGGTTTCGTTCACCGTATTAACAGTCTTTTGTCAGGTGGCAACAAGGTATGTGCCGACACTGGTTGGGTCTTGATGTTTTCTTTCGGCATATTTAGATGGATTCAGCCAGAATTAGACGACCTGAATTGGAAGGTTCGTTTATTTCCGATTGCATATTGGATGAATCCAGCACCACCTAAGTGTGTCGAGAACGAAGACCACGAAGTGTCGAGGTCGAGGCTTTTTAAATACCAAAACTCTTCACAAACCGTGAGGCGTGCGATCTTAGGGAATATTTCCTCAAAGCCGAAGTAGGGATGCACCAAGATGTAGTTGCAATGAACAAAGTGACAAATGGACTCACGCCACTCTCATTAGGTAAAGAGAACTAGCGCAAGCCTATAGTGCTCAAAACCAATCTCATGGAGCTACATGGACACTTTTATTGGGCCCTTTATAGGTCTGATGCAGACTTCTTGGCGTCCATATTCTGGCTGCGTTTCGGCGAACTCTTTAGAGAAACCGATGGTTTTTTTTAAAGCAATTATAGACGAAGTTATGATGACGAGCAACTACCGAAAATACATATCTGTCGGGCTGTCGGGCATGCCACTGTCCCGCTGAATCGATCCGAATATAATTTCTGGTTGTTTTCGTCTTGCTAACGTTGAGTACTTGGCATAGACAAAACTTGGTGGCCAGGATTATCTACCAGCAACTTGCTCTGAAATACAAGTATGTGCCCGACCCAGTCAACGAAAATGGTCATATCACATTGTACTGGGATCGCTGTATCATCAATTCATCACTGATCGGACTATTATTGCTAATTTTGATAGATTGTTTAGAATGTCGCAAAATAATAGATAAAAATTGAAATTGTAGTCCCGCATGATGGACATCTCGTAAAGGCCGAAAAAGATAAATAATTCGAGTATCTTAGCACACTAGGTTCTCCGCACGTGGAAAGTGCACTGAGCAATAATTGTGCCTATAGTCGTTTCGGCCAATGATCTAATAGCCAAGAGACTCGACCAACACCTGAGAAGGCTCTCGGATCAAGGTCTTTATCCAGAAAGCTTTCCTAAACACGGCTTACATTGTTAGGAGAATCCTCTCTCTAGATCCCTGACCACTGGTAGCTTGGACCCTGTTCCCTATGCCAATGGAGTACCTACCTACTATTTTTAGGGTTTTGTACCCAAAGGGTAAAAACGGAACTCTATTACTAAAACTCCGCTGTCCGTCTGTCTATCACCATGAGCTGTATCTCATGAACCGTGATAGCTAGACAGTTGAAATTTTTACAGATGATGTATTTCTGTTGCCGCTATGACAACAGATACTAAAAACAGAATAAATAAAAATATCTAAGGGGGGCTACCATACAACAAACGTGATTTTTTTGCCGTTTTTTTCTCGATCTTAATAAAGATTATAATACTTATAATATGGTGTCTAATGTTGTATAGATAATGGTATGGAACACTTCGTGCGCAAATCCGACTCGCACTTGACCGTTTTTTGTATTTTTTTAAGTCTTTTTTACTGTGATTAAGAAATGTACAAAAATATAAAATCAGTTAATAAAATTAATGTAGATGTGATTAAAAACGAAAGACTGACTTAGATTTTGTTTTTATATTAAAGAGCAACGTAATTTACACTGCTATGTTATTTTATTATCTTTTTAAAGGTTATTTACCATAATAAACCATGTGGACGTAAACTAGATACAATGTGGCCGTAAACCAAAAAAATGTCCGTAAACTAGCATTTCACCATGTTTTGCGATTAAACACCTCTAAAATTAATTTACAGCTATGTATGTCATTTTTTTACTTCTTAATTCAATCTTCATAATATCTGGCATCCATACAAATACGTTCAATAAATTTTCTATGAATATTTCATACTAATATATTAACGTAAAGTTGGACACTCCGCTAATCGGCCGCTATCCAGCGCAATGACCCTATATAGAGTATACTATACTATGGTTTACCCTGAGTTCGCCACTAAATTATTTTAGTTTACGTTGTAGGTATGTTTCAAACATTATACCGATATGTATGAGTAATAACTTCGTCCTGTATTCATAATTTCTATCATAATAATATTATGATGTGTGCCTCGTGATTAGAAACTGTGGGTCAAAAGCCAGTTGAGCTCATTAGACGCATCATTTATCGAGCTAGACAGTACCTACTTATAGTTAGGTAATTCGTTACAGAAACTTACTGATTTGATTTTTATTTTTTTCACTCTGATTGAACATTAAAATTATTTAAAACTAGCTGTGCCGACGACTTCGTCTGCGTGGAATATTGCATTTCATGGATTTTCATTTTTATGCACGAAACCGTAATTGTTTTTCTAAAATAAAAGCAGCTAAAAGTTACTCCTTATGACATCTATCTGACAGTGAAAGTCTCGTCGAAATCGGTCCAGCCGTCTGAGCATATTTTTATCAAACTCTGTGCATATTCCCAATTTGGATATTATTTGTAACAATCGTGACGTAACCAGAGTAATAATTTACCTTTGCGCAAATCATTTAGTTGTGAAACCAATTTCCATAACCTTCAGCATGAAAAGTAATTTGCATGAATTTATTGTATCGAATTCTAAAATACATGTTACATATTTTAATAAATTTTAAATAGTTGAATGTTCCCTAAATTAAACTTTTCCCGCAACTCCGTCCATGTAGATAATTTTAAATTGAACATTTTACATGACCTCCTTAATGTAGGGTGGCTCGTAGGTACTACGAAGACGTCAAACTGTATCTCGGGTCCAACCGGAATTAGATGAAATGTGCCTTAGATTTAAATTTGAAATTAGTTGTTACCTAGGTAGGTAACGTTGCTAGGTAGGTAAGGTTGGTAGGTTAGGTGGATAGTAGGTAGGTAAGGTTGGTAGGTAGGTAGGTACCTAGGTACCTAGGTAGGGTAGGTACGTCGTATATACTTAGTGCTACCCTTGCGAAGCCGGGGCGGGTAAACACGGAGTAACATATTATGATAATTTTAAGTACAATTTTAAAAAAAAGTATGGTTAAATTCTTAGAGGTTAAATTGATGATGCTCTATAAATGTATTGATATTTTTATCACAGAAGGTTGGGATTATCTACATCCTCTTCACAAATGCAATTATTAGCTAGCCATATCATAGCAGTGTTATCACAGCACTGATAAATCAAGGTAACATTGATTAGAGTTGTTTCACAAACGGATTACACAAATACTTATACTGTGTGAGTGTGTTATTAACAAAATATTTGAGCAGAAATGAGTACGGTACTACACTTGTTTGTGCTCCTAACTTACTGACAGTTTATTGAAGATAAGTTGAATAAAAAAACCCTAGCTATCAGTGGCGTGCCTAGAAGGCAAGCCCGACGCATTTTTTCCGTTTAAGGCACTGGTAAATGCTAACGGCCGTAAATCTCAAGTTTTAAATCTGTTATTTCGCCGTCAAATAATGCGAGTTTGTTGTGCAATTTTTTTATGTTAAAATAAAACATATATGCATCAATCTTGCCTGTGAATATTTAACTATTGTATTAAAATACTTCATGAATTATTGTCTAGCCAAAACATAAAAACTTAATTACTTTCAAACCGCTACAGATATTTTCATGATTTTCTTTGTGTGAAAAGACTATTTTACTACCTATAATAATTATAACCTGTTACTTTTTTTAGGGTTCCGTACCAAAATGGTAAAAAAGGAACCCTTATGGTGCGACTTCGTCTGTCTGTCTGTCTGTCACACCTGTTTATTTCAGCAACTTCTAATGCTATCGACTTGAAATTTGGAACAGTTATAAAGAATGCTTGTCCAACTATATTGCAAATGAAAAAAGTCAAAAAATATTATTATTTTTATTGCAAAAGGGGCCGGAGTGCGGGTCCGAAATTTCAAAGTGGAATTACTAGGTCAAGTGACATATCATATGAAAGGGCTTGATCTGCACATTTCAAAATATATTTTCATTTTATTTTATGTCTCACAGTTTTCGACATATGATGAAAAATGTCTGAAAAAATACCATTCCCCTTATCCCCCTTATCCCCTCTTATCTCCGAAGTTTGCGGAGCGAAAAATCTGAAATAATTAGGGTTGATAGGAATTGACCCAAATATGGCACCAAAAATAAAACGATGTTCCTAACTAGTACAGTTTTTTCAAAATCATCAAAATTCCTTCACAAACAAACTTAGTTATGCGGTCCGGTTTTTTTCACTTTATACGTCCAAAAATGATACGGAACCCTCGGTGCGCGAGTACGACTCGCACTTGGCCGGTTTTATTTTTACCTTACCACGATTACGAGATTTTGTTGATCAACGAGAGCGTGTTACACAATGGGGAAGAAAACTGAAAACTTTTAGGCAGTGGAGGGTGACCTCACCCTCCACTGAGTTACCCTGTAAAAAGCTATAATTAAAACTGTGCATTGTGTGAATGATAAACTTAGTTTTGCGAAGTTTTTTATATCAATTTACGTTCCTAACTATGTATTCTACCCGGAGAATTGAAAAAAAGGGGATCATCGCAACGAGGAAAAAAATCTGAGCTGGTCGAAAGGTACATTATATTTATCATTAATATCGAGTTTTAGCTGTATTTAGAACAGTTAGAGTTTTATGTGTTCTAAAATGAACTTATCTCGCTATGATAAGCTAGCTTTCATTATATTAAAATGTTATACAAGATGTTAGGCAATTTGTTACAAAGTGAGGTTATTTGAAGTAAAAACATCTTACAAACTTACAAACGATTAGTATTATGACATATTATATTGCCTTATACCAACCTGAGGGCCTAGCAGGAACGATTTTGACGTTGCGTATCGTAAACGTAAGCATATTTTGAATTGAAAATACACGTTTACTACACAATATTTATATAAATTAAATACTTTATTTAAATCTCTGTAGGTATTTATTAAAATACGCAAATTGTATAAAATTGTATCTCAATGTTCTATGACTGTTGTATTTTAGATTCGAAATTCGCTTACGTTTGCGATACGATACGTCAAAATTATTCGTGCTAGGCCCACTGTTGTCTTAGAAATGGTCTCGTAGTCTATTTTTACAAATGTTTTCCACATAGCATGTAAGTGAAATGTGAAAAGTCAGTTGATTTAAAGTTTACTATTCTCTGTGCTTTTTCCCAGTTTCTTTTTAAACGAATATTACTTGGGAATTTGTGAACACCTATTTCCTTACATCCAAAGGCTACACAACGACCCATATTTTGGTATAAATCAAGAAAATAACAAATTTTAAACAATCTCTATGGAGATTGACAGTTCGCTTGTAACAAATAATTGGCGCCCTCTAGGCGGAACTAATTGACAGTTTTCTACCCCATTAGCTTGCTACTGCCCAATCCCATGTAGGTAAGCTGTCGTGATAGGTTGGCAGCAAAAACAGTCAATCAACCATGAGATAAGGTTTCAAAACAGATTAATTTTAATAGGCTCTCTGGGAAACTGGGGGAAAAAGTTACATATATCTTAATTTAATAGTATCTTCTACAATCTCTCACGATGCACGCGATGCAACGAATAAACTGACGGAAACATCAAACTTACTTCAAAACTACCTGAATACAAAACTACCTCGTGGAAACATCAAACTTACTTCAAAACTACCTGAATCTAAAAAGTGTAGGTATATTTAATTAAAAATTGTTATATATTGCGTTATTTACATTATACAGTACTAATAATACTTTAAAATAATCATATTATTATTATTGATTAAGAATAATATTACAATTCTTAGGCACGAGTTCATTAGACAACTCGTAGAACCTCTTTGAAGAAAACTTGATGTTGATCTTTGAAACCTCGACCTCGTCATCGCGAAGGTCACTCATCATTAGACAGAACCGGCTGTTTAGGTATAATTAACTTCTCACATAAACATCCGTACATTATAAGTTGCAGTATCTATTTTTGGCACTAACATAAAATCTTTATTATTTAGGTAGGTAGGTATACTTACGTCATCAGTACGCAATAAACTTAATTTTAAAATATCTGCCTTGAGGATTGACTGACTGGACCCCGTGTACTGAAAGCTTATTTTTGAATAAGCTTTCAGTATACGGGGTCCAGTCAGTCAATCCTCAAGGCAATTAAGCGCAGTTATTTTGTTGGTTTATGTTGTTTTGTTTGTTTTTGGAGATGTTTTATTTTGGGTTTGGTCTATGTACGCGTCATAGAATAATAGGGAAAAATATAGACATATACATATGTAATTAAATTGATTTTTCTTACATGCACAAGAATTTGACTAAGGTTTTGAGATGCCGTCCCTTTGACACCACACTTGTAGCTAGGCTTGCAATAAGTCAGGCCGTCACACTTTCACATCACCGTTTGGGATAAATGGGTTATCAATTCTATACGTATGTATGTAATATATAATATTATTAAAACTGCACTATATTCACATATGATGACTTGATGAGAGATAAGAGCTTCCAAACAAATATACAACATTTCATTGGTGTATGTATGTTTGTCCGCGAATTTCTCCGAAACTGTTAATCGGATTGTGACCATTCCTTTTTTATTGGCTTACATTGACTTCAACTTAGGGAATAGTGCAAGTTTCATCAAAATCGGTTCAGCAGTTTTCAAGATATAGAACGATACGCGTAAAGTGTGACGGCTTGACTTATTGATACAAGCTACAAGTGTGGTGTCAAAGGGAACGCATCTCAAAACCTTAGTCAAATTCTTGTGCATGTAAGAAAAATCAATTTAATTACATATATGTCACTAAAAATTGAAAATAAAAAAAGTTAAAACCGCCTTCAAAAAAAGATCAAAATAACATGGGAAAAACTATTTCGGAAGTCGGTGCCGAATCAAACTAAAGCAAAAATCAAAGGCAACAACTTCCGAAATAGTTTTTCACACATTATTTTGATCTTTTTAGGGTTCCGTACCAAAATGGTAAAAAAGGAACCCTTATGGTGCGACTTCGTCTGTCTGTCTGTCTGTCTGTCTGTCACACCTGCTTATTTCAGCACTAATGCTATCGACTTGAAATTTGGAACGGTTATAAAAAATGCTCGCTCAACTTTATTGGAAATGAAAAAAGTCAAAAAATATTTTTATTTTCATTGCAAAAGGGGCCAGAGTAGGGGTCCAAAATTTTTAAGTGGGGTTACTAGGTCAAGTGGCATATCATATGAAAGGGCTTGATTTGCACATTTCAAAATATATTTTTATTACCTATATTTTATATCTCACAGTTTTCGACATATGATGAAAAATGTCTGAAAAAATACCATTCCCCCCCCCCTTATCTGCGAAGTTTGCAGAGCGAAAAATCTGAAATAATTAGAGCTGATAGGAATTGACCCAAATATTGCACCAAAAATAAAACAATGTTCGTAACTAGTACAGTTTTTTCAAAATCATCATAATTCCTTCACAAACAAACTTAGTTATGCGGTCCGGTTTTTTTCACTTTATACGTCCAAAAATGATAAGGAACCCTCAGTGCGCGAGTACGACTCGCACTTGGCCGGTTTTTTTTTAAGGTGGTTTTAACATTTTTTTAAAGTTTTTTTTTCGTTTTATTTATGTTAATTTTAAGGGTTCCGTACCAAAATGGTAAAAAAGAAACCCTTATGGTGCGACTTCGTCTGTCCGTCTGTCTGTCACAGCTGCTTATTTCAGCAAATACTAATATAATCGACTTGAAATTTGGAAAAGTTATGAAGAATACCACTGCCTGTTGGTAGGTCATAGTCAAAATTGTAACGAGTTTGATGGCGACGATGAAGTCGCGGGAACAGCCTGTTTATTAATCATTCCGAGCGTGTGTCGTAGTCACTAAATAGGTAGGTACTACATGTGTTTATTTCAAGAATAAGTACCGTATTCATTACATTCGAATGTGTTGAACTCATTAAAAATATGTTTGAAGCTTGTTATCCCGCATTACGACACGATACGATAATTTGATAAAGATAACGCTAACTTGGCCACCAAGACAAATAACATAGTAGATACCCACTAGGTAATTAGGTACCTACCTACATTTAAATATTAAACTAGCTGTTCCCCGCGGTTTCACCCCCGCTGCTTGGTTCCTAAGGGTCGTAGGCTCGTAGGTCGTAGCGCGCAGGCGCGGTCCCAGGGGGGGGACATGACCCCCCCCCCAAATCGTACAAAAATGCGCCAAACACGGTATAGCACGTCGGCATTAATCGGTATGACCCCCTCTAAAGCCTTCAGCTGCGGTATGACCCCCCCCCAAATCGTCGGCTGCGACCGCGCCTGGTAGCGCGATGTTAAATAGCCTATCTATACTAGTTTTTCTAATCTGACTGGTCGGTCCAGAGATTAGCGCATTCAAGCAAACAAACACTTCAGCTTTATAGGTATAAGGGCAGATCTTTGGGGCAGATTGAAAAGTTCGCGGCCTGACCCACAAATACGCGTGGTAGGTAGGTATCAAAATAAATTAAACATTTACTCAATCAAGTTATTGACCCGAATCTATGTGTTTTCTATAGTATAGTATACAAAGAACAAAAGTTAAGGGTACCTATGCCAGAAATAACTTACCTGTGCACTGTCAAATAATTCAGGATGTCCGTTTTTCTCGCATTTCTTCTTGAACTGGTCCATGTATTGTGTCTTATACTTTTCTATTTCCGTATCGTTAAATTGCTGCTGTAGTTCCGGCGGTAACGTTATAGGGTTTTTCAATGCTGTGTCTTCATTTTCATACTGAGCTACGACAGCACCTAAAAAGTTGTCAAATTATAAGAAAATTTGCGCTTGAACTAAGAAAAAACTCAATTTTATACAGGATAAAGTTGCAAAATTAATTCCTTGTTGAATAGATTGTCTTCAACCTACACCTAAAGCCACTAACCTACTTTCTGATTTGTTAACACATCAGTGATTTGGTGTTCATTTAGACTTAACGATTTAACAATGATGCTGACATGCCACTGTAGATGAAAATGTCTTACAAAATTTAAGAACAAATAAACAAAAAAAATACCAATATGTATCGAGTAAAAAAGTATTTTCAGCAACAAAGTATTTCATGTGAGTTCTCACAAAGAATGGAAACCCGAAATATGCCGCTTTGAAAAGTCACTCCTCAATTGATAGGCCTTGTCATGTTTTGCTTATTGTATATACCAGGGGTCACCAATTAGTTTCGCTCTGGGTCTGTTTTAAGAAACAAAATGACCATCGCCGTCCGTCCGTCCGTCACAACATTTTATAGAAAAAAATATTTATTAAACAAATGTAATTTTTATGGAAATTACAAAGGTAGTTCTTTACATATCAATGAGAAAAATGTCATTTTTTGCTTCGGATACATTTTTATTAAATTAAGTAGGTACTCTGTAGTGCTAGTGCAAGTTGCTGTGTTCTCGCGGTCCACATAAAATGGGTCGGCATTCCGGGTACGGATGCGGACTGCGGTCCGCCAACCTATTATGATTTAGGTATTGACACAAAACTATTCACTGACAGGGTTTGAAATAACCGTGAGAATATTTTTTTCTCTCAAAATGAAAACAGGAAGAGGTATGGTATAACGGGCTGTTTTCCGCAACTCCACGACTGAGCGCGTATTTTGCATGCGGAAACAGGAAGAGGAATATATAATAAGGGACCCTAAGGCATCTCTCAGACCGAGGGTTGCCTTGCCTTGGTAATACGGTAGTGACTTACTATTAAAAAAGTACAAATAAATTATTTTATTTCAAAGAATGAATAGGCACAACAAAAAAGTAAAAGCAAAAGTAATAATTTATCACAAAATGGAAAACATAGACGCTTTTAAAGTTTTTGGAGGGAGTATCGCTCCATCTTTGTCGCGCGAAGCGGACGTAGGTGGTGTTACGTCACTAGTAGGTAGTGCCGTCCGTGTCTAGCAAATCATTTTAAAACGCTTATAACTTTGCCAATTTTGTAGATGTTTCATCGGTTTTTTTTGTGTATTAGTCTTTTTTCAAATAGTTTACAGATTCACAATAAAAAAAAAGTAGTTAACATCCCTATTACCACGAACTTTGAACCCTGTTCAATAAATGACTGCTTTTCAACATTGTAATCAAATTAGCTATTCAATGTGCTAATTGCAACAGTTAACTGGTGATTCACATATTTAGGTGGGCCTACTAGGTAATTAGATGTAAGATTACATCAGCCAGACTTGGACATTAATGAAAAATAAGCATGGAATTTAAATAAAACAATTGAGTTACAGCAAGAAACAAAATACGACACAATGTCACTGAAGTAGGTGATCTATTGGCAAGTTGAACAGTCAGTCTTGATTGATTTCATTCTGCGGTCTCACAATTTCCAGCATGCACTAGCCAGAGAGTCAAACCTCCAGCTTTTAAGACCGCAGTCTTTGAGGTGCTCCATTGATGATTTATACGTTTGGCTTGCAGGCTTGTTGGTGTACCTAATAGATGGCCACATGGTAATAGAACCTATTGAATAACTGTTATCATCAAGATCAGCTTGAATCTTGTCATGAACCAATAAAAATCATTGCAATTTATTAGTTCATCTGTTGAAACACCTGGGGCCTATTTGATGTAACTACTCTGCAAGTCTGCACTCCAAATTCCGAACTCTTCAACTGAATCATGTTTTATGTACACACATTTTGCAAACTAAAAATTGAAATTTGGAACACTTTCGCTCCACACTGCAATATTTGAAAAGTGAAGAGTAGAGTGCAGAGTGAAGACTTGCAGAGTGGTTACATCATATAGGCCCCTGATTCAGATGTGGAACAATAGAAAAATCAATTGTGTCTCATTAGTGACAGTCGAACCCCTAAGGCGACTCTCTGACCGAAGTTTCATTTACACTACACCAACGGTTACATTTTTTTTTTAAATATAAATGCGCTGGCCGCTGTCAGTATTTGCAGTAGGTACCTACCTAATTCCAAATACGGTACTTAGCATGGTTATCATCAGTTCCAAAGTATAAAAAAACAAAGATTGATAATTTACTTGTTACTCATGTGCCTAGAAAACCGGATGAATAAATTTGAATAAATTGTATCAAGAATGACATAGGTACTTACATATGAAGACGGAAAAGATGAAATATATAAAAGCCATTGTGAATATATTTTCTTATGATATTTTTACAACAGACAGTCACTTTGTTCACGTTACCACTCACTTTACACAAATTGAAAATTGAAACAAACTACGACACGAACTATATACATATTAGTCTATGGACACGAACATGAGCAACACAATAATGCGACGAGAAATAGGCACCAAACCATTAACCAAACCAATACCAATACGAGATTTGTATGAGATTGACAATTGACATTGACCGACTGACTGACACTGACAGTGACAGGTAGGGTAGGTAGTGCAGTGCTGCCAGATGGAAAATGAATTGAGCACTAAAACCATGGAGAAAGTTACTAGAGGTCGTGTAACCCGTGTCCGTATACTATGTGAAGGAAGGCCGTTTGTTGTTGACAGTGATACACATTAGTGTATCAAAACATTGCGGTGTAGGTAGTTGTTTAGAAATAGTAATGCAAATTAATAAAGCACTTAGGGCGGGTTGCTTCAAACCATCTGTATTCATAAGTCAGTATGAAATTGTCGTACGAGCCGCCATATTTGACGGTTACAGATACGTAACTGTAAGTTGAAACAACATGGCCTTTAAACTGTGCAAAAAGCGCTAAATTCAGCAATCTTATGACTTGTAAAATAAAAACATCAAAATATAAACATAGGTACATTTTATTCAATGAAACAGTCATTTAATCAACACGCGAAAAAACGTATTAAAACTAGAAGTAAGAAACATCCTTTTATAATTTTAATAGTAAACAAGTTGATCACAAATGGTTGCCATGATAAATATATTATTAATCTTTATTCATTTTATTTACATATATTTTTACATTTTTAAATATTTCAATAAAAAATAAATAAAAAACATTTAAAAATATAAAAAATAGTACCCCACCGGCATCGGGAACAGGGTCCAAGCTACCGGCGGTCAGGGGTCCAGAGAGAGGAACCTCCTAACAATGCGAGCCGTGTCCAGGAGTACCGCTCTCTGCATCAAGCCCTTGATCCAACTGCCCAACGAGAGCCTCCTCAGGTGTTGGTCGAGGCTCTTGGCTATTAGGCCATTGGCCGAAACGACTATCGGCACAATGATTGCCGAATCCACCCCCCACATGCTGACAATTTCGTGTGCCAAGTCAAGATACTTGATTTCCTTATCTTTTTCGGCCTTCACGAGATTGCCATCATGCGGGACCGTGATATCAACAATCATTGCGCGGCGTTCTAATCGATCTACCACCACTATGTCCGGCTTATTAGCAATAATAGTCCGATCAGTGATGATAGATCGATCCCAGTACAATGTGATATGGCCATTTTCGAGGACTGGGTCGGGCACATACCTGTAGTACGGCACCTCTAAATCTACAAGGTGGTATCTCAATGCAAGTTGCTGGTGGATAATCCTGGCCACCAAGTTGTGTCTGTGCAAATACTCACCGTTAGCAAGACGAGAACAACCAGAAATTATATGTCGGATCGATTCACCGGGACAGTGACATGCCCGACAGATATCAACTGTGCCATCCTTAACAATGTACTTTCGATAGTTGTTCGTCATCATTACTTCGTCCATAATTGCACAAACAAACCCTTCGGTTTCTCCAAAGAGAGCACCGCAACGCAGCCAGGATACGGACGCCAAAAAGTCTACATCAGGCCCATGAAGGGCCTGGAAAAAGCGTCCGTGTAGCTCCTTGTTCTGCCATACCTCCATGCGATCTTTGGTTTCGAGTACTACAGGTTTGCGCCAGTTCTCTTTACCTAAGGAGAGAGGCGTGAGTCCTTTGTCCACTGCGACTACATCCCGGTGCATCCCCACTTCGGCTTTAAGGAAATATTCCCTAAGGTTGCACACCTCACGGTTGTGAAGGGTTTTGGCATTTAAAAAGCCTCGACCCCCACACCTCCGCGGGATGTACAACCTCATCACCGATGATCGTGGGTGATGCATCCGATATACAGTCAGCAATGAACGGACCTTCCTATCCAGGGCGTCTAGATCTGTCTGAGTCCACTTGAGTATACCGAAAGAGTACATCAAGACCGGCATGACCCAACCATTGAAGGCACGCACCTTGTTGCCGCCTGATAACAAACTGTTTAATACTTTTTTAAGGCGGCCAAAGAAGCGCTCCAGCAATGATTGCTTCATGTCAGTCACATTGATGCCCAACGCTTCCGACATACCCAAGTATTTGTAGGTTTCAGTTGAGGAGAGAGATCTAAGGTATATGGAATCCGTGAGTTGGGTTCCCAGGGATTCCATAATCTCCCCTCGCTTAACATGCATGACTGCACATTTGTCCACACCAAACTCCATCCTAATGGCGTTACTGAAAGTTTCTGTTACCTTCAGTAACTCCATCAGTCGTAAGTTGTTGGGGGCAAATAGTTTCAGATCATCCATGTAAAGGAGGTGAGATATTACCTGACCTCCTCTTCTCAACCTATAGCCTATCCCTGACCTCTCCAGCAAGGTGCTCAGAGGGTTCAGAGCCAAGCAAAACCACAGTGGACTCAGACTATCTTATTATTATTTTTACCTACATAACTATAGAGCATAACATTATAATCAATCTTTTTTGTCATAATTGGATGAAGCTGTAGCTAAAACTATATTAAAAACTAAATTGAATCGAAACGGCAACTTGCTACATTTTAATTATTTACTTAATTTTGATAATAGAAAGAAGTTATATTTACTCAAATAATCAGTCTCATAATTTCAAATTAGGTAGTTACTAGCTTAAATCAGTCGCATCATTTCAAATTACGTAGGTAGTTCTTAGCATTAGCGTTCTCTGTGCTGGTGGATACTATAGGTATCGAGAAAATTCTCTATGCCTGTGTCTACCGATCGCACAGCGGAGATGAGAAGACAACCAAGCTCACAGAATACCTAAGCGAGGCAGCGGATGCGGCTCAACAGAGGTACCCCGCAGCTCAATTAATGCTACTGGGGGATTTTAACAGCTACCACCAGGAGGGGTGCCTACTACTACTACTGCCACCTATTCCCACACCGGGACACCAACCATGCTGGGAGAAGAGTGCGAGAGCTTGCTCTATCGTTCAATCTCACCCAGTTGGTCCAGGGAGCTACGCGGGTACCTGACGTTGACACGCAGACGATCTATTGCTTGGACCTTCTGCTGACAACTGAACCAGACCGTTACTCGGTATCGGTTTCGTCGCCCTTGGGTAACTTCGACCACTGTCTGGTGAAATCTGTATCTGTGTACGCCTGTTTTCAGCCCTAGAGGCACTCAGCGGGTGTGGCGATAGCAGGCCTATTGGCTATCTTTTTGATTGCCAGTGAGGTCAGAAGATTGGGATGCGATGCGGTCTTTTTTTGCATATCGTACATATACACGTATACACGTTAAGGCGGGTTTTAAGTCTTTGTATGCGTCAGCATATCTATTCACAACCATTCGATATGCTTCCGTGTTGGAAATGATAGGTACTCGTTCGGTTATCTACTTTGTGCATAGCTATTCACAACCATTCGTTATGCTTCCGTGTCGGAAATTACACTATTGTTCGATTGTCTGCTTTCCGAACCGATGGACTCGTAAAACACTATTTAGCGTTTTACACTTCCGTAAACGTTAATTAGCGTTTTACGAGTCCATCGGTTCGGAAAGTAGTTATGACTTGTTTGTAGTTATTTTTTGCGGATTGTCCAAAATAAGTTGGTAACACTGCTCTTTGGACTATCACTCTAAATACAGGGGACATCAATTAGAGTCCATTTCACGAAAGAAGTCCCGCAGACGCAGCGCTGTATTCGCGCGACATAAATGTAAAAATGTTCTAGTTTAATGTAGTTCCACAATTATTGTCCGCGGGACTTCTTTCCTGAAATGGACTTTAGTTTTATTTTTTAACCGACTTCCAAAGGCGGCAATATTGCTTATTTTTATGCTAGGCAAGCAATATTGTAGATTAAGGAGGAATGAAGGAAATGTTAATTTTTCGAGACGCAAAGCAAGCTGCACGTGCACACACTGCGAAGGTACGTTCTTCCTGTTCAAAAGCTGAGAGGTAAAAACCTGAATAAGAGGCCCCGGCGACTTCAGTATACATTTAGATTTTTATTTATGGAAGTTTAACATTTTTATTTCATAATTTTTAGTGTAGTTTTTGAAAGTCGGTTTTTTTTAAACCTGTTTTTATTTTTTATTAAAGATAGAATATTTATTTGCAAAAAATCATAAAATGTGGTTTATAAGATGATACTGATACAATATTTTTTAAGAGCTATGACACATTTGAGGTCCGTTTTAAAAATATAAAAGACTCGAGATCATTTTTAAGGTCCGCACCGCACAAAGTAAGTCGGCGCGGCGCGGGCGGTCCTCATGCGCACAGAACATTATGTATATACCCTACTGATACTGATGCGGACTGGTCCGCGGTCTCGCTAGAGTAGGTATTATTGTTCTGTGACCGCGCAGACTATGACCGCGGTCCGCCATTTGGTGACCCCTGCTCACAGAACAATAATACTCTAGCGAGAAGAATATCAACTTCATAGTAAAAATGTGAGACGAATTTGCACGCCATCTAGTGGGATCCCACTAAATCCAATGAAAAAAATTATATGCCCACCTAGAATAGATATTATTTTATTGACAGTTTATGACAATAAAATAATATCTATTCATAAAGGTGGGCATATAATACAAATTAATACATCTTGAGAAACTGAAAATCCACAAGTGACGCACTTTCCTATATTATACTTTTGAATAATTGCGAAACCTCGTTCTCACAAAGAAATCTCGAAAGAGTCACTATCTCACTCAACACAACACTTTTTCACCAAAACAGTGCAACGGCGTAACAGTATGCCGACTCAACGTTATGATGGAAAAATCATAACAGTTTATCGTTTTATAGCACAACAAATAAACAGAAACAGAAAAAACTACCAACCGTAACAGCAGACATTTATCTTGTAGTGTTGCCAGAGCAAACTACCAGAGTCCATTTTTTAAATTCAATTTTTTTCTAAAGATATAATTATTTTTCCAAATTTCGTTTAGAATTCATAATTTTAATTATATAACCGAAAAATAATAGGTGTTACTTAATCAGCTACATTTTACATTAAATTAATCATGTTTATGTCATAATTTTTTACACGATATTTCATTTTATTTTACTTGGTATCATTGCATTGTAATCAGCCTGTAAGACAGAGTCGTCGATATTGCTATCTTTTTCATGAACTGGAACCCGCCTTGTGTCCAAGGTCACTCATACACAGTTAACCCTATATACATATTAGTCTATGAGTTGACCGATCCTGCCCCTGCTCTGCCCTGCTATTTTAGTTAAAATCAGTTTGTCAACAAAAATAAGTTTTCTTGGTTTAAGTATTTAGGTAATTAGGTATAAATTTACTTCTATTATTCAGAAATGCCAGCAATAAGGCTCGCCTCATGCGGTCAATTAGATCTTTTGCTTAATTTTATGGAGGCTCACCCAGATTTGGCTAAGGGAACCGGAACCTACAGTCAGAGAGTCGCCAGGGCGAACATCAAAACTATTCCTGAATTAAAAGACGAAGTCCACGGTCTGTGGAAACATTTAGCGAGTAGTCTTAATGCTGTTGGGAAGGGCTGCAAGAAGAACTGGCTTCAATGGCGAGATGTAAGTGTAATCATTAGTTTTTATTAGTGTGCAATTTTAACTCCCTAATTTTTGTGGTTGTTTGGAGAAAAGTAACTTTTATTGAAATACTACTCTAGAGGTCTAATTACATCTATAGTGTACTTTATTATAATTTAAATGCAATATAAATCTGCTCACAATCATGTAAAACTGTACCTAGGTACTGTTTTGTGTCACATGTGTTTTTGTTATTAAATTAAATGTTTATGAGATTCGAATCCCGCCTGTGGCAGTTGTTTTTAGGTATCTATATATTAATAACATTAAATAAGCTTAACATTAAATTATGCATAACATTAAATAAGCATAACATGGCTTTAACATGTTTGAGATTCGCAAAAATATACATTTATAACATGGTGATTTTTTTTTTATATCCTAGTACTGGGCTCAGTATAAGTACAAAGCCCGAAAAAAGGCTTTTACCCTCCAAGTACAATTGAAAAGAATGATGAATGGTGGGGGTCTAGCGAAGTTACAGGTTTTATCAGAACATGAAAAAAGGGTGCTTGCAATTCATGGTATACAAATACCGGACCTACCGTGGAGAGTAAATTCACCACCAATTGCGTCAGCATCAGAGACATCATCACCAAATGTAGCACCTCCGGTTACACCTCCAGTGATACTACTGCCACAAGATACATCAGTGTGTGATACATCAGCGTGTGATACATCAGCACAATCCAATACTCCAGTTTCATTACGCTCTATTTCATCACTTCTGGACAAACAACCACAGGCCCGGACATTGCTGCCCGAACTTGCATGCGCTCAAGATCAACCAAAAGGTACCTATATTGAATTTTGTTGATCCTAATTTTAAAGTCTATTCAATTTAATCTGTTGTCAACTTAAATAATTTGTGCTTTGATTTTGGTCAATTAAATTCATCACAATATTTGTTGAGATGAGAGAAATGTTAACTGTGGCCAATTTTTACATCACAATTCTGGTTTTATAGTTTGAAAACTTATAAAAGCAAGTTTTCTTTGTACTTTGTCTATAATACTGAGGGTTCCTTTTAGATTTACAAGTTAAGACGAAAATTAACACATACAATTGAAGACCATTTCCATTTTCTAATATTTAGAAATGCCAGCACGAAAAGTTCTCTCAGAGGGTCAGTGGGAGCTTTTACTTGATTATATGGAAGCTCACCCAGTTTTTGCTAAGGGAATATACGTCCCCGGGCCCAAAACAAACAATGCCCGGTGGAAACATTTAGCGTGCAGTCTTAATGCTGTTGGGACTGGCTGCAAGAAGACCTGGCTTCAATGGCGAGATGTAAGTGTATTATAATCAATAGTTTGTAATTATGTTTTATCTATACTAATATTCTAAAGAGGTATTTGCAAGTTTGTATGTAGGGGGTAATCTCCGGAACTAATGATCCGATTTTGAAAATTCTTTCACTAATAGAAAGCTATATTATCCCTGAGTGCTATAGGCTACTTCTTATTCCGAAAAAAATGCATGGTTCCTGTGGGTGAGGCGGACGAAGTCGCGGGCTTGGTGCTAGTTTTCTTATAAAGCTTTGTGAAGTCATTTAATTTCGCATATATGCTACTTAGTAAGATAGACCATGAATGAAACTACACCAACGAAATTGTAATCTACATATTTGTATTAATGGTCTCTTATGCTTAAACAAAATAAATAAATCAAATTATGTTATAATGTAGTGGTATGATTTTACTTTAGAGGTCTATTTTGAATTATGATGCCATTATCATTATGAACTTATTAGAATTATTTATTATTAACATTTACATAATTATATAACAAAAGCTCTCATGCGTTACAAACTCTACTAAAAATGTAGAGTTCTTAACGCATGAGAGTGAGAGCTTATCTTTTATTTTTTTTTATTGCTAGTACTGGGCTCAGACTAAGTTCAAATCGCGAAAAAAGGTTCGTATAATCAAGAACCAATTGAGAACAAGGACGAATAGGCTCCTAGTGAGGTTAGCGGTTTTATCGGAAATTGAAAAGAGGGTGCTCGCAATTCTTGGGATACCATTACCGGAGCTACCTTCGAGAGAATCACCACTCGATGCACCACCATTGGATGCATCACCTGAACCAACTTCTCCGCCTCCGGCAGTATCATCACAAGTAACATCAGCATCAGAAACATCATCAGTTTCGTCACGCTCAGTTTCTCCACTTCTGGACGCACCACTTCAGGACACACAACCACTGGCCACGCCATTACCGACCAAGTCTGTTTGGATTAAAGCAACAGGAGAAAAAGGTATCACTATTCATTCACTACATAGTATAAAATAAAGTCGCTTCCCGCTGTGTGTATGGAACATTTCAGGGTTGGTCCCATAGTAAAAGTTGTTCATAATGATGAGTATAATGACTCCTTTAAATATTTCCACTGTCTAACCTGCCACCCTGTATACATAATTATTATACTCGTAGAGAGAATTTTCCAAGTGTGTGTGGATGGCCAAATCCAAAACGATAAGAAATAGCGGGAAAACTCAAAGGAGTCTTGGGCTGGTTTTGATGAAACCTAAAGATGCGTTATAAGATTTCATAAAAATTTGATTATTAAGATACGGGGTACCTACTGTTTGAATACTTGAAAATAGTTATTATTTATTTTTTAAGAAAACGTTGCCCTACATTAGGATTTCTCCTGTGTCGTGTGGGTGCATTTACAAATATAAATTTCACATACACAAACACTCCAGACCCGGAATAAATATTTGCCCGGTGCGTTAATCGAACCCGCGGTATGTCGCGCAGCAGCCGATCGCATAGCCACTACGACAACCGGGCCGCCAAACAATTATTCAATCAGTTTTTTAAAAATCAACACTTTCCTTTAGTTTTCCGTATCCTTTACTTCCCAGAATGTTATCCTTAATAGCTAATTTGGTATGCTCCAGCATAATGCTATTGGTGTTTTTTCAGCTGCCTATGAATCAGCCACTTCAACAACAAGAGTTTTATCCGCCCCCTTTGGATCAAGAGCTAGAAAACGAGGTAAGTAGACTAACTATTACTACTCGACTTTTTCCCGTGCGGCCCAGTCCAAACAATAACTAAGGCCGGCCGCGCATTATCAGAAAAAATCTGGAGCCCGCCGAACCACCGACCAGAAGCAGACGCACTGTCCGACAAGAACCTCACAGTGTGCGGGGTCTAGTATGAATACTATCACAGATTAATATAAACCTACAGATAGGACAGTTAAAGATTCGTTGCCTTAGTTCCCATCTCTGCACACAGCGCTAGTGTCGCAAATCTGTAGTGTTTGCAGCAATCGGCAAATGTCATATCGATTTCATGCTAGTAGTGATGTACCAGGTATGCTTATAGATATCGAGGTAGGACTTTTAGTGTTATTTAATTTTTACGAAAAAGATGAATAATAAAACACCAATAATAGGTACATGTAATTCTTTATTTTCTTTTTCTTAGTTTATTCGCCCTATATTTTTGGAACGCTTTTTGATGCATTTGCATTTTACTAACATGTTTTTCGTCCAGAGCTCCTCTTAAAATTTTATTTATAGTATTGCACCAGTTGTGCACTTGCAGTCTAATAATTAATTTTACAAAAAAATTACTAACCATTTTTTTATGTATATCACAGCCCAACCACTGTAAATCTAATTTATTTAATATCATTGTTTTAATAACACTACCAATTTTTCTGTGGTGGGCATGTGTATTCATGAAATTATGAATTAGATTGGATGCTTCTCTATATAATATTAAAAATTCCTTTGATGAATATGCCAAATTGCTTTTCTTCAAGTTTTTATATTCCCTTTGGGCTATCCAGGCATGATAATTTTCTTTTTCAATTGCAGTATATGTTTGTTGGCAATCCATACAATTAAATTTAGTCGTTAATTTTCTAATTATATATCCAGCTGTGTAGGCAGAAGAATGCACTTTAATTTTCTCAATAATAACTTTTTCTACTGAAATACCACAATCTTCATTACTGATGAAAGATTGTGGTACTTCAGTAGAAAAACATGTAGTTTTGCTACCGGATGGATATCCCGAACCGAGAGGATTAACATTTTCTATATCCTCTTGAGGCGACTGAAATGTTAATAAGTTAAAAAAATTAACAATCGTTTCCCCGTCGTCTTCCTCACAATTGGAATAAATTGAATGAGGACCCATAACATTTGAAATTAAAAGTGACTTAAATGAATTAATAAAAGTGTTAACATCTGGATTCACATTTCTATAATTTAAAGCCCGGATTCGCCCAAAGAAATTTTCCAAAGGGTCCTGATTTATATTTCTAGTATAAAAATATTGCACCCCATATTTATTGAATAGCAATTTGGTTATTCTTTCAAAGCTTTCCAGAGTTACATTCCAACCATCTAAAGAGGGAACTCGGACGTGGTAATGTTTTTTAGAGGCTATTGCTCTCTTACTATTACAGTCAATATATTTGATATTTTTCAAAATTTTCCTAGCCTCTATCCAAAATTTTAAGTGTTCGGACTTGGGTTTCACTGCTCCTCTTAGCTTTCCTCTGGTAGAGCCTTTTCTTGAACCATTTACGCTGTCAAATAATTTATCAAAAAATTCGACTGCGTCTGCGGTGACCGCCATTGTTTCGCTGACGGCTTCACCATCCTTTAACTTGTCTGAAACAAAAAAAATTACAAACTAAGCATGACCAAAAGCAAAAGCTAAAAAAATACATGTGACCCTTATTATTATTCTACTTTTCAATTGTAAGAATTGAGGAAAAAAACATTATTTTGTGAGGAAAATCTTAGTTTGTGATGCTCGATTGAAAAAAGTCAAATAAAATGTTGGTATGTTGACTGTTATGTAAGTATGAAAATAATGATAAAAACCTTATAATCGCCTACCAAGTGGAAATTAGGAGTTAAAAATACTTTCATTGTAATATTAACGGTAAAGTGTTAATAACGTTAAAAATCTTTTTTCTGCGTTTTTATTTTTGAGTAAGTACAAAATCTTCAATGCCTGAGTGGCCTCCTTTCTTAAGTTCATTCAAATGAATAAATTGTATTACAACAGACTTACCAAACAATGAAGTGTACTTAAGCATAGCACTTGTTTGTTGGCTGAGGACTTGTGCAGCTAAACTCACTTTCATTTTTCTTATTTTATGTGGTATTACATGTTGGTCGGTTAATTTTCTATTCATCTTGGTGTGTCCAAGTTGACAATCTGTGTTGTAGACTGTTAAAATATCATCCCATGAGGCAATTTTCCCTTCAAAAATCATATTTTTTGTTAGAAAATTATTTCTAATGCCCTTTAGTAAGTGAGGAGGATCAAACACAATGTTGAGCTGTTGACCAGAGATGTCAATACTTCCATCTGAAAATTAAAAAGCATAATTATTATTTTTACAAGCATAATTATTATGAAAATGTACATAAAATCTGGTTAATAGTTTTCAAGATTATCATTCACAGACTAACAGAAAAACCAACACAGCCAAGGACTTTGTTTTTATACTATAAAGTGACAACAGCTATATTAACTGAAGTGTTTGCAATATTTATTGTCTTACCATTGTGTTGGTCAGCCAAAAATCTTTCACGTTCCGTCTCTTTTCTTAATATATTTATTGCAGTTCTGAAGGTCGAACCTTGGTCACACACAAGTGCCATGGGTATTAAACCAGTCTGGGATATTTTTATTACAATTTCTTTTAAAATTTTCACCAGTTGTGCTGGAGATATAGTTCCTTCGCAAAAATAATAAGCGATGGGTTGTCGCCAATTTGCACATACTCCCCTCACCATGAATACTAATGCGTGATCACTAAATTTAGGTTCTCTTGAATCTCCCAAATCTTTAAAACCCTTCACTTCATCTCGGTGTTCGTCATAAGTTAGATGAGGTGTGAGAGCGACTTCATCAAATACTATAGAACATAATTTCTTTATAGTATTCCACTTCATGGTTTTCTTTTCAAGGAGTAAAAAAATATTTTCATTTAAGCCAGGATAAAAAGTTATTTTTTCTGCAAGACGATTTAATGTCCTTTTACTGGGTAATGTAAAAATTTTTTGCAGAAGTCTATATCCCTTTGGGCTTTCTTTCATTAATGTGAGAGAAAGCAATTTTTCATTGGTAGTGAACCTGAATGCTTTCTTTTTCTTGTCTACCAATTTTAGCTGCATTAACAAAAAACTTTGAGCAGGTTTACTCAGTTTGTGAATATTTCTTAGGAATTTCGGGTTCTGACTTAAGTCTTTTGCGCTGTGATAACGTTCATTAAAAGTCCTCCCTTTTTTATTTTCGACATTGGAAAGTTTTTTCATATCTTTGATGAAGCACATGCACTTTTTGAGTTTTTGTCTCCCAAGTTTACTAACTGAAAAAAAATAATTATATAAGTGTGTACATTATGTAATATCACTTATTAATTGGTATTGGTATCATAATTAATTACCTATATTTTTTGAGAGAATCCTTTTCTTAACCATCAGTCTTGCACGTAAGGGAGGCTCCGCAGATTTTTCTAAAATATACAATAACTGAGTTAATTTAAATTATTTTAACTAAATTGAAAATCTCTCTGGGTACACATGGTTACAAATTAATTGTTAACAATGGCATGTAGCATTACCTGGCAAATCCACTCCCTTAAGATGTTCAATAGGCTGTGAAACTGATGATGTTGATGCAGTGTAAATCTGATCTCCTAAAAGTAGTTTAAAAATATTTATAAATTGAAAGTGTGAATGGTTGAATAAAAAAACAAATATACTAATTTAATAATAATCATTACCTGTTAAATCCAACTCCATAGGTTGTTCAATATTTCTCTCTATTCTTACAGGACTTTCAATTATATTAGTAGATTGCGAGGCTAAAGATGTTGATGCAGCACTATAAGTATGATCACCTAAAAGATATTTATAGGTTAATTAATAAATTGAATTAAGAATGAAATCCATGTTGAGTTACTTCTAAGTATGGTAGTTTATTATATAATTTGGTTATTTTAGAAATGTATGATACATGTATTATTAGATTTTGGATACAAGTTACCACATAGAATTATAATGATACTATCAATTACGAACCTTCTACAACAGTCACAGTGGCCATCTCAATGTCATCATCAGTTGTGGTTTGTAAACAATAGTTGTGATCACTCAAATGATCACCAACTGAAAAAAAAAAAACAATTTATTTTATTAATAAAGAAATTTGTTTTGGTCTCTATCATTGACAACATCATGCTTGACAAACTTCAATATCACACCAGTTTGCCCTGAAGGGCTAGGCAGTTATGTATAGTACAATCACATTTCACCAGTTATGATTAGGTCCCATGTAATAAGGGCGAGGCTAGTGCCATCAATGCCATCAACTGAGCACAAATCCTAACTCTGGGATACTACCAAGGAATTCTTAATGGAAAACCAAACACTCCGCCCCTAAGGCGACTCTCTAACCCACCACTTTGCCTGACCTGGGGTTTGAACCCAAGACCTACAACGCAGGTGTTATTACAGTTTCAATCATAGTTTAATTATTACTGTAATTGTCTTTCTGTGACATGTAATTTTCAATACAATTCGAACTCTTTATTTCTCCTCTTACGCTCGGTTGCAGAAAGCTTTCAGTTATCTCCCGTTTGCTTAAAGCGTTATTAGAGCTAATTATATGATTATTTTAATTGAGGTTGCAGAAAAGCATTTTAGCTTTTAATATTGGTTCGTTAACTAAAATTGAAATTAAAAATGTTGTCATCATAAAATAAACATCGAATGAACAAAGAATGAATGATTACGTTTTGTTTTCTGTGCTTTTACATTTATTATGACAAAACGCAGGCGAACTAAACGCGTACCTACGCAATTAAAAAAAAAACAAATCGTCAAACCTCAAACGTCAAACTGTCAACTGCAGTGATGCCACCTTAGGGTATTTTTCCCTAGATTTAGGGAAAAATACCTAAGGTGAATACTCGTAGGGAAATTTTTAGGGCATGAAATTATTTAGGATATTTTTTTATATTGTTTAGGGTATTTTGTCATAACACTACGTAAGAAAATTTCATGCTATAAAATAAATAAAAACGCATTAGAGTCAGCGCCACCACAGAAGTCTATCACGGCGCTGATATCGCTGAAAACCAACAAACAAAAGGCAAAAGCGGAACTAACAAGCTTAGTACCTACCAGTTTTTGTCCGTAGGACTTTATTGGTGGCACGGACTTTAGGAATAGGTTCAGCCGTTTTTGAAGAGGTAGAATACTGAGTAGGTACCTACAATAACTGATAGATTTCTTTATTATTTGAGTAACAATATGAGCATGCCGTTTGCCGAATGGTGAGCATCAAACCGTGCAATGCAAATGTCTTTATTTCATTTTAAAACATTAATATTTGTGTATTTTTTCCAATGTCATTGCAAATCTAGGGTAAAAGTTAACGGAGCTTAGGGTAAATTGAAAAATAGACCTGGCAGCACTACAAAATTGTCAAATCAAACTGACATTTTAATTTTATTAAAATATCACAAGAAAAATTTATTAAATAAGTGTAATTCCGTATAATGGAGGAATCAAATAAAAAAAGCGACGAGCACGTGGTGCTAATTACACGTCGTAAGAAAAGGCGCTATTAGCTGACCTTGTGTCCGAGTGAGTATTTTCCACGTACCTACCTTGTTACTTTGTATGATGCCTGAGATGGTATGTGCCTAGCATAGGCTCATTGTAACGCCGCCAGGACGCCCTTTTGCAGTGCAACACTGGACTTAGGGGTCGTTGCAAGATGCATAAAAATTATAATAAATGAGTGAACAAGAGACAACAATACTGGTATTGAATATAGATTGCCAGAGCAGATGTTTTCTCCCACAAACCCTTTAAGTCTAACCCTGTATTCCTTCACAAACTCTTTTATTATATAATATGTATACGTATACAATGCAACACTAATGATACATCTCCTGAATAAAATAAAAATAATAGCTCTACCTATAATGTAAAAGTATAAGATATTTTTTTTTATCATCTGTGTGACTTTGGGCAAGCTTTCTTTTCTAGTGCCACTTCTGTCCAGCCGGCCTAGCATGACCACGATAGAAACGGGTTTTGTCTTCATAGAAATAGACAAAGTGACAGATTGTAGAAACATTTCTACGTTTTATGAATGAAACGGTAGAAATGTTTCTAAAATCTGTCACTTTGTCTATTTCTATGTAGAAAAAACCCGTTTCTATCGTGGTCATGCTAGGCTGGCTGGACAGAAGTGAGTGTTTTGATTAAAGTGGTACAATTTAGTTGCCTATAATTATTTCAGATTCAAGTCCATAAAACAGGAGGAGGATCCTACCAGCTACAAACAACAAATGATGATGCCAAAATTTTGAGCATTATAAAGGAGCAGACTGAACCCTTGCCCAAACAACCAATAGCATTGCGTTTTGATTGATAATGATTGTTGGGATTGTTTTGATTGATATTGATTGAATTTTAATATTATAACGCTTTTAATTAGAAAAATAAATATATAGGTGTTAGTAATTCTATAGTAATAAAGATTACAAATAAAAATACTTGATGTATATTTGAATCACATGAATGTACCCTATTAAAATATAATATTTAATAAGTAATAATAAAGTCAATTCACACATTCTGCTGTTTTATTTATTTTATTATTAATAATGATAAATTGCAGTTAACTGCAATTGTTAATGCAGTATTTTCTTAGAAGCAACTAAGAAAATACTGCATTTACAATTGCAGTTCTTACGAAAGAATCATGTTGTGATCCATCATGCAGAAGTGGAAGAACTTCCTCATCTTTCAAGTCGATATCATTCGGAGATTCTACCTCATCCACAGTGCCGGTCCTATCAAAATTTTTAGGTGGTGCGAGATCTAAAAGTGGCGCTCCTCTAATTAGTGGCGTATTTTGAAAAAAAAAACCAGCAATTTCATAAAAATCTTGTGCTACTGTTCTTAATTCACCCCTTTCTGGCATATTTATATATCTAGGCGCTTTGACTCCTCTTTCATTGTGAAAACCGCCAAACAGTGGAATGCGCTGCCCGAGTGGGTGTTCCTCGACAGTTACAATCTGGGTGTGTTCAAGTCGCGAGTGAATCGGTTTCTTCTAGGCAAGCGTGCTCCATCATAGACCGCATCATCGCTTAACATCAGGCGAGATAGCCGTCAAACTCAAGCTTATTTTCAAATAAAATATAAATAAAAAAGTTTCATCCAAGTCCGTTCAGCCGTTTCAGCGTGAAGAAGTAACAAACCTAACACACAAACTTTCGCATTTATAATAATTATAAGAATAATAGCACAATTTATTGCAAAAACAAAGATAACTGTATGTTTAATAGATGCTTGGTGACCTATTAAATTTTGACATTCGTTAAGTTATATTTAAATTCTGTTTGGCCTTAACTACGTTTTGGGCAACCTAAATTGTGTCTAATGTAACTTTTTGACGTTTGAATAGTTAAATATTAATAACCAGTTAAAGAGGTAGCTAACTTTCTTTTCTGGAACAACTTAACAGAAATGTTAAAGTTAAAGACTCCTTTAAAATTTAATGACCTTTTCTGCAACTGACTGTTAGTATTACAAACCTCCAGTAATCCTACTAATATTAAAAATGCGAAAGTTTGTGAGGATGTATGGATGGATGTTTGTTACCCTTCACGCAAAACAAACGAATATGTGTTAGTACTTACCAAAATTGTTTAAAGGAATTCCGTAAAGTATTTCTTTAGCAGAGAACAGGCAAGGATAGCCGTGTTGAAGACGGTTACCGGTACGGTCAAACTGATGTCTATCAAAATGTTTTTGACAAACACGTTTGTGTATTAACTGTTCCTTAGACAAACCACTGAGTAAAGGGCTTGCAGGTATCAAGAATGATAGCCACAATGCCCTCAATTTATCGTCTCTTGGTAAATTAAAAAGTCTATGCGTTTTACTGGTTGCATTGCAATCAACAACACAACACTTGGACGTCATGACGCTACAGGTCTCGCGACAGCAATCGGTGAAGGTATGAGGAGAAACTCTGATAACTCTGCAACTCAACTCAAGCTAAAAAGCGAGGAATATACAAAATTACCGGCACTTCGACTCAAAACTCGACAACGACTACACAGAATTACTTCAACAGACAACTGTCAATGACAGATTCTGTCTGTCACTAGTGTCAATATCAACTGACATAATGGTCTAAGATGGCGGCGGTGCGACGCTAGCGCTTCGCGTAGTATCGGGAACTAAAGCTGTCATAGGCCTGAATACTATGAGTGGTGTGCCTTCCGGGGGGCTTCAGAATTTTTCTGACAGAAAATTGACAGAAATGTGAAATGTGAATTGACAGAAAATGTGCGGCTGGCCTTAAAGTTATTGTTCAAAGGTGCCAGTAAACTTGTTTTTTTTTTTATTCTATGATAGGCTTGCGTTTGACCGCCATCTCGCCTGATGTTAAGCGATGATGCGGTCTACGATGGAGCACGCTTGCCTAGAAGAAAACGATCCACTCGTGGTCTGCTAAAACGACAATAGCGCCACAATTAGGTATAATCTATACTAATATTATAAAGCTGAAGAGTTGGTTTTTTTAAACGCTAATCTCTAGAACTTCCAGTCGGATTCGAAAAACTCTTTTTGTATATCATAGCCAGATTCAATAGTATAGGCTATTTAACATCACACTACAGCCCTTAGGAGCCGAGCAATGTAAAATCGTGGGGAGCAACTAGTAGTTAATAATTAGGAAGATATTTTTTTAACACTCAGTCTTCATTTCGTTCCAGATCATCATGGAGCACCTCCTGCGCCAGAATGGGTTCGTCACACTGAGGAAAGGAGAATTGCTGTGGAAGAAAAGTCAGCACGAGCCCTGCAGGGCATACAGGCTAACACTGAATTTTGTGCGAGCGCCCTGCAGGGGATCCATATTGCTCAAGAACGTATGAACAATACCCTGCAGGGCATACAAGCTGCATTGGAAGCATCTGTAAGAGCCCTGCAAGAAAGACGCAGCTAGCACTGGTAAATAATTACTCAATGATAAAAATGTATTTTATAATTTTAATAGGCAAATAAAAAAAATAAAATGGTTCGTTTATAAATTTAATTATCTTTTAAGTAGTTAAAGACAATAATAGTAGAAAATATTTATTGCGATTTAAGATTACAACAACCCGTTCAGTACTCAACACTGTTGCATTGCAAATGTGTACCTATTTACAAAACTTTTATCAATAAATACTTATTAATGTAACTACAAGAATTATAACAATAGTTCAAAGTTCAAATCGCGAAAAAAGGTTCTTGTAGTTACATTAATAAATACTTATTAATGTAACTACAAGAAGAATAACAATAGTTGAGGCCTGCTGAAGCCTAGGCATACAAAGTTGGAATTATTGCAAATACAGTTAAAACCGTTTACGACGACATCATTTAGAACAACATACCGGTTATAATAACCAAAATTATTGGGCCTCACTGACTGTTCCCTCAAAAATACCGCCGGTTGTTACGACTATCAGTTTTTATAACCAAATATGAGTGGTCCCTTCGATGTCGTTATAACAGATTTTGACTGTACATCCACATTTCATCAGTTATCCAACAAGCCAAAATTATTTTACATATTTCGTTTATTCATTTTATTTAAGTATTTTATTTTACATTTTCAAATATTATTTCTATAAAAAAATAAAAAGTAGGTAGTGCTCTACCGGCACCGGGAACAGGATCCAGGCTACCGGCTTGAAACGCAAAATAGTTAGTTTCCGTAATGCAATAATTTATTTGGCTCATGCCGTTCTATCTATCGATAAAAGAACACAAAAAGTACACAAATGACAATATTAGGTACATTTACATAACTTTACCCGCACCAATAAAAAAGCGAATCTAAAATGGCGGCACTAATCATTTCCTCTCATTCGCACGGTATTGCTGTCCTTACTCACACACGTCGGTACAAAAAATATTAATTATTATAAATTGTAATAATACAGTGGAGTAATGATAATTACAAAATATATCTACTAACCAGCGGCAGTCTGAGTCACGCAAAGGATTTCAACCACTATTCAATAATATTCAATTTTAATTACCTACTTATGTAATTAGTATTTGGCGTTCTAGGAAAGTACGGAACCCACAGTTCGCGAGTCCGATTAGAACTTGAATAGAATGGAATATACTTTATGTACACCATAATCGTAGTAACACAACTCTTAATAAGACATTGTTATTCTAAGGGTCGGCTTTTTAAATATCTTGCTTACCGACTATTTATTTTCAAACAAAAAAGGTCTATATTAAAATAATATCACCTATCTGACAACTCTGTTTTGCTGACGGTCCAACCCTTGGAGGAATAATATACTGGAGGTAGTCTAACCGTGTCTGTATACTGTGTGAAGGTCATTTCTCGTTGACAGTGATACAGTGACGTCACTGTAAAGTACACCGCGCATTGGCGCAATGTTTTGATACAGTGAGGTCACTGAAGCGTCAACCAGTCAACTCTTCCCTAGTCACGCACACTAATACAAATCCAGAACCGCACACAAACAAAAAACAGCCAGCGGCTTTATGTCTATGCTTTACTTAGGGTCCGTCTATAGATTATATATTATGTCTATGGTCCAACCTGCCATTACAAGTACCAGTCGCCAGTTTAGATTCGCTTCTTTAATGGCGCGGGTTGTACAGAAATAGCTCGAATGTGCTTTAAATATGGATACGTTTAATACCAAGTAAAAAGATTTAAAATTATATATATATATATTAATTATGCTATGATTGAATACATTTACCCACTTATAAACGATTAGCACTTCGCCCGCGACTTCGTCCGCGTGTCCCACAGGAACTGTGCATTTTTTCGGGATAAAAAGTAGCATATGTTACTCAGTGATAATGTAGCTTTCTATTAGTGAAATAATTTTTAAAATCGGTCCAGTAGTTTCGGAGCCTATTCGGTACAAACAAACAAAAAAATCTTTCCTCTTTATAATATTAGTATAGATGATTGAATTAAATAGCTCTTAAGTCAATTGCCATCTCTATTCATTGACATACAAATGCCAAGCATAGTTGTATATTTAATCAGTGGTTAAATTAAGACGCGTTTGTAACTAAGGGGGTTAATGAGTAAATATATATATTATATATACATATATATACTTAAGTAGATACAATTTTTCAATACTTATCTAAACATTTTACAATGTACAACATTTACCTACCATGTCAATTTATTAAACGTTATCATTCACCGCCATCTGTGAAATGAGCCGTCAAATTGTAATTAAAATGGTAATTGAATAAAGCAGTGTGCTGATAGCTTACGAAAAAGTGTTTTGTTGATTTTAAATATTATATTAATGTATTAGGATTATTGTTAACTTACTAAAAGCAATGCTACTACGCTTATACCAATTATTATTGCCGATACAGACGACAGCGGCGCACCACTGGGACGTTGCTCTGCGGCACTCTAAAAAAAAATATATTTTAATGCACAACATTTATTAACAATTGAATGAAAATCGAAAATGTCGACACAAGGGGGTTTATTTTATGGGTCGACTAGCTTCCGCCCGCGGCTTCGCCCGCGTTTTTCGGGATAAAAAGTAGCCTATGTGTTATTCTGATGTATAAGCTATATTACTGTAAAGTTTCATCAAAATCCGTTCAGTAGTTTTTGCGTGAAAGAACATCCATCCATACATCCTCACAAACTTTCACGTTAATAATATTAGTAGGATAAGTAGGAAGTAAGATAAATGATTATACTCACACTTTTCGTCTTGTTGCATTTTTTTAATGAAAATTCGAATAATGACGCAAGGTATTCTCTAGTAGCTGTGTTACAGGAACTTAGGGCTTCCACCGTACAGTTTTTCATTGCATCAGCGGCATCACAATTCCTTTCCTACAACAATAGTATATAATATAATTGATGAAGTCAAATGAAACTTAGTATTTACTCCATACTAGGCAGTCAGCATTTATCACTCGTGAAGTCGTGACGTCTTGTAGTTAGGCGAATCACACACCGCCCCGCGCTACACTGCGGGGTGCGTGGCGACGGAACAAAAGCCCCGCGCTTGAATGCATTTTCAGAGTGTTGCACTACGCGTCATTTCTATACAAATACACCCCTACTTGGTTTTCTGGTTTAACTGGGTATTCGCTTAGTCACAGTTTTTTGTAAAAATCGAGATCTTATCAAGACACAGAGAGAGATGAGAAACCAAAGACACTTTTTAATAATACTTCCAGTTTTTTACCCGTTTACACGTAGATAACTATTTATTGTTCCACAAACACTTGTTCAACACGAATGCTACCAAAAATAATACGCACTTGTTTTAGCACTAACTTGTCAAAAACAAGTGTGTATTATATTTGGTATCATTCGCGTTTAACACGTGTTTATCTTTTTTGTGGTAAGGGTGTTAGAGTGTAAAGTGTTTGTTACTTATTCTTACTACTGGGCAATATAAATCACTCTTAGAGACTCGTGATTTCGTTTTACCAATTTCAGACGTATGAGTGACTAGAGTTATGTTTCAGCTCATTATGTTAAGTTCGAATTAGCTACTTTGCTACTTTTCCGATTTTTTTAGGGTTCCGTACCAAAATGGTAAAAAAGGAACCCTTATGGTGCGACTTCGTCTGTCTGTCTATCACACCTGCTTATTTCAGCAACTGCTACAGCTATTGACTTGAAATTTGGAACAGTTATACAAAATGCTTGCCCAATTATATTTCAAATAAAAAAAGTCAAACAATATTTTTATTTTCATTGCAAAGGGGGCCGGAGTGGGGGTGCGAAATTTTAAAGTGGGGTTACTAGGTCAAGTGACATATCATATGAAAGGGCTTGATTTGCACATTTCAAAATATATTTTCATTTTATTTTGTCTCACAGTTTTCGACATAATATGATGAAAAATGTCTGAAAAAGTCCCCCCCCCCCCTTATCTCCGAAGTTTGCAGAGCGAAAAGTCTGAAATAATTAGAGTTGATAGGAATTGACCCAAATATTGCACCAAAAATAAAACAATGTTCCTATTACAGTTTCTTCAAAATCATCAAAATTCCTTGACAAACAAATTTAGTTATGCGGTCCGGTTTTTTTCAATTAATACGTCCAAAACTGATGCGGAACCCTCGGTGCGCGAGTACGACTCGCACTTGGCCGGTTTTGTTTTAACATTCGATCCCTTTTCTCGTCCATCTGTACCTATATCACCATAACGTCGTAGACTTCAAAATATTAAGGACGCGTTTACAAAATAGATACATAGGTATCGAATCGCACCACTATTTTGACACGGCTTAAACGCACACTATAATGGGAATAATGAGTAAGTAATTGCTAATTTGCGAGCTGCTGCTACACAGACACAGGGTCTACTCACAACACGGACTGACATTTCATTAGAATTTTTTGTACATATCAAGACAAGTAAAATAAGCCTTAATGCCACCCATTAAGGTTCATGCGTATTAGAAAAATACGTGAAAAAATAGACGGACTTTTTTTTCTGAGATTATTTGTAAGATTTTCGTAATTATTTTGCTGCGTTTTGAGATGATTATAATTATCTGCTTGCCTGGGGAATTTTTAAAGAAACAAGATTATGTCAATAAATAAAAGAAAAACATTCCTAAAATCAAGCTCATATCGTCAATTTTGTGTGAAGAGGCAATAGGCAATCGTTTTTACAATATTAAAAACAAAATAAAAAAAAATAAAAAATGTGCTGGAATTGAAAATAAAGGAGTAATCTATCTATATCTGTGGCAATTGTTAGTTACGTTTGATTTAGTTTCATTCGATTGCAAAATATACCGAAAAACGCCTATTTTTGTCAGATTTGCAAACGCGTCCTTAAGAACAGGTAAGAGAGACACTTACATCGTATGTCAATCGGATTTTAGTGATCCACTGATAATGCTTTTTCGGTTTTGTTATATTGAAGAGTCCGCTGTCCTTCACGCATTTGTTTATCACACTTTCCGCGTTTATCACACATTTTATATCGGAGTGAAATTCTGGAAAAAGAGAAATTTTATGTTAGCTAACATTGTAAATAATATGAACAACCAATTTTTGAAAGCTAATCAAGGCTTTAATCAGTTACTCATTAAGACGATGATTAGGTAAATTAAACAGCTCTTATGTCAATAGGGATGTTAACTAGCTATTATGAGTCTGTAAACTACTTATGTATTTGAAAACAGACAATTACCTACCTAACACCAACAAAACTGATGAAACATCTACAAAATTGTCAAAATTATTAGCTTTTTAAAATAATTTGCTAGACAGGGACGGCACTATCACGCGGTGACGTAACACCACGCGGATGTCGTACTTAACTCCACACCACCGCATACGATGTCCGTTTCGCGCGACAAAGACGGAGAATACTCCCTCCAAAAACATGTTTTCCATTTCGTATATATTTTTTTATTTTTTCTTTTTTGATGTTCCTATTCCTTCTTTGAAATAAAATAATTTGTACTTTTTTAATAGTAGTCAACTACCCTATTGTCATCTCTATTCATTGTCATACAAATGACGAGGATAGTTGTATATTTATTATTTAATTAATGGTTAAATTTAAGAGGCGTTTATCAGTAAAGAGGTTAATGTGTTATCAAATCTCACAAAGAACGGGATTATAAGTGGCGTTGCCTCTATTCAACTTACGCTTGCACACTTGCTGTCTCTACTCACACCCGCCGGGAGCGAGCGAGGGGTGAATATATGTGACGCCATTTTCAATCCCATTCTTTATGCGCACGGTTACTGTTTGATAAGACCATAGGTAATAAACTACTCTTATAGGTAAGTAGGTAGCTCGTAAATAAATCAAAACATAGTTTACCTTTAAAAGTGTGGTTTCTTAAACTGAATTCTATTAGGTTGAAGATTTCTGTCTTGTCTAATACGACAGAAGTATTGCATGTTTCATTAAATGTTTTGTAATGGGTTGTTAAGACGTGCTTGAAATCATCAACGGTCGTACAAGAGTTCCTGAAAACAATGCATGATGAGAACATTATTATTAGAATACGCGCAAAATACGCGCTTAGTGGTGGAGTTGCGGAAAACAGCCCGCTATACAGCCCGCGGTTTTATTCAAAAGCTAGCACATAAGGCCCGTTTACACTTTGATTAGTGATTAGGCGAGTTCATACATTTTCTGCGAGATTTCCAGGGGAGCGGGGCAGCTGCCCTCCCCTGTCCCCCCTGGATACGCCCATGCTGGTAGTACCCTAGATATTATTAAGTATCTACGTAATTACTTACGTTGCGGGTTTATCAATGTTTGTCAGCACAACAGATTTGAAGCAACTTTTCACTGTGTCTCTGCTATCCTAAAAAGATTAATGAAGATATTTAATACCTTATACTTATCAAGGTCATAAAACGCTGAACCTGAATTTTGTTCAGGTAGGTACATACCGGATACTAAGGGTTCCGCAGTAAGATAGGTACCTACCTGAATCAAAATAGTAGGAGGCACGGGTCAGCTAAAGACATTGTTTGCGACATTGGGGGTAGGTACTCCGCCTGCACACATCTTCAACGCTTCAAGCAGCTTCAGCAGGCTTCAAGCAGCGTGCGCTACATCATTACGTCAAGAGGATGGAAAACTTGGTACCCAGAGGAGATGGCAGGATATCATGCGGTAAAACACCTTTAACCGCAGGAAAAAAAAACTGGACAAGTGCTAGTAGGACTCGCCCTGAGGGTTCCGTAAAAACTTAATATGTAGGTATGTAGATATAATAAGAAATATGCAATAGCGCCATCTATGAGCAAGGTGCCGCTATTACATACTTCTAGTGGCGCCATCTATGCGCAGATGCCTCGAACTTGCCACGGACAGACGGACGACAAAATGATCCTATAAGGGTTCCGTTTTCCCTTTTGAGAAACCCTAAAAAGAGTGGGCTATGTACTTACTCTCATAACTGTAGTATTCCTACACAATGTTTGATTCTTCGTTCCATTTCCCGTTGGGGTTGATAAGACTGAAAACATAATTTTAGGCTAAGTTTAGATGATCGCGCGGGGCGCTCCGTCCTGTGCCGCGGTACAAGACCTATGCCAAGTTCACATGAGCGCGCGGAACTAAGTACTAAGGCTATAAGTTCATATGGTCTCGCGGCACCGCGCGCTCATGTAAACGATATTAGGTACCTACTGTTTAGTTGAATTCTTGTACCGCGCGGCACCGTGCGATCATGTAAACCGTAATACCATAGTATAAATAGGGGAAGTAGGTTATCTTCATACAAACGCACCGCGCGCGGTTTGTATGTGTGCGCCAAAGTATCTATGCGTCGCCGCACGCACACTTAACAAAATCTCGACCCGTTTCTACTGAGAAACGGGTCGACATTTTGTTAAGTGTTTTTCACCAAGTCGGTTTTATTCAGTCGATTTTTATTTTCAAAGTCAAAGTCGAAGTCGATTGTCGATAGTCGATAGTCGATAGTCGATAATCGATAGTTGATAGTCAATAGTTGTCAGTCAGTTTGTCTGTTGTTAGTTGAAGCTAGTTGACCTTTCCAAAACGTAGATTTCTAATAAAAAAAACCGGGCAAGAGCGTGTCGAACCACGCACAGTCTAGGGTTCCGTAGGAAGAAGTATTTCAGTCTTCCAACTGCAAACATAAGTTTGTATTTCCTAATATTATAATGAAATAAGTACAAAGTTATTTTTGCGGTCAAAACTAAAAATAGTGAATATTTCAAAAAGTTATTAACGTATCTTGTTCAAACCAATTTTAATCGAGAGTGTTTATTAGATTCCCTAAGCTTGAATTTTTTAAGATTTTTTGTTAACGCAATTGGAAAATTACAGAGGGACACATTGTAAACGACTTTCGGAGCTCCTAGTTCGCTAAATATGCACTTAAATAAAAAAAAATTTAGGAACCCTTAAGTTCTTTTCAAAGACCTATCCAACGATACCCTACATAAAGGGGTGGATGAAAATATTTCATCATCCCTCAGTTTTATGTATGATGATAGTTCGAAAATGACGTGTACTTACCCCATTTTTAGGGTTCCGTACCAAAGTGGTAGGTAATAAGTTTTATGTTAAAAATCATTTTTCAAAGCAAGCTTTTATAATGACTACTTCCCAACTCCATTAAGAGACCCTGAACATCTTATAGGTCTGTAGTACTTGGCAAAAGACAAATCCAAAGAGCCCAAACACCACGGAGTTATGTTAAGAAGTTGAGGAGTTTCTATAGCCACCTCCCAGCTCCATCATGAGACCACCTCCATGGTACCCTATTATTGCATTTGTCATCGAAGTGACCATCATTATGCGTTCCAAACAGCTCAATCGGTTGAGAGGAACTGGTCTAAAATTTGGTTGTAAGATTTCGCACGGTACACAAAGCTTGTAAGAAAGGTACACTTATGGTGCGACTTCGTCTGTCTGTTATAGCTGCTTACAAAAGAAACTCTTCAACTTAATAATATTAGTACCTACCTATAGATAGTATAGATTCCGTTTCACATATTCCGCAGCAATAAAAATTCAATCTATGGTTGTAGTCATTAGGTTTGCTAACCTACCTACCTATTGACTAACGAACTTACACGCGATCGGAAATAAATTAAGTACCTATAATAGAAAAATATTAAACTCACCACAAGAAAGGAATGAAAAGAAAATAACAGCTATCACAACTCGACACATGTTGACGGCACTGAGGTTCATCGACCAATGCTATTGTTACAGTGTAACATATTACATAATTATTATAATAAACACAATAATGTATGTGATTATCTTCCTCCTAGGTATGGTACTCGCGGCAATTCCCGGTTTGTATTAATATTAATCATAAATATAGGTTAAATGGTTAATATTTTTCCGGCATGCAGACTAACATTATTTTTTAAAATATATTAATTAATAATTATCCCTAAGTACTTACTTGATAAACGTTATATTTTAAATAAGTTAGTAATGTAATAGGTAGTTAAGTACTTATTAAGTATCTATGATTTCGATTTATCATTATGAATTTAGCTTTGAACAAATAAATAATCAAAGGAATTTAGCTTTCGATCATAATGATTGTCATCATGCTCTTTAGGTGTTTCCCGAAAAACATGGAAAAAGCTGACGCACAGTTCGTCAATGACTTGCTAGTAAAAAACCCAAGTAGAAAAATAGAAAATTATTTTTTTTATAAAAACCCGACCGCGGGTTGCCCTACGTCTTATAGCTGTGTTATAGAACAACCAAAAAGAAAAGGAAAACAAGACGTTGCAGTTGGGACCCACTTTAAGACTATTACCCGGGAACACTGGATCCCGACTGCAACGTCTTGTTTTCCTTTTCTTTTTGGTGGTTCTATAACACCAGCTATAAGGCGATTCGCACACTGCCCCGCATCACGCAGCGTAGCGCGGGGGTGCGTGATGTTCCGTTGTTTGCAAGTACCTGTATTTGTATAGTACCTAATCACGCATGGTGCAACACACTGAAAACGCATTCACGAGCGGGATTTTTGTTCCGTCGCCACGCACCCCGCAGCGTAGCGCGGGGCGGTGTGTGATTCGCCTTAAGGTGGATCCACACATTGCGAGCATGCGCTCCGCACGGCGCACAACGCATGCCTCGCCAAGTGTGGACCTGTATATTCGTGGCGAGGCATGCGCTCAGCACGCGCGAGGGCGAGCCAACGTATGTCGGCAAATGCTTCAAGATCAAAGTGCCTCAGTGCGAGCATTACGTTAGGTGTGGACGTAGCGGCGCATGCACGTTCGAGGCGTGCGCCGCGTACAATATCAACGCACGCCTCGACTGCGAAAATGAAACTGCGTTTGCTCGGGCCAAACAGCGCGCAGCGCATGCTCGGGCCGATCCAACCCGGCGGACACAACCATACAAACGCAACGCACTGCTCGCAATGAGCCGGCCGCCACACGGCGCACAGCGAATAGCGCGTGTGCGGCGCACACGCGCTGTGCGTTATGCGCCGTGCGGAGCGCATGTCTTGCCAAGTCTGCGCGCTTACTTGCCTCGAGCATTTGCTTCGCACGCGATGGCTCGACCCGAGCATATGTTGGTATAATTTGTCAACACGCGCACGCCTCAAGCCGAGGCATGCGTTGTGCGCCGTGCGGAGCGTATGCTCCAATGTGTGGATCCACCTTTTGACGTAGGGCAAACCGCGGTCTGGTTTTTATAAATTTTATAATTTTCTATTTTTATTTTTCTCTTTTTAGTTTTTGATATTAAGCAGTGATAGCCTGGTGGTTTAACCATGTGCCTCCCACGGCGAATGGTTCGAGTTCGATCCCGAGGCACGCACTGCTGACTTTTCGAAGTTATGTACGTATTAGAAATTAATTATCACTTGCTTTAACGGTGAAGGAAAACATCGTGAGGAAACCGGCATGTCCTAGAACCAAAAATTCGAAGACATGTGACGTCCACCAACCCGCACTGGGCCCGCGTGGTGGACTACGGCCCACTCCCTCTCACAGAGAGGAGGCCTGTGTCCCAGCAGTGGGAACATTATAGGCCGATTATGCTATGGCTTATGCTAGTTTTTGATGTCTGTGACATATATTATATATTTTCGGAATTGTCTCTTCAAGTCCTTCATTTTGATACCCCATGACGATGTAACAAAAAAATAAAAATCACTCTGTTTTTTTTTAGATAGGTAAATGTTTTTTTAATGTGTAAAATATATATACATATTCTCGTAACCGTCTCTTTGAGCCCTTCATTTTGATACCCCACATGACCATGTCAGATTTTTTTTATTTTTTACGACTTCCTTATTGGCGATTAAAATCCGCCATGTTGGTTTTTTTCATAATCCATATAGCCTATGTTATGTTGTTAAATACATACCCACATACATACCTACATACCCACATACATATTAACATACAGGTGAAACACTATACCCTCCTTTTGGGCTTCGCCGCAGTTGGATAATAAATCAAACAGCTTGCTGGATTGAGTGAACTTAGTAAGCACCACTCTTAATAAGAAGTAGGTACAATGCCAGCGTAAGCCCATCCAGTGAAATCTATGTTGCATTCGGGGTACCGTGTGGTGCAAACTCGACAATTTCCACCCGAATAGGTACCTACCCTTTAGAGCATTTAGGATAAAATAATGCTCTAAGTTACTAGGTATAACTTAGAGCATTATTTTATCCTACAACTCAACAGAGAGTAGGTACCTATACTAAACTATAACCCATCTCCATAGTTAAAAACTCAATAGGTATTCTAAATAAAAAAGTTACCACCTGACATCCATCAATGAAATTATTTTTAATAAGTTTAATTTGTCATGGTTAATTAAGTAAAGCAAAAATATAAACATCGTAATGTTTTAAATTTTAGTGCAGGTAGGTACTTATAAAAAATGAATACGTAGACAAATACGTAAATATTGAATTCTACTGTCTTGGGTAAGATGTGGTAAATTATAGTTAATTGTTAGACATGGAACACGGCAAAAGAAAATCGTTCGACTACTGTATCGATGATGCTACTTTACAAGCAATAGGAAAAAAAGGAGTAAAAAAGATACAAAAGGATATTCTTTGTAGAAATGCTTGTGCCGCAAGTCCTCGTATTCCAGTCACAACAGCATTTACCGATCCTTTAGAAAAACATTATCTCACCCATCCTGAGGGCAGAATAAATGTAAAAAGAAATTAAATGAATTTAAGTATTTAATTAACATGCAAGGGGATTCAAATATTCCGCCAACACAAAGAACAATAATTAAATGCTGTAGAAGAAAAAAGAAGTATGTAGAAATGGAACCCGAAATAATGCACTACTCACAGACGGGTGATATTGACGATTTGTACATGCAAGAAAATAGTGAAAAGGACAGTCACCAAAATGACGTTGCATTCTGTAGTTGCATCAAGGGTATTAGTGGACCAACCGTGAGTTCACAAAAAAGGAAAACAAATCTATACCCCGTGAAATGTTCATGTTTAGGAAAAATTATTTATACGGATACAAAAGCACAAACTGAGGGAGTGCCTAAAAAAAAGAATAAAGGTATCGGGATTTTAAAGAATAAATATGACTCACATATAGCTAAAACAGTTGAGCATTCAATGAATCATAAACCTAAACTTACGTTTGCGTCGAAAGCTAAATATAATGGTGATGATTTAGACATTTCCAAAAATAACCAATGGCATGAAAAAAAGAAATTTGAATGTGTATGTCCTCCAAAAGAAAAAGAATTATTTGAAATACACATTTTAGAAAATAAGCAGATTAATACATTTAGAAAAACTAAATGGGCAGAAAAACGTAAGCAAAGAAGTAAAATTCTTTCTGTATGTCCTCCAAAAGAAAATGAACTTAATGAAATTAAAGACACTTCAGAAAATATGCAGCATAAAAAATCCAGAAAAGCCGAATTGCTTGAAAAATCCATACAAGGAAAGAAGTTGGATTGTGTATGTTCTCTAAAAGAAAAAGAAGGTATTTCTGCTGATGTATCTATTTTAAAGCGAGCTGATTTTGTTTGTAAATGTGATAAAAAGCCAACTGAATGCACTGATCGCACTTGTGGTAATCCGTACAACGTAACACAAAGTAAAAGTTTTGTAGGCGTTGAAATGATGATAAATAAAATTAAATGTTTTTGTCATAATTATTCCAAAAAAAGGTTACGGAAAAAGGAAACGATACGTATTCAACCAGCATATACCAAACCAGACGATGATATTTGCGAAAAAGGTATTTGTAAGGTCGCAATGATGAATAAAAAAGATTTCATATGTAAATGTACAAAAAATACAAAAATAAGTGAATGCACTAATGCAACCTGTAACGTTGCTGAATTAAAATCAACAATAGCACAGACACCAGCCCAAAGTTGGGAGCCAAAATGTCAGAGATTCTGCTTCATAGATAAAATAAAAAACAAATTAAGGCCACTTAGAAAAACAGAAATAACGACCGAACATATTAATACAATGCCACAAGATGAAAGCGATCAAACAGGAGAACCATTGATCGAACTAAGGGTTGATGCCTTAGATATGTGTGTGTTAAACCCGGATGAAATTAAACACAAAGTAATAGATCTAAGTAAATCGTATAAACCGAAACCAACTTGTATTTGCCCTTCACATAACAAGTGTCGAGAACAATTCCTTACGAAATATTTATGTGAAGGAGGGATTTGTCAAAAAAGATTTAAAAATAAGAAAACAAATTTTAATTGTAAATGTCAGAAAGGTGGAGAATGCACTGATATTACATGCGATGGTAAGAAAAGTCGCCGTTCTAAAATCTCTAAATGTCAATATAAGCCTACAACACCTGAACCGCTGTTTGAGGTACAGTTGGACGCTAACACAATGTGTGTCCTAAATTCTAAAGAAATTAATAAAATAAAAAACAAATTAAGGCCACTTAGAAAAACAGAAATAACGACCGAACATATTAATACAATGCCACAAAATGAGGGCGATCAAACAGGAGAACCATTGATCGAACTAAAGGTTGACGCCTTAGATATGTGTGTGTTAAACCCAGATGAAATAAAACACAAAGTAATAGATCTAAGTAAATCGTATAAACCGAAACCAACTTGTATTTGCCCTTCACATAACAAGTGTCGAGAACAATTCTTTACTAAATATTTATGCGAAGGAGGGATTTGTCAAAAAAGATTTAAAAATAAGAAAACAAATTTTAATTGTAAATGTCAGAAAGGTGGAGAATGCACTGATATTACATGCGATGGTAAGAAAAGTCGCCGTTCTAAAATCTCAAAATGTCAATATAAGCCTACAACACCTGAACCGCTGTTTGAGGTACAGTTGGACGCTAACACAATGTGTGCCCTTAATTCTAAAGAAATTAATAAAATAAAAAACAAATTAAGGCCACTTAGAAAAACAGAAATAACGACCGAACATATTAATACAATGCCACAACATGAGGGCGATCAAACAGGAGAACCATTGATCGAACTAAAGGTTGACGCCTTAGATATGTCTGTGTTAAACCCGGATGAAATAAAACACAAAGTAATAGATCTAAGTAAATCGTATAAACCGAAACCAACTTGTATTTGCCCTTCACATAACAAGTGTCGAGAACAATTCCTTACTAAATATTTATGTGAAGGAGGGATTTGTCAAAAAAGATTTAAAAATAAGAAAACAAATTTTAATTGTAAATGTCAGAAAGGTGGAGAATGCACTGATATTACATGGGATGGTAAGAAAAGTCGCCGTTCTAAAATCTCTAAATGTCAATATAAGCCTACAACACCTGAACCGCTGTTTGAGGTACAGTTGGACGCCAACACAATGTGTGTTCTAAATTCTAAAGAAATCAATAAAAAAATTATTGATATAGAAACTGAATCGAAACAACAGGCTGATGCAGTTTGTCCTGGTGGAATTTGTGGAGTAGCAAGGGCCAAAAATAGAGACTTATTTAAATGCAAATGTGTGGAAAAAAAACGGAAACCTGAAGAAATAACAGAATGTTCTGAAGCAATATGTGGTATGGATGATGCTGATAATCCTGAAGAAGTTCCGACTGATCTCATGTATTATTGGTTAATGAAATTGTACAATAAGATTAGTAATAACCACGGTTCTAACAAAATGATAAGGAACCCCTTAGATTTAAAGGAATTGCAAAAAATAAAATCTGTGTTTTCTTCTGCTCGTGATCGACTCAAAAGTACATCTGAAATCTGGACTGGATCAGAAAGTACGAGACAAATGCCACCTCATCAAAATACGGGTTTAAAATTAAAAGTTAATAAAAAACATTCAGAAACCTGCACCTGCAATATTTGTAACGGTAAAACGAGAAAAAGTTTGGGATGTAAATGTAAATCTTTTATAAGTTGTTCGTTGTCAGGTTTTCGGAAGCGACATAAGTATACAGTAAATAATGCAAACATTCACAAAAGGAGCGGCTTAATATTGCCGCCGCCGCAAAGACGACGTCATACACAGCATACTTTGAAAAAAGTTAGTGTAGCCCAAGTAACTGATTTGCCAGAAACAATACGAGAAGACTACGATGCGTATAAAAAGAAGACTGATAATACTTGTTTATGTTCGAATATGTGTGAATGTGCAAAAGTGTTGGAGAAAGAAAAAGAAAAACGAGAACTAGACCATTATAGAAAAAAACCAAAAAAGAAAAAGAAAATTAATAAATTGAAGTTACGACAAGAAGAACAACGAAACAAGAGATATCAATCAGATGACAAGAGGTTTCGAAAACAACTTAAAAAGAAAGAAAAGTTAGAAAGTAAGAAAAGAGTTAAACGAATAAAGCAAGAACAGAAAGAAATGCAAGAATTGAGCAAACAAGATGAAGCACGGGACACTAATTGTCTTGCTGACTTTTTTATAGGAACTATAAAACTAGGATTTGTTATTTTAAAGGGAGTACTTTCAGCACTGTATAAAATAATCACAGATCCAAAAGGAAGTTATAGATATACTCGACAAAGACTAAGAGATCCAAAAGGCACAGCAGATCGACTGAGGAGATGGTCTACAGAAGCATGGCAGCACCAAAAGTTTCGCATGAACAGAACAATCAAGGGCTCACGAACTATGACTATTCTGACGGATGAGATGAAGGAGTCCGACTTATTTCAAGCATTTGCTTATAAAGGCACAACAAATGAAGAGAGACAATTAATTGAAGCTAGAAACAAAAGAAGGCAAAGAAGAATTCGAAAAAGGCAAAACGAAGCTATTTATGGATGTCGCCATATGCTGTTAGTGACTATGAGAAAAACACCATGTTTGTGGGTGTACCATATATGCCCAAACTTTTACCCACAATTTCTAAGTGCGAGGATGTTTCTTATCAATTTTGGTCAAATGTTATTGTTCTGCGTAGCTATTGTATTTTGGACACCTTGTATTGCGTGTTGTGAACTGTGCCGCGGCTTGATGTGCTGTATGCTGTGTACTCGTTAGTTTGTTGTACTTACTTTCCAGATACAAAACCTTATTTTAAAATTGTCTTATTTACTTTCTTTCAAAATGATTGCGTTTTGCGTTGCGATTGCTTTGAGGATCCTTAACTGTATTGAAACGTGATCTTCAACTTTACTTTTAATCACAAGTAAGGCTGTCTGCAAGGACAGCATATTCTATACCTATTAGGGGTGTATGTCACAAGTTCGACACATGAAAGCGCGACATGTCATGTTCGACACACGAATGCGCGACAGGATCGAATTCGATATATATTGCAAGAAATGTCAAAATGGTAGGGATTTTGACAGTGTTGTTGCAATATATATCAAATTCGATATCAATATCGAACCCGCGAGAATCACCCCCCAGGTCATAAGCTCGACAGGTCGTTAGAGCGACATGTCATAGGTTCGACAGGTCATTAGAGTGACATGTCATCAGCTCAACAGTCGATGACATGTCGAGCGCCTTTGATTGTGTGTCTGTCTATGGGAAACGGATAAAGGTAGTGAAAAACTAGTCCACGTATGCTGTATACCTTATACATATCTATAAACCTCTTGCTGCATACGGTATGCAACGCAATATGATATTAATATAAGCTTCTTGATCTGGACTCTTGTTTAGAAACACGCGATGTTTCGTTATGCGCGTTCATAAACTTCTTCCGTGAACATCTCGTAAGTCGGGTCGGGTCTTAGACCATAGGCTAGATTAGGCTCAACAAAGGGTCGGGTTCGGGTCAGGGTCGTACGGATGCCCCAACTTGACCTCCGATCTGTAGAGTCTGCGATCTGTAGATTGGCATGTGGATAGGTAGGTAAGTTAGGCCAATGGTACCTAACGTGCTAATCTGTCGAGACTTGAACAGATTGACTTTACAGATCGGGCGTCAAGTCACTCGTAGATATGCACCGTTTATACGTAACAGCTTTAAACAACATGTAACAAAAACCCTGTTCGATCCCAAAAAGGGTCATTATACCTACTCATCATTAAGAACAACTTTTACTATGGTACCAACCATAGAATGATCTGAGGGACCAACCTGAAAACAATCAGCTGCTCTATACATTTTGTTGAATAAGGTGAAAAAAAAATCGTAAGTAGGTACTTATGTACTTAAATGTATAAAACAGCATTTTTTTTTTGCTGTAGATATTAGCATCGTCCAACAAATCCTGCACCTCTCGTATCATACTTAATTATAAGTTACTCGAGTTTCACACTGCTGTAGGTAGCCTTTTTTTTTTTTTTTTTTCGAGTTGGAAATCCTCATTCAGACTCTTACTAAAACCACCCCGGTGTTCCTCCAACTACCTTACGCCGGGGGCACGGGAGTCGCTTGCGCATTCGTCCGCACCCCCGGCAGGTATTGGCCCGCCAAATGAAAGGCGGGCCCCGTCACCCTATGCGGCCGTCATGTAGGTACGGCCGCAATTCCTCTGGAGTGCTGTAGGTAGCCTACTGTTACCTTTTTCAGCTTGTAAAACTAATATCATAACTAGTATCCATATACTTAATAACGTTCTATTTCGGTATTATAACTTAAAACTTTCCTTAAAATCAAGACTTACCTATACGGAGTTTTTAATAAATGTCGGCCTTATTAGTACCTACTATGATCTAGATTATCAAGTACATTATCCATATCTTTTGGATGTTTAGCTTCATCTTACCATTTCCAAGGTAGATGGTGACAAATGACCCTTCTCGACCGCTGAAATGTCAATTATTATAAAAGAATCGAATTTATATTTTGAATTAAGGACACTTAATTTTCTGATCACCGAGCTTCCCCCCGTGACCTCGACTACATCGTCGCGTCAAGTCCATCAAGGATCTAGTGCGTCCCGGTTTTCGGTTGCTGTAAAATATTTTTTTCTTTTAGGAACTACATATTTATGGTTCTCAGTCCACGGAAGAATACAGTCGTTGCCACAACAATTTACCACTCCTCAATCAATCTCAAATCTTATTGATTCTAAATTTTCTATGGATTCCATCTCTATGGACTATTCACGTAAAGAAACTCTATAATTTGTTATGTTTATTGAACTTTTTCAAAATATCAAATATAACAGAATAATCAATAAACTTTTGATGTTTCCAGTATTGCTGCAAGTAGTAGGTAACATAGGTACCTACATAAAACTAAATCGTGCTAATTGTAATTTCCGCATAATTATTTATCTTTATATACCTACATAACGTTAGTACTTGATTTTGGACGGTAATTAAAAATATATTTATCCTTCCTATATTATGGTTTAATTAGGCAAAACCCGTAGGAAATATGTAGATTTATTGCATATAAATCATATTTAAATAAGATACGAGTGTGCCTCTGACAAATCTGTCATGAACACATCCAGGAAAAATAAATTCTCTTAATTACTTTTTTAACATCATTATCTATTAATACTGATCTTCGAATAATTATTTCATTATTATTAGGTACTAACCTTGTCAGACCTTCTTCATGACTTCATTTCTTTTGTCTCCTGGACCTAAATGGGTGGCTATTATAGTATCCATGACGGACGGCGATAGCTTTTTCTTTGCCATAGCTAAAATAACGTTCATTGCACGGTTCATCCAAAATCAGTAGCATGAGATTTTATGCTAGAATATTTTGAACATGGCTATTTTACTTACCATTACGGACCTTGTTCATAACTGGTGAGCTGTCGTCACTAGATCGCATTATCATGAACATCAAAATGGCGGGATCACAGCTTATTTTTTGAAAATATTACCTTCAGCATTTACTACCTAATTGCTACTATTTGGTACCTATGTTTAAATAATTGCTACCTCCAGGTATTTGAAGATATTTAACAAAAATAGTGATCCCGCTATATTGACGTCAATATAGCGGGATCACTAGGCTGTATCTCATAAATTACAAGATATATTAATATACTGACTTCACAAAGATTTCTCATTCATAACTGCTGGCGCCGGCACTTGTTTCTTTTCTATGGCTGAATAGAAACAATTAGCGCTACGTTGTAAATTAACGGATGCAGCATACTTAATGTCCTAATCATCATCCATGAGTTGAAACCTTTACAGGACATAGACTTCCAATGATTTTTGCGGTATCAAAATAATATGTATTAGATAGATGCGGTATGCGGTACAAAGGCTGATCTGATTCATATAAATTTTGGCACACAAGTAGGGTATAATAATGCTCTGAAGTCTGAAGCTATTCCAAATAGTTCATAGGATATTCATGTACCTACGGAATGAGTTTGAGATTGGGTACTATGGTAGCTACGACAATTATTGTTAGAGATAGGAATATTTTATCAAAAATAATATGTATTAGATTTATGCGGTATTGCGGTACAAAGGCTGATCTGATTCATATAAATTTTGGCATACAAGTAGGGTATAATAATGCTCTGAAGTCTGAAGCTATTCCAAATAGTTCATAGGATATTCATGTACCTACGGAATGAGTTTGAGATTGGGTACTATGGTAGCTACGACAATTATTGTTAGAGATAGGAATATTTTATCAAAAATAATATGTATTAGATTGATGCGGTATTGCGGTACAAAGGCTGATCTGATTCATATAAATTTTGGCATACAAGTAGGGTATAATAATGCTCTGAAGTCTGAAGCTATTCCAAATAGTTCATAGGATATTCATGTACCTACGGAATGAGTTGAGATTGGGTACTATGGTAGCTACGACAATTATTGTTAGAGATAGGAATATTTGATGTTAGGAATCCGTCTAGTTTTTCAGCATATAAAAACTCTATAAAATTTAAGGATTCTTAAAGGTTTTTTTGAGATAAAAGCTAAAATACCTAAACATTTCATGAAAAAAGAACTTTGAGTTTCTAAAGATTTTTTTAACGAACAATAAGTTGTAGGGGCTGTTGGACAAATTATGTCTACTACAAGTTAATGCCATGTGTGAGTTTATTTATGTACCTATGTATTTGAGTTTTTCAGTGATTCTAGATAAAAAAAATATTTACCTACTAGTTAAAAGGGTATTTATAACTAATTTGCAAAACGAGTATCATTTACCTACTATAAAAATTATCTATATTCAGATAAATTTAATTATATTTTTATCCGGTTATGTAAGCTATTTCCAGTTTCAGTTGACCAGTGTGGTCTATCACCTTATCCTTATATTTATAATAATTGTCCATTATTACCATTGTTTAAAAATGATTAAACGCTTTACACATACACGTTAATCAATCATTTATGCCGTAGTTTCTAAAGCAAAACCATTCTGTAAAATCACAAGTATTTGAAAACCAAAATAATTATTGAATAGAGTGTTGTAGTGTGAACTTACCTTTGCGAACCTTTTTCATGACTTCTTCCTTGTTGTCACCAGCCGGTCGATTCTGTAAAAATCTCACCGTGAAAACTTAGGTGAAGTGAGTTTGTTTTTGCTAGGTATTGACACTATTGACAGCTCACTCCACGCTCACTTCACCTAAGTTTTCACGGTGAGATGGTTACAGAATCACACTGCAGGCTTCACATCGGCGAGGATATCATCCACAACAGATTGGGGCAGTTGCCCTTTAGCTACCTACAGCTAAAATTAACATTTTGATCACAAGGATTAGCATAGATCGCGCAAAAAAATCAGCTGTTCCATACATTTATGTTCACGTAACTCAACAAAATGTATGGAGCAGCTGATTTTTTTTCGCGATTTCAGGGTTGGTCCCATAGTAAAAGTTGTTCATAATGATGAGTACAATGACCCCTTAAAATATTTCTACTGTCTAACCTGCCACCCTGTATAATTTGGTTTTGTTATCTTTAGGCTTTACAGTGGCAAGTACTTAGGTACATCTTCCATGATGCTGGGCGTTATATACCCGTCAGTAATCATAATCCCTAAATTAATTTACAGGCGGTCCCTATAGATTACCTTTGTGTTCCATTATCTGTCTATATTTTATATGTTTATGTGTTTTGTGTGTAAATAATTAAATAATTTAGGAAAGCATAAAAAACAAGTCTACCTTTGCGGACGTGCTTTATAATTAGTGATTTACTGTCACTTTTGTCTAATTTGGTAAGTATTTCATCCGTGACGTAAGGTGTCACGTGCTTCTTAGCTATAGCTGTAAATAACACTGTGTTTACAATTTGAGGAAAATTAGGGTACCTACCTAAAATAAAATATCTTCGTAAGTATAAAACGCAGGGTGTAGCTATGAAGCACATGATCAGAAAACAATTTTACTGAATATAAATTGATGGGCTTGAACATAAAAAGTATTCTCAAACATTTCGATGGTGTAGTAACTAGATACCACGCGTTCGTAGCATAGAGCGAGCTACGCCGTAGCATACTACGTAGCGTAGCAAATCGTGCATTACTACATGGAGATCTTTTTTAAGTTTTTAGGGTTCCGTACCAAAATGGTAAAAAAGGAACCCTTATGGTGCGACTTCGTCTGTCTGTCTGTCTGTCTGTCACACCTGCTTATTTCAGCAACTACTTATGCTATCGACTTGAAATTTGGAACAGTTATAAAGAATGCTTAATCAACTTTATTGCAAATGAAAAAAATCCAAAAATATTTTTATTTTCATTGCAAAAGGGGCCGGAGTGGGGCTCCAAAATTTTAAATTAGAGTTACTAGGTCAAGTGACATATCATATGAAAGGGCTTGATTTGCACATTTCAAAATATGTTTTCATTTTATTTTATGTCTCACAGTTTTCGACATATATGATGAAAAATGTCCAAAAATATACCATTCCCCCCCCCTTATCTCCGAAGTTTGCAAGGCGAAAAATCTGAAATAATTAGGGTTGATAGGAATTGACCCAAATATGGCACCAAAAATAAAACGATGTTCCTAACTAGTACAGTTTTTTCAAAATCATCAAAATTCCTTCACAAACAAACTTAGTTATGTGGTCCGGATTTTTTCACTTTATACGTCCAAATATGATACGGAACCCTCGGTGCGCGAGTACGACTCGCACTTGGCCGGTTTTTTAAAGATAGTTTTTAGGGTTTCGTACCTAAAGGGTTAAAACCCGCCTGCTGAGAAATAATAAAAAACAAGACTACATTACAGTCGGGACCCATCATAGGACTGTTATGCGAAAAGAGCGGGTCTTGACTGCAATGTAGTCTTGTTTTTTATTATTTTTCAGCAGTCGGGTTTTTTAACCTTTTGAACGCCACGGCATAAACGCATCGCCGTGCCCTGTACGCCAAGCTATAAATCCCCGCTTTTTCTGTCACGTATTTGTGTCGTTGGCGTCTAGGGACAGTTTTCGCTTGTCATGTATATGTGACCATGGCGCATGCTCCATGATGGCGCTCAAAAGGTTAATTAGGGTTCCGTACCAAAATGGTAAAAAAGGAACCCTTATGGTGCGACTTCGTCTGTCTGTCTGTCTGTCTGTCTGTCTGTCTGTCTGTCTGTCACACCTGTTTATTTCAGCAACTACTTATGCTATCGACTTGAAATTTGGAACAGTTATAAAGAATGCTTGTTCAACTTTATTACAAAAGAAAAAAGTCCAAAAATATTTTTATTTTCATTGCAAAAGGGGTCGGAGTGGGGGTCCGAAATTTCAAAGTGGGGTTACTAGGTCAAGTGACATATCATATGAAAGGGCTTGATCTGCACATTTCAAAATATATTTTTATTTTATTTTATGTCTCACAGTTTTCGACATATGATGAAAAATGTCCAAAAAAATACCATTCCCCCCCCCCCTTATCTCCGAAGTTTGCGGGGCGAAAAATCTGAAATAATTAGAGTTGATAGGAATTGACCCAAATATGGCACCAAAAATAAAACGATGTTCCTAACTAGTACAGTTTTTTCAAAATCATTAAAATTCCTTCACAAACAAACTTAGTTATGCGGTCCGGATTTTTTCACTACGTCCAAAAATTATACGGAACCCTCGGTGCGCGAGTACGACTCGCACTTGGCCGGTTTTTTTTTTTATTTAACTACATATTTTTATTTTTCAGTTTTTAGTTGTTAATGTAAATTATATATTTATGTGTGTTTACGTAATCATCATTTTGAGCCCTTTATTTTGATACCCCACTCGATAGGTATTGAGGTAAAAAATTTTTTGAATACGTAATATGGCGCAAAAATTCGCCCATTTTAATTTTTATATTTTTGATACACCCAGTGTCACTCTCACAACCAAGACGAATCTAACGACACCTCTCAAGCTAAAATCCATCTGGCCGTTTAGGCTACAGAGCGTGCCAAAGAACAAATACATACACTCGAAAAACATAACCCTCCTGGCGCAGTCGGGTAAAAATGGAACCCTATTAGGTACTGAGACTTCGCTGTGCGTCTGTCTGTCTGTCTGTGTGTCTCCAGGCTGTATCTCATGAACCGTGATAGCTAGACAGTTGAAATTTTCACAGATGGTGTATTTAACCTTCCTCTTGAATCACTCTATCTATTGAAAAAAAACCGCATCAAAATCCATTGCGTAGTTTTAAAGATTGAAGCGTACTTACATAGGGACAGACAGACAGACAGCGGGAAGCGACTTTGTTTTTATACTATGTAGTGATAGTGATAAATATAAAACTATAAAATTACATATACTTTATAATTAATTTACAAAATATATTTTATTAGAACACGTGTGAGTATGAGAATATTTTTCCTGTTTGCGCTATGACAAACTACGTTTAATAACATACCTAATTACCTACTTGTAATAAATATTGTATAACGAAATAACCTAATATCCACATTCCACACGAGTTCAGACCCCGATGCCTACATTTGATAACTGGACATACCTAAATTACAATTAAGGTTTCACAAAAGTTGTGTCAAATATTTTAAGAGTTGATTCGGCACACTATAAAGATAACATTTCCAACTTATAATCGCACGTCCACCATGGACGTTCAGAAACAAAAAAAAAATGATTACATAATTATTATAAACAAAAACAAAACATAGTAGGTATTACCTACTTGCGCTTGATTCTGGGCTTGCGGATAGCACTATATGTATTTCTGTTCAACCTATAATATATAGATGGTGGTTTCTCGGAAACGGTCATAGATTTAAGAGTATATTTCTATGGAAACGGCTCTACGATTTGGATGAAATTTTGTATTTAGATATGTATGATCTTATTACTTTCTAAGCTTATTTAGATATGTGACATCCCCGAGAAAATCGCGAGCCAAGCTCGGTTGTCAAGGTACTCACTATGTGATCGGGACACCAACTCGCATATTAAAGCATTTCAAATATTTTACCTAATATAGCATGAGTCGTTGGAATTTTGTCACTAAAGTGACGTCGAGTTTGACGTCTATATGAATTCTACGAATAATCATGGCATAGAACTAGAGTTCCTGGAAGTACCAGTAATGCATGACGTATATGGAAAATAGTGTGGGTGTTATATTTAACACCGATTTTCCTGAATTTGTAACATTATGAATCATTATTTTTTGTGAAAGGAAAAGCCCCAAAAACATTTAATTTAATTTTATATGACTAAAAAACATTTTGAAAAATAAATAGTTATAGGTATAAGTTATTACAAAGTTCTACGTTAGTTCCGTCCCTGCGCTTTGACGTTGGTACAAAATATTCAAATAAAAAAATATTTTTTTAATTATATTAATTTATTTTTTATTGGTTCACCAATAATTATTGGTGAACCAATAAAAAATAAATTAGCATAAAACCAGTGTAAACAATTGTTTACACTGGTTTTATGCTAAAGGTAACATGTAATATACAGGTTGTCCCACGGCTATGCCACGTGGAGGGAAAGTACTTTAAATATTTGGGATAGGAAGTTTTGCTTCATGGAGACTTCACTTTATTTTTAAAATTAAGTAATACTGCATTCAAAGATTTTAAAAAGTTGCATGCTTCATCCGGGAATCGAACCAACCGAATGTGAAAAAATTAACATCCAGTATTTTTATGGTGCCGATTGAAAGGGTTAAGTATAAGCATTAATTGCTTCTTACATTCGGTCGATTACACTTTTTGGATATTTTATATAGAATAGCTTTCCACTTACTGGCACGATGAGCCAATAAACATTCTATAGAAAGAACTATCGGTGCAATGGCTTTTCGCGGACGTTCGATCTAATGGCCGTTCGAAATTGTGGTACCTACATCGATGCTATGGAATTTCGGCTATTCGGACGTTCGATCTAACGAACTTCGGAGAATAGGCCGTCGGGCATACGACATTCGAAATAAAGTAGTAAACCCATAAAATAATGTGTTTAGGGTTCCGTACCAAAATGGTAAAAAAGGAACCCTTATGGTGCGACTTCGTCTGTCTGTCTGTCACATCTGCTTATTTCAGCAACTACTTATGCTATCGACTTGAAATTTGGAACAGTTATAAAGAATGCTTGTTCAACTTTACTGCAAATGAAAAAAGTCCAAAAATATTTTTATTTTCATTGCAAAAGGGGCCGGGCCGGTCCGAAATTTTAAAGTGGGGTTACTAGGTCAAGTGACATATCATATGAAAGGGCTTGATCTGCACATTTCAATATATATTTTTATTTTATTTTATGTCTCACAGTTTCCGACATATGATGAAAAATTTCCAAAAAAATACCATTCCCCCCCTTATCTCCGAAGTTTGCGAGGCGAAAAATCTGAAATAATTAGAGTTGATAGAAATTGACCCAAATATGGCACCAAAAATAAAACGATGTTCCTAACTAGTACAGTTTTTTCGAAATCATCAAAATTCCTTCACAAACAAACTTAGTTATGCGGTCCGGTCCGGGTACGGAACCCTCGGTGCGCGAGTACGACTCGCACTTGGCCGGTTTTTTTATATTTGTTATGCGGTCTACGATAGAGCACGCTTGCTTTGAATAAACCGACACTTCGGAGATGGTCAAACTGGCTCTTAGTAGGTATCCTTAACTAGTAAAGTAAAGTCATCGACATCAAAAACTAAAAAGTGATAAATAAAAATAGAAAATTAAAAATTAAAAATTATATAAAAACCCGACCGCGGTCCTATCTGGTTTTATAGAAGACATTGCAGTCGAGACTCAGTGTTTCCGGGTGATAGTCATATTATAATGGGTCCCGACTGCAATGTCTTCTATAGGCACCAGATAGGATCGCGGTCGGGTTTTTATAAAATTTTAATTTTCTATTTTTATTTTTCACTTTTTAGTTTTTGATGTCGATGACATAGGTATATTATATATTTTCTTAATCGTCTTTTTAAGCCCTTTTCATTTTGATACCCCACATGACCATGTCAGATTTTTTTTATTTTTTACGCCTTCACTTCATGGCGATTAAAATCCGCCATGTTGGTTTTTTTCATAATCCATATAGCCTATGTTAACTCGCGACGTCGATACGAATCTAATGATATATCATATGTTAAAATCCGATCGCTCGTTTAGTCTCTAGGAGGGAACACAGAAACGGAAATACATACCCACATACATACATACATACTAACATACAGGTGAAACACTATACCCTCCTTTTGGGCTTCGCCGCAGTCGGGTAATAAATGAAGTTCCAAATTAAACCTAATACTTGTATGATTATTTCTTCCGTAACAAGCTTCCTCGGCTTTATGTGGCAAAGGACTTTCAAAGACGAAATTATTAAACGCATTATGATTCCCGTTGCGTTTCATGGTTGCGTTTGCGTTTAATAATTTCGTCTTATTTTATAATAATGATTGGTTTTTATTATCATTTAATATCCAAACATCAGTAGGTATAGTAACTAAAGTTAGATCTGAAATAAGCAGGATAACGTGTTCATGTGTTATTTATTCCGATTATATCGGTAGGAAAACCGAATAATAAATGCATTATGCTTACCAAATAAGGTAAAAATTAATTGTGATGGCTATGATGACTCATGGTGGCCTTTCAAACGCAGCGTAATATCACTCGCGCGATCAACAGATAGGTAGGTACCTATGCGTGATACTGATTAGCTCATACAGCATGAAAATAATAATTACCTATATAGAAAGTAAGGTAAATGATCCCCTTTTAAAGCTCTTACAATGATTTATTAATCACAAAAATGTTAAAGTAATTACTAATGACCAAGAAGATTAAAAATACCCACATACCTAATTGCTATTATTCTTGCTAATTACAATGTCAGTACGGATAGGCCATTCAAATATTTGTCCCGTACGGGAGTCGAACTCGCGACAATGGTGACAGCACAGTAGATAATCGCTCACCCACTACAGTAACCGTGCCATTGTTCTCTCACTCACACTACTCACGTATCCGCATCGTACTGACGATGGCGTGACGCACGGCTACTTTCAATTAAATACGGGTCTTAGGGCTAAGTTCACCGACAAGATAACAGTCCGATAAATTGAAAACGGCCGTTAGCACATCTTTTTCTGTTCAAAAAGTCATGTTAAACGGCCGTTTTCAATTTATCGGACTGTTATCTTGTCGGTGAACTGGGCTCTTATTCGTGAAGTACCTACTAGCACTTGGCCCGCAACTTCACTGAATTGAAACGCCGAATCCAGTTGCGCGAAGGGCGACCTTCAAGCGCTGCAGCAACCACTTTCTTCACTGTTTGGAAAATGCAGCAGTGGCTTTTCTTACACAGAAATTGATGATCTTTCAGATGAGCTTTGATTTTTTGAGTAGATCAATCAGAGTAGATACCTAAGTACGAGGCGTCGCTTATCATGCTGCTGCCACTGATAAAGATCATCTGGCAGTCCTATCGAATTAGGTTTAGTGTCGTCGGCTCTTAGACTATGAGGTAAATTCTTAACAAAATGGTTATTCAAGAACTTTTCAGATATATTTAATAACAAACGCAATAAAAAATTTCTCATTATCCTGTACACAAACAACAACACATCATAGCTCTGCAAAGTTCCATACAGAGTATGCACGGACTCCATACTCCAACAGCTAAAATGAATAGTATAATATCAGTAAACTGTTTCCAGATTCCAAGCAAACCGACACAGTGGGGGTAAAACCAGGGACACATGTAATATACTCGCAAACAAGGCCTTTTCCTCAGAGTTGCCATGAAAAGACTACATTCGAAATCAAGAGGTTCTCTTAATCGTCGGTTTCTAAACTTCTTCATTCGATGCTTAGGGTCTTTATCAGTTATGTGAACCAAGTAGTTCGTTACAGGATAAGATTCCATTTTAGTAATAACATTCTTAGTAATTGGCATCTTTAACATTCTTCGTTTAACTCTAGCCAATGTTGACCATAAACCCATTCCTTTGACACTTTTTTTAACTTCTTTCGCCATATAACCAGGATCTCGCATCGCATCTTTTACGTGATAGACACCGTCTCTTGGATGTCTAGCCACTCTACATACAGATCTCATTATATCGCAAAATGCTTTAGAGCCAAAACTGCCAAAATCTATCAATGATTCTGCCACCATAAGTACATTTGATGCGGTATCATATTTCTTTACTAATTTCATTTCCCGCTTATCTTCTTTCCTTCTAATTTTCCAGCGCTGTTTATCTTCTTTCGCATACTGTTTTTTACGCCGCTTTCTTTCTCTCTGGTATTTCTTCTCATTTATTATATCTTGTTTTGCCTGATATCTGTCTTCTTCTGCCTGCCGCGCGGCCTCTAAGAGCAAATGGGGCATTTTTTGAGACTCTTCTCTACAAATATCACTCCCACAAACACAACGTTTTATTTTCAAACTTTTAATTGATCTTTCTTCTTTTTTCAATTTTTCCCAATCTTTTTTACATGTAACACTTCCACAGATGCAAGGTTTTAACTTGCGAGGTTTTATGGAAATTTTAGCTCCACCTTTATGTTTGCCTTTGTAGTGGCGACAAACGCAACACTTACACTTGCTGCCATGAGGCTTCGAAGCGGCATTGCGTTCACTTTTAGTTTGAGAGACTGGTGCCACCTGGGTTGTTCCCTCAGCCGGTAGACTTTTGCCTTTTTTCAAAGCACTCTTTTTCGATTGGCGCTCAGCCTTCTGTCGTTTTGGGTAATTGATCGAATTTAGAATTTCATTAGAATTAACAATACTTGCGCTTTTTGCGTCTATTATCATTTCTACAACTGGTGGAGCCACAGTCCCCTTTAGATTAGCTGAAATGAAGATACGGATTAAAATTATTTCAATCTATGCCTTAATAAATAGTCTGACAGGACTTAATACGTACACATGTTTTATTTTATTTTTTGTACGTGTAGAAAAAAATAAACCTATAAATATTTTTTTGCCTTATCACTGGGGTTATGGATCCGATACGCGGTGAGCAAAGTTTCTGCTACAATTGCTTCATATCAATCGCATTGATGCCCGTTGCTTAACGCCTCTCATTACCCAGATATTTGTTTATAAAATGATCTAAATTAACTATTAGATCCCTCATCATCTGCCTAGCCTTTTCCCAACTAGATTGTAATTTGCTGATCTGAATCAGGTTTGTTGCTTTATCGATAACAGGGTTATGTGCTTCAGTAGTTATATATATTTGCTGAATAATAGAGGGAAAGAGATATGTAGTTTTTAAATGAAAGAGACGCAAAGATGAAAGACATCAACGAGAGTTCCTATACCTTTTGTATGATCGTTACTTAAACAGGAGTCCAATATGAAATGTTGTCCTCCATTTTAACCTCAGATCATAGAAACAAGGAGATGTGCCAAGGCGCTATCGAGCTTGATGCCTGATCTTGAGCAAATTGCTCATATTAAAAACGTACGCGCTGGCGACGAACCGAACACGATCGATGGTATAAATACAGTGTTTAGTTTAGTGCTAGTGTTGTGTGACGATTAACAGTGTTAGATTGAGGGTGTGCGGAATGTTCAATGCGTGGGAGATCTTTTTATTTTATTCATAAGGAGCACTTAATTATGCGCGTAATTGTGTCGAAAAATGTACTAAAAGTGGCATCAGTTGTTCCCGTACTAATTTGCTATGATGGCATATCTCCTTGTTTCTATGATCTGAGATTTTAACCTTACAGATGGTATATTTTTTAGTTATTAAATATTTAAGAGATTTCTTAAAAATCGAATGTCGGAGCTCTGACCCAACTGAGCTACCGCGACTATTTTTATTCTTCTTTAAATGGGGCTACCCCTCTAATAAAAAAATAATCAATGAAATCGCTCTACGTGGTAAAGAATTAGAATTACTTATCGCTGAACAATCATAAAACATTCAAATCTGATGTTCTCATTTCATCAAATTTGAAGTTTTTTTTTAAAATCTATTAAAAATGTTACCTTTGCGGGCTTTCTTCATTACTCTGGAATCTTTGCCACTTGCGCCTAAATTGCGAAGTACTTCATCTCTGTTTATTATATTCATATTATTTTTGTTGACCAACATTTCAAAATATGGCGTTGAGTCAATTTTTGGAACTTTCGGTATTTGTTCTTTGTTACTTTTATTAAATTTTACTAAACTGCTACACACAGTAAATATTTTGTCCATCATACATTGTTTCATATTTTTGATGGTTTCAGTTGTAAATATCTTTTTGCAACAAGGGCATATAGCTTGTTGACATTCAACTTCATTTTGCAGTGCTGCTTTCTTACTTTTTTTCTTAGATTGCTTTATACCCTTTATCAACTCTTCTTTTTTGCACACTGGGCATAAGGCCGTTTGCGCCAATGGACAGTCACATGTGTGCAAACCCCCTACTGTCTCCTTCTGTTTTCCGTCGCCCATACACGTACATAATTGTGAATTTACACCACGTTTTTTATTACTTTTTCTACCAGCTTTTGCTATGCACACCGGACATAGACCTCTTAGTTCTTTGGATCTTAAATTAAGAGCATTTTTTCCATCCCCTTCTCCGTCGAAACACAAACAAGAGTGGTTCTTATTTGGACAGAAGGTTGTATGTAGATATTGTTTGCCTGATTTTGGGTTCAAAAGATTTTTGCACACAGGGCAAAACATGACAACCTTTTTGACGTTCGGGTCTTTTTCTTTGGATTTTGTGTTCTGTTTGCCTTTTTTTGGAGTTTCACAAACATAAATGTGGCCTGTCGTATTAGTTGCACCTTGCGCAACTTTTGTTTGACTTTCGAGCTTTTTGAATTTTCTCCTTGAATAAGGCATAATAGTTTTCATTTCCCTTTCTGCTGGCTTGGTTTTATCAGCCTTCTTTTTTTCAAATTTCAATGTTGGTTGTAGTGTCTCAGTTTCTTTTAATTTCTCTTTTTGCTTACCACCTACAATTCTTTCTGTGCTTTGTTTTGGTGTTAACTGTTTGCCTCGCTTGATACATTTTAGAGAACAATAGCATTTTTCTATAAATTTATTGAGATCTCTTTTCTTGTTCATACAAGTACCTTTTTCATTTTGCTTACTTGAAGGCTGCTTGGATTTTTTCATTGTTAAAATACAAAAACATTGTTGCAATACGGATCTTCTCTGTTTGCCAGTATTTATTGATCTATTTTTATCCTTTTGCGTTGATATTGAAGTTTGTTTGTCATTTTTCTTTGTTGTTTTATCCACATCTAGTTCAATAATCCCTAGCGCTTTTAATTTGTTTTCACAGTCATGGGAACGACATTCTTTAAAACTTTTTGGACCGCCTTTTGTTTTTGTAGTACCCGTCGCAGCTGATTTGACTGATGTAGCATTTTTCTCTCTGTTAACTTTGTTATTTTTAGATCTCAATCGACGTTCATTAATATGTTTTTCACATTCATTTGGAACACATATTTTATTGGTTACGCATGTGTGTGGGTCGCATCCATAAGGATAAAATATGCTTTCAGCATTTTCTTGGTCTTTTTTAATTTTCTTGCCTTTAGATTTTTTCTTGACTTCGTTTTTGCACTTACATTTTTCTGCAGTTGGACCTATAAAATATTTAGATTACCTATATGATAAATGCTGATTTTCCACTCAAGAACTTTGAGAAGAATAAGAAAATTACCGGATAGCTTCTGGTCCCCTGTTCCTTGTATTTGATTAAATTTAGACATAGCCATTTCAGGAGTAAATTTTTTTTGAGATCGATCTCTATAAAAATCCATATTAAAACGTACATTGGAACCAAATGTTACAATAGGTTTATTCGAAGATCTATAAGAATTTTCACGTCGTTGTCGTTTTTTCTGGGCACAACAGTTCGAACAAGATGACCAATTCTTAGATTGTACAGTTTTTGATTTAAACCTTTTTCTTTTCGAAAGAGTCGGCGTAGATTTGTATTTTGGATAATCTGTACCAGCACCGTGACCGACAGGTTTATTGGCCACTGTACCATCACGCTTACAATCTTTAGCGTTCTTTTTATTTTTTTCCGGTTTAGTATCTTTTTTATTTTGTTCTTGTTTAATAGTTTTTTTAATTTTGTTTTTTTCTGGTTTAGTACCCTTTTTATTTTTTTCTTGTTTAATAGTTTTTTTGTTCATTTCTGGTTTACTAGCTTTTTTATTCTTGTCAGATTTATCAGCTTTTTTATTTTTTTTAGATTTTTTACCTATTTTACTTTTATCAGGTCTAGAAGTATTTTGATTATTTCTTTCTTTTAGCATCTTAGCTGTGCAAAAACACCTTCTTAATAAATTCGATATTCCTGTAGACTTATTTTGGCTTTCATAATTCGCTTGTGATTCTGTGTCCCGGAAATGACTTATTAAATTTAGTGTAGCTATATCATGTTTTGGTTTATGTGATGTGATAAATGTAACACCATTATTGGGTGGATTTGACTCTTTATAAAATGCCATTTTAATACGTAAATCTGATCCCAGACGCATGGCTTGGCGTGAAGAATGTGAACTTTGCTGGTTTATGCCATTACTTGAATAATTGTTGTGTCGGCTAGATCGTTGTTCATATTTTTTTAAATGAGTTTCAGTTTTCTTCATAATCGGGCACAAACATTTTACTGACGAAGGCAATTTGCCTTTGTGCGGTGTAACTCCATTAAGTTTATTTTGATTTTCATAATTCGTTTGTGGTTTAGTACGTGTAATTACAACATCATCTCTGTATGGATCTGTATCTTTGTAGAATCCCATTCTAATACTTAAATCTGATCCCACAGTCATAGGAATTTCTTGGCTTTTACCATTACGAGATTTTTTTGCTCTCGTGGTTGTGTTTTGAAATTCTGATTTAAATTCTTTGTAGCATCCAACAGACTTAGATTCAAGACGGTCAGTCTCTGATAACTGAGAACGTTTTAAGCGATTTTTAATTCTCTTTAAACATTCTACTGGATCGCATTTATATGGTACACAAACACCTGGTTCACATTCATTGTCCTCAAGGGTGCGGATATTACGCGGTTCATTTTTTAATTTAGAAACTTTTACGTTCAATGCGTAAAAGGATTGAAAAAACGGATTTATCTTCTTTGTTTTAAATGGATAGTCAACTTGATATTCGTCAAAATCAGAATGAGATTTGATTACACGTTTTGTCAAAGAATTATTCTTTGCCAAATGTTGGGGGTCATAATATACATTCTTTGTTCTATTTGGATGGCAAGATTTTTTTTCTTTGAAGAGATAACTACCTTCTGGTAACTTCAATTCTAAAGGTACTCCTCCATAGAAAGTATTGTTGAGAACGCTATATCCTGACTGTGTTGCAATATTATGTTCGTTGTAATTTTTTTTATTCTGGTCCACTTGTACAACTTGTACACATTGAGTCGTTACGGGTTGATTCCAACGAAATTCATGTTTAGGTATTGTCATCTTCGGAATTTCATTTTCCTTTTGAAGACCAAGTGTACAAAAACACCTCTTGAGTAAGAAACCTATGTTTGATGCCTTGTCTTCTTTTCTAATAATTGTATTTTCTTGTAAAAGGCGATGTTTTAGAACTACTCGTCTGTTCTTCGTGACCTTGTCTTTTTCATTCACTGGAGATGTTTCACTCGTTGAGTTATATTTTTCTACTCGACTTTTGTTTGTTATATTCTGAATAGATGGTACAAAACGATTTTTTGAAAATTCTACATTGAAATTAAAATTAGAACCTATTCGAACCGCTTGACGTGATGGTGAAAAATAATGGGTAGGTCTCGTATCTTTTTTTATGACCTTCAGTTTCTGGTCTTTTTTAAGTGCATGTTTTAAAAATCTGAATTGAGTACTTCTTGTCCTTGAACTACCACTAAACTCGCTTGCAGTCACAGTCATTACAGATTTTCTTTTATGTTTATATGTACTGACATAGCGATCGTGTGATCCTTTAATTTCTTGTCGTTTAATCTCTGCATAGTATTTATAAGGATCGCACATTCCAGGGATACAAAAATTGGATGCACGCCCGTAACTTTTCAAATCATAAAATGTTTTATTTATTTTTGTACTCGTACTTTTACATTCGCATATCTCTGGATGAGGCAATGGATTTACGTTTTTTGTACTTTTACATTCACACATCTGTGGATTTGGCAGCGGAGACGTAGTGTTTGTGCTTTTACTAATGACGTTATTTTTGTTTTGCAGCCCCACATTTTTTCCTTTTCTATGGAACTTTAAAGAACAAAAGCATCTTTTAATCGCAGAACCAACATAATTTCCCTTTTCTTTACGTTTTGCTTCTACAACCACTGCTTTATGGTAGGTAGGATGCATATATTGTTGAGACTCTATTGTTTTTAATTTATATGTTTTAGGTGTATGTTTCTTTATTACGTCTTCAGTAGTTTTAACAATATTTTTGCTCTTGTTGAGCGAAGACTTTTCCTTAGAAAACTCAATATTAAAACTGAATTTGGACCCAACTCGCACTGCTTGTTGTTTTGAGCGACTAGGCATGGTATTTACTTTATATGAATCTCTATCAGTGCGTTTTATTTTTTCTCTCGATTCTCTTGCATAAGTTGCATATGGTTCACTATGCCGAGATTTAAAAGAAGTTATGGTTCTTGACGTTTCATTAGATGATAATCGAGTAGCAAGATCACTTGTATTATAATTTTTATCTTGTATGTTCATTTGGCGTAATTTAATAAGCTTTTCACATTTACCAGGAACGCACATAGGATTGCATTCACACACGGGTTTGCATTGATAAGGTAAAAGATTTGATCGTTCATAGTTATAACGAATATCTGCTCTGTTAATTGGTATTGGTTTATTTTGCATATGCATAATATTTCGATTTGTATTTCGAACAGGCGGTAAAGTTTCTACTCTTTTCTTATTTTTTTTCAATAACTTTAGTGTACAAAGACACTTCTGCAAAAAGGGTTCGGTAAAGGTTTGCTTTGTTTTTACAAATTTGGTTGTTTCTGAAGTGTCATGATGAACACGTGGTTTATAAACGTTGATCCCTTTTTGTTGTAGTCTCCTTCTTTCTGTTTTGATTGGCTTATCTGATATATAATCGTTTGCAGTATCTTTTTTATGTACACCTTGCTGGATATTTTTGTTTTTGGAAAATTCTATATTAAAAGTAAAACTTGACCCTATTCGCACTGCTTGTCTTTCTGATTTGTCAGAAGAAACTTTAGATTCTATCTTTGACGAATGTGCTTGCCTTGCTTTTTGTTTTCTATTTCTATTGTCACTGGACTGTATTTTCCTCGACACTGATTTAGATAAAGGCTGTGATGTAAAAGCTAATGTAGACTTTCTATGGATAACAACAGTATTTGTCTCTTTAGAAAAACGATGTACTTCTTTACGATTGCGTTCTTTTATTCTCTTTGCGCATTCATACGGGTTGCACTCTCCCGGTGTACAAAATAATGGTTCGCACTCGTACGGTAGAAGCGAGCCTCGGATTGATGTAACAGGTGGTATCACATAAGCTATTCCTGATAATTTCGTTTGCGTATGTCTTAATCGAGCTATTTTTTCATGTTCTGTAATACGAAGAGATGCCATAGTCTTCTTAGATACAGCGTGCCTTACTTTTTTTTTCTTTTGTAGTAGTTTTAAAGTACAAAAACATCTTTTAAGTTTGTGCCCGACTTGGATGTTTTTGAATGATTCTGATGACTTCGATTGAGACAATGTATTATGTCGAGAACTGATATTTCTAGTTCCATGGTTTCGGTATTTATTTTTTCCTCGATGCTCTTTTTGTTTAATTTTCTTTTGGGGTTCGGGTAGATAATCTAGTGTTCTTTCAGCTTTTACACCAGGAGCCTTGTCTTTATAAAATTCAATGTCAAAACTAAAATTTGATGAGATTCTGACAGCTTGTCTTTGTGGGTAAGAGCTTTTTGCACCTATATTCTTTTCCACTATTTGGGGAGCTGGTTCTTTTGAAATATCTTTTGGTTTTGTTATAATACCCTCTGTACTCTTTGATTGAATATATTTCGCTTTAGAGCTCGTTTTCTGTGAAAATGTGGTACTTCCTACTGATTTTTGTCTTAAACGATCCGTGCTTGACATAGCAGATTTTCCCCGAGATTTTGATTGCGATAATAATATTCGGGCACAATTTTCAGGATCACATTCATAAGGTATGCACATTAATGGTACACATTCTCTTGGAAATGGTAAAACTGTTTCGCGATAAGGTTTAGATGCCTGGCTGGCAGATTCTCGCAAAAAGGGTATTTGACTATCTTGACTTGTTTTAGATAAAGCGCCAGTGACTTGCGTTTTACTATGCTGGTGCTTCCTGTGCTGTTTTCGCCTACCGTGGGTTGGTTTCATACGCTTTGCTCTTTTAGCTTTGACGTGTTCGATGAGTTCAGAATTAGTTAGTGCTGGATGTCTCTTTTTAGAGAATTCTATTTCAAATTTGAAAGATGAACTGATTTTAACTGCTTGTTTATCAGATTGTGGTAATTCTGCCTCATGATACTTAAATGGTTCTCTTCTAGGTTTATGATAGCTTATTTTAAAAGGCTTGTCCCGTTTTAATGAGGATCTTCTCTTTTCTTTAATCTTAGTTTTCGTTCTTGGGACCGAAGACACTGTAGATGTAGATTTTGTTAAAGGTTTGCATTCACAGATGACGTTTCTAAATTTTGATTTAGGTGGAACTGGCACTAGTTCTGTTTCACGAGTTTTATAAGTTTTTATTTTTGTCTGTTTAGGACGACCTATTTTATAAGTCTTTGGTTGTATTGTCGTTTCTGTTATCACCAACTGTGGTTTTGGTTTCATTGTTTTTGATCGGGTTTTTAAAGCTGGCGCTCTTTGGATAGATGTCATTGAGGAAGTCGATTTAGTGGAAGGTTTACATTCACAATTGACGTGTCCCAAGTTAGATTTAGGTGACACTTGCACCACTTCTTTTTCATGGCGGCTTGTTTTATAAGCTTTTTCTTCTAATACCATCTCTTTTATTACTACCTGTGGTTTTGCCTTTGGTTTCATCGCTTTTTCTTCTATTACTACTTCTTTTATCATAAGGTGTGGCTTTGGCCTATGTTTCATCGTTTTTGATTGAAATTTTGATGCATACGCTTTTGGAATAGATGCCATTGAGGAAGTAGATTTAGTGGAAGGTTTGCATTCACAAATGACATGTCCCAGATTAGTTTTAGGTGAAACTTGCACCATGCCTTTTTCTTGATGACCTGTTTTATGTACTTTTTCTTGTTTTATAGTTTCTTTTATCGCAAATTGTGGCTGAGGCTTTGGTGTAACTGGCCTTCTTACTTTTATAATTTCAGATTTTGAAACGGATTGCATTCTTTGTTTTTTGAGAATTGTAGCCATTGAGTAACTTGATTTAGTTGTTGGTTTGCATTCACAAATTACTGATCCCATTTTAGTTTCGGGTGAGGCTGGTTCTGTATCATAAAGTACAAAAGATTCAGTTCGTTTGGGTGGGTACCGATCTGCTTTGTAAACCCTTTCTTGGACTATGGTCTCTTTTTTCATAACCTGCGGTTTTCTTTTGGGTAATTTAGGTTTTTTTACCTTTAGTTCTGTTGTCGTAGATTTAATTTCCGTTAAAGATTTTGATTTTGGCAATAAAGTCATTGAAGACATAGATTTATTTGTAGGTTTACATTCACAAGTAACGAGCCCCAAATTGAAACCAGGTGCAGCTTGGACTTGTGAATCTGTTACTTTTATTTTTTTAGGTCGCGTGCTTATTGAATTTTTAGATTTGTCTCGTCCCGTCCCGGAATGCCGGCTATGGTGTTTTCTTCTTTTCGTTTCTCCGACGCCTCTTGCTTTGATCTTTTTAATGCATTGTTCAGGTATACACTCATCTATAACACAAATTCCTGGTTCACACTCCCAGTCTTTGTAAACTCGTTTTTTCAGTAACTTTTCTCTAAACAATGTAATAGAATCTTTTTTTATTCTAAAAGATTTTTGATTTCTCATTTCTGTCCCACTGTCTTTTGTTGTGCTGGTTCGTATATTTTTGATTTTTTTAAGGGATTTCATGGGTAGCTTGGCAATTTTACAGGAGCAGGAGCATATTTTCTTTTTTAAAGCTTTTCTCTCGACTGTTACTTCATTCTGAGCTTGTGTATTTTCTATAGCCTTTTCTTTTGATCTTACTTTCTTCACAAAAGCTTTTGATGGGCGTTTTACCACACTGCTTAGCGACAATGTACACGTACAGGGCTCTGATCGAATCTTTTTCACTTTAAACTGCACAGCCCTAATTTTTGAACTCATTTTTGTACTTAGTTTTCTCCGACGCCTTCTAGCCCTGTTTTCAGCTTCCACAGTATACCTAGCTATTTCTTCATAAGGCACATGGTGTCTATGAACTCGAGGATGCTTATCCATACGTTTTCGAATTTTCCGCATAGAACTACAAGAGCAACAGCTACAGCAGCTACTTAATTTACTTGTATTTGACGATCCGATGTGCCCTCTATCGACGAGGTCAACTATTTTTAAGACCGCGCTACTTTTTTCGGTGCTATCATCGACTTGTTTTTTTATCTTATGTTCTGATTTTGTTTGATCACTGCTTTCACTTCTAGATAACAATTGATTTCGTACGTCATCATAAACAGCGCGAGTTCTAATCAATTTCCCAAGCAACTTTCTTTCTCGCAATGGTAAATATTTACCGTAATAAAGTTTATCAATTTTGGACCCATCCTCTAGTAGTTGTTGGACGAAAGGTTGCTTAGATCTACTACGATATACACAGCTGGTGCAAGAACAACTTGCAGAGTTTACAGCGAGTTGCTTCATTGTGTATTAATGTACATTAATTTATTTACATACAACATTACACATTCACAATACAATTAGGGTTAATACACCACATTCCAAAATACACTTCAATACAACAATAATAATACAAAAACAATTTGCTGGGGACGTCAGTTTTTTGAATGTACATAACCTGCAAAATAAAGAATTTTAATTACGCTAGCAGGAGATACCTACATTATTTAATCAGGAATGATTTACTTGTCTAGGATGACTTGATGATCTGGCATTAAGACAGTGGGTCGGTATGCCTTAGGGAAAGGTTGTTTTCAGCATAAGCAAGTAAGTACCCTATTTTTTCGGATAAGGTATCATAATTCATAACATAACGTAAGAAATAATACTTACTCATATTACCACAGCTGATTTTACATTCTAAAAGTAATGTTTTTTTATACAGACTATCAGAAATTGTTGTAGGTACGTACCCTTACGAAATATACACTCCAAATATTGGAGTGTAGATTCCAAGAGTTCTTATCGTTTCAACATACATAATTTGAACTCCGCCCCTAAGGCGACGCCCTGACCGAAACTTGTAATACCATCTTTAAACGCTTCACAAAGTAAATACTCACAAAAAAATCAGGATTTAAATCACTTTACAACACGATTTGGAATTAATTAAATTATTCAACTTCTCGTCATCTCATTCTGAAAAATTTTACTCAATAATTGCAATAATTTATGTCATTAATGTCAGTGTCAATGACAAGACAAACATTTTATTATTCTTATAAGCCAGTGGCAGTGTCATTGTAAAATAGACGGACGATCTTTACTGACCTCATATAATCAGCCTACTGCCGGGACACAGACCTCTTTTCTGTGAGAAGGAGTGAGCCGTGGTCCCCCCGCGCGAGCCCAGTGTGGGTTGGTGGACATCACTGTATGTTTTCGAATTTTCGGATGTAGGACATACCTACCGGTTTCCATGTTTTGCTGCACCGTTTTAGAGCAGTGAAACAAATTGCTCAGAGTGTGCGTCTGCCGGAGTTCGAACTCATGACCTAGGTACAACTTATAGATCGGGGCCGCTACCATAGGTCGCTGGTTCATATCCGGCTCGAAGGACCAAAAAATGTACGGTTCGTACACTTGCTGGGTTGTTGCTATTGTTTTTGGAGTATGAAGAGAAAGAACTGTAGTTATGTTACGTTTAATGTACTCAAGTTTGGTACAATATAAATAAAGGTGACGATTCCTTTCTCCTATGTTGTTTACCTACTCGTAGTTAGCAGTAAATTCACACTCAATAATTTATTATGATGAATGTTGTTTTATAGTAATGAAATGACGCACGTGTGGTGCTAGCCACCGCTTCAGCAAAACGTGTATAGTTTAAGACTGTACACTAAGCCGTCACAGCTCCCCTGAGCCACTATTGCTGCTTAGCTCCAGAGGAAGCTTACAAATGAAATTTTATTATGCTTGCAATATAAAAACAAAATATATTTTAATATTTTAACCCTTTCAGTTTTACTTAAATATCAATATCAACATAATAACTTTAACAACGATTTCTAAAGTCTCCTATCGGTCAAAAAAATCTTTGAATAACGTTTTACTCCTTTCTTTTGAATCATCATTGTAAACTAGATCTTTAGCAGGTTCTTCTAGACTTGCTTCTAGTATAATAGTTACAATTGTGTTTTTCGTTTCATCGGATCTGGTTGTATACATGTTTTCTTTAAAGTGATCTATGTAAGATAAATCTAAGTCATTTCTCATTTCCTGTTTCAAATCTCTAGAAGGTTTTTCGATATGTTTTATGGATTCTGTTGATTGGTTAACATGCTCATATACATCATGCACAGATTTCTGTGAACTTTTAACAGTTTTGTGTGCCGATTTTACATTAATCATTTGAGATTTCTTAGTATTTGTTCCTACAAGTTGAGAATTGCTCGTCTGTTTCCCAAAAATACATGGAAATTTTATATCAAATCTTGCAAATAAATCTTCCACCCAGTAAGTATAATAGAGCACAAGGAGAATGACTATGGTCATTATTATAAACAAAGTACAACCGCAGCTGGATCCTCTGTTAGGATAGCAGCCTGGGGAGCAAGAAGTGGAGAAAAAGCACTTTCTAGTACAGCAGTAGACCAAGTACAAAGGTACCATGGATATTGCGTGAATGAACGTTGATATCCAGCTGTGGACTGCGTGAACCAGCAACCGCATTAAATCTTCTATAGCAAGCAGTATAGTCATAAAAATGCGCATTATTGTCTGTAAAGTGCAGAATATTGGCACGAATATTAACGCATAGCACATGCTATTCAGTGTGCAAGTTTATCTCGAAATTATTATGTTGACACTATTTTACATATTTTATTAATCCTGTATCTATTACTATTATAACTTGTTGTATCTATTACTTTTTATTTATTTTTTCTCTTTTTTCTTACTAAGTATTTTTGTATTTATTAGCGTTTTTTATAAATTGACATTCCTGACACTTGATTACTTATTATGCTTTGGCAAAAAAATTATTAGCAGAGTAGGTAGGAACATAAAGTTAGTTTAATTTTTATGGTTTAACCTACTTTGTACTTAGTGGGACCTATTTCGTGGCGTAAACTATACAGAGTGGAATTTTGTAATGCCACCTGAAGGGAAAGTACTCTTTATACTGTAGATAGAAAATGTTACTCAAAGAAAACATTCCTTTATTTTTGAATAGAAAGAAAAAATAGGCAATAAAAGTACAGGGTTGTAATTTCTACAGATTTTAGTCGGTTCTACTCTTGGGTGTGGCAAGCGAATTTTTGATGCATTAAAAGATTTATAAGGATGAAATTTATCTAAGAAACTTGATAAATTAAATGAAAGGAAAACCATGAAACGAAATAGAAACAGATTTTAGTCGGTTTGATTCCCGAGTGTGGCAAGCGAATTTTATCATGTAGGTACTCTTAATACTGTGTGTTGTGTTGTGATGTGAGCACGCGTGGAGATACCTTGAACCCTGGAGAAAAGAGATAGAATATTTTAGAAAGGATGATTTATAGATATTTTTATCCGGGTACATAGAGTTCCCCAAGGATGTAAGTGAAACCGTGGGTAACTGATAGACAACGCACATTTTAAACCAGTAAAAACAGTCGGTACTTTAGGACAAATGTAATTTCATACTAAATAATAAAGTATTGTGGTCCAATTATTGCTTCGAGTGTCTGCCACAGTGTATGTTGTTGGCTCCGTATCATTCCATGTGTTTCCGGTTCGCGGAATCAAATACGGTGGTATATTGTCTTTATTAAAGATTATTTTGCCATTTTTATCAATCATGTTGCCATATTTATCGTACATATTCCCGTACTTATCTATAAAGTCGGCTAAGTCAATGGGAATTGTGGAATCAGTATCGTTCCTCGAGCACTCAGTGATGTCTCCGGGCGTGGGCACAAACCTCGTGTGAGCTATTGGTTTAGCTTTGGCATAGCCCAGACTGTAGAATATTTTGTCAAGAACCCCAGTAGCTCTGAATATGAAGAAAATTATGACAATAGCGAAGAAAGACATTATGCAGTCGCAAGCGCCTCCTCTGTTAACAGGGCAGGGTCCTCCGCCACCGCACATAAAACATTTAAGTCTGGCCGTCAGTAGAAACACTACACAGATAGGTATGAGTGATATCATTTGCAGCAGAAATGATATGAAGTTGTAAAACGTTTGCAGGATCATTCTAATAACGTTTTCTATCATGAGTATCACGGTCATAAAGACCCTTACTAACATTTGTATGCCGCATATTAAGGTTTGTAGTACTGCGTGCGCTGTTCGACACATGGTTTACTGGGTATCTGGAAATAATTTAAAAGAATCAGGCGTTACTTTGCGGTAATCCAACTACTTATATGAAGAGGTACCTACAGCTTTAAGTTTGTAGGTATGTCTAACACATTTTGAGTATGGATAGGTTTTCCTATTGCTACCGCAATGACTGTTGGAGGAGGTCAGTTCCAAAGCTTCCATTTTAGCGGCCCTTATCAGTGGACGTTTGCGGTCTAGTGTCAAGTTACGCTTACATGGGTAACTCAATTGCGCAATTCACGGCAATTCCTGGCAATTGTGTTCAACCATACGTCTCGCCAACACCGAACAATATACGGAAATTCTAAGATTGTATAGAAATTGCCAAAAATTGAGCAGTTTTAGCAGCCGGTGTGAGCGTAACTTTAAAATACCTACCGGGTACTACCTATCCCACTAGCCGGGCGAAAGAGGCACTGGGCACTGGGTTTACACGGGGTTAACCAGTCTAATAATTATGTTATAGGTACATATTGTAGGTGTTTTTACCTGGACGTTGTTTTAGGCCGAAAAGTATTGATTCCAGTTCGTTTCATCGGTTACCAAGTAGGTATATTTTGTTAATAAATAAACATTTAAAAACGATAAAGTTATCTGAAGGACATAACAAAAATATCAAAGAGAATATAAAAATACGAATTGACATTAATCATGTCATGGGGATGGGTTGATTTCAAAGAGTAAATTAATGTTTATGTCTTTTGATTTGTCTTTATGGTTTCGTTATAGCTATAAAGATATTATTACCCGACGGCCACGAAAACGACGCTCCAAGCGAATTCGCCTTGTCATGTGTGGCAATTTTGGCGTCTCAAGTACGTCAAGGGTAGCCACACGGAAACGCTGCTGGCGTCGTCGCTGCCATGGCATCCTAATGAGATATGGCCCTCAATTAACATATAGGACACTTTCATTCAAGCAGGTATAGCTACCGGCAGGAAACATGATCACAGTTCGCGCATGTAAGTTTTTAGCTCAATAGACAGTTGACAATACGTAATACAGAATAGTCCAATAGACGACGAGCTTAGACTGACGAACCAATCGCGTGCAGTCTCGGCGCCCCCCCGTCTTCTTCATTCCGCCAAAGAGACCGAAAAATCAGCTAATGCGCAGGTGACGTTTGTGATCATAACTGGTGCCGCTAGTTATACATGGCTGTGTCCAACACCCATTTAGAAATAAAAAACATTATAAATCAAAATAATTTAATGAAATTAACTTAGATATCATACCACACGATATAATTTATTAAATAAAAATATAATACTGTATTAAATTAACATTAGAAATATAAGTGCACGCAAGGAGACCAAAATAGCCGTTCTGAGATTATGGTGCTAAGTTAAAGGTGAGAGCCTACAAAAGTACGAAACACTGGGAGTATTATAAATGTTACAATATCACTGTAATTATAATTAAAATAGCCTAATGAACAAGGAATATTGATGAGTGAAGAGAAAATTGTTATATAAAACAACACGTAGTTCAATATTTGGGAAATAAAAACATAGTTATTTGCTTAAGCTGTTAATTTACACACGGACAACCAAATGGACGGATACACCAAAATTAAAAATATTCTTAGTAAACAGATACACAGAATCAAACTAAAACATTTAAATTAAACAATCAAGAAAAATTTCTCTAAACATTTCGCCAGTTTGTTTCACCCATAAAGAAATACTTCCATTATATTTTTATATAATAAGGTTGAAGACGATCACAATCAAATTGCCTCGCTAAAAAATTAGCAAAAAAATGCAGCTAAGATCTGAAAAATAATTTGATCTAAGCGATGATAATATGGTAGGCCTTTGGTGTGGTTTGATATTATAAAGTATAGGTGTTTGGTACGTAGCGTGTCCGTACTTTCGCGATGGCGTCTTGTGAAAGCCTACAGCTTGTAAGCTTGGCGCATCATTAGGTCGAAATAGCAGTCGTTGTCGATGGACACACTGATGCCGCTGTAGTAGTCCATGAACTCCTCCAAAGTCACCTGCGAAAACAACTTTACAATTTTATTTTGGAAGATTCACGAATAGACCTAATGTAAAATATTCAAGATGAACATAAACATAAAAATTGGTTATTTGACTATCTATGGTTGTCGCTTACTCCTAGTCAAATTAAGAACCAGGATACTCCAGTGCTATAATTGGCCTTTGGTTTTGTATGGGTGCGAGGTGACTATGAAGATAGAGCTTCGAAAGAAATTAGAGAAAGATAAAGTTCCAAACACTATGTTACAGCGTATGGGCAAAACACTACCGGACAATCAAGCAGAGAAAGGTCGCTTACCTAGACCACGTACTTAGAAACGACCAATATGTCCTCCTAAAGACCATAATGATGGGCAAAATTGCTGGAAAACGTAAAGTTGGATGGCGCAAAATATCATGGCTGAGAAACATCAGAGAAGGGACCGGCGTCAAGGCTGTAGAACAACTGTTCAGACTAGCACTGGACAAGAAAAAGATTAAGGAGCTGACTGCCAACCTTCAATAATGGAGAGGCACTAGAAGAAGAAGGTTGTCGTCTAGTGGTTGGTGACATATTTTTTTTACGCTAGGTAACTCGTTTTAATATTTAGACATTTCACTCAGGACATTTAAGTGAAATTTCTAAATTTTAAAAGAAGTACCCTAACCTAGTGTTAGTGAAAACTGGCATAAATGTATTGACTTACTTTGCCGTCTACAGATCCAACGGATTCGAAATTGGCGAGGAATTTGTTCAATATGAGGTCCGCTGTCTCTTCGCCGCTCATGTACCTGGGAAAGAAAGTGAACATATTAGCAACAACTGTTGTAGGTATATACTTTTTAACCGACTTAATAAAAAGGAGGAGGTTCTCAATTCGTCGGAATCCTTTTCGGTGCGACTTCGTCTGTCTGTCTGTCTGTCTGTCACACCTGCTTATTTCAGCAACTACTAATGCTATCGACTTGAAATTTGGAACAGTTATAAAAAATGCTTGTCCAACTTTATTGCAAATGAAAAAATTAAAAAAATATTTTTATTTTCATTGCAAAAGGGGCCGGAGTGGGGGTCCAAAATTTCAAAGTGGGGTTACTAGGTCAAGTGACATATCATATGAAAGGGCTTGATCTGCACATTTCAAAATATATTTATATTTAATTTTATGTCTCACAGTTTTCGACATATGATGAAAAATGTCTGAACAAATACCATTCCCCCCCCCCCTTATCTCCGAAGTTTGCGGATTGAAAAATCTGAAATAATTAGAGTTGATAGGAATTGACCCAAATATGGCACCAAAAATAAAACGATGTTCCTAACTAGTATAGTTTTTTCAAAATCATCAAAATTCTTTCACAAACAAACTTAGTTTTGCGGTCCGGTTTTTTTTCACTTTATACGTCCAAAACTGATATGGAACCCTCGGTGCGCGAGTACGACTCGCACTTGGCCGGTTTTTAACAATAGGTACTTCAGTGGGAACTAAATTGGCGAATGGGCGTTGGCGTATCATAAAGCCCAAAGTTGGAAGCTTATAGCGCAATTACAACTACCAATTACGATTCTACCGATAACAAACCTGACTGGTTGAATTCGTTAGGAACAGGAGTTTCATTTCTATCCAAACTATTATGTTTTTCATTTCGTACCTCAAAAGGAAAAAATTGAACCCCTTTAAAGGATCACTTTGTTGTCTGTTCGTCTGTCATCTGTCATCAAATACGACCATTTAATTCACATATTTTGATACTCGCAAACTTTCTCATCAAAACCTAATGGGTACTTCCCGTTGACCTAGAATTATGAAATTTAGCAAGCAGCAAGGTCGCACAGCACAAGTAAAGGAAAAATCCGAAAATTGTTAATCTATGTATATCAATCACTTAATTTTTTCGCGATTACAAACATACATTTTGTACGGAACCCTGGCGTGAGTCCTATTTGCATCTGTCCACTTTTATATCTATAGCACAAGTCAGAAGTAAATAATAATTTTGTAGCTTACCGGGGATGTGCAGTAACGGAGTAGACTCCTCGTATATCGTCGATGGTGATGACTCCGTCGCCTGTCTTGTCCAGCTTCTTGAACGCTTGCTCCACTATGGCCCGACGGGAATCCGCCATCGGAGGCTGCAAGTTATTAAGAATAACTTAGAAAATACAAAAGAATTGACCACGCCACATTAGCATAATTGCCGGCACGAGTCTTGAGCACAAACTTTAACTGCGCAATAGTTGATTTTTTGGTGTCTTTGGTGGAATGAGGAAGGTGGAGGGCGCCGAGGCTGCACACGATTGGTCAGTCGATGCTCGTCGTCTATTGGACTATTCTCTATTGTGTATTGTCAACTGTCTATTGTCTATTGACCCGAAAATGAACATGCGCGATCTGTGCCTACGGCTCACGCCGGTACCTATACATCAAGCATCATTGGTGAAACATCAAAATAATGTTTATGGACATAGGGTAGGTATTAGGTACCTTTCATCCAGAAAAAAATATTGTTCCCCAGGGAAAGAACAATAACTTTTGACGGTGACAATTACTTTAGGACGCTAGATGGCGATACGTGTATGCCACGCGGACGAAGACGCGGGCAAAGTGCTAGTAAATAATGAAATACTTACACGAATGTGTACCAGGAACTCGTCGAGGCTAATGGAGCCACTCTTGTCATTGTCGAATCTATCGAACAGATCGAGCGCATCCTGCAAGCAATTTAAATGACCATTTAGTAATTAATAGTGTAACATACCATATTACGAAATGTATTTTTTGAAGAAGTAGCCAAAGATGGTAGACCCACATTTTCCCATGTATTCAGTCTCATGAAAAGGAGGCGAGCCTACTATAGAGCATATGGAGCACAAATCCAGACTCTATAAGGCTGCGACTGAGAAAATCCCAACACCGACCGGATTAAACCCAGGACCCTACGCTGAGCTTGCAACTTAGACCATCGAGACAGTTTAGTAATACTAGTTAGTAGTAGTTGCAGGGTAGATAATGCAATAAACACCACACTTAGACCATGTTGTTTCAACTTACAGTTACGTATCTGTAACCGTCAAATATGGCGGCTTGTACGGCAATTTCATACTGACTTAACGATTACGTACCGACTTACGAAACAGATGGTTTGAAGCAACCCGCCCTTAGTAAACGAGTGTTCGTAGTACCTACCTATTATTATTATCTCTATAAAATATATTAATACGAGAATGCGGCGCGCGGCGCCCCCGCAGAAATCGAAATAATAAGTCAATAGAAAGAAATGATAACGATAATTTTATGCCACATATTGTGTCGCCGCTTTGCAGTCAATGTCGAAGCATCCAATGCAATATAAATTGAACTTGATTCCTTTCATAAGGTCATATTTTTAAACTCGTGCTCTCGATGTAGTGGTGGCGCGTTACACATCACCTGCCTTACATCATTTGTCACGCGCCTTTTCGACTTCTATTGGATAATGGAATGTGGGACGCCCACAGAAATCTAAATCTTATTACATATTTAGATTTCAACATTCCATTGTAGCCACGGGTTTTGAAAGCACCCTTTCAAAACCCGTGGCTACAATGAGCCGGGGCCGGGGGCCCTTCTTTTGCTAGGACACAGGTAGCTTGTCTTGTCTCGTCTTCATTTTAAAACTGAGCGTTAATCGTTTCTCCAGTTCTATGATGCAAAAATATTTGTTGGTGTACTTGAAAGGTATAAATTAATAAATTGGATGCAGCTGAGATGATAATGTTGGGAGGGATATGTGGTGTTACGCGAATGGATAGAATGAGAAATGAGTATGTGAGAGGAAGTCTGAAAGTAGCGCCGGTGACCGAAAAGTTATGTGGAAATCGTATGTTTTGGTCAGAAGAAAATGTCATACGACAAGTTTTGAGTATGAACGTGGAAGGCTATAAGAATAGAGGAAGACTAAGAAAACGATAGATGGACAGTGTGAAAGGGGGGGGGGTGAATAGTGAGATGGTGACTGATAGATATGTAGGGAAGAAAAAGACTGCGTTGACCTCTAATGAATTGGGATTAGGGCTGCAGGATGATGAGGACGATGTAAAAATTTTATTATTCATAAAGTTTTGTTTTACCTCATGGCTGAGTTCCAGTCCAGTTTCCTTGATTCCATTAAGGAACTCGTCCTGGTTCAATTGCTTGCTGCCATCATCATCCATGTTTCGGAAGATCCTGTAAATTCATATTTTTTTCTGTTTTTCATTAAAATCGAAATATTGAAAAATATGAGTGATGCTAATGAAACATTGTGAATTTTGAATAGAAATTACACAGTTAATTTTATGCAAATTGCGCACTTTGCTGCATATAAGTAGTTACAGAGATATTGAAGAGAAAACTTGTAGATCATCCACCCGCCATTCTTTTTTTATAAAGTACCTACTTAACTTGTAGTTTTTTGTTACTTAGCAATCGGTAGTTTGCAAGGGCATCGTTATCTATGTTGAGACTGCAGGCCTAGAAGACGTGTTAATTACCTGGCAAGTCCCAGTATGCCCGAGGCTCCCCGGGACAGGCAGAGCAGACGCAGTTTCTCAAGCGGGTCTGTGGTATTCGACAGTGCGCGGGCAGACTTCTGCATAAGTTCCTCCTCCTGCCGCGACGTCGCTGACAGCGGTCTGTGCCATGCTACTGTAAGTTCCAATACAGAGAAATGTTAAAAGAACTCATACAGAGCTCATAGCTAAACACACTCATAGCTTTACAGAGTACGACCATAGTATAAAATAGGGGAAGTAGGTTATCTTCATACAAACGCACCGCGCGTGGCTTGTATGTGTGCGCCAAAGTATCTATGCGTCGCCGCACGCATTTGTATGAAGATAACCTACTTCCCCTATTTATATTATGGTACGACGGGGTCCCAACGGTGGAAGAGAACATGCAAAGTACCTACAGTCAACAACAGTTCGGAATGCAGGTAAGAAATAAATATTTTTAATAAAGACCTTTGCACTACACGTCATCAACCTGAAAAAAAAATAGAAAGGAACTTTCTTTTATGCTAAAGATAAGCAAAAGTTCTCTTCGAATTTAAAAGCAACCTACGCTAAGAATATTCTTTCATTGCGTGCGTAATGCTAATAACATTATAAAAGTCGGACTCAGACGACAGACAGCTCACGCACAACATTGGTTCATATTGTTAAAAAAAAAAGAGTTTTAGTTACCTACTGCCCGCATAATGTAACTAAGTAGTATCTTTTTCGTTCATTGCACATTGCTACTACCACTACCATGTGGTACCTATATCATAGCAGTAGTAGTAGGACATAAAATTATGTTATTAGGGTCCATTTCAATTGAATTTGTTAACTTTGTAAACAATGTCAGTATGGCTAACTGTCAAAATTTGATGAATTTGTATAGAAAGTTTGTTTACATAGTTTACAAGTTCTATTGAAATGGACCATACATACAAAGTACCAGTACAGTACGATTCACGAAAGATGACCACAAATGGCGGCCGTCTGCGCACGTACACTGGCGCGGACCAATGGCGTCGCTCCGGTCTTGACGCATTCCGCCCGCGCCTCACCTCGCACCTCCAAAGGGACCTAAAATATGCCTTCTGCGCAGTGGTCATCTTTCGTGAATCTTATTGTACAGTTGTAGCTGTTCTGACTGCGCAAGCCGGTTATTATTCCATAAAAACGTAGAAAGACGATAACTTTACTATTTGATATTAAACGCCCAAAACTAAGCTTAATATCGATTTTCTCTCATCATTATCTAGGATTATTGCTAAACAGAACAGTAAAATATTGATTTGGAAGTTATGAGCCTCGAAAGATACTAATACTAACGCAACTGTGGGTAGGTACTAACTCAACTTTAGGCGTAAATAAATAAGAGTATGGAACCTCCAAAAATTAAGCATATTAGATTATTTATTCGATAATTCAAATAACTTTACTTTGCATAGATATTATACTTTTCAGTAGTTTTTTTTAGGAACACTTTTCCCAAGGACTGAAAAGAAACAGACGTGCGCTCGTTTTCCGTTATAATAATATGCATCACCGAAATAATATAATTGTTAATATTCTTACTGAATAACTAAGTTATTATAATATTTAAAAGATAAGGTAGGTACCGTATCAATTTTGTGTCGTGTCTTGTGACGTGACTTAATGCTGTCACGAACACCCGAAATCTTCAAATGTTTATGACCTTTGTAAATAGGAGGTCGCGAGTCGAAATTGGAAGTTAAACTTGCGACCTTGTATTGTGATCAGCGCATGACAAAGGGTTCAATTTAAGCCCGAATTTAGTCGAATACCTACACGTGAACACAGAATAGGCAATAATATTACAACGTGAATAAAACCGTAATCTATCATAAACATGTGTGACAAAAGCTGTAACATTATAGTATCTAAAAGACATGAATGAATTGCGAAGGTCATGAGGAAGTTGATTCATACTTATGTCTGACATTCATTCGTATCTTGTGAGATTGTGAGCTTGTAATCCAAATTCCGAAACTTAATATTCTAGAAACGGAAAAAAGGATGACGAATTATTAAAAAGAGACGCATAGTTTTGTTTCAGTCGCGCCACGCTTCCACAATCTACACGCACGACCGTTAGGTCTTTAAGGGTCCTATATGGCGCAGGCTCGAGTCAGAATCTGTCAAAATCTGTCAAAATTAGGTATTGAAGCGCTACCCACACAGCGATCGACGACAACAGTGGTCTTGTGCGACGATCAACGTGGACATAATAAAATATTAAGTAGCGTAGTAGGTAGTTAGTATTATTTTGTTTTTTTTTTCTTAATTGCATTTAAAGAAGGATTGGAGAGGGGGTGGTTCAATGCACAGAGTTTTTTTTTATGTGTCCATCAATATTTATATTATAGCTATTGCGATTTTCAAAAACAAAGACGATGAGTGTTTGTCAATGTTTTTACCTGACTGCGCGACACAAAGGAGGGTATGTGTTTATCAGCCTATAAGTATATATTATGTATGTATGTATGTATGTTTGTTCCTTTGTGGCGCTCCGGCTCTAGAGACCAAACGCGTGGGCCGATTTTAATAATTATTCTTACGTCAATCGATTTGCCTTATAAAATGAAATACATCATTATTTTATCCATTTGAAAAGTTGTATAGCATCTTCAAAAACCGAGCAAGGGCGTGTCGGACAACGCACAGTCTAGGGTTCCGTAGCAAGAAGTACTTCAGTCTGCCGACCGCAAATATAAGTTTGTATTTCATTATATTGCTATGAAATACAAAGTTATTTTTGCGGTTGTTAAACTCAAAACTGAAAATAGTAAATATTTTAAAAAGTTATTGACGTGTAGGGTACATCACACCTACTTGTATAGTTTATTTATTCACACATAAACTTTCACAATATTATTATTATTATAACACTCACTAACATATTATATTTTAATTACTACGTACATTATTTACAACACATTTATATACAAACACAAATACTACTTACAATACTAATCACAATATTATATCTATTTACATTCATCATCATTATAATGTATCATCCGGCAATTAATATTGTTTATTCAATATAATGTCGGATGACGTCAGGCACTGCACCGCTGAGGTGCATTGGACTCGCGCATGCAAGCTACGTCATCGATACGTAGCCCGCGAACACCGTAGGTGGGAGCGCGTTGAAGCGAACGGCCGTTCACCTTGCCGCGACCTTTAGTCGGTCTCAGCTAACGCGACACTCGGCTGCGCTTGAATATTTTGTGATACCTAGTTCGCCAAATTTCGTATATCACGAACTATATTACTGTCCTCTGTATTGTGCTGTGACTATTGTGATTGTGTTATATTGTGCCGTATCTATTGTGACTTTCTCCTTCTGACTGTTTAATGTGTTGTGTGGAACATTATTATAACCGTGAGTAAGACAAAGGATTTTTATTCCATCGCATACTCCCGTCTACCATACCCACACAACTATACTGGTGACCCCGCACAGAACACCTCAGTAAAATGAGCGATAGCGAGTCAGAGCACACTGCATCATCGCAGCCGGCAGATAACGTGTCGCACAGAGCGCGTCGCGCAAAGCGCGTTCCCACTATCCCGTCACACGACATTTTCCGTGTGTCGTTGAAGTTGCCACCATTTTGGCCAGAGGAGCCGGACATCTGGTTCGCGCAAATAGAGGCACAATTCGCGAACGCTGGGGTGACGAATGACGTCACAAAGTTTAATTATGTGGTCGGACATCTCGAGCCCCAGTTTTCAAAGGAGGTGAAAGACATCATCATGTCTCCCCCCGCGGCCAACTGTTACGAGAAGCTGAAGACCGAGTTGGTGAAGCGACTCTCTGCATCACAGGAGAAGAAGGTGAAGCAGCTGTTGATGCATGAGGAGCTGGGAGACCGGAAGCCGTCGCAGTTTCTCCGCCATCTGCAGGGGTTAGCTGGACCAAAGGTGCCCGAGGACTTCGTGCGCACTATCTGGAGCAGTCGACTCCCCAGCAGCATCCAGCCCATCCTGGCATCGCAACCGCAGATCACCTTGGAGGCCCTGGCAGAACTGGCCGGCCGTGTCCAAGATATCGTGTCCCCACCCAGTCACGTTGCAGCTACTTCGGCAGCAGGACCCTCCGTGAGCGAGATGGCTGCTGAAATCGCCGAGCTCAAACGCGCGATGAAGGACCTAACCATCCAGCTGCGGGATAGTCGAGCTCGAAATCGCTCGCAGAGCCGAGGCCGTGAACAGAGGCGCAACACACGAAACCGGTCCTCATCACGCTCAGATTCGAGCTACCGGAGGCACCCAGAGTGCTGGTACCACTCAACGTATGGCGAGAAGGCCAAGCGCTGCGTCAAGCCCTGCGACTACAAGCAGGGAAACGCTGCGGGCGGTCGGTAATGGCGACAAACGATTGCCCCACCTCTACTGGTCGCCTGTTCGTCGCAGACCGAAACACAAAGACGCAGTTCCTGGTCGACACTGGAAGCGACCTCTGTGTCTACCCTCGTCGTCTGCTCAGCGATCGTCGTGCTGCTACGAACTACCAACTTATGGCGGCGAATGGGACCCCCATTCAAACGTATGGTTTCCTGGACTTAAGTTTAAATCTAGGACTTCGTAGAGACTTTAAGTGGCGTTTTGTGGTAGCTGAAGTGACGAAACCAATTATCGGTGTAGATTTTCTATGTTTTTACTCGTTAGTCGTTGACTGTCGTAATCAACGACTAATAGATAGTAGTACCAATGTTTTTGCGTTAGCCTTGAATCACTCAGATTCATCTATACACTCTGTAAAGATTACTTCTGGTGACTCAAGGTACCACAAAATACTAGAGAGCTTTCCCGAGATCACTCGACCCGCCGGTACACTACGCACCACACTACACAACACTGTACACCATATCCGCACGACCCCAGGCCCTCCAGTTTCCTCCTCATTTCGGCGTTTGGCGCCGGACAAATTAAAAATTGCCCAGCAGGAGTTCCAGCTGATGTTGGCCAACGGAACTGCCAGACCCTCGCAGAGTCCCTGGTCATCTCCACTCCATCTTGCCCCCAAGAAGGACAACGGTTGGCGACCATGCGGTGATTACCGTATGCTCAACGCGCGAACCATTCCTGACAGGTACCCGATTAGGCACATACACGATTTTGCTCACAGCATTTCAGGTTGCCGAGTTTTCAGCACAATCGACCTCGTGAAAGCCTATAACCAGATACCTGTCAGCCCGGACGACATCCCGAAGACGGCAATCACCACACCGTTCGGCCTGTACGAATTCCCGTACATGACGTTCGGCCTTCGCAACGCAGGTCAGACGTTCCAACGTTTTGTGGATGAGATGACCAGAGGACTGGAATTCTGCTACTGTTACCTGGATGACTTCTTGTTATTTTCCAGAACAGAAGCAGAACACGAGGAGCATTTACGCATTCTTTTTGGCAGGATGAAAGACTTTGGCATGTTGGTAAACACGTCCAAGTGTGTTTTCGGTGTCCCGGATGTAACTTTTCTAGGTTACCATATTTCCGAAAAGGGCACCAAACCACTTGAGACCAAAGTCGACGCCATCAAAAACTTTCCCCTGCCAAAAGATGTTCGTCAGTTGCGCCGGTTTTTGGGCATGGTCAATTTTTATAGGCGATTTTTGCCGCACGCTGCTCAAATACAGGCGCCACTTCACGAGCTCTTGATTGGCAACGTAAAAGGCTCGCACCCTATATGTCTTGCGGAGAATACTTTGCAAGCATTTGAAGACTGCAAGGAAAGCCTAGCTAATGCTGCTTTATTAGCTCACCCCGATTGCAATGCCAAACTCGCATTGGTTACCGATGCGTCGGATACTGCAATCGGCGCGGTGTTACAGCAGCTTAGCGATGATGGTTGGCAGCCATTAGCTTTCTTTTCGCGCAAGCTCAGCCCTTCGCAAGTGAAGTATTCTCCCTATGACAGGGAGCTGCTGGCCATTTACGAGGCCATCAAGTATTTTCGCCACATGCTGGAGGCTAGACACTTTGTCGTGTACACTGACCATAAGCCGATCAGTTTTGCATTCCACGAGAGGAAGAGAAACTGTTCGCCTAGGCAGTTCCGGCACTTGGACTTTATCGCCCAATTCACCACCGACATAAGGCACATTTCCGGCAAAGACAATGTCGTAGCCGACCCCTTATCTCGGGTGGAGGAATTACAAGTGCCGGTCAGTCTCGACACTCTAGCGGAATCGCAGGCCTCAGATCCGGAACTGAAGAAACTTCTTCAAGAAGGATCTTCGCTAGACCTGGAGAAGGTACGAGTTCCTGGAGAGCGTTCCTCCGTGTACTGCGACGTCAGTACAGCGTCCCCCAGGCCGTTTGTGCCCAAAATGCTGCGGAAACAAGTTTTCGACAGCTTACATTCCCTCAGTCACCCGGGCGTCTCAGCGACTGCCAAATTAATCGCAGAGCGCTTTGTTTGGCCAGGCGTCAGGAAGGACTGTAGGGAGTGGGCACGAGCTTGTCTCCAATGCCAGCGGGCTAAGGTGAGCCGTCATGTTTCTGCGCCTTTAGGGTCATTTCGACTCCCACGCGCCAGGTTCACGACGATCCACATCGACCTTGTGGGCCCACTGCCGATATCGCAAGGCTTTAGGTACTGCTTGACGGCAGTCGACCGATTTACCAGGTGGCCAGAGGTCGTACCTATTGTCGACATTACTGCCGAGACAGTAGCTAAAGCTTTGCTGTCCGGATGGATTGCCAGGTTTGGCTGTCCTACCGACATTGTTACGGACAGAGGTCGCCAGTTCGAGTCGGCCCTGTTCGAACAATTGTCCAAAATTGCTGGTTTTCAGCATAAACGGACAACGGCATATCATCCGGCGTGTAACGGCATGGTGGAACGCTTTCACAGGCAACTCAAGGCCTCCATCATGTGCCATGCCAACGACAGGTGGACAGAATCCTTGCCATGGGTACTGCTTGGCATAAGGAGCGCATTCAAGCAGGATGCCCAAGCTTCGGCCGCTGAATTAGTTTACGGCGAGCCACTAAGACTCCCGGGAGAATTTTTTACTCCCAGCCATAGCGGTACGACCGATATCACAGATTTTACTGCGCGTATCCGCTCTTTTGCACAAAAGTTGCAACCAACTCCAGCTTCCCGTCACAACAAAAATAGTATTTTTATATTCAAAGATCTGCTGACCACTGATCACGTGTTCCTCCGTGAAGACGCATTACGTGGCTCACTACAACCAGCCTACACAGGCCCTCACAAGATTTTAAATAGAGGGGATAAAACTTTTAAAATTTTATTTAAAGGCAAAGAGGTCACGGTCTCAATAGACCGCCTAAAGCCAGCCTACATATTGGCTGACAAAGCTGACCAGCCGGAGGAGGATACTCCACCCGGCGACGTTAAAGAGTATACTACTCGTTCTGGTCGCCGTGTCAGGTTCCCCGATTTTTATCGCCCTTGACGGTCTCTGGAGGGGGGTGGTGTAGGGTACATCACACCTACTTGTATAGTTTATTTATTCACACATAAACTTTCACAATATTATTATTATTATAACACTCACTAACATATTATATTTTAATTACTACGTACATTATTTACAACACATTTATATACAAACACAAATACTACTTACAATACTAATCACAATATTATATCTATTTACATTCATCATCATTATAATGTATCATCCGGCAATTAATATTGTTTATTCAATATAATGTCGGATGACGTCAGGCACTGCACCGCTGAGGTGCATTGGACTCGCGCATGCAAGCTACGTCATCGATACGTAGCCCGCGAACACCGTAGGTGGGAGCGCGTTGAAGCGAACGGCCGTTCACCTTGCCGCGACCTTTAGTCGGTCTCAGCTAACGCGACACTCGGCTGCGCTTGAATATTTTGTGATACCTAGTTCGCCAAATTTCGTATATCACGAACTATATTACTGTCCTCTGTATTGTGCTGTGACTATTGTGATTGTGTTATATTGTGCCGTATCTATTGTGACTTTCTCCTTCTGACTGTTTAATGTGTTGTGTGGAACATTATTATAACCGTGAGTAAGACAAAGGATTTTTATTCCATCGCATACTCCCGTCTACCATACCACACAACTATAGACGTATCTTAGTCAAACCAATTTTCATCGAAAGTATTTATTAGATGCTGTAGGTACCTATAGCTTGATTTTTTTCAGATTTTCGATAACGTGGTTGGAAAATTACAGTGGGGGGGGACATGGTTAACGACTTTCAGAGCTCCTAGTTCACTGAATATGCACTTAAATAAAAAATCAAATTTGAAACCCTTATGTTATTTTCAAAGACCTATTCAAATTAAAAACAAAAAAATCCCAATAATTATTTTATTTTTCCACTACAGGCCTTTATGGCGGCTTACAGACATCTATCTGCGAAGTTTCATACAAATTGGTTATGAACTGTGGATATGACAAGGGTGTGACAGACGGACAGAGAGACAAACAGACGGACGTGACGAAACTATAAGGGTTCCTAGTTTTACTACGGCACCCTAAAAACATAAAATGACAAAAGTGGTTGACATTTGAATAGAGGTCATTTGGTTGCAAATGATATCTCCTTCATCCCCGTAATGGATTGCCAGCATATTACCTACCAGTAACCCTGTCAAAAGATAAAAAATTAACTAGTTTCACTTTATCTACTACATTTTTATTGATTCGTAATTGTTGCTTTAGGTAGCGTAAAGTAAACGTATGAAGTTTATAAAAAAACAACAGTTTATTTCTTATAAAATCAACTTTTGATTTTATAAGAAATAAACTGTTGTTTTTTTATAAACTTCATACGTTTATAATACACTCACTTGATCATGTTGTTTTACATAAATGATTTTAGAACGTAAATAAAAAATCGTTTTTATGCCAGCAATCCCGCCGGATCCGGTCGAATTGGTGGGAATCCGGCCGGATGCGGCTGGATTGAAATTGGTGCCGGATTGCAATCCCTACGCATTACCTATATTATTATCACCAAATACCTATTCGCCTAAATAAAAAAGACACTCACTCACTTCACGTTATTTTTAAAGACCTATTCCTACACTTAGGAGTGCATGAAAAAAATTTTTCATCCCTCAGTTTCATGTATGGAGTGCCTCCCAACACCTCCATCCGAACACTGCACGAATACCGTAAATGCGGGAAGGCCAAATTTTGCCATAATGTAGGTACGTAGGTACCTACAGGTAGGTACCTGTGGTGGCTACACTAGGTACCTACTCACCTTTTTCGTTTTTTGGAATAATGCACGCATTTCCTGCTGGCGATATGGCCTTTATATTTTGGTTTGACAGCACTCATAATTACGAGTAAGTATATTTCTGTAAAAAAAAATCAAATGCTAAACTGTACATATTATTTAGTTTAGTTTTTACATAATCATTGTTAGTACCTACATTATTACAGAAATAGGTAGGTACTATTTTATTAGGTATCCACATAGGTACTTGTAAAAGATAACAAATAATTAGGTAGTAGGTATAGGTACCGGCATTAAAGATGATCACAGATCGCGCATGTACATTTTTGGCCCAATAGGCAACAGACAGTTGACAATACGTAATAGAAAATAGTCCAATAGACGACAAGCATCGACTGACGAACCAGTCACCCCCCATCTTCTTCATTCCGCCAAAGAGACCGAAAACTAATGCGCAGGTGACGTTTGTGATCATAACTGACGCCGCTAGTTATACCTATAGTTCGTAAAATAGCTTAATTCCTATGACAGATGTCAAATACGTGCATTTTTAAATCATTTTGACATTATTTATTTATTCGTATTTGACATTTGTGTCACACACTCACACTCACAGGACTTAACATTTACATTTTACGAACTGTATGTACCTACTCAACACGCTTAAAATAAGTAGGTACCTATCACATAAACTAAATAATATTATGTATTACGTTGTAGCGTACATACATACACACATCATTCATACATAATTATTGAGATTATCAATTCTAGTAAAAGTTTTATGGTACCTATAGACCTCCTCCTAGACTCAAGCTTGACCGTTGCTAAGCAAATAACAAGGTGTAAAAACCTAATATATTTTTTCCTAGAATTTGGAATGTCGACCTCTGTGCACGGGTGATGTGTAGGTATTATACGCAACGCTTACCACGTGCTTATCACGTGACTTTCTTTCAAGCGACGTGGTCTCTCGTTGAGAGCCCGCAGGCGACTGAGCTGTAGATGTCTGCGAATTGCTGTTGTCAGAAAACGTGTGTCACCATAGTAATTTGTATGGGAAATTCGTGCGAAAAATTCAGAATGTTTGTGAATTATTTACACAAAACAGAAGTATTGATATGGAAAAAAAAAACTATCAGCTACTACTCTGTTCTTTGTAGCTTATAATTAAGTAAATTTTATTAAGTGTTTGTACTTATTTACGCTAAAGTTATGGTTGCACGGCATTGCTTTTTGCACGTTTTTAGTGATTTTCAATATTTTTTTTACATTAATCTACAAGATTTATTCTCAATACGATTTCATTAGCCACTAGTGAAACTTTTTAACTAGTCAGACTTTTTTTTTTGTGGCTATTTCTTTACGTTTTCTATATAAAGTTATGGTTCCCCCGTAAGACTTTTGCATGGTGCTGACCCTTAACCTCGTAGGTAGAATAACAATATGAAATATAGAACTAGTTTTACAATAACATGCTTTATCTGCCCTTAGTGATACTGATTACGATTCAATAGCCAAATGTATAATTATTTTGATCTTATTGGCATTTATTACCTAATCCTTTAACGTATTAATGAGCTCTTCTAACTTAAGTCTGTTTCTACGGCAGGCGGAAAAACGGACAATGAGATTTGAGTGTATCTACTTCAGGGGTAACCAGCCTTTTTGCCATTTACCCAGTTCTATCTTTAGATCTCAACTTTCTCTCTAATCTTATGAAAATTGCTTTCGCTCAATCGCAAAACAGGTTTGTTATCTCTGAATGACCGTGTCGCTCACCCCACCAATTATGAAACGCGGTGAAGCGTAAGCGATTTTATAGAAGTGTAAAGAAGAGACCGACACTTATCGTTTTTTGTAGACGCTTTAATAATACAGTCATTGTCCATTTTTCCGTCTGCTCTAGAAACGTACCTACTTTAAAATGGTGTTTAGCTAAAAAGTCCACCTTTTTTGAAACTGTCAAGTTTTTATGAAGTTTCGAATGCATTTAAATTGTAGCTGCATTAGGTACCCCCCGGACGTAGTCATAGTCAGAAGATTTGCACTGTAAGCAATGATATTCTAATAAAATATCATATTTACCAAAATATCATTGACTGTAAGCAAAAACTGCACAGCAGCGGAACTGACTTGAAAAAAACCTGTAACGTACAGTACGAGATTGACTACATTGCGGCTACAAAACGTCTGGTCGCATTGCTGTTTTTTACTAAAAGGAACTAAAACTGCTATTCGCAATTTTGCATGTCAGTTTTTAATATAAATTCGATCCGTCTGCACTCTTTTTTGTATTATTATCACTTTATACGCTGCAGTCAGCTTAGTACTACACAATACAAATAACTGTTTCTATTCGTAAATAGAGTAGGTACCCACTTACATTTGGTTTTGTGGCGGAACGTTACCAAACGATATTACCATTAGCCATCATCCGCACGGACGCTTTTTTACGCGCGTTAAAAAAAGCGCCCACAAATGAAACGGTGTATCTTCGCACGACTCGACAACGCTTTTTTAACCGAGTTTTTAATCGCGCACTATTGGATTTTCAATGCTCGGCGATGGGCGTTGAATCAATATTATTGAGCCTTAACAAATGCCTACGACGCTTTTTTAACACACATTGAAAAAACACCCGTGCAAATAAGGCTTATAATTTTTTATATTAATAAGGTTATAAAGATTAATAGATTATTATATTATGCATAGCTTTCTCTTCTTTTACATTACATTCATATTCAAGATTAAAGCCCGCTCCACATTCTCGGCTAGAGGTCTCGTCATATTGTCTACGTTCCAAGTCGGTATATCAAAGGGATAGTTTTGTTTTTGTCACAAAACTGTTCCTCCACACTCCACAGTGTCATTCGCTCGCGTTAGTCGGCTGACAGTCACAGTTTTTGTGCATTAAAATATGTCTATAAATTGGAATCACGATCTAGATAGGTAACTTTTTTTCACGAATCAACAAGCGATTGTAGGTAATAAGCTGCAACGTGTAATGCTAGGGCAGCAAATATTTTTAAGACGTCCATCTTGTGTAAGCGTCCAATGTAGATACCTATAGCTGCTGCCAGGGGCCCTAGCCATGTTGCTTTTCTGTTAGCATTCACGCCAAATGATAAGCACAAAATGTATGGCAATGACTTTACCTGCGGAAAAGTCACGTGACCTCAATAATGTCACTGCCATTCATTTTGTTCGTAGCGTTTGGTAAACGCTAACAGAAAAGCAACTTGGCTAGGGGGGCAGGCAGGCGAGAATGTAAAGGGCTGCTCTCGTCTCGCCCTGTCTTGGTAAAATGTTCTTGCCGAAGATATCTACGCCAGTTTTAGTACAACTGCGCAGATAAAGAATGAGATTGAAAATGGCGTCGCCTCTATTCACATCTCGCTGTCACATTAACGCTCTCTATACTCACACCCGCCAGGATGCGAGTGGGAGTTAAATAGAGGCGACGCCTCAGATCATAGAAACCAGGGAGATGTGCCAAGGCACTATTGAGCTTGACGCTTTCATACGGTCACATTGACCGTATATAAAAAGTACACGCTGGCGACGAACCGAACACGATCGATGATATAAATATAGTGTTTTAATTTAGTGCTAGTTTTGAGCAACGATTAACAGTGTTAGATTGAGGGTGTGCGGTATTTTTAATGTGTGGGAGATCTTTTTATTCACAGGGAGCGCTTGTAATTGTGTCGAAAAATGTTCTAAAAGTGGCGACAGTCGTTCCCGTACTAATTTGCTATGATGCCAATTCTCCTTTTTTCTATGATCTGAGGGCAACGCCATTTTCAATTCCATTCTTAATCTGCGCTGTTTGTAAAGGATAACTCCATTAACTTCGCATCAATCAACTAGTAGGTAGTAGGCAGGTAGGTAGGTACTTAGATAAAGATCGCGTTATTAGTCCGTCGCGTCGTTTAAATTCAATACGAGTAGGTACATTCAACTACTTAAGTAATATAAACAATAGATAAATATCAATAAAAGAAAGTAAGTAGGTATAAAGAAAATTTCCATCAATCTTTGGCACTTTAGTGTAATATTGGCTAATTTTCAAAACAATGCGGCTTGACACGCGATCGCAAACTCTTTGATAAAATCAAAAAAAGTTCCTTGACCTACTATTATTGTAACTTGTTTATTGTAACAGTTGTATTTAACATCTGGTGTTGTTGTTATCATTTTTATCAATAAAATTGCATGTTTAATATTACTGTTTTATTGGTAGGTATGACACACATAGACAGAGAATAAACCACAAAGAGGTAGCCTCAACTACTAGGTAGGTAAATTAATTTATGTAATTAAATAGGTAGGTTAAACCTATAGGCTATACTGAAATCAAGACATTTAACCTTTCCTATAATACGAGGGAGAAATTCGATTAGATAGGTACCTACCTACTTAGTAACAACTTGACCTCCACGCCCTTATTTCAAAGAAGGGTGAACAATCTTCCTTGAAATCGTAGGGCTTCCGAGTTCCATTACGAATATAAGTAATATAACATGATCGTTTATAATAATCTAATACTGAGATACAGAAAAACTAAATAATAATATAGGTTATGTTAATCGGGTCTAGAACATTCCAGCCAAGTCGCACCTGTCTATAAAGTAATTATTTATTGAACACGCTTCCCGCATGACACATTTACTGTATTACATAGGGGTTGGCAACCGAGTCAGCCCTAACTACCTACCTACTCAGCCAAATCGATACAGTTCGTTTCGTTGAATTATTTAACTCAAATAATACACCGGTAGGAAATTTACCAGCTGGTGTTTCTCAATTAAATATGAATTGTCCCAAGTTTAAGTTACATTCCAGTCCAATACCCCCATGTGCCGGTTAACCTAAAAATAGTGACAAATGTTATCTTTTTTAGGGTGGGACCGAAACCCAGTATCGTCTTGATAAGAAATAAAAAGGCTTGTCCAACTGTCGCGTTTGTCCCAGTAGTCAAGGCCAAGTTGAAAACAATGAGTTTTAACGATTATTTTATAGATATGTACCTACCTAGATTGTAGGATCTATATTAAAATAAATGGCAACTAAAATGATAATACATACTCGAAAGTTAAGGATTTACATAAAAATTTAACAGCTATTAATTGAATAAAACGAGAGAAATGACTTAGCAACAACATCTAATATGTACGCTATCAAACAATTATAACACCGGCAGTTAATATACAACGCTCAATTAAAATAAACGAACTTACTGTTTGATGATGTTTTAATTTTGCCAAGATACATTTTGTCCAACACTAACCAGGTATTAACAACACACAACACTCGTGATCAGATCCTGGTGCACAGCATGTTTATAAAAACGGGGGGAATACGTCTTTGAGCCTTCGCCGGTAACTACTGACTGCCTAGCAGCCCGGCCCCGCGGACTCCGGAGCCAAGACCGTCTAGAAACAGGGTGGCGGCGAAGTGAGACGGAAGATTTACGAAATTACGAGTCCAAAAACAAAAGTTATACATGTATTCCGTTGGAAAAAATACCGGGTTTTAAAATGTACAGTTAGCACTATCATAGTTAAAATCAGAACAATGCAATCGTTTTGAACAATGAACACAGGTAAAACCAGTTATGTTTTTAATTAGACATAAAAACGAGCATTCTGATGTTTTATGTAACCTAACATACCGCACCTAAATTATTTGAAACAATCTGATTTACATTCTAAAATAAATCATTATTTACCTATATAATTTTTCTCTGACATTTTGTTGTCACCCAAAATTATAACAGCATTGTTAAACCTACTAAATAAAGTAGGTAGGTACGTACCGTATCTAACTAAATACCCACAGAGCATTTAAGTATGAAAGGAAATATTATCTCATTAAAGAAGACATCAAATGGGTTTGACAAAACAATAGGATGAAATCATACCGAAACATCGATCAGGCAGCAAATGGACCGTGATGAGAAAATGTACCTATACAGATTTAAACTGTAGACTAGTTACATAAACTGTTGATACCAGATGGACATGAGGTAATATAGCAGCATGATATGTATTTGGGGCCAATTCTGTTGCCAACCGTCTAAAATAAAGTCATTGCTATTTTATTCTGATAGGCGAAACAAGAAACAGACGGATTAAGTGGATACGGTATCCCTCGGAAATACCTCGGAAGTTATCTGGGATAATCTATTCCATCCAAATAATTATTTCTTGTAGGTAGTTTATGTCTAGATAATGAACCCAATTTTTAGGTAGGTAGGTATGTGTTTTTTGACTATAATATTATGTTATGATCTAGAATCTGATCAAGGGAAACACGATGCCCTTAAATTTTCTCGACGGTCTCTAATTATTTGCATATTCCCTTGCCACCGCGACATTTACGAAATACCTAATGAAATTATTTTTGAAACAGTAAATAATCATCACAAAATTATCGCAAATCATTATTTTCACCACACATAGGTACCTAATATTTTTGTCAAAACAAACAAAAATGGATGGCGTTTACCTCGTTTATATTTCCGAGTGCACACTCAGTAGTTCAGTATAGCCATCTAATATTTTGCGTACATACATGAAAGTAATTGCATCACATTCATTTTAATACTAGCTCAGTCGTCCATGAACAATTTCGAGGTATCCCCATAAATTGACATTTGCCAAATCAAGCCTCTGTTATGTAACATGCTCATGAATAGCACGAAGAGTATGTTATGTAATGAGGCCAAGTCTGTCATCCGCCCACTAAAATATAGCCATTGCTGTAAATATTCTAGAAGGCAAAACAAAAACAGAAGGATATTAAATTGACATTTGCCAAAGCAAGCCTATATTAGGACGCTCATGAAGACGAAAACATGCTAGTTTCACAAATGCTACCTATAAACATTCGTCTTTACAACATCTGTTAAAAGTTAACTAATAAGCATGCTACTGATGAGTGCATTTTATTCTGTGATCTAACATTGATTTTGTGTTTGTTTGAATTTGTTTATCTATACAGCGTGATTGGGAATTCGATCTATTTCTTGAAAGGGGTTACAGGTACAAGAGCTTATTTTCAACAAATTCAGACCCGTAAACTTGGGGTCGATGTGGGTTCTTTCCGAGTTACAGCATTTGTTTTTGGTTGTAAAAAATCCAATCAACCCTGGGCACTCTATTGATACTTTTCTGATAGCTGATGAACCAATGCATCTTTTGAAAAACATTTCGTTGCAAAAATACCCATAACTTTGGAAAAAAAAGGTTCCTAAGCAGGAACAAGACACAGGGCCCTACCTGGTTGAAGACAATGGTATCGAAGTTTCTACTGTCTCCTTACTCTAGTCCATAAGCTACGTATTGTTATCCAAATTCCGACTCTGAGCATGTTGTGGTTACTTAAATTGGACCTCATGTATAAACTACCGTCAGACCAATGGAGACCAGCATTCAACAAAGAGAAATGAGGAATAATGCACGTGTAATGTACATAGGTGTGTAAATCACGGAAACCTACAAATGGGTGGAATACCCACAGAAAGTTCCTGCCAATGATGGGCAAGGACAGCAATACGTAGCCCAGGGCATAAAGTGCCGAAGCCATCGAGACGGCCCAACAAGCATCAATTTTGTTCGAAGGCTAATGGGCATCATTAGATCGCATGTGCATTGCACAAAATGTACTAGGAGCAACGTTATTGCGATATGATCGCGCACCTGCGTGGGAGATCCTGTACACACCCGCTAAAACATTATCATTATCGCAATAACGTTTACAGTATTCCCAAATTAATAATGCGCATACAGATCTTCACTAATTGTCGTATTCCCGGAAACACCGAATCATTGAATCGTAAGAGCCCTAAATTATGCATGAAGAAAATGCACTTAACCACTCTATATACTTTTTTGTTTCCGGGAATTACGACAATTAGCGAAGATCTGCATGCGCATTATTAATTTGGGAATACTGTACGATGTTATCGCACAGCCTTTAACAAGTGTAAATTGTGTGGTGCACCGTATTTTATACCTCCTCCGCAAATTCTCTGCAGTCTAAATTGGTTGTACTACATTGTAATACTTATGTACGATTTACAGGTCTCTAGGGTTTGTGGACAATATCGATTTTTAGTCTCACAGTGGTGGTTTGAACGTTACATAACTGTGTTGTCTGCCAATGTAGATCTTTTGCCCTAATAGCTTTCGGGTTAGTGCCAGTATTTAGGAGGTACGGGTAATAATGTTTTGGTATCGCAGACAAAGTTTAGTAGGTACTGAATTAAATCAGTCGCCTTTGATAGTTTTTGTAATAAAGAAAATCTGTTATAATTATCGTAAAAATTGTGGAAACACCACCGAACGGTGCATAAAGTTAAATTAATTTATAACAGTTCAATGCAAATACGTTTAGGGTTGTCGCTAGCTTATAGAGTAGGTAAGCATAAAGGTGGATACTCACCGGGGATTCGCGTTTAATGTATCGCGTTTCAGCAATTCTAACGTACTGACCTAGGAGCGTTCTCTTTCGGAATTGTTGAAAGCATCGCACCTTTGATCAAAAATAAAATTGTTGAAAGCATAACACAAGCTGCGGACGTTACAACTTGCGCGCACTGTACTTACCTCTACTGCTCAAATCTGAACTGTGAATACTCACCTTTCTGCTTTAGAAGTTCTTTTAAAGTAGTTTCAATAACTTCTATCATGCAGTCTGTCATTGTCTGTTACACCGTTAAAGTCGATAGATTTTTAATTACATGCCTATTTTGCCTATGACCAAAAAGTTTAATTTAAATCGAAACAACAAGCATCCATTCTTACGCTTGTGAAAATAAATATGTAATTTAGAGATTAAAAAAGAAAGGGCTTTCAATTTCAAAACATAGGTAAGTATGCAGCAACAGCGAGGAGCAACCCTACTCCACCGCTATTTTGATTAATCAACTTAGAATTCTTATAAAAACTTGATGGATGGTATCAGCGCCGTCATGAAAGCTGTAAAATATATGAAAGAAATACTACAAAGCTTTTTCTTTTGATACAAATAAATTACCTGGAATTTGCATAAAATGTCAACACCTTTTTGTTATCTTTTTATACTTCGTAAGTATAAAACTTTTCTTAAAGCATAGCGAATAGCGACTTATAGAAATCAATCCCCGGTTTTTAGATGCATGGCCTGTGACGGTGAATTCTCTAGCAAAAACTCTGCTATCTTTCATGAGCTATTGTTATTGGTAGGTGAAAATTATAAAAACCAATCGCAGTCAACTACTTTCACAACAAATAAAAAAATGGCTTTTAGACACGCTAACTAGTCATTCACTTTCATATATTTAATGTCGTTTTTGTATTGATAAATTCTCTACACGAGTTTAATTTGAAACGTCTGAATGCATAAAATGACGTGTAATGAATGTAGAGCAAAAAACAGTTATCAATAAAAAAACAGACAGACCGACGGACAGACAGACGAAGTCGCACCATAAGGGTTACTTTTTTACCATCTTGGTATGGAACCCTAAAAATATTTTATTACTAGCTGCCGCCCGCGGCTTCGCCCGCTATCTGTGTGCCAAATTTCATCCAAATCCGTCCAGCCGTTTCAGCGTGAAGAAGTAACAAACACACACAGACACACACACACCCACACACAAACTTTCGCATTTATAAAATTAGTGTGAATAGTGTGATAGTGTAATCAATACAATTTTCTTTACTATTATTTAAAAAAAATAGATCTGTAATCTGTATTTACTAGTATTTACTTATAGGGCATTGCCTTTTGCTTTGTTTAATGGAAGCCCCGTGCTGTGGCGTTCGCGTGATCCCGCCCTTAACACATAATCAAACTAACAATTACTACAAGGTACTGCCATTAATTCTGTGCCAGTTACTTCAGTTTCTCCGTAGTCACGTTTAACGGGAAGTTGTAAAACTTAGCACGGTATACGACTTTGATTAGTTTTCGTTGGTGTTTATGTCTTTTTATGTACAGCATGTTGAGAAAGTTTCGGTGTTTTGTACGTTGCAGTTGCTCTTACCCGCATGGATGGGCGTTGGGCTGTGTTCCAAATAGGCAAACTGTGAGCGGCCGACTGAGTTTGCGCTAACAGTTTGCAGTAGCAAACTGTTAGCGCAAACTAGCAAACTGTGGACACTCCATTTCAAATATATGGAAGGGCGTACCGGGCCACAGATAATATAATACTATACGGGCGTACTAAACCGATACGCCGCAAACTCAGTCGACCGCTCACAGTTTGCCTATTGGGCATACATCTAAGTATTATGAATATTTTTGTATGGAACTCGGTCTTGCAGTAAACCAAACAAGAATTGAATACCTACTGAACGCCTTCCTTAAAAAAGTCCCTCGTGCGGCTTTAGCCGGATATGTTTGGCTTTTTACATAATTATGTAGGTACCTATATTATATATTTATTTTTTGGCAACGTAAAACAATCGCACGTAGTGCTTGCAGAGCGAGCGAAGCAATACAACATTTTTCGACCTTAGTTACATACTAAGTATTTTATTTAAACTTACGTCCTCAAAAGTAGGTACCTATGTCGTGCTTTTAGGGCAAATTGGCCGGCCTAACATAGCGCCGAGTCTGGCTTATGTTATTATCTGGCTTATGTAACCTATTTTAGGGCCTGGCAACCCTACTCGTATAATCAGTCACCCTGTATATTATTCATGGTCTATGACATAGGTATTATCACGATTCTACGCTATTATTGAAGTTAACCTAGGTTATAAAACAAATGCCTGCAATAAAACATCTACCGCACTGCTGTTCTAGCACTTTAATTTTGGTAGAGGTTCACATCGTGTTCCTCATTTTTAACCCTATAAAAATCCCAGAAAAAGGTAATACAGTGGAGTGGTGGAACAAATAAAAACAAAAACACATGCATTTCTTGCGAATGTTGTTCCAACAATATTTAGGTACTTTACCTAATTGCTCGTTCTAAAATAAAAAAACCACCCCATTGAATATGTCATGCAATTATTTAACCGTGTTCTGCAGCTTTTAGATTTTAGCGAAATTCTGAATGTATTCTAAAATTCCCAAACTAATTTACATATTCAGTAGGTACCGTACCTAAATCAGGGTAAAAATCTTGAAATCATAAAGATGCGTCCAAAGATTCGAATGTGAATGATATAAATCAATAAGAAGCAGCTTCCATCTTAAAACCAGGTATTTCTCTGCATTGCGGAAAATCTTAACGCAGTATTTTGTGGGAAAAACTAGGTACCTACTAAATTCCGGAGTTTTATTGATCCTAAAGACAATCCGAAGACCTAGCCCGAAAATCTCAACGTTACGTGCTTATAGTAAACGTAAGCTTGTGACATTTTAATCGGAAATACAAGAGACCTATAACATTTTGGTTTATTTTTATGCAAATTGTGCACTTTGCTACATACAGAGTTTATAAAGGAATATAAATAAATTAAATATTAAAATTAATTAAAATTCCCATTATGTACACTCGACGTCATTGACGGTCGACCACTTTTCACCCTTATGTTCTTAGTAATAAGGGTGAAAAGTGGTCGACCGTCAATGACGTCGAGTGTAGGTACATTATACCTACGTTTACGATACCTAACGCCAAAATGGTTTGTGATATGATAAGCCCTCTATTTATCGGAACCCATTATATTATGATTGTTACGTTCATACTCAGATCATAGAAACAAGGAGATATGCCATCATAGCAAATTAGTAAGGGAACTGATGCCACTTTTAGTACATTTTTCGACACAATTACGCGCATAATTAAGCGCTCCTTGTGAATAAAAAGATCTCCCACGCATTAAACATTCCGCACACCCTTAATCTAACACTGTTAATCGTCACTCAACACTAACACTAAACTAAAACACTGTATTTATACCATCGATCGTGTTCGGTTCGTCGCCCAGCGCGTACGTTTTTAATATGAGCAATTTGCTCAAGTTCAGGCATCAAGCTCGATAGCGCCTTGGCACATCTCCCTTGTTTCTATGATCTGAGCGTTCATATGATAATTATTTTAATTAATTTCTCATTTTTTGTTTGTCACGTAGCCTGCCTGAATTTACATATGAACTACATACCTACACTAAAGACATACCTATCATTTGTTTCCAATAATAATACAGACGACATTCTCTTTCTTTATTACTTTACTGACTGTAGAATATTATGATCGAAGTATAAAAGATGCATATAATTATATTTCTTGATTGTGACGCGCTTTTTCAGGGTCAAATTTCGTTGGCCAGACTATCACCCCGGAGCTGGAATTAGGAACTGTGCTCGGAAAATAGTCATAGGCTCACTCTTACTATAGCTAGCGAAACGTAGGTGTTATATAGGTACTTCTACTCACCTTTTCGCCTCAAAAGGCATCAGGCATTGTAAACATGTTAATAGCCCGCATTCCTAAACCCCTTTTCTTTATTACCGTTACCACAAATGTTATTTATCTACTGGATAACTGTTAACTACCTGCAGAATTATATTGTTATGGCCTGAAATACCTATAACATTTAATTAAGCTTATATGCTATACTATGTTCAACTGGCTTTGAAACAAAACGTGCATTGAAGTGAAACCCGAATGTATTCAAAACCATGCCATACCTACACTGTAAATAAATTGTTAATGTTTGTAGTATAATACAATACGGACACAGAGTGGGAACATTATAAGCCCACTCGTCTCACAGAGAGGAGGCCTGCGTCACCCAGGCCTCCTTTCTGTAAGGAGTGGGCCGTATTCCACGTGAGCGCAGTGCGGTTTGGTGGACTATGCTGAAAGCTCGTAATAGACTAGCTTCCACCCGCGTTTTTCGGGATAAAAAGCCCATGTGATGATCTGGCATGATTGAGTGACAAACATCCAAACTTTCGCATTTATAATATTAGTAGGTATAGTTATGAAAATAATTATGAAACTTACCACTGTCCATGACGTCGTTTTTATCTCCTTTCCCTTTGGAGACGTTGTCGTAATTGAAGCAGGCTGTAAACAAACAATATAAATTAATGATCCATGCCAATGTCGCGTCGTAATGACCTAAATAAAAAATAAATAATAAAATAAATGTTTTATTGCATAAAATTTGTTGATACAATACATTTGAAGCGCTAACTCCTGAGCTAGGTAACAACCTGTGTTACAGAAATTATGGCAACAGTTCTTAAGGACTACGATCTCCCGTCAAATTTGTACCTACCTAGTAACTTTATGAAAGGAAGCACTCTCGTCAAAACAGTGACTTACCGTTTAGGGAGGGATTTCTCTTTTATAACAACTTAGTAAAAACCCGGGCACAATGACATAACTTATGAGAAGAAACTTTATTATACTGTGACTTGGAGTTGGAAATGTGCCCAAAAATGCAATAGATAAGGAAAGTATGATTGACCTACATTTATTACTATCTGCGCTTGTGCTTTCGAGGAATATTGACAAGACGAGTATTTTCTGGAAGGCTTGAATATAATATATTTGGACACTCAGATCATAATTATGTACTTAGAAACAAGAAAATAATATGTTAACATAGTAAATTAGTACGAGAACCGTTGTCGCCACTTTTAAAGCAGTGCGTGTCATGCACAACCATAAACACTCCTTTGTAAATATAGAGATCTCCCACACATTAAAAATTTCGCAAACCCTCAACTGTTATTCGTCACTCGTCACTCACACTAAACTAAAACACTGTAACATCGTTCGTGTTCGGTTCGTCGGGAACATTTATCATGTCAAAGTGTCGAGCTCAATAGCGCTTTGGCACATCTCCCTTGTTCCTATGATCTGAGTTTGCACCCAGACTATTTGATTTCATCAGTTTAATAATAATATATTTCTCATTACTACTATTAGGTAGTAGGCGGTCACTTTGAACTTGACTTCTATTATTTTAATTTAATAGAAAAAAAAATAGTCTAAATTAGAAAGTACATTTTTCTGTAATTTTTATCTCAGGTTTAGTTATGTTTGCGTCGAAGAGCTAAGATATGAATAGGTAGAAATTAATCCTATTCCTGTAGAGAAGACAATAATGGTTTAAAAATTATACCGTGGAATAATACTCAGCTACGTGGCTAACGAGGAGTCCGAGCGCAAGCCTGAAGTTATTATCCTATCACACGATACTTTTATCATGCGAAACAACATACGTAGTCCGCATACCGCATTACCTTCGCATGACAGGTTAAATAGATAAATGACTAGATAATAATTTCTCATAATGACGGCATGGTTGTCGCAGTGGCTGAGCGATAGGGTTCTTGCCAACATTGAAAATATGCTACAGATTGTGGTCATCCTATCAGTTCATAGCGTAAATAAACTTATTTCACTTGATTTTCAACTAAAATATGTATATTTTTTGCAAATCACACGAAAATAAAATGTAATATTTTTTGTTATTTTAGCTGTGACAAGAACGGCCTGTTGCACTCTGGTGACGTCACACGCTAGTAAGCCAGTGTTGCCAACTTATTTTTAGGGTAAAGAATTCTTTAGGGTAAATTTGAGGGTAAAATTTTAGGGAGCGCCTCCGCAGCCGGCGTCGACTAGGCTCCCAAAAATAATGCCGTTAGGAACCGGAGTAGCCTTGGAGTAGCAGTGATACCAGACGAAAATAATTGCAAACTACCGTAGCAGCAGATTAATGTTGCCGTCTTTTAAGTTGAATTAAATACCTTAGACTGACTTTTAAATTACAGTGCCAATGTAGAACAAATTACAACTTTTACAAGGGGGATGGAGGTGGTCGACGGAGCCCCGGTACGCGGAGCTCCTATTTCTATCTGCAAGGTTAAAAGTAACCTAACACGAAGGGGTTGACGGGGGCTTCGTTCGCTCGCTCACTGAAGCCCCCGTCAACCCCTTCGAACCTAACCTGTCCGTGTCGGGGTGTCCAAGTTCCCGAGCTCGCTTCGCTCGCTCTTGGACCCTAATTAGGTATGTTACTGAAATAAAACATGAAATGTTTTTTTAATTATGCCAAATTGCCAACTCCCTTTCCCGCTTTTTTTTCCAAAGTCAGCGCCGGCTTCCAATTTAGTCAATTCCAAAATTTTAAGGTTAGATTTCGTATTGTTATGATTACTAAAGTTTATGGGCTTTTTGGTAAGCAATACATGTAGGTACCTAAGTATTTGAATTGAATTTGAGTTAAACAAACAAATTCAGCATATTTTTATTGTGAAACATGACCATTGATTAAGAAAGAATTTGTTTTATTGTATATCTAAAACGAAAACTTTAGCCAGGTATTTTTGTATAAATAGTTATGATTTTAGAGTAAAATTAATCAGGCATTGGGGTAAAATGAAAATCTAACTTGGCAACACTGGAGTAAGCACGGCTTTGACAGGTTGCAGTTTGCGTTTTATGTTTTCTGGGTGCTATATTTGATCTTAGAGCTATTTCTGAAGCTGTTTTCATAGAAATCTTCTATCTAGTGGCATAAATATTCATATCGAATCTCAAAATGGAGTAAAATTTTGTGCAAGCTGATACAACCTACCTAAGATAGACGCATTTATGGTTGCACTTTTCTTTAAGAATAACGCTGATTATTATGCTGCGGAACTTAAAAATGTAAAAACAGCAGTGTAAGTACCTACCTACTACATATTTATTTACAAATATTTTGTATAATCATTCAGAAGTTTTGTGAAATCTCATTTTAGGTTATGTTGATAACTCAGAAACATTACCTATAAATTCTTTTGTGTCATGAATCATGATGGACTGCTTAAAGACGTATTTGTACATTGTGGAACTACACACCATTTATACGCCATTATAGCCAATAAAAAATAATTGATGAAATTAATTTCAGCTGCACCGTCTGTCTTGTTGACAAAGCTCGTTTACTAGCGTGTTACGTCACTTCCGTCAGAAACAGCGTTTTTGGAGCATTTTGGAAATTTATACTTTATCACTGATTTTTATTGATAAAGACAGTAGATCTCCCTGAAATATCAATGTAGTGTGCTTATAATATAATGAAGATTAATATAAACCATTTCCCAAAATGAGGCAAATAGCCTATTGGCTACTGCGCGGCGTGTGTTCGATTCCCGCTCGGAGAAAATATTTGTTCAGAGTCTGGAAAACTGTATGTGAAAGTGTTTGTAAACGCACCCATGACACAAGAGAAATAGGCACTAGTGAGGGGCAACGTTTAAAAAATATATAAGTACATAGTACATACCTAGGGCTACCATCCGTCTGGGGTTCCCCGGATTTGTCCTAGTTTAGAGGGCGTCCGGGGAGCGTCAGGTAGGGGTTTCAAAACGTGTCCGGGGGAAACCCGGACACTTTGTGTCAGGGGAATCTTGATTGATAATTTTTTTTTCGAGGGCGGGGCGTCCGGGAAAAATACTCTATTTCACCCAAATGTCCGGGGTTTTCAAAGTTTTTGTGCGGCGTCAACAATTTAGGTGATGGCAGCCCTATACATACCTAATATTAAAATACTAACCTTCAAATAAATATAAGTACATCCAAATAAATCATTTGATAAATAACAAAAGTATTACGTGTTCCAATAATTTTATGAATTTCATGTTAGTAAGTAGGTACCAAGTTGGTAATATATCACAATCGTTACGTGTTATGGATCATATTCCCCGTAGATTAGGCACAGTTAACAAAACAAATGAAATTATCTACCTAATTATACTGTCCTACTAAATAGACACACCCATTTGACCCATTAGACCTACTTTGGTGACTACGGCACATTTAAATGAAGGAGTGTTTTTCAGCTGATTATTAAGTACATATTACTACCATAGACTAGGTATACGTTATATACCTACTATTTAATTATAGAGCAGTGGTGCCTCAGTGGTAGCATTCCCGACTTATATCTAAGTAGTAAGTCGTGGGTTTGAACCCCGACAGGTGCACACTTTGTTCAATTTATTTCAACATCACTGCTCTAAAAAATGTTACGGAAAACATCGTGAGGAAACCGGCATGTGCTATTGACCGTTTCACGTAAGAATTCCCTTCGACGCTATGTTGGCTGCCCTGAATCTCAATTTATTGCAACGTTTTTAACGGTGTTGGAAGTTTTCTTTCAGCACCAATTCACTTTCATCACTTTTTAACGTCCTAAACATTAAATATAAAACATAATTCTACAATAACCCTCCTTCTGGCGCAGTCGGGTAAAACACACAAAACGATATGACCTAAATAGGAATGACAAGCATGGGAGCCAACATAGCGTCAAAGGGAATTCTTACTTGGAACGGTAATAGAGCCAAAAATGCCTGAGTGCAGCGAGGGATTCAAACTCGTCCATGACGAAAACACGTTTATCCCTGAGGAGAATACTCTACTTTTCACACCTGCGAGAAAATAAAAAGCAATAGTAGGTACGAGAATCAAAGTATTTTATAAGGTACTCTAATAAAGTTTTAATTACAGTACCTAGTGTAGGATCTATTAGTTTCTATTAGGGGTAGTTAGTTACCTACACTGGCTCACCATAACACCAAGTACCTACACTTACGTATTTACGTATCACTCCGACATGTACGCTTCTAACATGCTACGCCTGGCTCACCAGCGTCTACACTATACACCACACAATAGACTAATGTTGGTCCGTACTACTAATAGTACTTGTGTGTACTTATGCTTATTATGTATAACTATTGGCCTACAAAACAGATCGGCAGTGCCACCTAGAAAGCTGCCATGCATAAATGAGGCTAGGCCGGACACATTTGTTTTACGTCGGACAAGCTGTGGACAATGGTTTCCTGTCTTACCGAGGACAACTGGTTAAAATTACGACTTGTCCTACATGCGTAGCCTCGGCGTAGCGCGTCGTAGACCCCTTAATCGTTCGTAGCTTTCTCACGAAAGGAAATACTACCGCGGACATTTGGCTGAAATTGAGTATATTCCCCGCACGCTCCCGAAAAAAATATTTCATCAATCAGGATTCCCCTGATACAAAGTGTCCGGGTTTCGGAGACTTTTTGAAACCCCTACCGGGCGCTCCCCGGACGCCCTATAAACTATGACAAATCCGGGGAACCCCGGACGGATGGCAGCCCTAATTAGAGGTGTATCTGTATACATCGCTACCTAATCCTTTGCTTGTGTAGTGTGATGTTTAAGTCCTTTGTTATACGAGGTGAGCCTATTTCTTCAGGAAAAACCCAATTACACTTTGCCCAACCCGGGGATCGAACCTACCTAATACACCAATGAGTCTGGCGAATAATAATAGTAAAATATTCGATATTCGTAATAATTTACGAGACCGGTAGATATGTACAATTGTACATACCTACCTACCTACCCCTTTTCCTTGTTTCTCTACTACTATTTTAAATATATATCTTTCCTGTAATGTTATTATGGTTCACTATCATACAATAAACATAATAATATTCTGACATCACTCTTCAGCTAATGGCATTGTTCACCTGAACATTTTGTTTTCATGTCAATCACTTTATTTAAATACAAATCACCGTCACATGTGTAGGTACAGTGAACGTACAAAATGAGTCACCGTGAACCTACCTACGCTAAGAAATTAGTCTGACTAATGCTTAGCTTGTTGTCATCGCCCGCGAACAATCTAGTAGATTGGTCTTTAATAGTAGGTAAATGTTCTGGACTGGATAGATTCATCTACGCTATAATAGATTTTATTTAGACATTAATTTACTCAGTAGGTGGAATGTGTAAGCTAATGCGTGATGTTGGACTTAACTCATTGGTCCATGTATAGCTTGACTGCAGAGTGCAGATGTTAGTTGCAACTTGCAATGATTGTGCAATACGCAGTCTAGCTGTGAATTTGAAAAAAATATTTAAAAGAAACAAGTAGGTACCATACCTAATAAGCTGCTTTCCTTGGTCCACGCAAAAAAAAAGGGAGTATAATCGTAATATTATAATATACCTAAATGTAGTGCGTGCGTAGGTATGAAATAAAAATAATGTACCTACTCTACTAATAAATATTCACTTAAAATGTCCTCTTATATATGATGTACTTGTTACGACTATAGGTAATTAATTAGTGGTCAATTATTAATAGACAAACTACAAAGGCATAAAAACAAAGGCAGTTTCGCGCCAATTAGCTAATTGAATACCTAAGTTTAGTTGGCGGGAACTTCATACAAGCACATCATTCTAATCAAAGGAGACATAACTTGATTATTTATTTATTATGACGCCACGTAAAAAACTAATATTGTTATTGTTTTCAATGCTAAAAAGCAGACGTTATATTTTAAAAGTAATTATCAAACAAAATTAAAATTTATTTTGACTTACCTAACAATCCTGAAGGCACCGTAGGTTTTACTATATCGCGTCAGTAAGGCAAAGGTAAGAGTAGGTATACCGCCAGCTAGCACCGTCCAGCCGTGACTCTATAATGCTTATGGTACGACCGTTACTGGCATTATACTTGTCACACGAACGCAAAATCGATCACCAATCAAATTGACTTTAATTATGTATGTGGAACTCGACACGGTGTTGTTTTTTCTAACTTACTTATTTATTTTTAAACGTAACATGTGATGCAGCCGAGATAACAAGATAAAATGACGCAGAGGCAGAGCATTGCACGAGACGTCCTTGTTCCTTATAAGGTGATAAAGGTTGTATGCTTGCTGCAGTATTTATGTAGGTATCACGTGATATGGTATGCCAAATTTTATCATGATATTTAATAAACTGAAATAGACGGTGCGGAAGGATATGGGGGAGACCTTTGCCCGGCTATGGAACAGTAGGTATAGGTTGCAGAAAAAAAAACCGGACAAGTGCGAGTAGCGCTCGCGCCCTGAGGGTTCCCTACAAACTTAATTTGTATGTGGATAGTTCATCCATAATAAAATAATATAGGTATTCCACTAGTGACTAGTAATATGCAATAGCGCCATCTATGCGCAAGGTGTCGCTATTACATTTAAGGGCATATTATGGGTCCTGTTTTTCCTTTTGAGGTACGGAACCCTAAAAAGAAGAATTATCCGTGAGATCATCTTTGGGTTAAAAATGTTAGAATCCTAAAGGCTACTCAAATCAACGAAATAAAAAGAAGTCGGTTAATATTAACTGAACATCCTTTACGTACGCTGGGTACCTATTTGACTGTGATCTCTATTATTATTATTTCCATAATGATGTTATTTTCTGACTCTACTTTGTCTAGTGGCCGCAAATGCGACTACTGAGCAAGTGGTCTTGGGTTCGATTACCGGCTGGAGTTCGGACTTTTGCCCGACAATTAAATAGGCTTGCCCACATGGGACTTGAGTACCTACCTAACTTATGTAATACTTAAAACAAGTGAAATGCGGGTATAACAATACACCTCTGGCCTCTGGCTACCCCCTCAGGAAATACAGGCGCGATGTTATGTTAATGTACCTACCTAATATTCTTTTTCAAACTATAAAACATCAACAACAAAGGAAACACAATTTCTTTTTTGTAAATTTGGAAATCATAACGTAGTTAAGTTAGAAGTTCCATAACAATCAAACAAAAGTTTACAAAACCATTCATCATCAATTTTATCTAGATAAAAAGACAATTTGAATGTCCACGGTCGTTATGATACACGCAATTGGTACCAACCTACCTACCTAATTATGGTACCACGGTATCGTGATAGCTCAGATAGCTGATAGTTTATACTATCGATCTGTGGCCCGTCTGTGGTCGATAACTACATACGTTTTCAAGGACGAAGACATCGTGCATAATTTACAATGTGACTGACATATCTAGGGTGTGACCTCTAAGACATCTGCAACGCCGCAATAGAATTCCTTGGAGTAAAATATTTACCACTAGCAATCCGCCTCGGCTTCGCACGGGTGTTAAAAACCTTCCTCTTGAATCACTCTATATACATATATAAAAAAACCGCAACAAAATCCATTGCGTAGTTTTATAGATCTAAGCATACATTGGACAGACAGACAGCGGAAGCGACTTTGTTTTATACCTACTACTATGTCATGTAGTGATATTTTTGTTACTAGGTATTTGTTTCATTCACACCTTTCTCACTCACCTTATTCTTTAGTCACTAGTAAAATGGGTAATTGCGTAAAGCGTTCAGTAAATTGACTAGTTATAGCACTTATAGTCAATTTAGGTAATGACCGGTGTTAATCTGCGTTAGTATATCTACTACGCTCTATCCTACAGTTCTATTTAGTCATTACCTATTGGAAGATTTATATAATTATATAAATAAGACTAGCTGCACCCCGCGGTTTCACCCGCATAAGTTTCCGTGGGAACATCGGGGTAAAAAGTAACAGCTATGTACCTATAATAGCTGTTTTCTTACCCCCATACCTCCCTTACCTCGCTACGTCGATCATTGCCCTTTCCCCTTTCCCTTTTTTTATTCATTTTTACATCGACTATATTTTATTTTATTACAAGCAAAATCGTTCATTTACAAAAAAATGTTGCACGAATCCGACCAAAAATTCATGTAAGGTAACATACCTAGGCAAATTATTTTTAAACTTACCCGCCATGGAGGCACTGCTCATTCTTCCGCGTGTAAAATCAATCTTGAATTAATAATTAAACTAATTTATTATTAAAATCTAGGTATCTATAGCCTGAGATAACCTATTATTTTGATAATCGTATTGAATCGTATAACGTGATTGACAAATTGACAACAAATCCCTTTTTTTATAAAAATAATGACGGGCTTCATAATTTTATTACGCTGCCAATAGCATTATGGGGCATTTAACTTCAAGTTGTTTTAAAAAATGGTCTTTTTTATTAATTTGTTTTAAATTGTAGATTATCAATAATAATATTATTCATTACATACCTACTTAGAGCTTTGAGAAGAAAATTATAGAAACATCGTTTTTTATTAATGGTTGTATTCTTACAGTGCAGATAGTGGAAAATACATAAAGTTAACAAACCTTTCAAACAAACTTAGCACACATTACACGACTGACGTTAGTCATTGGCTTCACAATAGACGTGGAACTTGAAAAGTTTTAAAATAAATGTTCCTATTTCAGTGGTACTATAAAACCCCCATCTAAATTCTGGTAGCCTCATAGTACAGTTCAACAACGACTTAAAATCGAATTTATTTCAGTTTCTTTTAGTCAGTTACTGATAAAGACTATAAACAACTCCTAACAGTCATATGTCAATTCATTGTCATCTCTATTCATCGTCATACAAATGACAAGGATAGTTGTATATTTTAAATCAGTGGTTATAGAGGCGTCTAACAGTAAAGGGATAAAAGTCCTACCATTAGCAATTGTCATTTAGTCACATATTTAATTAATTGTCGATGATCATAAATAATAATTTCAATGACCTTGCTAGGTTCGTAACTTACTAAAAATAAATCGTATTGCGGCTGTGATGAGTGAGAATGTTTGCCTCAGTGTGCCTCTCACAATGCGACGTAGCGTAACGTAATTTTGTTTCAGGAACATGACATTAACTGTCAGTGTAGGATGATTGTCAATAATGTCAATGTTGTCATTATCAATGCTCATGCTCGCTAATGTCAATGTCAGTTTCATTATTCGGTCCGGTTGTCTAGGTTATGTTATGAATTTTACAAGTTACTATTAAACACATTTAGTAAATAACTTCAATTTGCTTACTGTAACTAATAATGGCACCGGGAAAAAAAGGCCACGTCCACGGCAAACATTCAAATCATCATGTAAAGAGGGAGTATGCAGAAAAATTGAGCGAGTTAAGTTTGGAATCCTCTGAAGAAAATAATTCTGACGGCAGTGACTCTGATGGTGAAGGCGTTCCACCTGTGTTTCCTGTAAGCATGTGGGATTTGAACCATTGCGATCCTAAGAAGTGTTCTGGCAGAAAACTTTCTCGACATAACCTTATCAAAAATTTAAAACTGGGCCAGCAGTTCCGAGGTCTTGTGTTGTCACCCGTAGGCAAACAGTGCGTCAGCCCAAATGACAAAGACATCATTGAAAAGTTTGGACTGGCTGTTATAGACTGTTCCTGGGCTAAAATTGATGAGACTCCATTTGATAGAATGAAGTCGCCACACCCAAGGTTGCTGCCTTTTTTAGTGGCTGCAAATCCTATAAATTATGGGAAACCGTATCAATTGAGTTGTGTAGAAGCCTTAGCAGCAGCTATGGTTATCACAGGACACAAGAATGAAGCTAAATATTATTTATCAAAGTTTTCATGGGGCCATTCATTCTTAGAACTGAATTCGGAAGCTCTAGAGTTGTATGCAGTATGCACTGATAGCAAAAGTGTGTTAGAAGCACAAGAAACATATTTGGAGACTGTTAGAAATGAGAAGGATGACCGGGAAATGTGGCCGCCAAGTGAATCTGAAACTGAATCTGAAGAAGATGCTGCATCATAGTTGATTTGTAACTATTATTAAGGGTATATTTATTTTACTGCATAAGAAAGTTGCCATGACTTTTTTGATCTTGGCAAATATACTGTTTGGGAATATTAACATTATTGTAATAACTAAATTTTAGATGAAAAAGTGCTGTTTGATTAGTTATTGCATTATGTTATAGTAACTATTGAATAGCATTCCCTGCATATTATTGATAATGGTAAGTCCACCAATTGTCTGTCTATGTAATTCTTTGACAACAATATTTAATTTTTTACTGGTGTATGATTAAGTAGGTACTTTAATAAAAAAAACCGGTCAAGTGCGAGTATGCCTCGCGCCCTAAGGGTTCCGACATATGATCATAGATGGTGCTACTGCATACTTCCAGTGGCGCCATCTATCAATGGCTCCACTTATGGTCCGGTGACTGACGGCGGACAACAAAGTGATCCTATAAGGGTTCCGTTTTTCCTTTTGAGGTACGGAACCCTAAAAAATAATATTAGGAAACACTTTACTGGACACTTATCAGCAACAGCAGTGATAATGTAAACTTCTATTGTGCCTCATTGTGTGTCTGCAAAATGTAAATTATGTTTAAATATATGTATTATGTACCTATAAACTGTGTATGTATATAAGACAATCATGTTAAAATGATTAATAAAATATGTCTATTATTTTCTGACATTTTAACAAACATTTTCTGTAATGGACTTATTTATTTCACAAGCATTCTGTTAGAACTCAACTCAAAGGATAGTACAAAATGTCTTTCTTACTACCTACTTTCATTATTGCTTGGTAGATACCAGATACACAACACACACAATCTAAGTTGAATGGTCTTAAGTACGTGGGAATGGTGTCGTAGTATTTGGAACTTTTTTATATGACTGTACACTACTGTACAGTGTTGCACAAAATTCTGAAGTGCCTGGTATTAGGCCAGTCAAGTTAGGTAGGTACCTATATTGCGCGTATTGTACACCAGTATCGTAGGATCTGCCATGCAGTACCTAATTTGTAGTCTTGCATAACAGAAAATTGCTTATTTTGTTTTTCTTGGCCATTTCCCTTTTTATAGATATTATTGAGAAATGCGCCCTCTATTGAGCTACTCTAGGAGCTTTAACAAAACCCGTAGTGGCTGCGTAACGCCATCTGTTATAAAAAGACTGTACTAATAAAAAGTTTCGTACCGAGTCAGGTAGAGGGCGCTCCATGCTTCCATTCAGAAATTCGTTTTTTTAGCCATGGGGTTCCAAGTTTGTCTGATGTGCGTGCCCGCTCTTTGTACTTAGTTTGCTTTTGCTATCCGAGTGTGTGAGTCGGTTATTGTTCGGTGCAGTGGCTGTTTGAAACTCGCGAATAACTTATTTCTCACTTACTATATGTGTGTGGTAGGTATGTTGGTGAATGTAACAGTGCTGTGTTTTGTGTGTGTGTAAATACATTTGGAACTTGGAACTTTTGGAGGCTGTTTCTTGTAGAACTTCGGTAAGTTTGTCCGTTGACTTCATGCAACCTGTCACGCAGGTGTCTCGCAAGTCGCAAGTCACTAACCTCTGATGAATACCTACCTAAATGCTGTCTTTGGATGCGTCGATTTGTACTTGATTTATGTTTTGATTTACAGTATTGATAAGTTCCTATTAAAAATCTAAGTTGTATCAAAGTTCCGTGTTATCTGTTTGTGATAAGTTTTCAGTTCCATTTCATATTGGCATCGTTTAAAGTCTTAAAAGTCACGGAGAACTCCCTTGGGCTAGGTTCCTGTATTAATTGTTTTATTTTATCATATATAAAAAGATTAAAAGCCGAAGATCGGGGAGCAAAGGCAAAACGCGCATAAGTTTTCTAAGAAGAAAAGTCGTGATAGTACCTACAGAGCTTTACGAAACCACTTTATGAGCTGCAGGTTGCAGATTCAAATCTCTAATGTGAGTTTATCAATTTCATCAACTCTTTTAACTCTCAATTAAGTACAAGTAGGTACATTTCAAGATATAGAAGTAGATACTACTGATGGATTTTAGATTGGATTATTAATTATTTTTTTTAATTTCGAACCACAAAATAATATACCTACTTAATTAAGGATTCTAGATGAACCTCAGCCCCACCCTCCATCCCTCCCCGAAATAATTTCTGGATCCACCACTACTGATAACGAAAGAGCTGTTATTGTATGAAACTAAACTGAGGTTCCTCAAGGAATGTTGTTCATTGCTATACAGAGTTCAGAGTATTTCCGGTAATAAATAAAATATACCTACAATATTGTTTGATACTTTAATTGCATTCATCCTGACGGGTTTCGGTAGACCATACATAGGGTCGTATTATGGCGTGCTAATACTATCATTGTTTCGGCGTGAGAGAAAGATGGAAATATATGTACATTATACAAGACCATCAGCCTACCTACATAGTACAGCCCATGAATTCTTCCCACCTCGACTTTAGCATTTGGATAAACTAGGTTATATTTTACAACCCGGGTGAAGAATTAACATGACACCTGGATCGAATGACGTTTGTACCGAGTTTCTTAATATCGAGTGATCTGATCCAGGTGTCATGTTAATTCGCCGGAACTACAGTTTTTTCCGTTTCAACATTATCCCCCTGCCCTTATCCCAATCTATTTGGGGTCGGCGCATTATGTATTTTTCTTCTATCAGCCTTCATCGCAGCACTCACCCCTTTCTGGCCATATCATCTTTCACACAATATATCCATCGTTTCCTTGGTCTTCCTCTATTCTTATAGCCACATTCATACTCAAAACCAATTTTTCCGCAAGTAGCAAGACTGGCTGCAAATTATTTATATTTTTTAATTTTCCAAATTACTGTCGTTTTGACATTTTGGCACTTGTGTCATATTTTTTCTTAAAATGCGGTGATATTAGGAGACATTTTAAAATTTATTCAAAATCAACGATTAGATGTAAAATCTATTGCGAAAATTTGTTATTTGTTCAGAGAGGCGATATGCATTAAAACGTGTTGGAGTAAACTGAACAAAAATGTTGTGAAATAGTACCAGTAGACCAGAGTAATAGTTTGGAGTGCCTCGAAGTCTTTTAGTGTTCGACTGGATTGGTTTATTGTTCTAGTCTTGTAAGTTTATCATTGTTATCCTATAAAACTAGTAGGTACCTAACTGGAGTGATTCCCGACCTAATGGGTCTAGTAGTAAAATAAGTAGTAGTAAATAATGATGACCACGATGGCAATCGAACTGGAAACGAAACTGCCTTAAAAAACTACCAAAAGCAGCTACACGCTATACGTATACAAAGTATAAGTAGGCCTTTTATATGCGTTCTGTAACCAACTAGTAGATAACTTACTGATTAAGAAAATAATTCATTTGTGGCTAGGCACTATCTATAGACTATATCGTTAAAGCTAGTAGGTAAGGTAAAGAAGGAGTTAGACAAAATCATTAATAAACTAATTGATCACATTAGAGGTCTTTACCGAAATTACTATGTTACAAATCGGATGGTACCAGTAAGTATCTACCTATTAATTACTGGATTGGTTACATCACATTAAATTTGATCAATATTTTTGTCCGTCTATGGCTGTGCTTTGATCATATTTGCGTAATTTATATTGATAGGAAAAGATTGATCGCTGAAACCTCAACTGTATGGTTTATATCACCGACAGTTCTTATTGCCTCTGCCGTGCAGAAGACGATTTACAGGCGAATAGGTATTGATATTACGCCGTTGTACTTTTCAGGTCAAAACATGTTGTGACGCAGTATACGAAGTTTTATTTGATTGTCTATGTGGAATTCTGGTCGTTAAAATTCGAGCATACACGCCTCTTTTATTTAATGGCTTCAGCAATACCTTCAGAAAAAGCAACACAACAATGAAGCCATTACAAGGAGATACAGTTACCAACGATAGTTGTTCTTGCACTTCATGTGATTCCAAAAGTGAATCAGATCGTCAAACATTAAAGCGATTGCTAGTGCAAAGATCTAGAATTAATAGATTATTTATTGGTAAATATTATGTACTTTTAAGAGAAAGTAAATTATTGGATAGATTAGTCAGAACGAGAGCATTGTACGATGCTCTCAGAAGTCAGTTGCTCTCAAGTAGTCTAAGTGTAAGTAGCCAAGCTGACTTGAAGCCAAAACAATCTCTTAAGGAGAATAAAAAAGCTCTCGAAGAGGCTAAGAAGAGTAGTGATATCTTTGCTTTGGTTGATTTAGTGGATAAAGGTGCTGTTTTGAGATCAAGAAAGTTAAGTGAATGCTGTAGTTGTTGTACATGTAATTCAAAAGCACGACTTCACGAAAATGTTCAAAAAGGACGAAGAAACAGACAAGCCCATGCCGGTGGAAACATCGCTTCAAGATGTAGTCTAGTTTCAAAACAAGATACTGGTGAAGCTAAGAATATTAAATCCGACCCTTGTACGAGTACCTGTACAAATGAAGATTTAATAAAATTACAATCTAGAAAAATATTTCAGAAAATCCGCCCTGAACAACTAATTACTACGACAGAACGTGATAGTATGTCACTTAATAATCGCAAACTAAGAAAATCATATCATAAACTTAGGCGGTCTAACGCTTATCCTAATTCTTATATGGAAAATATTGGTGAAGGTGGTAATAAAATAAGAAAATCAAAACAATCTCGAGATGAAATTAAGAAAATGAAATCTATAGAACTGTTAAAGCTTGCTCAGCAGAAAATGAAAGATAGTTATCATACTGAACTAAAAGATTTAGGAACATTAAGACCTAAGATATGTCCAATAGCTGGAAATACTGCGGAAGAAATCATGATTCTTGTAAAAGACAAAGTTGGTGGTCAATGCCAGGCACAGGATTCGGATTTAAAACAAAGATTTGCATGTAGATCAAGAAAAATCGATCAAGCTGGAAAGGAAAATAAAATTTTAAGTAACACTTCAAGCATATCAAGTACAAGTATTCGGAAAGAAAAAAATAGAACAAAACTTATCAGAACTGGTACCGAACAACAACAAAGTCCTCCACGAAAACGCAATAAAACGTATACTTTAGCTGGATCTCATATTAATATAGATGATACAAAACTTAAGGAACCTCGTGCTATGGAAGGATCTCAAATACAAAAATCAAAGGAAGGTGATACTCCGTTAGTCCCTCCACAAAAGATAATATCTCCCAAATTGATAACGACTTCGCTATCGGTTAAATCTGCAGATGTCGGAAATAAAGTAAAAAAACAGTTCAGTAAAGCAAAAAAGAAGCCAATCGAATCTAATGCAATAAGAAAACTTGGTAATATTCTAAAATCTGTGTCTACAAGCTCGATCGAAAAAAGTTATTCAGCTAGTAATAAAAATTCAAACGCACGACAAACATTAACTAAAGAATCTTCATTAAATTTAATGTATAATAAAAACCAAATTAAATTGCAAACAATTCCTGCGATGCCTCTTCATGAGAAACTTATGTTGTTATCGACACCTATGCGCTTGACGCCAGGAGCCTATCCTTTGTGTGAAAAACCCCGACAACGTGAAGAGCCTTGTCAACGTGAGGGACCTCGTCAACGTAAGGAACCTCGTCAACGTGAAAAATCCAATCAACGCAAAGAACCTCGGCAACGTGAGGAACCTCGTCAGCGTGAAGGATCTGGTCGTCGTAAGAAACCTCGTTTACGTAGGGAACCCCATCAGCGTGAGGAATCTCGCCTATCTGAAGAATCGCGTCATGAGAAACCTTGTCATGCTAAACAAAAACACACGATAAAAAACATACAGGCTGGCAGCCACGCTCTTAAGCGATGTCTCTGCAGTTTAAAGATTAAAGTTAAAAAAACCAAATCTAGAATTAGTAAAAGTGTCTCGAAAGAAACTCCAAAAACCAAAGTTATGCAAAGTGTCCACTCAAAGAATTTTGGAGCAAAATCCACTTTGAGTCCTGTAACTACTAAAACTAAAGAAAAAAGGATAATTCAAGATGAACTTCCTCATACAGATTATTCCCATAATACAAAATCGTCAAAGCATGCATTCAAATATGAATGCTTTGAAACAAATATTAAAAGTGAAAAAAAAACAGGATCCAAGGACAAACGTCGTCTTAGGATAAAATCTACTACTGTGAAAAATGTATCTATTATGACTAAAGAAAAACGGAGACTTCAGAATCATTCTGTGCAAACAATGAATAGTATTACTCCTAGCCAAATACGAGGAGGTCAGAGTTATCCAGGCCGCACAAGTACTGACAGCGAAGCAAAATCAAGTACTCATGTATCTAATAAAATGGGAATCTTAGCTTCGAAACATCGAGATAAGTATAAGTCCTATACTTCCAAACCAAAATGTTATATAAAATTATTCAGCAAAGGTTTTTCTAATTGTGGTCTTAAAATTAACCAAAGTACAGCAAAGCATGAACATAAAAGCGGTGACAGAACTAAACAAATACGAAATAAGCATTCACAAATAAGTAGTTCTACGGTAAAATTCAAACATACAACAACAAAACAGGATTTACGGAGATGCTTTTGTACGTTCAAATTAGGTAAACTCGAAATGAAAAAATACTATCAAAGAAAATTCTCTAAAAAAATAAACCAGCCAGAAGGTAAAGCTGAATCTTCTCAAACTAAACTTAAAGTTAAGAATGTATCAATATCAACAGAAAGTGAAATATACAATAGTCTAATGAAGCATTTTATTCTGCCATACGAACGTGATTCCAGTTTTTGTGGTTCTAAGAAGATTTATTCATGTAATCCTAAAGAACAATTGCCTAAGAAAGAAGAAAGAAAGTTGAAAAAACATATTAAAGCCCACAAATCGAGATCTATCTCTAGCATGACTTCTCGATCAGTGCAATTACTTAAAACTGAGAAGATACATCCTGCTCTAATGTCTCCTAAAAGTGAAATATTTATACCAATATTAAAGAAAAACAAAACGAATTTATCTGATATTCTATCGCAACAAGTAAGGCCTAGTTTTACTAGAAAATTCTTAAATAGCAATTGCTCTTCTCGTCTTTACTCTTCTATCGACAAAGATAATAAAACTAAAGAAAAGACTAAGGTCCGTTCTTTCAAAGACTTTGAACTTGAGGGTGATATAAAAAAACCTCAAAAATCCATACTATTACAAAAGAAAAAACAAGATCGTAGTTTATTACTTAATCCTACAATTAAACCCTGTTTGTGTACTATAAAGCTGCATAAGAAGGGTAGACAGAATAAGAAAACCAGTGCTGTAGTCAATACAGAAACAAAATCTAACATATTTCCAGAAGATATGTACCCGAGCTTTCAAAAAGGTACAAAGAGCATTAAATCGGAACATTCAAATCATCTGAGGCCGTACGAATCAAAATATTCAAAGCCATCAATATTTGTGTCCAGAAATTGCAATCCTAGTGAATGCTCAGAAAAGATCAAGAAACGAAACACCTTTAAAAATGTTGGAATAGTCACGCAAAAAACAAAAATGAAATCGAAATCAAATAATACACGTACATTAAGAAGCACATTGAAACTTTTATTAGAAAAGTCTGATTTTAAACGAGAAAGAACTTCACTACAGAAGTTTGTGAATATGAGAAAATACTCAGAATCATCCCGCCTGTCTAATCATATCAGAAAAATGTATTCGGAAAAATCTTTGAAACACGGTTTTAAAATAAGCTCTAATTTGAGCTATAATATACAATTTTACAATGGCGTATCACCCATGAATAATCTTAAGCAAAAAAATACAAAGAATATGAATGTACATTTTTTTAAAAATATACAAGAAAAACTACTGACGAATCGGTATAGTGGTAATCTCAAATCCCGTCTGGGAACCAAGAAAGATAGTCCAGAACCAATGTGTTTTTGTGCAGTAAAGTTATTAAAAAAAGATGAACAGCGTCGAGGTAGCACACTATTAACACCGATTGCAACAAAGAAACCTACACAAATTTATGCCGTGAGTGCAGTCACTATTGCGGAAACTAAAATGAAAAAACCTGAAATATTATTACTGAAAGATGTCAGCCACGACTACCACTGTATTAATTCTTATTATCCTACCAGTTATGCAAAGACAGCGCTTAGTCACACTAAACAGCGGCAATTTTTCAATATGACATCAACAAGTGGCTTCTCTATTTCAACCATAGCATTTAAGGCTAAAAAGATGCAGTCGTATATTTGTGAAAGCAAATGTAATTTATTGCAAATCAGCCCTACAAATGAAAGTTTACTTGATTTTACTTCAAAAGAAACAGTTCGGTTTGAATCTCAATTCAATTGTGAAATTAACTACCTTAAAAACGTCTGTTCTAAAAAAGAACAGATCGGAAGAAGTGCACAGTCACAAAATAAAACAATATTAAAACAATGTACTCCGAAAAATCCAGAAACTGGAAATGCTCCAAATGTAAGAGTAATAAAAGAAATAACGAATGCTTCTCTACTAACCGGTGTTCAACCATTACTTAGAAGGTGTTATTGTACTATGAACATACAAGTAGCTGGTAGGCATCCAAGAAAGAGACACTATCACCATGATTCGGCAAAGCTTAAAGATTATGAGTGTGAACCAGGAGTTTGTATACCATACGAATGTAACCCACACGAATGCCAAAAAATTATAATGAAGCGATTAATGAAAAAAGTTTCTAGAATGTCTGGTACTGATAAAAGATTAAGAACCAGTGCTAGTTTAACTTCTTCAATAAGTTCAGGTTCAAAAACAAGAAAACTTCAATCAAGTTTAGCCCGACAACAGAGATATCGTATTGCAAAAGCAAGACCTACAGGCTTAAAATACCAGACATTACCACGATCTCTTCGAACACAAAGGCAAGCAGTGCGAGTTGGTTCTGCTTTTAGTTTTGATATAGAATTTTCTAAACGATCAAAATCACCTACTGCAGAAGTTATCGAAGTACCAAAACGCCTGACAGCCAGCAGGTCTTCTAAAACTTCCTACAGACATCGTAAGGATAGAGGTACAAGAGGTATCGGAGAAGGACGCCACAGAGAATCCCAATCGATGGTGAAACAAATGCGTCATAGAGCTTCCAGTGCTACACCAATGTTAAAGAGATGTTTTTGCACATTAAAATTACACAAAAAGGGAAGGCAGCAAAAAGAACAGGAGTTACAAGGTAAACATGAAGGTACATCAACTCCTTCCAAATTCAAAGCGGAGAAACTAATTCTAAGAACTACTGAGACAAGTCAAAATACGAAAACAAAACAAACGTATCCCCAGTTATTATCATATGAATGTGAACCTGATATTTGCGTCCCTGGGGAATGTGACCCTTATGAGTGTTTGGAATTAATAAAAAAAAGAAAAGCTAAACACACTAAAGACTTCGGAACAGAATCGATTGCATCGAAAATATCATCTAGCTCAAGCATGACACCTAGTCGTAAACGGAAAAGAAAACAAATACAATCAAGAAATATTCGAGTAAAAGCTGTTAAATCTAGAGACACTGCAGTTAGATCTAAGCCTTCGGTAATGTCTATAGAGAAGCAAGTAATGCCATCAAGACAGGCAATTAAATTAGGTTCAAGTATTAGCTTTAATGTCGAATTTTTTAAAGATAAGACTTCTACCTCTTACGATGTTGATAGGCGATTACCGGAGATCTATAAGACACCGAGAGAAGTTAAAAAAGTTCCAAAATATGTAAACGCTCAAAAAAAGATGAGAGAAAGTTTTTCACAAGATGAAAAATCAACTCGTGATACCGAATCACAAATAAGTTTACTTAAGCATGGTCAATCTACAATGACAAGTGGTTTCCTAAAACGTTGTTATTGTACTGCAAAGTTACAAGGAATTAATGTTGACACTGAAATCAGAGCACGACATCATTTGTCATTCGCAAAGTTGAAGCGATGTTTCTGTGCTGTTAAAATATTGACCGCTTCCAAAAGAGAGCACATTAAACCAAGTAACGTAGGCCATGAAAGAGCCACTCCTTTAGCAGATAAACACGTTGTCAAGACGCAAACACGACAACATTCTCCAGCCCTTTTACCATATGAATGTGAACCTGGAGTTTGTGTGCCAGGTTACTGCAATCCTCATGAATGCGAAAAATTAATTAGAAAAAGAAGAGCAAAAGAAAAAATGGCTGGCACTACAGGACCAAGGACAAAATCAACATCAACTAGTTTTACACCATCTAAAAAATCTAAAGCAGGAATGACACAATCAACTCGGTCACCTGAAAAAGTCAGAAGACGGGACCTATCTCCCAGAGAAATGGTTGTTAAAGAAAAAGTTAAGACACCAGTATTATCAAGAAGACAGGCCGTTCGAATTGGTTCAAGCTTTAGTTTCGATATAGAATTTTATAAAGATCAATTTCCTGATTACCATCAAGTTCAAGCGGCTGCTACTACAGTAAAAAAGTCTCGCCCTATGAGAGATCAAGGACATGGAGTGAATTATAGAATAAGAACCAAAGACAGAGGGCTTAGAGAAAGAGGTCATACTGCACAAAGTCGTGAATCTCAAATGGATGAAGCAAAGAGAAGAGACATAGCTATAGGTCCAATGCTAAGAAGGTGTTTTTGTACATTCAAACTTCATAAACAGAAATCGTTTAAGACCATTAAACAAAAACAATATAGGATTAGTACAAAAAATAATTCTAAGGTCAGTAAGAAAGATAAACCAACATATCAAGGCACAGCAACTTCTGTTAAAAAAGAAATTCCAACATTACAATCTAGAAGTGTCATGACAGCAAACAAGATAAGGACATTGCCTTATAAATTAGAACCTGGTGTTTGTGTGCCCGGTGAGTGTGATCCTTATGAATGTGAAAAGCGTATTAAAAGACGACTCATGAACTCATCGGGAACATTGACCGATCGACATCAAACAAAATCAACATCAAACATGACAAAATATCGCCGTAGATACCGAGACAGTGAAGCTCAATCCGCTATGCATCGCACAAAACCGATGAAAACGAGATATATTCAACCGAAAGTAAGAAGACCAGATTATAGAAGTACAGTGGTTGAGAGACCTTCAAAACAGGCAGTAAAAATTGGATCAAGATTTAGTTTTGACATAGATTTTTTTAAAGATAAATCATCTGGCGGCTATATTGTCAGTTCCAGGCCTGTGAAACAATACGTCGCACGTGAGAAACTCAGAAGGACCACTAGTAGATATACAGAATGGCGATCGATTGCAAGAAACAAGAGAGCTCAGCATTCAAAAGCAATGCGTGATATAGATTCTCAAGTTTTGGCTCGAAAAATGCGCTCTACAGTGACAGGAGTAGGACCTTTCTTGAAACGATGTTTTTGCACGTTACAGTTACACAAGTCAGAAAAGCAAGGAAAACCTTTTGATAGTATATCTACTGCTACAAAACCAGAAAATATTAAAACCCAACCAAAATCAGACGTTAGTAGCGCAGAAAAATCGACATATACTAAAAAACAACCTCCATTTCATGGCTGGAAAATTGAACCTTACGAATGTGAACCTGGCGTTTGTGTGCCTGGCCAATGTGACCCATACGAATGTGAAAAAATAATAAAAAGAAGGATGCAAACACATGAATCAAAACCGTCTGGTACTGAACTGCACAAACGCCGATCAATATCTAGTTCAATCGGTGAAACAAGAAGATGTAGACCTAGAAAAACTCAAGCCAGATCATATACTCCAAGTCAAAGAAATGTAAAAACTTGTCGAGGCGATGATCACTTTCGAGGTAAAGACCGAATCATATATGATAGCCCTAATCGACAAGCTGTACGTATTGGATCTAGTTTCAGTTTTAATCTTGAGTTTTACAAAGATCAATCTCCACAGTTTCCGTCTGTAGAGGATGCTAATGACATGATTAAAAGAGATATGAGAGGTACAGAGACAAGATTGACAAGAACCCAGAGCATTTCTTGTTACGGAAAAAGAGTCTGTCTTCGGGATTGTCAATCACAATCAGAATGCATAAAAACTGATTGTAAAGGATCTTGCGCCCCTTTATTAAAGAAGTGTTTTTGTACGCTACAACTTCAAAAGATGGGTAAACAGCAGCAATATACTAAAATTGAACCTTCCACAAAATCTACTTACACTAAAACAAAAAAGAAAATAGAAATAACACCCGTAGCTCGTGAAGTTGGCACTAAAACAAAAAGATATACACATGATCTGGAGTTGTATGAGTGTGAACCGGGCGTTTGCGTACCTGGTGAATGCGACCCTTACGAATGTGAAAAACGAATAAAACTTAGAAATATGAGAAATTTTGGAACAGGCACTACTCATGCCTCTATGAAGTCAATGTCTAGCTTAATATCAAAAGATAAAGGAACTAAAGCGATGAATACTCAATTGCATAGAGACATATGTCATAAAAAGAGCAATCCCTCCACAGAGATAATTTATAGATTTAAAAAACCATACCGCCCTTCACATGCTGTAGAAAATATTAATCGTCAAGTTGTACGTTTGGGTTCTAATTTTAGTTTTAATATGGAATTTACCAAAGATATATCGTCAGTTCAAGGCGGTCCGCATAAAAATGAAATAAAACCGTACACCACCAAGCCTGCTAAATGTAAATCAAAAACAACTAATCGAATACAAACAAAAACTCAGGGTACACACGGTAGAGAACGATTATATAGTCACGGAACATCGCAAGCAGGTGCAGAAATGGAATCAAGAGGTTCTGGCATGGGGCCATTATTAAAACGCTGTTTCTGTACTTTGACGCTTCAGAGAGCTGAAGTAAGAAGTCATCTTAGTTCACCAGCACCTAAGAGTGAACCTCCAAAAGTTAAAACCTCTGATAAAAAAACATCAACTAAAAAGAAATATAATCCACCTTCGGCTGTATCGGATCAATTAGACCCTGATGAACGTGAACAAGGGGTATGTGTGCCAGTAGAATGTAACACGTGTGGGTGTCTAGAAAGAATTAAAAAGCGAGGACTTAGACGGATGTCTCGAACTACTGGCACTCGTATGAAACGTAACTCACAAGTGTCTGTTTCAAGCATGGCTGCTCAATTTATACCGGGTTATACAAGTAAAAGAACACAATTTAAAGAAGAATCTTATACAACACAAAAAATAGACAGAATAGTAGAAGAACCTCGATTTCCATTTTTCCATGGTAATACGAGACAAGGCGTTAGAGTTTCTTCAAACTTTAATATTAATATTGAATTTTACAAAGAAATGTTACCTCCAGTGATGAACGATGATGCGACAGTTTGTCCACAAAAGGAAACTTGCCGTGCAAAAGGCATGTGTGTAGAGTGTACCAAACCAGGCAGATTGACGAGAATTGGCCGCCATGGCATTAGAAATGATTTACGCAACAACGATTCGCAATCAGAACCGGTCAAAACAGAAGACAAAACATCGGCTGTTGCGATATTAAAAAGATGCTTTTGCACAGCAAAATTACATAGATCACACTTAGCTCGATCAAATGATCCTCAATCCGTAACTGTAGGTAAAGTAGAAGAAATAAGGCCAAAATCGTATTTTGAACCAAAAAAGTACTGGGTCCAATACCAAATACAGCATCCAACCAAAAATACTTTTAAAACCAATCCTCTACTTGAGAGTATAATGTCTTACACACCTAATAAATATAACAAAAATAACAATAATGAAGCATGTTGTTTTGTTCGCAAATGTAAGTTTTGTCGCACACACAGTCCAGTGGATCCAACAAAAAAAGGAACACAAAGTGTTCTTAAAGATTCTGAGGTCAAGCAATCTATTTTTAAAAAAGTGTTGAATTGTTGTAAGAATTTATTTACAAAACGTTCTAATCAACAAAATGGTAATAATTCTGAAGAGAAAAACTTTAATCCGGCAGAAATAAAAAAAAAAGTAATTAATAAACAACCATGGATTGACATTTTGAAAACTTCGAAAAGTGAGCGTCATCCAAATAAAGCAGCTACTGCAGATATAAAAAAAACTAAAAGTCTTAAAGCTGCAAAAGTAAATGAAAAGGATGATTACAAAAAGAAATATTCTCGATTTCAATCTGGAGACGCCGACCAAGGAACTACCATCAAATCACAAAATATGGGTGCAAAATTTGTAAAAAAAAATTGTCCACATTGTCAAGCTCATTTCAAGCAGGCGAGTCCTATTCATAAAAATGTTCGTTTTGCTTCATTACGTACCGATAAAGCAATAAAACCTAATGATGTTGTAACAACAGAACAAAAAAAGGATTCTAAACCTATTTCATTTTTATTTAAAAGTCGTAATTTTGAAAACTCTCAAGATGTTAAATGTGTCAAATCATGCTCTTGTTGCGGAGGCGTCAAAAGAAAGTCACCGGCTAGCCAAGGTGCAGATTTGAAGAATCAAATATTGAAACACAATGAAAAAACTTTTACGTCAAAAGAGTTAATTTCGCTACCAACAACAATTGTTACACCTGAAGTAAAAATTGTGGAAAATAGGAAAAAACATAAACAACCCTGTCCTTGTTGCGTCTGTAAAAAAAATAAGTCTGTTGTTGTTAGCAACAGACCTAAGCTCAGGATGGGTAAAAAAGGCGGTCCATGCGTGTGTGGAAGTGTGATATGTAAAAAAGATGCTGAAAGACGCGCAGAAAACATGCACTTAGAATCAAGAAAATATAAAAGAAAAAAATGTGTTTGTGGAACGACGATTTGTGGGGCTGAATCTGAGAAAGAAACGGTTGCGATGAAATCCGGATACATACGGGATCGAAAGCAAAGAAAAAGAAAGAAAAGGCTAGAGAAAGAAGCAAAAATCCGTGAAAAACTTTACAAAGCAGAAGATAAACAAATTAAGAAAAAACGAATAATAACTGAAAAATACATGTTAAAGAAACTCCAGAAATATAAACATACACCGGACGCTCTGCTTGTGGCTGAATCAGCCTTAGACATTGGTAAATTGGCAATTACAAGTGCAAGGGACATATTACGTAATTTACATAAGGCAATCTTTGATCCAAAGCGCACATATCGAAAATTTCAGATGTATGTGCGAGATCCTATGCGGGCTTGGAAAAAGTTCAAAGATTCGGCTGATCACGGCCCCGGCGTAGCAACATTGCAACGTATAAAATTAAGATTTCAAGCAATGAGATGTTTAAAAGAGACTCAAGAAAAACTCGAGGAACAGCCTGTTACAAATTTTTTAATACACTCTCAAGATCCAGATCCAAAAAAACGATGGACGCCTAGAAAGCCAGCGTGGCGGCGTCGTCCTGACCCTTCTTTTAGGTGTAGTCCGTTTATGCTTTCGCTGAGAAAGAGGCCGTGGCTTAGCGTGTACTACAAGTGCTCTTGGTTTTACCCGCATTGTCTAACTTTGCTTCAAGTTTGGAGACAATTTATTGATATTATATTATTTTTGTTGGCAGTTGCAGTGTGGTCTCCTTGTATATTGGGCATGGAGTTATGTAGGGGATTAATGTGTTGCTTTTTGTGTACGGGCTAGTTCGGTGTCTGGAATAAATTATTTCCATTTTTCATTTGTTTGTTTTATTTGTATGACACAGAATCAACAAAACTCAGTTGAGGCATTGTGCGTAGCGTAGACGTGCGGGATGAAGTGCGTCTTGATGAGACTAGACTTCAGATGCTAGAGAGCGTTTCACACAAGCAGTCCCTTCGACGCTATGTTGGGTGAAAATCTACAAAAAACAAAACATTAAGACCTAAACAGAAGTGACAGACAGGGAAGCCAACATAGCGTCGAAGGGACTTCTTACGTGGAACGCTCTATCTATAACATTGTTATAAGTCTTACGTTTCTTACAATCATAGATACGGTGACCTCTAAAACGAGACCGAAAACTATAACGTGCGTGGGCATTGAGTGAGCAACCTCTAGGTTCCATTGTGCGGGTTTGCGGGTTTAAAGATATTAGAGTGCGGCCGCTGAGAGAGGAATGCTTTCTTGACAGCTCATGATCAGACAGCCGATGTAACTTTGACGTAGCGAAAATTGACGATAAAAATATTTTTATCATTAATGTGGAACTAGTGATAAACAAAAAACATCAGTAGTTCCATCATGGAACTGTTATGGTACTAGTGACAATGAACCTTACATTGCACATTCATTACCACTACGATTTTCATGATGTCTTCTCGGATGCCGCCTACATTTTACGGTTGACTCGCCAGGCGAGTCGTCGGCACTGGCATAAGATTTACGTGAACTCTCCGGGCGAGTCGGTGGCACTGAACGTGTTAAATGCATTACTGATACTAAAAATTAAAATTCAAGCAATAACGTCAACCTACTTTAAATTAAAACACCCTTACCACAAAAAAGATAAACACGTGTTGAACGCGAATGCTACCAAAAATAATACACACTTGTTTTAGACAAGTTAGTGCTAAAACAAGTGCGTATTATTTTTGGTAGGTAGCATTCGTGTTGAACACGTGTTTATCTTTTTTGTGGTACGGCCCAAATAGTTTAGCGTTTTTTTTATAATTAATTTAAAAGAAAAGTAACTGGCATGCATAATGGCGTGTTAAAAAAATCATTCAACACCTCTGCATAATTTCAGTTTAACTTATTTGACATAGGTAGAATTTAACTTCATGCAGTTTCATTTTTTAATTTGACTGATAGATAATTTCAATACCCTAATTTTCTTAAAAATTACGGCGTCAATGTCATGGGTTTCGCCAGTTTACAATATTTTCACAGAAGACTTAGTTGATATAATGCAATGCACTGCACTCTGTTGATGATGATGATTGCACCCCAAAGTTCAATGACCACGAAGCCCCTAAAGTTTGAGGGTGGTCCGACTTGACTAGACCATTAATAAAAAAATCCTACGTAGGTAGTTGCATACCTACTTTCAGGTGGGAACCGAATTATTTAGAGCATGCGCCACTGATAAGCACTTTTATCTTGTATAGGCCTGGATAGCATAGAGAAGTCAGTAGGTATCTTGACCAGTCATAACGTCTATGCCCGGTATTAGGCCGAATTCATTGCTATATACATTGCTACGTCCCACGGAAATCATTAACCAAGCCATTGTCATTTGATTCACGAAGGAGAAAATACGAGGTATTGAACCACTAAAAACATCATCATTATTAATTCAAGGTGATTCTACTATGTATCTTAATTAATTGGCTTGTCGTCTGGAAGGTCCATAATATACTTTCGGCACAGCTATATAGGTAGGTAATATTGACAAACATTAGTTTGTCTCATCTTGCGACCCCTTTAGATTTAGGTACCTACTATGTGGTGTAACTCATCCCCTGTTTTGTTACTACACAATGTTACTACGTAGGTTTCTAAGCATGAACGCGTTAAAACAATATAATTTAATTATTTTACAGATACTTAATACAAGATGGAGTTTGTATGTAATTGAAGTCATCAGATCTTTTTTGTCTTTTATTTTCTTTTAAAAAAACATTGCCCTACACTAGGATTTCTCCTGTGTCATGAGTGCGTTTACAAACACAAATTATACTACATAGGTACACCAAAAGACCCGAAACATAATTTGTCCTGTGCGGGATCGAACCCACGACACGTCGCGCAGAAGCTAATTGTTCAGCCACTACGTCAACCGTGCTTTAGTATTAATTCTCTAGGATTATTTTATGAAACGGGCCATAAATTAAAATTAAATACAAACTTTTAATCTTTTCTACCTTCGTGGGAAACATAGGTAGGTAGGTAGGTACGTGAAATAACCTTGTATAAACATATAACAGTCTGAATGTAATCCGCCTAAGAGATAATATCGAGCTTACCTATCGGACCTTTTAAATAGTTAACCTAGGTACTATCACGAAATCGAGTTTGAATGGTACACATTGCGTTCAAAGTGCGAAAACAAAAGAGAGCAATATCGACCAAACCCTCAAAAGTGAGAGGGAGAGCCACCCTCTTTATGAGTCAGAGGGGAGGACCCTTGCACGTAGATATTGCGGTACCTACCCTTAGTACACGAGCCATGCACTCCACACTCATATCTATCGATCTGGGGGTTTGGCTGATCTGCTATTAAGTTTGTTTTTCTTTTTAATGAAATATTAAGAAACAATTTTTTATTTACCATTCCACTGATTTTTGTAAAAATAATAACAAGGTAGGACAAGCATTATTTTGTGGATTTGGTGAATGAATCATATCAGCATTTTGTTCAAAATATGTGTGAATATAACATGGGCCCTAAAAGCGCGCCCTGCGCAATCCGGTGGATTTCGGCGTGGACCGCGGCAGTGTATTTGTCGATTTGGTCATTAGCATATTTCTACGTTGTTATGTCGCAGCTGTCACTGTACCGGCGTAAACCTACGCTGGGATTGGTTAGTACTGGACAGTAGACACATAATAATGCATGATGAAATCGAACGCTTTAATAAGATCGGCATTAACTGTTTGAAGCTATTTAGGTCCTAGTAGTTTCATATATCTTTTAAGCAATATTTTAAAGATGCTAATAAAACCGACGTCAAATGTGATTCAGTCGAAAGTTCGTCAGAAGCAAAGTGGTATCAATCGTAAAAAGTTATATCTCATATCTAGAGTATAGCTGTTAGGTATCCTTTAATAAATCTGTATCATTATTAAACAAACTTAATGCCTTTAGCGGCGAGTGAAGGACCGGTTCCATCAACCACTCGTTAGATCACACTGATAAAATATTATAATCCTGTCGGTTTATAAGGACTTCATTTAATCGCACAGGTTTTTATTGATAAAGATATTTATCGTATAATCGCTTTTCGGTAAAACAAAATAATGTCTTAAACGTGCTTCTGTCACACAAATAATTATTTAAAAGGACCGAGAGTCAAGTTGTTATCGAACTTAACAATGAATTTAATTGATGCAAAACCACCGAAATCACAACAAATGATAGCGTAAGTTAGCTATAAGTTAACTTGATTTAGTTTAAAATAACTGTACCTATATTCGTAGAAGAATATAACACCAATATTGAACATTCATCTATGAATTATAAAACGGGCGCCAAAGTTTAAAAAACCGCCAAATCAAGTTGCTTCCCTCTTAATGTCAGCTTAAAGACCGCCCTCTAACAATGTTCGCAAAAAACTTTTTTCGCGTGACTCAACGAAATGCCTTGTCCCAACTTTGGGGGAGCTGAATTGCATTGCACTTTACAATATATCACTCGCGAGACCGAGGATATCGTATTTTTTTATTGCACCATGTAATATTTTCATGTTATTGCAATAATAGAATTTAATATGACATCTATACAGTTTTTGCATTTGTGTAAACTTGTTGCATCGATTGTAGGTAGATGTAGGGTCTTTTAAAAATGAACTGGAAACTTTTTCATGAAAATAAATATAGTACCTAACTATTGTAATCTATAAACACAATAGGTACTGTCTCCCATTGCAGCCGTGGCAGATATTTTTATAGCACCTTATATATTTGTTTTCGTATAAGTAGGTACTTCAATTATTTATTTTATCAATTGCAGGTATCACGAAATTGATTCCTTAAACAGTAAGCATGATTCTAAATGCCTACAAAACTATCAAGTAGGTAATTCATCATTCGATCATGCGTTTAATTGACTTGTCTTAATATTTCTCTCTATTCACACATGCACATTTTAATTATTTATCGACGCAGCCTTCTATTGCATCCACATTATGAATTACAATGCATATGTACAGGAGTAATGATAATATAAATATCCCGCTTCACTGCCCATGGCGTATTAATATGGATACACCACGTCAACCCCACTTTATTCAGCCATTTCAACATCTCATTTAAATAACTATTGTGGGGTGTATTCCGGGAACTGTGTAAATATTATGTACCTACTTAAAACAACCATGAATTTACATAATATAATGTGTGATCAATGCCAATGCGATCACAGAATGAACTTAAGCATAGCAAATTGGTTTATGTAGAGTCGGTTCGGAATGGACCACCTTGATAATAATATTATTATCACAATCGTTACTGATACGCCAAATAAAATGACATGTGTATTATAATTATAATAGGATGTTAACTACTTTTTTTATTGTGAATCTGTAAACTATTTGAAAAAAGACAATTAACACCAAAAAAACCGATGAAACATCTCTACAAAATTGGCAAAGTTATAAGCGTTTTAAAATGATTTGCTAGACACGACGGTACTACCTACTTGTGACGTAACACCACCTACGTCCGCTTCGCGCGACAAAGACGGAGCGATACTCCCTCCAAAAACTTTAAAAGCGTCTATGTTTTCCATTTTGTGATAAATAATTATTTATGCTTTTACTTTTTTGTTGTGCCTATTCCTTCTTTGTATAATGTTCTGATTGTGGGTTTTTTCAATTGCAAACGCACGCTTGATTAACACATTTGTTTAATTACTGATTCAACACTGGCAGACTTAAACTAGTATAATTTAAAATCACAATCACAGATCGTACGACTTGCTGGCGGTAAAATATTCATTCGTATTTTATCGATAATAAACCTAACTAAAGGAAGATATCTAGAGTTGTGATGTCCATTAAAACATAGACTACAGAATAGTGAGACTAATAAACAACCACCTCTATTTTTAAACTATTACAAAGTGTTGCCATTAAAATGTCGACTAAAATATCAATGTTTCTATATTAAATAAAATATATGACATCCTCCCCTTACAAATTTAATCGATTAGGAGGGCGGATGATTCTTTTCGGTCTACTTAACCCTTGGGATGACTGATGACTTGGTTGAATGGGACTAGGCTGTATAGGATCGGACTCGATAGGGTGAGACTGTACAGGACCGGATTCAGTAGGGTGAGACTGTACAGGACTGGACTGAATAGGATATGTCTGTATAGGGCTGGACTGTATAGAACGGGACCGGACTGGACTTGACTGTATAGGATGGGATTGGACTGGACCTGGTTGTATAGGACTGAAGCTTGGTTGACATTCATTAGGGTAATTTACTACTGGAGGTATAGGGTGTGAGGATGACACATCAGTGGACAATGGTGCATGACACATTTGATTTAAGTGAACCTTCTTAACTACACCATTTACAGACACAAGAAACATAACTGGACTTAGACATTTTAACACTGTACCCTTATTTATAACTCCATTCTTCCCCATGCGAATTAAAATATTATCATTTTCATGAAATGTTGACGACCTAGGATACTTATTGACGGATTTAGGATTATATTTAGGATTTAACATTGACAGTAAGGTTCTATGCTGATATGAAAATAACAGGGAATTAGGACATTTTTCAGTAGTAGTAGTTTGAGTGTTCCTATAATTTAAAAGAAATTTACTAATTTTTAAGTTTATAGACTCACAATAATTTTTTTCTAATATAAGTTTACTTAATGCCTTTTTAGCTATCTGAACACTCCTTTCAGCAAATCCATTACTTTCTGGATGGTAAGGAGGACTTTTAGTAACTTTAATGTTAAATTTAGTGCAAAAATTTATAAATGAATGTGAATCAAACGGTGGACCATTATCTGAGACTATTTCAACTGGTAATCCTACATATGAGAAGATTCCACATAACTCCTCAATCACACTTTGTGCATTACATGATTTTGACATAATCCTTATATCTAACCATTTAGAATAGGTATCACAATAAATTAAAAAATGTTGTTTATTAAATTCAAAAAAATCAATATGTACTCTTTCAAAAGGTACCTGAGTTTTAGGCCATGGTATTTTATCATTACAAGGTTTAAAATTAACTACTCCACATGGTTCACAAGACTGACACATAATTTCAACATCTGTGGACATTGCAGGCCACCAGAATAAAGATCTAGCTAACATTTTAGAACGTACAATACCAGGATGACCTTCATGTAAAAGATTTAATATATTTTTTTGACATTTTTGAGGAACAATCAATCTTGATCCAAACAAAAGACAATCATCATGAATTGAGATGTAATTTCTTATTTTAAAATAAGGACTCAGCGCTGGTTCCCTACAATAATGAGGCCAACCCTCTTTTGTTAATTGACTTACTTTACATAACACTGGATCATTTAAAGTTTCCTTAGCAATATCAAATAAACTAATTGGTAAATCATCTGATAATTCGCAACTATTCACATCTACTATAATTTTATTGATTGGTAATCTAGACAAGGCATCAGCTGGTCGTAGAAATTCACTTTTCCTATGCTCAATATTATAATCATAACTTTCTAGGATTAATGCCCAATGTTGTAACCGTTGAGCTGCCAACGTAGGTATACCCTTGTTAGGATGCAAAATATGCTTTATTGGTGCATTATCCGTGATAAGGGTGAATCGTCTTCCCCATAAATACTTATGAAATTTTGTGACTGCATAAATCACTCCTAGGGCTTCTCTATCAAGTTGAGAGTAATTACACTGTACTTTAGTTAAAGAACAAGACGAATATGCTATAGGTTTTTCTACTTGTTTACCATTATGATTAACGACATGACACAAAACTGCTCCAAGTCCTACTGGACTGGCATCAGAATATACTATTAAAGGTAACGCTGGATCATAATGAACTAAAACTTCACTACTTATTAATCTTTGTTTACTTAATATAAATGCAGACTGGCATTCCTCGGACCAATTCCATTTGACATTATTTTCAGTTAACTGACGTAATGGCTTGACTAATGTGCTCAAGTTACCGATGAAATTATGGTAAAAATTTAACATTCCTAAATATGACCTTAACTCTTTGACATTTTGAGGAGTTTTCGCATTGACAATAGCTTCTACTAAAGATGGGCTCGGTTTCCTACCTTCCTTTGATATAACATGACCTAAGTATTCTACAGATGACGCAAACCACTTACATTTATCTGGATTAATTCTTACCGTATGTTTATTCAGTCTTTCTAACACTTTAACCGCTGTAGAATAACAAGCAGAGTAATTCTTACCCTTAATCAGGATATCATCAATATAACAGACAGTATCAGGTATACCGGACAACATCTGATCCATGACTTTTTGAAAAATAGCTGGAGCCGATGCTACTCCATAAATTAACCGTTTATATCTAAATAATCCTTTATGTGTATTGACCGTTAATAATTTTTGACTTTCTTTATCTACTAATAATTGTGTGTACGCATCAGACAAATCTAAAACTACAAATACTTCTCCACCTGACATGGTTGCAAACACATCTTCTGGTTTTGGAAGCGGATAACAATCTACTTTTATATTTTGGTTGACGGAACGTTTAAAATCTACACAAAGTCTATAATCACCGTTAACTTTTTTAACTGGTACAAGAGGTGATGCCCAATCTGAATGAGTAACTTTATAAATTTTCCCTTCTTTTTCTAACTTGTCTAAATTATCACCAACAATGTTGACAATATTATAAGGTAATTGGTATGGTTTTAAAAAAACTGGAATACTATTTTCTTTCAAGGTCAAATTTGCTTCAAAGCCTATGATATGAGAATCATTATTCTTACTAAACACATTTGGATAAGTTTCTTTAAATTGTTTCACCACATTAGACTCAGTATCACTTTTTACTGACTGTGACAAAGTAACCGACTTTACATAGTTATTATTTGTCATTATACTTGTTCTCCATTGTGGATTTAAAATATCTAACCAATTCCTCCCTAATAATGGGGTAAAAGATTCTTTTCCTGAACTTACAATGACAGATAACAACTTTGCAGGCATAGTATTATCATAGCAAACATTTACTTTTATTTCACCAGCAACAGCTATTGGACCTGATACAGCATTTAATTTTATATTAGAGGGACGCAACACATGATTTTTAAAATTATTTATATAACAATTATATGAAATTAATGAAATTGCTGCTCCGGTATCAATCTCCATATCCAAAATAATGTTATCTAACTTTACCTTTACAATTTGGGGTTTGTGTATTACATTGTTGATATCGACCTGCAATAGATTTATACTTATGCAAAACTGACAATTTACATTACACGGAATATCACAAGATACACATATGCATGTTTTATGATAAAATTTGTACCTGGATATGACTTCTATGTTGTTGATGTTCAATGACTCCGTTAGTTGGTTAACAATGGCATCGCACTCATTGTTTGATGAATTGACTTCGTTCACTCGTGGGGCTTGAGATATTCTATTCCGACACATTCTGGATGTATGTCCAAAGCGATTACATACATAACATTGCCATGCTTGTGCTGGACACGTAGCTGGATTATGGTGACGGCCACACCTATAGCATGACTGTTGACCTGGAGTCGACTGGTTACTTTGACGATTAAATTGCTGCTGACTGGCATTGTATGAATGCTTGGTACCTTTGTGACTATATAAATGAGACAATTGTTTGAATTTTTGATTTGCACCGTTTCTTGGACTCGTATTACCTTGAAATTGACTTGACGTATTGGTTTGAAACGGGCTTGCCTTATGATTTTGAATATTGGAATGCATTTGCTTCCTGACTTTATTCACACTTGACACGTTGTTACTTATGCTTTTCATTTGGTTCATGACAACTTCTTCTTGTAAGAATATTGACTTTGCATTATCATAGGTTAGATTTGACACACCGAGTAACTTTTTACGTATGCTCTCAGTTTTTATGCCACAAATAAGTTGATCTCTACATGCGTTATCGGCGTATGATCCAAAATTACATTTATATGCTAGCTCTTGTAAAGCTGCTATAAATTCTGACCCTGTTTCATTGTCTTTTTGAACTCTTCGATAAAATAGATACCTATTAGTAGATTCAAGACCTGGGGAATCATATTTCTCACTTAGAATCTTTGATAATTCTACAATTGACTTAGCATTCGGCTTTATAGGCAAACAAGTGCTCCGTAACAACTCGTAATGTCGGACGCCTATATGAACAAGAAATAGAGACCTTCTCTTGTTGCTTGACGGACTTTCTGGAGGAATATTGTTTAATGTGCAGTATTCCTCGAAAATTTCGAGCCAGCTTGCAAAACTTTGAGCAGCATTATCAAACACCGGTAGAGTACCCACCAGCCGAGCCTCCATGACAGCCGATGTTGATTGAGATTCCATTGTTCAAACAAAAACTCTCCTCGTCGCCACTATAATGTTCTGATTGTGGGTTTTTTCAATTGCAAACGCACGCTTGATTAACACATTTGTTTAATTACTGATTCAACACTGGCAGACTTAAACTAGTATAATTTAAAATCACAATCACAGATCGTACGACTTGCTGGCGGTAAAATATTCATTCGTATTTTATCGATAATAAACCTAACTAAAGGAAGATATCTAGAGTTGTGATGTCCATTAAAACATAGACTACAGAATAGTGAGACTAATAAACAACCACCTCTATTTTTAAACTATTACAAAGTGTTGCCATTAAAATGTCGACTAAAATATCAATGTTTCTATATTAAATAAAATATATGACACTTTGAAATAAAATAATTGATTTGTACTTTTTTAATAGTAGGCCACTACCGTATTAAAGAACTTTATTAAAAATAACTAGTTATTATTAGTTTTCTATCATTTCTTTCTCACACTAATCTACATTGTTACATCACTCTTATCACAATTTTTCAATATTTGCCTAATTTATCAACGAGACAGTATGTTTGTCAGTCGACTGTAGGTACTACCATTATTAGTGCCTAATGCTTAAGACCGCAGACCACAGAGGAATTCTATGTTTTTCCTCCGTGCCGCAGACTATATCCTCTCCCATTGATGACTATACATACAATCATTGATCTAGATTCTAGACTTGATAGTATAGTAGATAGTATATTATAGTACTGGTAGTAGGTACCTATTTCAATTAATTCATCCTGAAGGACCCCGGTGGCCGCAAACAATCAAATATTATTGTGTCTACCTTGCCAATGCTTGAAAGGATAGTGTTGGTCTATTGTTCTAGATTATCTAATCGCAATATATTAGGTAAACACATATATGTATAAGTATAGGGTAAACACTTTAAATACATAGCAATTACAAATTAATTATTGCAGAGTCATCGACTAATAATATTATCTACACACTTGAAGTTATAATTGCGTTTTCGCGTTGGTTATTGTAACACGAAATGCGAAATTGGTAGTGATAGCGAAACTTTGTTAACTCAATTTTAGAGAAAAGTTATCACAAAGTTAACATTTTATTTTATTATGTTCTATTGTTTTGTATTGTCACAGAAGCATTTTGTTTCATATAGGTAGGTGTCAAAGTTTGTATGATTTTTAGTGTCTAACGCTGAGTTGCAGAAAAGGCCATTAAGTTTTAAAGGAGACTTTAACGAACGAAATTGTATGGTTAATGCCTCCATTAAAAGTTAATTATCTTTCTGCAACTGACCGTAATACTGTTACAATCTTATCTTTTTATAGAAATCTGCTTAATCTCTGTATTTTCACCTAAGTATACGTTTTTTGTTAGCGGTACTAACAAAAAGCTTATAGGTAGGTGAAATTACTGCGTTTTTTAAAGAAAACACGACGTTGTTAGGCTGTCAGGGTTTCCCGCCAAAACACACGCCATGTTTTCAATATGGCCGACCGGGCGCACGGGTCTCTTTACGACTTCCGTGAAAATTATAGCCGTATTCGTACGTTAAACTTTTATACCCGCCGTGTTAGCTCACATAGGATATAATAATATTATTACCGCTAAAAAGCACGAATATAACACAAATATTTTGTTTTACTTGGTCTGTGCTTTTGTCAAATTGCGTGACATGTCTATCTGCATGCCTATTTAAGTTTTATATTAATAGTATTAAAAGTGTGTGGTTGATGTAATATACTTATCTTCAATTTTTTACTAAACACACCAGCTTTGTAAAATATCAACCATAAACTACAGTCACTTATAGGTATAATATTTATCGTTGAAGCATGAACGATATGACCTATAGTACCTATATGATCCATAACACATAAATCTCGTTTCTAATCACGTTTGGAAAATACACAAAGGGTTTATTAACATGTTATATTGTTAGGATTAGGGTGACAACTTGTCACTGCGGCTACTGCCTTGATCATTGTGTGCGCCGCGTAGTCTATACCTGACTTAATACATTTCGTCTGGGTTACTTCGTCTGTGTATAATAGGGATGTTAACTACTCTTTTTATTGTGAATCTGTAAACTATTTGAAAAAAGACAATTAACACAAAAAAAAACCGATGAAACATCTACAAAATTGGCAAAGTTATAAGCGTTTTAAAATGATTTGCTAGACACGGACGGCACTACCTACTAGTGACGTAACACCACCTACGTTCACTTCGCGCGACAAAGACGGAGCGATACTCCCTCCAAAAACTTTAAAAGCGTCTATGTTTTCCATTTTGTGATAAATTATTATTTATATTTTTTACTTTTTTGTTATTCCTATTCCTTCTTTGGAATAAAATAATTTATTTGTACTTTTTTAATAGTAGTCCACTACCGTATTATAGGCACATGAAACATTTAAACTTTGTCTCCAGGGTGGAGTTGTTCCCCCTCGAGACAAAGTTGCGATGCCTCTGGTATTGTAGATGTCCTCAGGCGGTGGTGACTACTTAGCATCAGGTTGTCTGCTTGTTTGCCACCCAATAACAGGTACTTTTGCACCAATTTGCCTTAAGATTGTACCCAAAAATAGTTTAATAAATACCTACCACAATTTGGTAAGTACCTACTGTATGCATGTTTGTCTAACCGACTGCAGCCAAACAAAAAGACTAGGTTGACTCATAAAGTTGTGCTAACAACTTATCGTCGGCGAAACGGATCGATTGTATGATTCATTCACAGGGAACCCTCTTGCCAACTTTCGTTTTGTGGCGCAAGTCATGAGCGTTCACGGCTATTAAATAAGTATCAATAAAGGTATATGGACATAATAATTGTTTTCAAAAGAATGCACATTAAATGGAGTTAACATTGTTTCAAGCTAAGCATGCCAGCCAGTATCTTAGATGGGAATTAGTGAACTAATTTCCTATTCGCCGTTAGTTAAGCTGAAAACAAAAAAGTATCAAGATGATTAAAGTTTAGAAAAAAAAGCTTATTTTATGAAGTAGGACCTACAGTCCTACATTGTACAATATTTAATCCGTGAACCCACCTTTGGGATGAACAACAGAGCGACAGTTATGTATCTACTTACTTGTATGAGCTTTTATATTTTCTAAGGTGTTTCTAAAGCGGGTATTTTTAAAACGTGTATGTTTTTTTCTAATTACACCATACACCAAACATATTAATTGCAAGCATAGCGGATAAACCAAACACATTTGTCAGTGGCTGTCTGATTTTATTACGCTTTCAAGTACGGTAGTAGTATTACCCTGATATTACAAATGTTTTGCTTGCCAAATAATTGGCTAGAGGAAATAAACATTTTACTAAGTATTTTTTCTCAAGATGGGTTTTGTCCTTACGTGTACCTAGGTAGGTAGATCTTTGTATTGCATTTTGTTCTTAAAATGTTTTTAATAGCATCTAATAACAAAGTTTTTTTTATGTCTAAGGAGCTTTGGAAGCATGAAATGCTATCCTATCATTTATGAAATTAACTTGAGTAATGAGTAGTAAACCGTAAGCTGTATACTTATTCGATGTTCTTTGATTGATCGAAGATTGTACCGAAAAAGAAAACATAGGTACTTAATCTTCATTCACTTAATAGGTACCTACAACTGCACAACCCTTGTAACTTTGTACCTAAGGAACCTTGCGTAGACCTATAAACTGTCCAGTATAAAGACGCCGTAAGTCCACATACCCCCTCACTATAGTAACAGGTTGCCAGTCCATTACTTCGTTTCTTCCCTGACTTTTACAGCCACGATAAGCCTGCTACATCTTGTTTTATACCTTAACAACATACAATGTACTCGTAATTACAAATACATACCTACTAGTGATGGAGGAAATTATGCAATTTTTTTAAAGAAAGTTAAGTTAGAATGTAGGCTGACGCCTAATAAGAAACCAGCACCTTGCCCGCGACTTCGTCCGTGTTGATTCCCAGGAACTGTGCATTTAAAAAAAAACAGCGATGAAGCAAAACATCAATAAATTACGGTGCATCGCGTGATTTGAATTGAGTAGAGTTAGACTTTGTTTACGTTTAGTCGTAAAGCCAGTTGCATATAGTATAGCTCTACTAGCATTGAATCTAGAAACAAAAACCCGACAAAAAGCAGTTTTTTTCCCATAACCGTCTACAGGCCAACCCTTGGGAAATCCAGTTTGATGTAAGTTCAGGTACCAAGTGACCAATCTTGATACGTTTAGAATATTATCCACTCCAATATGAAGCGGCAAGATAGCTAAAGAGTTATAGACAGCAATCTGTTAAGTCATCGTAAATTAATGTAATAGGTATGTTTCTATCCTTCATTGTTTCATGCTGTTCGTTGCCTGTAATCAGCCAAGAATAAGATTATTAGAAGAAGCGGAGAAATGTCGTGTCGTGTGTCAAGATATAGAACTTTATACAGTTATAACAATATCACCCCTAACAGCCCCTTAGGGGGCAATTTATCAAAATTCAAAAATCAACAATATCGCCGGAGCGCTGTCACACACACATGGCTCTTCGCTCTCCGCTACTTCCATATTTTATAGTGTTCATCACACTCGGTGACTTGATATTCGACGTATGACGGATTGTGGCACCGACTTATGAGTACCTATACAGGCTATCTCGTTAAACGAGGGACTTATAGGAGGAAAGGTAGGTACCTATTCAGTATTCGCATCTCGTTCGGTTTGATACAAAAAAGTCCGTATCACTCAACAAATAAATGTAACTCCTGATAATCTTCGGGATTTCAGTATTGTTTGTTTTAAATCTGTTTTAAATCGAACGAGATGTAAATACTGAACCCATACATTTAATAAGTCCCTCGTTTAAACAGTCAACCAGTCTGTATGGAACTATAGTTTCGGTTTCTGTTAATATTTACTGAAATAAAAGATGAAAGAAAGAAAATGCATTTATTTGCGGCGATTTTTTTTACATTTATTTATTTACAGATTTTTTATTATAAGCTTATGTCCATACGTGATAAGACGTTTACACTTATTTATTTGATTTTACGGACCAACATTTTTTCCCAATCAGTGATTGACAAAAACTCGTAACTCCTTATTTCCCCTTTTTAACCCGTCACATGCCTCATACAAATGCTCCATGCATACAAGTTACAATTCATAAGCCCGAGCCCGATAGCAAAAAAAGAGAAAAACCTAAAATAATAATTTATCAGTAACGCAGCCGTTAATCAAAGGAATATTATCTTTTTCATACGTGACCATGTTCGCTGTAAAAGTACTGAAACGTAATTAATGCTTATTGGAGTCACGTACCGGGCCAATGTTCGATTAAATTCTACCCCCAGTAAAATACTGTGTCACCAGCAGATAATAATTTGGAATATTTTATTTTATATTTATTAAAATTTGTGTAATTTTGTTTTGTTTGTGATATCAGTTTGAATAGTGTGTTTTTTTGTGATTTTGTTTTCGAAATGACGTTATAATTATGCTATGTTAATTTGATTAAGTGGGCCCACGCAATCATGTGGAGACATAAACTCTAAATTAGTTAACAATTATTCAGATATTTCTGGAAGAAGCAATAACTTGATAGCTAGCAAAATTGAGACAAATTTTCAGAATAAGTGAACATCAATTACTGATTATTAAATAATCAAGCTGAAATACTGTAAAGGTACATAGGTAGATAGCAATAAAATCGCCCTCATGGATACAAATAGCGTAACTTTCTGAATAAAATATTCATCTGGATATTTTATAGTTTAGAGAGGGTGTGAGGCCCTCCGGAGGCATGGGTATTCCATTTGTAAATGGATTTCAAAATTAAAACATTCACTTGGGGGACTGTCTGAACATTTTGATTAATTTAAACGTTTTTCTGTATTTGTATTTATTGATAGATGGAGGCCGACAGGTACTGTCGGTTGCAAAAGGCTAAGCGTATTTTTAGTTGAAATACTTTCAATAGTTTTGCTCTTTTTGTATTGTGTTTTTTTTTGTTATGTCAATATCACTCATATTTATTTTTTATTATTATGAATTTTAATTTATTTCTAATATTACTATATTGGTTTGTTTTGCACACCTCTAAAAATAATATAGGCATAAATTATTTTATATCTGTAAATGGATTACACGACAGTTATATGCAAAGCTTAAGGTCATATGTGCGGCAATAATCGTAAAATATCAATGTTTATAGGCACCCCTGTGTGCGTGACGATTTGAATAAACCACGTTTGGAACAATTTTATTACTGTTCTTGATGGCACATTAAAAATGTCACGTAATATGTTACGGCATTGTTTTTAGTAACGCCTCAAGGGGTGTTATTAATATGATGTCAGCAACGAAGGCCGAAAAAAAACCCGCCAATACAGAACGCTATCCTGAATTTAATAGATTCAAAGTACCTGTTAGATGAAAAGAAACAAAAAAAGCACACACAACCCTGTGCTACAGAGTTTCATATAAGTTTATTTTTATTAATTTTATTATAGGTACCTTTTAAAATTAAGTAGGTAAGTTATTCTAGTTCTCAATCCCTCAAAGTAAAATCTAAATAATTTTTAAAACATTTAAACACCGACCATAAGATGGGTGTAATCAATAAATTGTCGTAATCAAAAGTTAGACTTGAAACCGATTGAATGATTCGTCACCATATTCGCATTATGTTAGACCCCTTTGACCCTGAGCAGCGAGACGGTTAAATCCCTGAAACATTAGGCTCGCCGTCCTAATCCTACCTATTCCCGTTTGGACCCGATTGTCTAACAAAGAGTTGTATGGGTCCGCACGATAAAAGGATTAAAATTTATAAAATTTATGGCGAGGGATTACGTGCGTCGGCGTGTGAAGGGTTGATCGTGTTCGCATTAGAAATAGATTAGAGACTGAAACTATAGAATCGTAATGGAATTGAAAGTGGAGGGTTTCTTTTTACCCGACTGCGCGACGCAAAGGAGGGTAATGTGTTTATCAGCCTATGTATGTATGTATGTATGTTTGTTTCTATGTGGCGTTCTAGAGATCAAATGCGTAGGCCGATTTTGATAATTCTTACGTCAATCGATTCGTCTTAACCTTGCGAGTGTCACTAAAGACATAACAGTAATCAAAATTCACCACAGCGACAACCAGACGCCATATTGTCAAAATGAAAAAAAAAAAGTTGATGAACTATGTCAAGTGGGGTGTCGTTGAATAGGTATTTTAAAATCATCCATCAATCATTAGGTTCCTTTTATCATTTTTCATTTTAATAATAGTTTAGGATATATAACGATTTAAAGTTGCTTAACAAAGCAATCATTCTCGCTAATTCTTACTTATTGATTTAAGTTTTTATTTCAAGTATTAACGATATACAAACAAAAAAACAGTGAAAAATGGCCGATTTTTAGCGTCTTCAAAAAGTTTGTTTTCCTCAAAACCTATCATGTCAAAATGAAGGGCTCGAAAAGAAGATTACGAAAACATATATAAATACATTAAAAGCTAAAAAGTGAAAAATAAAAATAGTAAATTAAAAATTAAAAAAACCCGACTGCCGTAAAACAACTAAAAAGTGATAAACAAGAGCACTTTTCAAGCAGTCTGATGCAGTTGGTGGCATAAAATCTAAGATTTAACACAAATAATTGCCACCAACTGCATCAGACTGCTTGAAAAGTGCTCTTGTTTTGAACTTTTTAGTTGTTTTATGGCAGTCGGGTTTTTTTAATTTTTAATTTACTATTTTTTTTTATAATTTAACTGTGATTGATAAAGAAGCCTAGTGGATTAACCATGTGCCTCCCACGGCGAATGGTTCGAGTTCGATCCCGAGGCACGCACCGCTGACTTTTCGAAGTCATGTGCGTATTAGAAATTAATTATCACTTGCTTTAACGGTGAAGGAAAACATCGTGAGGAAACCAGCATGTCCTAGAACCAAAAATTCGAAGACATGTGACGTCCACCAACCCGCACTGGGCCCGCGTGGTGGACTACGGCCCACTCCCTCTCACAGAGAGGAGGCCTGTGTCCCAGCAGTGGGAACATTATAGGCCGATTATGATAAAGAAGAGTAGAAGAGTGTCATGACTTTTGTTTGGTGTCAATGGTTTGTAGCGTCATTGTTAGAGTAGATATAAATAAAATGCACAAAGATGAAAAAGGTTATCGAATACACATCTTATTTTATTGACGTTCTTATTAAGTTTATCTGTGAAGGAAGATTAACGAGGGTTATTTACAAAAACTTGGGTTTAGGATCCACGTGCTTAATACAAAGCCTGATTTATAATAGTAACATAAAGTTTAACTATGTTACATAATATGACCTAAACACCGCAATGCTCGTAATAATACTTAATTTTCAGCCTAACTCCAGAAATCTAGGCATTTCTGTAATGTAGGCAGTTTGTAACAATCCCCAAAGTCCGAGATTAGGGTCACGTTTGTAAAACTAAGTTAGACCAAGCGTGGAATAATTTAGATTTTATGTTGTGTGCTTAGATCACCCTGGAGATGGCAGTTCCTTTGGCTTATCTACAAAATAAACGCGTGTATGAAGATAGAAATTTACTTTGAAGTATGTAGTAGTTCGTGCAATCAAGTTTGTTACATATTAAACTAGAGTAAAGGGTTTTTCTAAATGTAATATAAATATTCAGGTTCTCTAATATTTAGTTTTGTTTAGAAATGTAGGTCCGGGGTCCAAGTTCCAATCCAGGATCCTAGGCTCAACAATCGAGTTTGCGGCCACAAACCAACGAAGATTGTATCCTTACAATTAAAGTCCCCCGTCACGTATATCTGTATGTATGTATAGAATAATCTTAAAAACTACTGTAGATATTTTGATACGGTTTTCACTAATAGATAGACTGATTCACGAGGAAGGTTTGTGTGTATAATTTATAGACATTTCGTGCAAAATGACTGAACTATGACGATGTTTGACGATCAAGTCAGAAAAAAACATACCTTTACGAGAGCTTTAAAGCTCTCTAGAATTTGGAATTTGCACTGGGAATTCCCAGTGCGCTGCTGAAATCATTCAAGTTAGGCTGCCTTTCCACCAGAGAAGTGAGCTACGAATGTGTGTGACGCCCACCAATAAGATCGCTTCATTTTCATCACTAACCTCATCTTTATAAACAAGCGATCACATTGGTGAGCGTCACACACATCCGTAGCTCACATCCTTGGTAGGAAGGTAGCCTTTTATGGAAGTGATGTATGGAAGAATTCTTCATGAGCAGATCTAATATTAAATAATTTTGTGTCAATTTAGATGTTATGTAGAATTAACAGTATTAACCAACTTATGTCGCTCAGCGTACATCCATTATTTACGTACCACGATGTCAAGTTAATTTGCGGGCTCGAACGTCGACCTCACAGTCTTTGGTGCGGTTACGTGCCTAAAAGTGTCTCGCGTTCCTAATTGCTTTAGTGCTGCTAATTTGCTTATGAATTCTGGATAACGTGAACACTGACTTGTTGAACTTTGTTGCCTCAACTTTAATTATAGGACATGCTTTTATATCCGTATCAATTTAATATTTAACGCTGTTATGCCCGATTAGATGGAACTGGTTTTTATACAAATCCTAGGGCTACCAGATTTTCTGGGTACTTTTTTGAATATTCTTGTTAAGTATCTTTAGATAGTCTATTAGATGGAACACACTAGCCTAAGACCTACATAATGTACACTCGACGCCATTGACGGTCGACCACTTTTCACCCTTATGATCTTAGTAATAAGGGCGAAAAGTGGTCGACCGTCAATGGCGTCGAGTGTACCCACCTACCTATACGGGGTGTAAGTGACAGCGTAACGAAAACTGAAACCATGGGTTCAGTAGGTAGTAGGTAACCTCAGCGTTAAAATTTTGCATTGGACTAAAAAAAAATACTACTTTGGAGATTTTTTTACAAACTGAAAAATCTCTAAACAAAGTCGTATTTTTTCTTTCAAAATGAATGCCAAGAGTGAGTGTCCTGGGTTCAGTTCCCGGATCGGGCAAAGTGTTATTGAATTTTTCCATTATGAATATTTCAGTAGCAGCCCGAAGTCTGGATTTGTGCCCAATTGATGGCAATAGGCTCGTCCCCTATTAGGTACATCCGTACATGGGACTTAAACATAACAGGTAATAATATAATAAATAAATAATCGGGATATAAAGGCGTGATGTTATGTTATAATTAGATGTGTCTACATTGTTTGATCTTGATAGGGAAATTAAATTAGGAAGCGTTAACCTATCAGCTACTTGCTAGAATGTCGGAATCAATTTCGGGCTGTTGGTCTCAAAATCGTTGCATAATAAATTTAAATAAAAAGACATAAAAATAAAAAAGAATCTTAATTACCATTTTTGAACGGAGATACCCAATATCCATAGCTCATTTAATAATCTAAACGATCTACTATCACGTGAAATCGGTTCTGGTTTGTAATTAACTTTGATTTGGGTGCGAATACGAACAAAAAATGTTTACCTGGAACCTTGGCAGCTTAAAGGAGCCCATTATTTGTAAGCGAGAAACAAAATGAGATTATTATTTTTTATACACTGATCGCGTAGATAGTCATAAATGAGTAAATACTAACTTGCTGGGAAGTAATTTCTCTTGTAAACTACAGTTAGAGCTGATGTTGTATACTGTTATTTTTGATGAAAAAACAAGCAAAGATTTGTTGTGTTTTTTGCGGTGATGTTTCCATTCATCTCGAGGTGTAGGTATACATTGTGAAATCTACTTAATATTTTTTTAGTTTTTATAATTATGTATATTGGTAAGTACTTACAACGTGTATCAGAAATTTGTGGTCATATCTAAGGGGGTTGTTTGGACTCTCATTCAGAGCAAAATTTGATATGAAAAAGTTTGAACATTTTTGTTTGACTTTCCATAAAAATAGCATGAGGTAATTGAGTCAATTCGTATCGAGTCAAAAAATCTTGACCAATTTTTTTATTTGACCTGAAATATGTTGCTGTGAGTAAGAGCCCAAATAACCCTTTTAAATATGACTACGCATTTCTATAACCCGATGTATAAATAATATCCTCAAGTACGACTAAAATATCGTTCAGCACATAGCAATGTCCCATAACAAGACGCTACAAAAAAAAATAAGAAGATAATTGACATCATAGAACTCAAAGACACCGCGTAAGCCTGAGATGATTTCAACAAGCTTTTGACGAACAGAAATAAAGATGCTTATCATTTCTCCCACAACTAGGTACTTATCGCGTACAGATGACCCACAATAATGAGTTCATAAAACTTATCTCTATCACTTAAACCTATCTAAATGATAATTATCTTTATTACATCTACCAAGTAGATATATTCTACTGCCTTAGATGCACTCCACCTGCGTCACATCAAAGTCAATATGTTATTATGTGTACCTCTAAATTATCTTTTATTTTGTACCCAATAATTACAAAAGAATGTACGGCCGGACGCGCCAGTGCTGCTTTATGAAAAAGAAACATAAAATTAAGTTGCTAAGGTAAAAAATGAGTTGTATTAGTTGAATCAATTATAAGGCCATCTTCGTGCCGCGGAATAAACTGGTTCTGGAACAGCCTCGCAATGGATTGGACTAGCTACTGCTGGACTACTTTTTTGAATAAAATATTTTCATTTATTATTCTCTACTGCTGTGACTGTTTGATTAAAATCTTGGGATGTTAAGATTAGTTTTAAGTTTCCAGCCGCTTATTTAAAGACACTGAATTACTTTTGCAGGTATCATTAATCAGAGTTTTGATTATTTATAAGTACTACCTACTTATCTACTATATTTTTAAAATATACATAATCCCGAATTGTAATCTGCTCTTTATATTTGTAAAAAAAACTCATTGTATTTAATTATGTATACCTGCATAAGTAGTAAGTACCTATAGATACATTTTTGCCATAGCATAAAATATTTTAACTATTAAAACTTTTAATTCAAAATCTAATATTATTTTATAAGCTTTATACAAAACACATTGATAATTCAATCTAAGTTTTTTTACGCAAATTAATTTCAAAACACGACCGAGCCACTCTTTGTGGTGTTGAACGAAGTTTCGCATTACGGCGAGTCTCTCGCTCGTAAAGCTCATGGGGTCTACCGTGGAACAATTTATTTGGCGTTAGACCTACAGACTTTTTATGGGGATCGACCCCGGGGCGAGAACAACCCTTTTTTGCAATAACGAACTTGTGCATTGAAGAATTGGTAGGGTGTGTAAAATATTTCTCTATCAAAGGCTATGGTGTTTGCAAATAAAGAAGTGTATGGTGTTATCTCGCCCTGTTCCACTAAAGTTTTCATCAACTTTTTTCTATACACCCTTCGTCATATGGTCATTGAAAATATCTTTATATTATATGAGATACATTTTGCACAGTTTATGAGTTTGCAATGCATGCAACGCAGCGACTATGTTTAATATCGATTATCGTGATTTTAAATCATAATACATATAATTTGATCTCGCTAAACTGGATATTATTAGTAGATACTATTATAATATTACGTCCAATATAATTTTCCGGCGCGCTAATTCACATAATTTGCTACGGTCACCTATCATTGTTGGCCATACCAGCCGTACTGCGCCTTTGTGTTATGGAACGGTCACGGTCAGTAACAAAAGTCGGGTGACACATCAGTTTTCTAAAACGTACGAGTAGCTGAGCACGATAATAAAAAGAATTGCAAATTAAAATAGAATCTCTGAAGTTTAGTAAAGCAATGTATCTATCAAGTACTTTTGTGTCAATTTAGTAGTAGGTACCTGGGCGACCAAGCTTAGCTTGAGATTTTCTAAAGGATGACACCTATCTAGATAAACTTGGAAAGTAAAGCATTGTCTTAATACTTCATAAATCGTTAGAGCCTGGTTTTCGAGAAAATAGGTAATTATATTAACAAGAATTGCTAACTTAATGAATTAAGATAAGATTTGCAAATACAGTTGATGTACATAATTTGGCTTCGATTCACTATTATACATAATTTATGTATTATGCCAAAGTCTAACAAACTTTTATTAGTTAAAACACGTGTAATATCACTATCCATACCATCTCCATCATAATCTAGCGAAATGTGTTGCTAGAATTGAGCAACAACATATTGGATTCAACTGAGCAATTTCGAAGTCATTACTTCGTCATTACCAATTGCCACCATCGCCTACAAACACCGTTAAGCAATTCACGCTACTATTTATAAACTGAAGAGTACATTCGCGTGAAGGTATTATCAGGTTTTTTTTTACATTTATGATTGTTTAGAATTAAATTGTTGTGATTTAGATTTTTTCACTCGGTTGTTTGGTTGTCGTCGCATTACGAGCGTCATTAATTTATGTACAACGCGTAGGAAAAAAATTAAAGGAACTTTTTAAAGCTCTCATAGCTATTATTTTACATCTTTAAATTAAGTACCTATCCACTTTAAATATCATTATTGTTACCGTTTTTGTTTCCAATGACATTTTTTATGATAAAATTATTACTGTATTTCAATTTGCCAATACAATGAAAGATTACAACTCTTGTATTTTAACAAAAAGAAAGTCCAGGTGTGTCCCCTGGAAAGCGATTCAGTTTCACGTTCAATTTTCTAAGTTTATATATAGACTATACGCGTTTTTAGCATCGACCCCCGACTCCTTGTCGAGTCCTTGCACGGTTTCGCTTGATAGGATGAACTTTAGATTTAAATTCTATTCCTGTTTATTTATTGCTTGGTTTGGTTTGCATGGTCTATTAGATTCTGGATGCTGAATGTTGTTCAAGATTTTCCAGGCCAGTAAAATCGTCCTGATCTCCGTTTATTTTTATTTAGTTGTTCCCGCGACTCCGTCCCGTTGGAAGTCGGAAAAAAACATAATAATTATCGTTATTTTCTTCATACAAACTTTAAAACCCGTTTTCATCCTTTTAGGAATGGAATTTTAAAAAAGTCCTCCTTGGTGCACCTTTAAGGTAATCAAGGAATATTTTCTCCAAATTTCAAAACTCTAGGTCTAGCTATTTCGGCTGTCATGGTACTGTAGTATAAATTTACAAACTTCAAATACTTACACGAATTTAGGAACTCCTAAGTTTCTGAATTTATTAGCTTCGCAAAGGTCCAGAGGTAAATATTTTAGTAGGTAGAACTTCTTCCAGTTAAAATTTATGTCGGAATGGTCACGTCAGCCCCATGTCGGGAGGCTGTATCCAATCACAACCGAGGCATACCTCAAACGAGATGAACCTTCACAGAAAGTTTGTTGAGCCGTGCTGAATAATAATGTTCTACGCAATTTGTGATATCAATAACTAGTGCAAATTACAGAGTTCGTGTATTATTTTAGTACAAGATTTTAGTTTAATGTTCATTTTGGCCGATGTTATACCTCCTAGTTATCGTAAAATATGAGTAGGTATAATCATCAAATTTTACTGTCAACATCATCCTCGCTAAGTCATTAGAGACGAATACAAATGATTTACAACAGCATAACTATTTCTATTGTCACTTCTTATTTCAGCATTTAAATCAATCTTTGTTTTTTCAACCCTTTCTAATTTCACCGATCCAGTGTTTGTACTTGATCCTTTTGTGCTATTTCTGTCTACATTGTATGTATTGAAACACTCACGGTCGGTGGACGTCGGCGGCGGCGCCGCGACGCTCCATTCCATCAGAGCTCCAACGAACAACACACTAACCGACAGTAACGCCATTTCTGCACTACTTGGAGTAATTTAGTCAAATAGGTTTATATAGGGGTGACCGTGGACGCCCACTGCTCATCATTAACTCCGTACGACACGGCCTTGGCAATTGAATAACCGTATCAATGGTCCTATTGAAATCTCTGACATTGTAGTACACCGGCAGTGCATGTTGGTCTGGCGGGTCTTTTGTTTCATCAATTGTTGTAGTGTGATCATCATTATTATGTTTATTCCTGGAAGCTGTTTTGTTTCCCTTTAAAGTATAATATGTGTCGGTTGACCTTTAGGTCCTTGATGAGATTCAAGGTCAAGTGCTGAGAGCGTTTCGTTTTTGTTATCTTTTATTTTAATTGCATGCTTATCCTTTACTTTCTTGATAACATTGTCTTTATGCAAATTGGTTGGTTTTTGTTTTTGAAGCATAAATTTACCTACTGTTTCTTCATTCTCTCAAGTTTACGTTTACGTACACAACTCGAAAAGGTAGGTAATCGTTCAAACTTATATCATCACGTAGTGGCAACGTCCTCGTAAAAATTTTCAATTAATTGAATAATCTGCTTCATTTCGTCTTCCTAGACTCTAGCTATTGCATGTTGAATATCTACATCTTCAAATACTATACTAATTAAAAGAAGACTTAATTTTATAATTAAGTATATCATCTATTCATTAAGAATTTCATATTGATTAGAATCAATAATTAAATCAAAGACTTGTTTAAACTAACTTTGTTCCTTTATTTCGATATTCCTTATTATCAAAGTTCTTTATTTTGCGTTCAACAGTTTATTGCCACGTCCCGGTTCCGCGTAAATCGATACAAATGCGTTGCCAACCGTCTTTTGTTAGGGGATGTTACCCTAAGTGCATGCCACCCTAACTGCGCCGTGGTTACAAGCGCTTTTTGTGATGCAAAGCGCTATTTGGTCAAGTTTTTTTATAAAATTATTTATTTTGTTATTCATGTCAACCGAGGTGTTGTCACTTTTTGTGGAAATGATGTTTTGTTCTTAAGGTATTTATTTTGCGGTTTAAAGGAACCTATCGTTAACAAGTTACATGCGTAGATACAATCCGAAGTCGATGAAAATAATCTTTAAAAAACGAACTGTCTAATGAGTAGCATAAATATTCCTGATTATATTGTAGGCGCCTTTTATCTGTCATAATTCTCTTAAGTGACAACCCTTTGTTAGCTACCTAAAAATAACTAAGCGCCATATTCTTATACTTATTAGCTTTTGTCCGCGGCTTCGGATAAAAGGTATCCTATGTGTCGATTCAGGGTATAAGCTATCCTACTTTGAAATTTCATCCAAATCTTTTCAGTAGTTTTTGCGTGAAAGAGTAGCAAACATCCATTTATATCCTCACAAACTGTCGCGTTTAATAATGTTAGTAAGATCTTAGGATACGCGCGAAAACACTTCAAGCTTGTCTCGATAACCACTTGCAATGTGCTAAGGTGCATAATAAAATTGTGTGAAATACAACACTTGTTCGGTACCTACGCGCACATTGTAAAGTCATTTACTTATTGCTGTGCCGTTTAACTCTATATCCAAGTATTTATCGCAGCGCTGCCGTACAAAATCGTAGCAATAAATTGTAATAACGCACAAGCCGGTTTTAATGCGTTTTCTTTGTTAGGAAAGAAGCTAGAAAACAAAAGGGAGTCGTGGCTACTGACATTATCGGAATATATAAATCAGAGATGCCATGCCGGAAGTTTTATAATACCGTTCAATGTCTTGCGAATTTTAAGATGTCCGCCATTGAAGTTGCGTTCCAATTTACTTAAGGTAATATATTTTTGTTTTCTCCCCAGACTACTTTCTGCAGTTAAGCGTAAACTTGGCTCATAATTCTGTCGTACACCGGAACTCTTTACAAGTTAAACTGGATGTTTTCAGTGGAGTTCCCGAAGACTTTTTGTACGTTTTACGACTGAACATCCGGGCACTGGGCATGACTCACTGAATGATGTAGGATCTTGTCATGTCGGCAAACATGCTCTAAGCTTTGTATAAGGATGTATTTGGGATAAAACCTTTTCGAACGGAAAAGTTAAGCTCGGTTTCCCTTTTAAGCGTGTGATTTTAATAGGTTTGGATTGATTAGAAAATACTTGTGCTTAGCACAAGTATTTTTTAATTTAAAGCAGGAACACACTTGCACTTTCCTTTAATTAGTGCAACGATCGTACAACTTTGAATTGCTAATGTTACTCTTACATAGTATAATAATAATATATTTTATAAAACCATATTAGTATATTTAAATGGAGCTCTACCTCTCGAGCTAGGTAATGTATGTGTCGTAGTCCGATCGTATAATTGGGCAGATCATGAAATTCCTGGGCATTTCATGAAAAGCCGGCATTTCATGTAATGCCCAGGAATTTCATGATCTGGCTAAGTAACATTTTGACAGGTCGATCAAAACTTACGTTTGTCGATTTGACTGGCAAGTTAGCTGTCAAATCATGAAATGTCGGCATTTCATGAAATGCCGAGAAGTTTCATTATCTGCCCAGTACGATTGGACTACGGCTTTTTACACGTCTCCGGCGCTGCAGGAAGTGCAGCCCTTCCGCCCTTGCGTAACAAATCGCAGGCACCCAGACTCGCCTTCGCAGCTTCGGCTTTTTGGGTTCGCAGCTTCGCCTCCGGGTTTACAAAAACACTCTAGGGGTAGGGCAGATAAGACCACGTGGAGTCGGGGTTGGCCAATTCCGTTCTGTCACTAATGTCCAAACATAATATTGTGTTCGTTTTCTGTAGAATGACAGCAGCCTAATTGCGTAACTTCATTTCTATCACCATGGCTTTCATTTTCAATACCATGGTGATGGCAATTGAGTTACGTAATTCGATATGCCCAAACATCGCGGTATTCGCTAGGCAAATCGTCAAAAATGAGTGTTGAACGATATGGCGGGTGTTATCTAGCCAAATCATGAAATGGCGGCGTTTCATGAATTTCACGATCTGGCGAATTATACGATCGGACTACGACATATGCACCACACCTGTATCTCGAGAGGTAGTACTTGCCGTTTGGTTACTTTGTTAGCCTACAAATATGTGTTTTTTACAAAGCAAACAAATTAAATTAATTAAGTAGACAAAAATAGCGACTTGACTAGAATTTTATCAGATTTGTCACAACACCTTTATTTATAAAAAGCCAGACACTTCACAAGGCGCACGGTAATTAAAATCCCTAAAACATAAATCTCAACGCGTAGCCACTTTTCAACGCTAAGAAAAATTGTCCACACAGAGCGGGTTACAAAAGTACCCCAGGCGTTAATTTGTTCCAGTGCACCCCTGCTGAACATCGCACTAATCTCATTAGCGTCCCGCGGGTGCATTCGCTCAAATGGACCCCCTACGTCTGACGATTTGACAAAAGACATCCGGAACATCTAGTTTGATGACTCTGCCATCTGAGTTGGTTTGAACCTGACGGTCTTAATGCGATTATAGGGTGGAACTTGGTAAGCAAATGGGTTTAAATTTAGCTGAAGTGATGGCGTGCGCGTACTTCCGTGAATGTGTTTGGCAAAAAACGTTTGGATGTTTAGGTCGATGGCCTTGCCATTTGAAATTATGATCAGAGTATTATGTTAAAAAATCGCATTAACGGAGTTTGTGTAGATGTTTGCAATTAAATAACCCTTTGTAGACGACGCTGCTGCTGTATAGTTTTAAACCCTTGAAATTGAACGTGTATGTGAAGGCACCTCTAAAAGCAATTTTGTCGGGTAGTTGTGTAAATGTTAAAATAAGTTGTTGTTTAAATTGAAATTGCGAACACAATTCCAAGTTCGCAGTCGCAAGTCGCAACGATGAATCATAATACATATGTGAGGATTTAAGCTCTTATTCATTATATGGTGACACAGCAACAACTTTCAGCCGCCGTCAGACAGTTTGTAAAACTTGTAAATTCGATTATTGAACGGGAAGGCGCTGGTACTACTTCAGAATTTAAATGAGTTTGTCAACGTTTTTTTTTCCAATCTGAAGATTCATATTCGGAAGTTGAGATTATCTATTGCTTTCTTGATTTGATAGAACTAAATCCAATTTCAGTAATGCTTTTTAGGACGTGTAAATGATCTTTTTGAGTAATTTTTTTTCATCTGTATTGATCTCTATATTCTAATCATCTTTTGTTATTTTGTTTCAGGTTTCCATCAAAATAATCCAGTGTCTACAACAAACGTAAGTCTTTAGCGTATTTTACACACAAATAAATGTAAATTAATTTCAGTAAAGGTCTAAACTTCTAAAGGTTCCATGAATCAAAGTCCCACGCTGGGCGCCAATAGCTTCGCAATCGAATGTTACCGCAAATCTAAAATTAATGTGAATACGATTTGTGTTACAAAGCAATTAATTGCTAGCTGTACACAAGGACGATACACAATATTCATATTGCGAGGTATTCAAATTAAGATATCAATTTAAGGCAAAAACTTCGCAAAATATGCGACGCTTTTTTTACTCAGAAGTTCTGTCCAACTGCTGGACAAAGGTCTCCCCTATATCCTTTCACACCTCTCTCCCTCTCTCGTGTTGTTTTTTCTAGCCAATCTGTCCTAAACACAGCCTGGTTATCGCGCCAGTGTTTGGAATTATTAATGAACTAATCACAAACACATTATCTTGACATCGTGTCAAAAAACACCTTACTTTAGTGTACAGTATTCCTAAACTAAGCAAACTGTTAGTATATTCTACAACAATGCCACAATACCCAGGTGGAAGCGTCTCCCTGTCCTTTCAACATAATCCGTCTGTGACCACTTACGGTACTTAAGGGTGTGTGGATAGTACGTACTCAACCTACACACAAACAATTTTTAACAAAATCAGTCAATGAACATTCATTGTTCTGTAATGCTTCTTAATAAACCGTTGCTACTTGAATTAGATAATATTTAATTTTGTTATTAGCACGATAGAGGATGCTGCTGTCAAAATCTATGGATACATAGGTAAGTCTAGAGACAGATCGATATCGATCAACATGGGTGCGATGGGGCCAATTGCACCCATGTTGCTCTGTAGTTTCTCCTATATAAGTCTACACCATAATTATTAAAATCTTGTAATATTATACGATGTAGTTCCTCTCCATCATCGTGTCCATCTGTTGTGTCCATGGTATATGACTAATTTCATACTTAAAACATGCCCAAAACTTTGCCACTTCTACGGCTTTATCAGTGGAGGTCGCTTAGATTACAAAGAACTGGAGGTGAGACAGATTGGGGGTCAGTTGATTGGTTTGCAGGTCAATTTTAGGGGTCAAATCACTTTGTCTATAATTCCTTTGAGTTTCTTAGACATTGACAAGTGACGAGTTTAATGTGACAATGTACAAAAGCGATCCACGTTTTCGTAAGGTGAGAACTATATTTATCTATCTCCATATTTATCTAGGCAAACCCATACATATTAAAACATATTACCATGCTTATTACTTTTTTCGGTAGCTATAGTTATAGGCCGGTGACTCGACCCGGTGAGTCATTTACAATTATCGGCTACCAGGGTCAATCCAGGGGTGAGTCCACCCCCGAAATTAAAATTCCAAGCGTGACGTCGAGATAATAGATGATCTAAAATTCGAATACATAATGAATATGTAGATTTTATTAGTTATGTAAAATATTTAATAAGATTCCATGTAACGATTTGGTAGGCATGTGTCTTTTTTTCTGATCGTGCGTGAATTATGCACGAATTTGGTAGTTTTATCTTATTATGTTCTGTTACTGTAGGTACAATAAAGTTATTTACGTATATTTTGTTCCCGACTGAGTTTAGAGCCTGCTTAAAATAGATTATTCTTATAAGAAAATTGTGTAATTTCTCATACAATTTATAAAATAAAAAACGTGACGTCACTTATAGTTTTTTGCACTACATTTTTCCGCTAAGTATACAAAACGAACATAGAAATAAAATAATTATTATTTGGAGCCCCAGACATCACGGCATCTACATTTCCAAGTAATTCACAAAATTCGTGGCCTTTTATCATTAAAACGCCACATTTTCGTAACCCTTTCTTCTACATAAATATTAATACTAATCTAGATCCAACTTCGTCTGGTTTAAACAAACGCATAAGTCACACGACATAGCGTGCGGGGTGCGGGGGGTGGGGGGCAATATGGCGACTAATTGCAGCAATTCACAACTACCGCCCAACCGTAGAGACGCCGCGTGATTGATTATTATTGTCCGTAAGCGATATGGAAATCGCTTAAGCTTTTAGGTGGTTCCGTAATAACGGAACCACCATTATTGTTCCCCAAAATTATTATAATTTAGTGTGCCTACTGCTAAATAACGATAAAGACAGCTATTACGTTGGGTAGGGAATGTTCGGCTTTTCAATTATGATCGGTAATAATAGTTCAATCTATTCATGTATTCTTTTAAACTTTCCTTACATACTAGATAACTAGAGTATCAAATTATATTGGGATATGTAAAAACTTGTACTAAAGTCAAATCAACCAATTCCGTTGTGTAGATAACATTTAATAGGTACCATTATTTCCAATTACGGTTTGATTTTTAAATTCTAATTGCAGCCCGTAAAGCTGGCCTCAATCATCTACTCTTGATATTTTACAGAACTAGCTGTTGCTTGCGACTTCGTCTGCGTGAAAATGGATGAAAATGTATGTGCTTCTCCACGTCCCATAGGCTACCTTTTTGTCAAATTTCACCCAAATCCGTCCAGCCGTTTCAACGTGCAGGAGTAACAAACACACAAAAGTTTTCGCATTACATTATATATTTGCGCGAGTTATAGAATAATCGTCACGAGTTTCGTTAAAATACAATTGCAAGCAAATAAATCAAAGCAATTCTAAATCGGTGACTAAGCAACATCGACCCCAGGCCCGAGTGCAAGGCTTTATCTTTTCAGACAGTCGGCGCCTTTGCTTAATGTATTTCCGATTAAATCGTTTAGGCGTATGCTCCATCACTTCCGAAGACTGCATCCAAGGAACGAAGCTACTTATAAACTTGCGAATGTAGACGGGGAGCCAGTAATTAATTTTGGTAAGGTATTTTAGATACTCTTTGCATAGTAAAGTGTCTGTCTACAGGTACCTACCTACCTACTACTGAAAAAAATACTTATAGGTACCAAAAAAAATATGTTAGGCTCAAAATACTTTTACAGTTATTTTTACAGACAAAATGTTAAAAACGAATTTTTTGGCATCGGTATCGCTTCCAGAACACGGATAGCAATCGCCTACTTTTTTTCAAAAATATTCAATGTACAGATTTTGCTTTGTTACGATTATAGATTATGTTAGCAATGTTAATTCTGATAGACTTTTTGTAATGATTTTTGACTGAGTGGACCGATTTTAATAAAATAGTGACTAAATGTTTTCTCAAGACACTGCCTGTTAATATTTCTTTCCAATTCCTCAAAATGAATGCAGTAGTATTGATTGATGCGTGTTCACAGACAAACAGACGAACAAAAATTCTAAAAAGATAGATTGTATTACTTGTCCTCCAAATTATTTTTTTGCAAATAAGTACTTATATGCAATGTACAAACTCGCGGTACTTACAGAAGTAGATACTTATAACAATGTAGAGAACTGACACGAGCGAGACTCAATACCGCGACCTGTGCCGTGCCGACCGAGGCAAAAAATATTTATTTTTTTGGTGGTTTCGTCGCTAGCTCTTAGGCTCCTTATAAGTTTGCGAATAGAACAGAGGAGTACGTAGAGTCGACGAGTGTATATCGCATGCCCGCATACCCGTGCAACGTGCTTCGCATGCTAAGCGCCCATTGTCCTTGCCTTGGGAATCTGTTCGTTACTTATGTTTGAACCACAGTATCGATATAACACGACGTGAATTATGATTCACGTGTGAAGATGAATGCTGTGTGGATGCTATAAAAAAATCCAATAAACCACCCGCATTCTTTTGTGATTGACTCTTCTTACCTTCTAAACTTAAATAGCCAACATGAAAATTATTTAGAAATAAAGAAAGTACTGTGACTGACAATTCAGAACCTAATCTTACACATAGACCTACATGTCACAGGACATACAAAAATAAAATAGCCTAGGAAATATCCTTACTTACTCAAAAATGTGTAAATTTTAATAGTGCTATCATTAAACCACACTTTAACTCAACATAGGTAGGTACAGTTGATTTTTATAACTCGTAAGAAACAGCTAATAAGCTGCTCTTTAATCTTTAAATCCACACGAAATGAATCCGTTCTAACACTCGTATAAGTCTCAACTAATTACCCCAAACACTTTTCGGCGAAAAGCCGAAAGGTGGAAAGGCAAGAGAGTTTTAATAGGAAAGCAAATCCTGCTTAATCCGGATTATACCTTCTGGGGGTAGGAAAAATCCTCACGACGAAGTGTAAGTCTGCTGAGACTCTTTGGAACTTATCGCGTGTGTGTTCTAGACTTTAATTAGACGTCGGTCTGAGACGTAGCTTCAATTTATAGTGTTGGAAACTTTAGTTCTTTTCTTTTTGGAAAAAAATACAGCGGTCGGTAAAGTTGTGTCGTGTGTTCATGTTTTGTTGAACTAGTGTTGACAAGTGACGATATTCGTAGTGATGTGTACGCGGTATAAATAAACGAAAGGTGTTGAATTATCACATTTGTCACTATTCTTAGAATCGAGACTTGATAATGTGTACTTTCATGCATCTGTCACGTAGAGGGCTTTCGTCATTTTGGACTCGTGATAATATTAGGTTGGGGAAAAAGTCTTTTCGCATTATAGTATGTATGAACTTGTAATAAAATCTCTTTGGCTATACTATTTGTATCTGGCTGGTTTTGGTATCATTGAAAGTTTAAATTTTAAAGAACATAATTCCAAATTCAAATTAGGAAAATGTGTGATTTTCATTTGTTTTTCGTACCGTCAAGATGAGTGAATCTAATGAAGAAATTCGTTACATTTTAAAATTTTACTACAAAAAAGGTAAAAAAGCAACGCAAGCCGCGAAAAATATTTGCGATGTTTATGGACCTAGTGTAGTGTCTGTGAGAGTAGCACAAATTTGGTTTAAGCGTTTTCAATCCGGAAATTTTGATGTCAAAGATGCACGTCGCTCTGGTCGCCCTATTACGGATAAAATGGATGCCATTTTTGAAAAAGTGGAGCAAGATCGGCATACCAGTAGTTACGACGTAGCTGAAGAACTGGAAATTGACCACAAAACAGTTTTGGCGCATTTGAAAAAAACTGGGTACACAAAAAAGCTCGACATTTGGGTACCGCACGAGCTCACTGAAAGAAACCTAATGAACCGTGTACTCATTTGTGATTCTTTATTACGACGTAATGAAACCGAACCATTTTTGAAGAAGCTGATAACTGGTGATGAAAAGTGGATCACGTATGACAAGAACGTGCGAAAAAGGTCGTGGTCAAAGGCCGGTCAGGCTTCACAGACTGTGGCGAAACCCGGGTTAACTCGCAACAAGGTGATGCTGTGTGTGTGGTGGGATTGGAAGGGCATTATTCATTATGAGCTGTTACCACCAGGCAGGACCATCGATTCTGAACTCTACTGCGAACAACTGATGAGATTAAAGCAAGAAGTTGAGAGAAAGCGGCCGGAATTAATCAACAGAAGGGGTGTGGTTTTTAATCATGATAACGCTAGACCTCACACATCTTTAGCCACCCAACAAAAATTAAGAGAGTTTGGCTGGGAGGTGTTAATGCATCCGCCGTATAGTCCTGACCTTGCACCTTCAGATTTCCACCTGTTTCGGTCTCTTCAGAATTCTTTAGGCAGTGTCAGGTTAACATCACGAGAGGACTGCCAAAACCACTTGTCGCGGTATTTTGACCAGAAGTCCCAAAATTTCTATAGCAATGGGATCATGTCCCTACCTACAAGATGGCAAAAAGTTATCGAACAAAATGGTACCTACATACTTTAGTTAAATGTAAATAAACTTTATTAAAAAATGTTTTGAATTTTCTTAAAAAATGCGAAGAAACTTTTTCCCCGACCTATTACATGATAGGTAGATAATAGAACCAACATATTATATAGATTTGCTAGTAAAAGAGTTACAGTTCTTTGATACTCTAGAGATATTTAAGTGAAAGAACATTACATAAAAGCAAAGGTTTGACATTTAAATAATAGTGCAACATCACTTGAATATAGGTAAACGCCATATGAACAATAAAAAAAAAACCGGCCAAGTGCGAGTCGTACTCGCGCACCGAGGGTTCCGTATCAGTTTTGGACGTACATATAAAGTGAAAAAAACCGGACAGCAAAACTAAGTTTGTTTGTGAAAGAATTTTGATGATTTTGAAAAAACTGTACCAGTTAGGAACATCGTTTTATTTTTGGTGCAATATTTGGGTCAATTCCTATCAACTCTAATTATTTCAGATTTTTCACTCCGCAAACTTCGGAGATAAGGGGGGGGAATGGTATTTTTTCATCATATTTCGAAAACTGTGAGACATAAAATTAAATGAAAATATATTTTAAAATGTGCAGATCAAGCCCTTTCATATGATATGTCACTCGACCCAGTAACCCCACATTGAAATTTTGGATTCCCACTCCGGCCCCTTTTGTTATGAAAATAAAAATATTTTTTTATTTTTTTCATTTGCAATAAAGTTGGACAAGCATTCTTTATAACTGTTCCAAAGTTCAAGTCGATAGCATTAGTAGTTGCTGAAATAAGCAGGTGTGACAGACAGACAGACAGATAGACGAAGTCGCACCATAAGGCCCATAAGGGTTCCTTTTTTACCATTTTGGTACGGAACCCTAAAAATTAAAAGAATAGTCATTATCAGTATGCTAATTATAGAGTGTTTCACTTAAAAGTCCCTTCGACGCTATGTTGGTTCCCCTGTCTGTCACTCCTATTTAGGTCTTAACGTTTTAGGTTTTTTTGTAGATTTATGTGTTAAAGTAATGCCTAGGACACTGAAAGTGGTGAATGAGAACTGATACTGAAAAAAATTCCAACTCCGTCCGTTAAAAACGTTGTAACATATTGACAGCAACATAGCGTAGCAGTAACTTGTTATCTAAATCGTTCTATAGTTATTTCTCTAGGTAATTAACATAACTTTTACTACAAACTAAAAACTGTAAAAAATCCTGACCGGCGCATCTATACTAAACCATATACTCCACAACAGAGAAATTTTAATTACCTATGTGTACTGAGGCGCGAGTTTTTCGCCGGTCAAAGTTCAGAACAAAACTAGGTTTTAATTAATGGTCTGTTAAACGAATGCCGGTTTCGTGCTAAGCATTTTATTTACGGTTATTTGATCAGATTTAATTTGTTTGTTTTGGTAAAGCTGGAGGATAAACTTGACTACCTACTGAAAAGGCTTATTGTAATGGGTTCATATGAGCTAGGTATTATTGTTTTCATGCTAAGTTCGATAAGCTCGAACACTATTTTGTCATTGTTGTTGCTGGTCAATATATTTTTATGCATGGTTCTTACTTAATTCAATTTTGAATTATCTGGACTTAAAAGACCTTCGAGTTTGTTTCGGTGTTTCTTTTAAAAAGTAGTCAGATAGAAAACACTGACCTCATAGCTATTTGAAAAAGTATTGACGTGAACAGTGTTATTATACCCGGCATGTGTTGCAATGCCTCTTTTTTTCTCTTTTTCAGAAATCTTCCTTGTTCTTCTTTCAGATTTTTTTTAAGGTTTCAAGTCAATCGGATGAATAGTATAAGAACACATTTATAGCTTCGATTAAAACGATACTTTAAAACACTCCATTACAAATTCTATTACGTTAAACAAGAGGAAGTAAAAAATAAGCAGTCCCAAAGGAATGGAACGAGTAAATGAGCCGTTGACGTATTACGTCAACAAAGCCCAGCGTATTATGAATAGGGTCGTCAGCTGATTTGTGACGTCATGAATACAGCCTACACAAAGACGGCGAAATGATCTACACTCTATTTAGTCTTGGGAAAAGGATTTTATGAGCAATTTCTTTGGTTGGCTTATAAGAATATCAGGGTTTAGTAGGAATATTACATCGTGTGCTGTTCTTATACGTCTGACTTATCTTTTGTGTAAAACGGTGCTTCTAGTTAGTTTGAAATGTAATAAGCAAACCAGAAGCCGTAAAAGAACAGAATATAATATATAATATTCTTCTTTCCGATCGGACGTTGGATATTCGGTGGTCGCTAGATGTATGTGAGAAGTGTCAAAAGACGCGTTTCGTTGTGGCTTATCGAATGGTGTAAAAAAACAGGTTTAAAAAAAACCGACTTCCAAAAACTACACTAAAAACTATGAAATAAAAATGTTAAACTTCCATAAATAAAAATCTAAATGTATATTGAAGTCGGCGGGGCCTCTTCTTTAGGTTTTTACCTCTCAGCCTTTGAACAGGAAGAACGTGCGCAGTGTGTGCACGTGCAGCTTGCTTTGCGCCTCGACAAATTAACATTTCCTTTCAATCCTCCTTAATCTACAATGGTGCTTATTTTAATGCTAGGCCCCGCCGACTTCAATATACATTTAGATTTTTATTTATGGAAGTTTAACATTTTTATTTCATAGTTTTTAGTGTAGTTTTTGGAAGTCGGTTTTTTTTAAACCTGTTTTTATTTTTATCTTTTTAGTGTAGTGTAACCGGTGTAACCATTTTATTGTTGTTAATAATTACAATAAAGTATCATAAAATCATTTATGTATTTGCTACACATTTTGTATGTACCTACTTTTACTGAGATCGATTACTTCCACGAATTTAAATAGGTACTTATATTCATAGATGTTGGTGGATAAGAGCGTTTCAGTAAACAAAAAAACCGGCCAAGTGTGAGTCGTACTCGCGCACCTAGGGTTCCGTATCGGTTTTGGACGTATAAAGTGAAAAAAACCGGACCGTATAACTAAGTTTGTTTGTGAAGGAATTATGATGATTTAAAAAAAAACTGCACTAGTTAGGAACATCGTTTTATTTTTGGTGCAATATTTGGGTCAATTCGGCAATTCCTATCAACTCTAATTATTTCAGATTTTTCGCTCTGCAAACTTCGGAGATAAGGGGGGAGGAATGGTATTTTTTCAGACATTTTTCATCATATGTCAAAAACAGTGAGACATATAATGAAATGAAATGAATGAAAAATGAAAATATATTTTGAAATGTGCAGATCAAGCCCTTTCATATGATATGTCATTTGACCTAGTAACCCCACTTTGAAATTTCGGACCCCCACTCCGGCCCCTTTTGCAATGAAAATAAAAACATTTTATGACTTTTTTTATTTTCAATAAAGTTTGGCAAGCATTTTTTATAAATGTTCCAAATTTCGAGTCGATAGCATTAGTAGTTGCTGATATAAGCAGGTGTGACAGACAGACAGACAGACAGACAGACAGACAGTCGCACCATAAGGGTTCCTTTTTTACCATTTTGGTACAGAACCCTAAAAACAGTGTTTGTTTCAGTTTATAATAGCAATAGGCTCGCTCCCTAGCCTTCTATCAAATGCGACTTAAGCATAAAAAAATTGTGTGTACTATACACCTCTGTCTAACCTTGCGGGAAATACCGGCGTGATGTTATGTATGTATAATATCGAGATCGATTGCATTCAGGAATTTATGTACTTACACAATATCACTTTTTCATCATTGTCATGATGTCATCGGGATACACCAAAAATACTGTTTATTACACCTGGTTAAAAATCTACCCAACCAAAGTTAATAAAATTTATATGGGACCACCTCGCGAGCTTCTTCTACCATATGAAAAAAGAATCACGTAAATCGGCTCATAGACCACGGAGTAATCGGTGTACATACATGAAAAAAAAAAAAAAAAAAAAAAAAAAAAAAAAAAAAAAAACCAACCGAATGCAGAACCTCCTCCTTTTTGGAAGTCGGTTAAAAATCAGAGTATTTTTTTGTAAAACTTAGGTAATACCTCATTTTTTGGTTCTTTCGTACTTAAATTACCTCATCAGTATAGCGTTTCCGCCACCATGGTAGGGATGGGGACCTAGCACGTAACATTTAGACGTTATGTATCGCAAACTTAAGCCAATCGTGAATTAACATAAGGCATTTACGGAGAGAGCAAAATTTCAATTCTCTCCTAGCTCGTCTTCGGCGAAAATGGTCTGGATTGGCGATCAAATAATATTGAACCGTATTCTTACATACATAGATTATTTATTAACTCTGCAACGGAAGAATGCGAGCTATTTCTGGCTAAGGCTGTCGTGTTTCTCCCTTCTCCTCTTTGTCTCGTTTCGGGCTGGTAGTTAAGCACCTTTAATAATAGTTTTTTTTCCACTTTCCATTGGTAACTAAATGACTGTTCAACCAGTTGGTTTTTTGGTTAGACGACCGGGGTGGATGGGAGTTACCCGGTTTTTGTCTCCTGAATACACAAGAAGTAATTAACGGGATGATATTTTCGCTAGGCCACGGCATATCGTGCTATACCGCAGATTGTATCTCGTCATGTTACACTGGAAGTGAATAAGAAACGTAGCAGTTATATCCCACGCCTGTTAGAATCAATGGCAAGTAATCAATGATGTTCTATAATGATTGCCAGTAATTATTTTGCTTGCAAGAAAAGCGAGTTCATGGTTCTTTAGTCTTATGAATAGAATATAGCGTTCAAAATTAATGGTGGAGCAGTAGTGGAGTGATTTACGATTCGTAGGTCGTGGGTTGCCTGCATGTCCTAAAACCAAAAACTCGAAGACGTGATGTCCACCAACCGGCACTGGGGTCATGTGGTGGATTACGGCACTTTCTCTTACAGAGGGACGGCCAGAGTCCCAGCAGTAGGAGCATTATAGGCTGGTTATTCAAAGTTATTATAGCTACTTCCACATTTTTTTTTACTTTAAAGAATTACTGTTAGTCTTCTTGGATATCCCTAGACGACAAGGCTTAGTCAAGAGGATGTTTAGTAGAACCTATAATTAATAACTATACGCTGTGATCATGGTTATTAGGCAATTTTGAGAAACGACTGTCCGGAGTTTTTTGAGGAATCTTGTATGTTGCTGTGTCGTCTGCGGTAGCGTACGTACTCCAAATTCTGCTCTCTTGGTACAAAAAATTCTTAAGGTAAAATAACAGCTAAAAAGGAATGGCTCACTCCAGCGCCAGTTTTGAGGATAAACAACACACGGGACGGTAGTCACGGTACTGAGGCAACTTGGTGAAACAAATACCTCCCCCGTGGCGTATTGTGTTTTCACTACCTAGCTTGGCCACGATTTACGCATCTATTCACCGTGGAAACTTAAACTACCCGCGTAAAAAAATTGAGGGAAAAGTTGGAAGGGTGTTTTGGGGTATGTTATAGATATTCCTTAACTGTGCGTGTCTAGAAACAGTATTTTCTTTAAATCATTGAGGTGGTAAGTATTTACAAACTTATTCCTCATTAGAATTCGAGGGAATAAGTACCTATTACTCTCGCCAACTTATGTAATCCACAAAGATCTTTTAAATAGGAATTTCTATAATATTATATAAATGTACTTAAAACATCTTTTTTGTTTGAATGTTAAGTAACCTATTAACATGCTTATATTATTTACATGTTATACCAATTCTATGTACGTTTGAAATATAAGATCATTATGTAGTTACGGCTTACGGAAATACACAAACTTCGCGCTTCCCTCATTCCATATTTCTAAAAGTATTCAAAGAACTTCAGCTGTGTATAGAATTCATAACAAAATATTCATACTCATACATTTAAAGTTTATTCGACCCTTCAATCTTTTGCTTGTATATTCGTGTAACATTTACGGCTTTACATAAGTACCTACAGAGTGTTTTTTTAATTACAAGCTACGAATAAGGTATTTGACTTTACTTTATTACAAATCCATAACCAATTTACGAAAAGATAAGCAACAGTGAAAAAACGAATGAAATAAGTATCTCACGGTAAACTACCGGTCGGTTGTCATACAAATATCGATGACAATTCTTACAGATAGCCATAATGCTGGATACTTTGTTAACTGATAGTAGCATAGTTTGTTAACTGATCAAATTGTAGAACATTGGATAGTGTTCATTTATTGGGATCTGGAGGTCACATAGTAGTCGCACCATATAAAAATAATATTTTTAGATGCATCTTATAAGGCTGGTAGCTTTCAACTTTCAACTGGGAACCATGTTTGGCTCACCAGACGTATTCGAGAAAAGGCCAATCAAATTATGAATGACTATAAAACTTTAATCATAATAATAAAATAACTGTCGCAAGTCATAATACGCTTTCTTACAAACGTGATATAAATAGAGGTAAGAGATAATTAACGCTATGTTCCCGTGAACCGACGGGGTCGGGTGATTCCCATGCGCCGGACCGCGACGGCTGCTCGCCCCATTGTATCGATATACACACCGATGGGATATCTCCTGTTACCTTATAAAAGCTTCTTTGTAATGGGTAATGTAGATGTCAAGGTTTTTCTTAGATTAAAGAGCTTTTGAGATAGAGCGCGCTTCATACGCAAAATACAAGCGATCACATGTGTACGCGCACATAGACGCGAGATCTCTGTCTGTATACTCTGTATGTACACAGCGATTTCTCTGCTTCGTACAGATATAATAATAAAGTATATCTACAGTTTGAATAAATAGGTAAGTATATAGTATAAATGTATATGAATAAAATTAATATTTCGATTCAAAATTCACTTACGTAATTCGTATAGTCTAAATGATTATCGTACTTAAATTAAGCTCTTTAGCAAAAGCTAATTTGTGATATTAGGTACTTTTCCAAAGTTTTCCTAATAAAACTTTAGGTTAGGTTAATTATAATTGAATTCATAACATCGTGACCGTCATCCGGCCTCCTAAAGATCGGCAACAATATTTAAAAATTAATTGTCTCATTTTTTGTCGACGCTTGAGCTCCTGTTTTCAAAATCCAAGCAGCATTTTAGTACATCAATAGAGTTGTGTTGTCGAGATCTAATAAAAATAAAATGACATAGGCGAGTTAAATGTTCACTTTACAAGCATTCACTAAGATCAAGTTTTGCATCTACGTAAAGCCTGTCTTCATATTATTTATTAGCAGCAAAAGCAAATTATGCGAAGCCACTTAATTTGCGCAGGATTATAAAGAGCTACTGGATCTGAAGTTTTTTTTTTTTTCATTTAAATAAATTGACGACAGGAAATGGCGATTAATGGCGATTAAGCGTCTATGCAATAAGCGCCTATGCACCGCACTATCCCTATCCCCACTATCCTTTCTAATATTATAAATGCGAAAGTGTGTTTGTTTGTCCTGCTTTTTAATGTAGCATTAAAAAAATCACAATCGGATTAGTAAGCTCGATCCTCTTTATAATATCTATACTTATATAATATTATAAAGATGAAGAGTTTGAACGCGCTAGTCTCTCGAACTACCTGTCGGATTCGGTTCATGAGGAATAGTATAGGCTATTTACGCTACGACCCTTAGAAGCCGAGCAACGGGGGTGAAACCGCGGGGAACAGCTAGTTATTTTATATAAAATTATGAGACCTGTTGAGATCTTCATTAATAGTAAAATAGTTATTATTGAGCATGTAGACGATTACATAATTATTAGGAACGGTTTTCATTATAGCTGGTCTCAGGAGCGTGGGATTAAGAAAATAAAAGCAATTGGTTTGTATTCAATGCCATGTAATATTAGGTTACTGGACTAAAGGACTGGTCTTTAGTCCTCTATAAAACATGAAGATGTGCATGTATGCATGTATGTTTTATGGTGTCATTCACCGGAATTATTGCGAGACGACGCGGTTACTCGTATGATGGATCGAGCCATTATTATACCTGCATTGTTATTCTGAACACGTTTTTAAAGATAAACTCTATCAAGATACTGTTGGTCTTACCTACGAGTATCTATAAATAGCATAAAACAAAATCGCTTTTCGTGTCTGTCTCTAATAGTGAGTACTGAGTATAGACTAGAGCATTTTCTCGAGCATTTCTGTGTAACAAAACGGCGAGCATCTCGACGTCTGGTTCGTGAAGGGTGATACATTATTAGAACCTTTCTGTATTCTGAGATTAGAACATATCAAAGAGCGGTTCGTTGTTCTGTTACAAGGAAATGCTCTAGTCTATACTCACCTTAAAGTACACAAAAGTATCGGTCGGTATGATGATACAATGGAAACCATATATTCTCATTATCATAAGCTTTTCCGCTAAAAATAAATCAAAGTCCTTCCGAAGATCTCTTATTACTTAAACAACTTATTAATAAAATTGAAGAAGACCATAATACGAGTATAATCTGCACAGTTTAGGCCTCTTAAAACTCTTGGCGTTTTAATTAGAAAATTTAAATTTATTTCAAGTTGGCGTACCGAGTGTTTCAATCGAGTCAATTACTGGAGAGAGACGGTAATTGGCGCCGTCGACTGTCACTACGAGATTTTGAAAGCTCTGAAATGGATAATAATTATTTTAGTAGATTGATCTTGGAATGTTGACCGACTTATTATGAACTTTGCGTTTAAGTTACTTTCGTTATAATAATCTTCTAAGGAAGACATGTGAGCACAGATCTTGGAAATACATAATTATGCCAGAATAACATCAGCAAGAGGAACTTAGAATAACATCAGCAAGAGGAACTTAGAATAATATCAGCAACTTAAAAAATTGTCCCAGATCTTAATTCCAAAACAAAGAAAGTAGCCAGAGTTCGACGACAATAATAGTGTTCCTAGACAATAATATTCATTGCATTCAATTATCACATTAACTAAAGGACAATTCAATTTCAGCGAATACTAAGCTTACTCAGCCTATATATCACGTCAAAATAGCAAATATAACGCAATAGTTAGACAGGACTATAATATAGGCTGGTAATAGCTCTAGACTGAAAGCCTATTACGCCCAGTGTGCTGATTATCCGATCAGGCTCGACGTTAGGGCATTATCGTATTACCTGTGCTGTGACAGTATTTCACAATCAGTGTGCACTAATCTGCACAGTTCCAAGAATTTATGCCTGCACTGACCACTGGAATTTACATACTTATCTATACTTATGTATCAGTGTTATAAATCCACTAGTCAATCTATTTGTCATCCGTCTGTATCAACGCTATGTTTCACGGCTGCCATTATTATATTTATGTCATAATTAATATTCATAATATATCGCGTCATAAAATTGTTAATAAATAAATTATTTAGTAAATTTAGAATTAACATTAGATGTGTCCTTGAATGTAGAATTATTTTTAAACTTAACTTTTTAAAGGACTTGGAGTACTTTTTATCTGAAAAATTAAGGCTTTGCACTAAGCAGAACCACAGCTATAATTCTACAGTAATACTAATAAGTAATAACGTGTGCATGGTAGGAATTTCCTTATGTTCGAAGTAGTAGCAACTGCTCGTGCGTGTTTCGACCTCTAAACAAGCAGGAATAATGTATTGAGTGCATAATACCCTCCTGTTATAGTACTAACAGTTGTTTATGAGCTACACGCACTTGAATAACCAGTCTGCCGGGCTACCTACAAATTACGCTGGATTATAGTCGCGTATGCAGGTGATGAGTTTCGTTTTCATTCCCAGAAATGCTGTACCTACCTAGCCATTACGCATAATTACTAGTTTTTTTAATTAGACTCGATACAGGGTGCTGTTTAAGAACGGGAAAACTGAAACAATTAAATATACCTAATAACTAACATAATATCTCGCTTAAACATCCACTCAACTACCTCTCTGGATAAGCCAATTCAATGAAAATTTATTTTAGTTATCAGAAAACTCATATGCAATAATTATATTGTTATGTATTAGATTAAATAATTTTATTGCTCCTCCAGTAAAATTTGTCTGTAGGCAGATCTCAGAAGTTCTCAGACGTTAACAAACTTAACGGTCGACCAAAGCTTATCCTAGCTCTCTATACTAGCTGTAAAAAAAATAGTAAATTAAAAATTAAAAAAACCCGACTGCCAAAAAACAACTAAAAAGTTCAAAACAAGAGCACTTTTCAAGCAGTCTGATGCAGTTGGTGGCAATTATTTGTGTTAAATCTTAGATTTTATGCCACCAACTGCATCAGACTGCTTGAAAAGTGCTCTTGTTTTGAACTTTTTAGTTGTTTTTTGGCAGTCGGGTTTTTTTAATTTTTAATTTACTATTTTTATTTTTCACTTTTTAGTTTTTAATGTATGTTTTCGTAATCTTCTTTTCGAGCCCTTCATTTTGATACCCCACATGACAGGTTTTGAATGATTGCTTTGTTAAACAACTTTAAATCGTTATATATCCTAAACTATTATTTAAAATGAAAAATGATAAAAGGAACCTAAAGATGATTTTAAAATACCTATTCAACGACACCCCACTTGACATAGTTCATCAACTTTTTTTTTTTTCATTTTGACAATATGGCGTCTGGTTGTCGCTGTGGTGAATTTTGATTACTGTTATGTCTTTAGTGACACTCGCAAGGTTAAGACGAATCGATTGACGTAAGAATTATCAAAATCGGCTTACGCATTTGGTCTCTAGAACGCCACATAGAAACAAACATACATACATACATACATAGACTGATAAACACATTACCCTCCGTGCGTCGCGCAGTCGGGTAAATAGCAGCTAGCTTTAAATAGCTTGCAGCTTCCAAAGTTAAATACATACAATAATTTCAATAGATTACGAAGCCAGTGGACAAATACCTTGAATCGTTCGTAATTATCCTGTACGCTGGAAAGGACAAAAAGTTTAATGGAATTCCCAAGCCCAAAAGCGTTTTGCGGTTGTGGGTGCTCGACCGACTCTAGGCGATTTTCTGAACCGAAAAGACAATTTAATATCGGTTTGGGAATTATTTATCGAAGTATTTTGGGAAATAAAATTACAAATCAGTAAGTATCTAAGTCAATGTTTTTTTACCCGACTGCGCCAGAAGGAGGGTTATGTTTTTCAAGTGTATGTATGTACCTATGTATGTATATTTCTTTGGCACGCTCTGTAGCCTAAACGGCTAAATGGATTTTAGCTTGAGAGGTGTCGTTAGATTCGTCTTAATTGTGAGAGTGACACTGGCTATATCAAAATTATAAAATATTAAAACGGCCGATTTTTGGCGTCTTCAAAAAGTTTGTTTTCCTCAAAACCTATAATGTGGGGTATCAAAATGAAGGGCTCGAAAAGACGATAACGAAAACATATATAAATACATTAAAAACTAAAAAGTAAAAAATAAAAATAGTAAATAAAAAAAAAACATAACCCTCCTTCTGGCGCAGTCGGGTAAAAACCCGACTGCCAAATGGTGGCATAAAAGATTTAACGCAAATAATTGCCACCAACTGCATCAGACTGCTTGAAAAGTGCTCTTGTTTTGAACTTTTTAGTTGTTTTTTTGGCAGTCGGGTTTTTAAAATTTTTAATTTACTATTTTTTTCGATTGTTTCCTAAGCATGAAACAATGAGAAACAAGATAATAATAAGATTGTCCTCCTAAAGAACAATTTGGTAAATCCCATACTACATAGAGCAGCACTTGTAATCCAATAATCGTTTACAATCTTTCGGAATAGCATTCGGATAGCGGAATTGGTATTCCTTTAAATTGCGGTACAGCCGGGCGCAGCGTTGTGATGATCAAATATTCAACACATTCTATTAGTGAGGATGTTCGCTGGACGTGCATATTTCATGATCGTATAACTACCGCAGCACCGATGTCCGATTGATTAACAATCATGGACATTGCTTATTAATGTATGATGGTATGACTTCTATCCACTGGAATTTAAGCGCTGGTTTCAGTTTGATGGTTATCCTTGATTACGTTTGTTCTGATCTGAACTGTCTTTAGGGATATAGTGTTAGATTTAATTACTGCGTTTGCGGTGATATCGCGGTCACAATTAATTTGCTGGTAATTGACTTTAAGTACATGATTATTTTTTTGAAAAATGCACAACTCTATCGAACGGCCAGAAGCACGAAAAAACAATATCGTTTCATGGTATACCAAAAATTTTAACAAAGCGCTTTGATTCCACTTTCTTTATCAGAACGGCACAAACAGTTGAATACGCTGCCTTAGTTAAGGATGTACCCCGATAATCACAATCTGGGCGTATTCAAGTTGCGAGTGAATTGGTTTCTTCTATGCAAGCGTGCTCCGTCGTAGACTGCATCATCGCTTATCATCAGGGGAGATGGCGGTCAAACGCAAATCTATTACCTATTAAATAAAATAAAAATTGTGTATTATTTGTTAGTTAAAATTATACGGTTTACTGTGTTATATTCTAAGCTAAACCATATCTATATAATCTATATAATACCTACAGTAGATATATTGTTGTTGACAATTCCTTAAAAAGCGCATGATTCACATTTTATTTATTTCTTTTTCAATTCGATTGTTGTACTTTTTATCTATTGTGGACGACAAATCAATCAAACACAATATACGCATGAAATTGGCTGGTTTTGCTATACTTTTTTGAACTGATTCATCAACGCGTTTGTTTGTTATTTCCAGCTACATTCCAGAGTAGGTCTTAATTTCATTTTCTCTAGTTGTGTTGTGTTATCCATTGAATTCAATAAATGAATAGTTGTTATTCGTGTTGATCAAATGAAGTTGATATGTTTAATGAAGCTTACAGAATAGTATTTTTTACGACTTTCTTGGTACTTACGAAAGTGAATCTCCATTATAATAAAAACAAGTTTAAACGGATTAAATCGCGTATATTACAGATTTTTACAGAATCTCCATCTAGAATAATAATAATTATAGATACTTAATATATAATTTTACATACCCACATGGAAACAAAGCCTTTAATCCCAGATAGCTATCACAGTCTGATGATGCTTATTATACAAAAGTTTAAATTCAAAATTGTCACCGTCCCGATAGGAGCGTTGTCTGCGCTAGTGTACGTGTGGCATACAAATGTTCTGATTCTTTATAATGGGACGACGAGCGCGCGGCCGTCATAACACTATAATGTGCCTGACTGTACACGGTTCCAGACTCTTCAATAATTTATCGGATGGACACCTTGTGGTGGTAGGTTTTGGAGACTATATTCCACACAATACGGATCACGTGTATTTAGAGCCAATTTTATCATCTTACGGCTATATCTCTGTAGCTGTTAAATATGGCAGCTTGGAGTGTTATACTTTAAGTCAGTATGAAGTCAAATACCTGACTATGACATGAAAGAGGTATATGTAGAGTTTTATGGGTCAAGTACCATCATCCCTTTTTAAAACCAAACATGGTTTTAACAGTATAGGTACAGTACGGCCCTGACCTTACTGACTTATGTATACTGACAGTTTGAACAATCCACCCTAAAGCCAATGCTTGACGTGCCCTCGAATGCGAGGGCACGTCCATCATATTAGAGGATAGGGACTGTACACTACGGATGACGTCATCGGCAGATCAAGTTCAAAATGACGACTTCTGACGCTGATTTATCGATCTAGTAAACGCAAGTGGACGCACAGCTTTAAAAGTATACTCACAAACGTACCCTCTATCTACCTCCGATGACATTTAAACATTTATGAATGATATTGTAAAAAGTCATTACCTACTAGGTGTAGCTTCGTTAATCATGTGCACGAACAAATATACATTGCTAATGGATAGGCTCTAAATTATTCGAATCTAGCCATGGACTAGGACTACTTCTAAATTATTCATGTAACTATCGAGTTCCATAACAATGAACCACTCCCACCAACAGTTGCTGAACTAACTACACCCTTATCATTTGCTGACAACACAGAACATTACAAGATTCGAACATGAACTCAAGTCGCAACTCCAACAATGCAAGTCTCAAGATGCAAAATTTAATAAACAGGACAAGAGCGAACTTAGGGAACTGGGCTAAACATGGGCTAACTCAGTTAGGCCGGTCCACTGCGCAATAAACTAGTTTTGTTTGTGATCTCTGATGGAGGGGAAGTTTGTTGTAGGTACTCTTGTGCATAATTATGTTACGTCTAACAATATTGGTGAAGTTTATGGAGGCGATAGGTTAGTCTTTCGTGCACTAATAACTTTGCAAGATAAAGCCTCATTACATTCACTCGAGGTGAGTTTTTCGTGCACTAGTAGGTAACTTTGCAAGATAAAGCATCATTACATTCACTCGAGGTGAGTTAGCGTGCTAATTTCCTAGTGTAAACGCAGTTAGACCACTAGAGCTCTGCAAATTGGATAATGTAGATCATATTGAGAGTCGAAGATGTTATCACATTAAAAAGTACAGCGGCTAGTTCAAGGTGATATATTTCTCTTAAAATAATGATGTTAAAAAAAAAAAAAAAAGCCCTGATGTCGTGTTGACGTAAGTCATCGTGTGTCAATAAATTTTATTGAAAAATAAATTGGAAATACACAATAATCTACATAAAATATCAATAAAAGACAAGAAAAATTCATTAAATTAACTACAAAAATGGAAACGAAACAAATCAATACCAAAAAGAAACCCTACATAGTACACAACGGACACCTATGACCAACTAATGTAACGTCATGATCACACGAAGCAAGGCACGGACAAGCACACGCCAAACACCTTCGGCACCGTCGCTGAGCTCCGCCTCGCCGCCGCCGGAACCCAGCCCCACCGTGAGTGCTGTGACATCGGCCGCGGCAGTTGCGTCGAGCTCCAGCGACGAGTATTTCTCTCCGCCCACGTCGCCACCACCTGCACGTCGTCGGGGAGGACGCCGGCCGCCGGTCTGCTTAGGACCTCGAGGCCCATCGGCCTCTGATAGGGTCCCAGCTCCCGGCGGAAGTGTGCAGCGCATGCGTTGGACTCAGTCCATTAACGAAAACGTCATGCGCGCATACTATGGGGCTACAGAGGGAGGAACAAATCTGACCGCGTACCGTGTTCGGATGCTCTCTTTGTTCCAGGTGCTTGAGCCAGCTGTCAACGTTTCGGCGCAACGACTGTCGGATCAGGTGCGTGTCATCCAGCGTAATCGTATGTTGGATGATACTGTGCTTGATCGGCTACGGAATGAAGTGCAAAGTGACCGTGTCATCGTCCCCCCGTCGCAGACTGTGGTACAAACACAGTCCAATGTCGCTGTTGAGGGGAGTGATGACAGGGCCACAAATGTAAGTACCCAGTGCAATGAACAATTGAGGAGCGCTCTGGAGGGTGCGATTCGGGAATATAGGTCCGCGCCGCCTGAACTTAGACCACGCTTACCTCGTTTGCCCATGCATAATAGAAACAAGGCGCTAATGTGTGCTCTGGACTCGCAGCTATCGAATTATTTTGATGGCAGCGAGGACATCGGTGATACGCACTCGATCCTGTACTGCGCGGCTGTGGCAGCATGTCGTGTAGCTCATGTCAAATTTGCAAATAGTGCCAGAGCTACACGACTGAAAACGGCCGCACCCGCTTGGCAGTGCAGGATTGAACGACGTATCGACGGTGCCAGAGCGCTCATTGGCAAATTGAACTGCTTCAGAGAGGGCAATACTCGCCCAAGGGTGATGCGCTTTGTGAGACGGGCGTTCTCGGGGACTGATATCGGACCTCGAGATTATATGTCCCGTGTCACAGAGCGCATCGATTTTCTGAAGCAGAAGGTTTATGCATGGGCGAGCCGTATTCGAAGGTATAAGCGTCGTGTGGCGCGATATACCCAGAATCGCACATTCGAGAGTGATCAAAGGCGGGTATTTAGAGATTGGGAGCGACCAGACCAAAGTATGACTGATGTGCCCCTTCCGGATGATGACGCCATGTGTTCTTTCTGGCGCAGCATCTGGTCGGTGCCCGTCAGTCATACTGAGGGCGACTGGATACGAGAAGTCGAGCGAACGTGTGAACCAATACCGGAAATGGGGGCAATCACTATCAGCCCCCAAGATGTAGCCAATGCAGCTCGTCCGTTACCTAATTGGAAATCTCCAGGGCCGGACGGGCTGCATAATTTCTGGATAAAATGGTTCCGCAGTTCACACGCGCGTTTGGCGTCCCAGTTCCAGTCAGCCTTAGAGTCAGGGTCGTTGCCCCAGTTTCTTACTACAGGCATAACCCACCTGCTCCATAAATCTGGTAGTACCGCGGAACCCAAGAATTATAGACCGATCACATGTTTACCGACGGTCTATAAACTTCTTACATCCATTTTGAGAACAAAAATCAATCTTCATATAGAAAACAATTCCATCATGTCTGCTTCTCAAAATGGATGTAGGAACGGGTCCCGCGGTACTAAGGAGCTACTCCTCATTGACATGACTATAAGCCAACAGGTTCGTCGGTCCCGAAAAGATCTGTCGACATGTTGGATAGACTATAAGAAGGCCTATGACTCGGTGCCACATGCATGGCTCATGAGGGTGCTGGAGTTGTATAAAATCGATGCAACTCTACGCGCCTTCCTGATGTCATGTATGAGGCAATGGAGGACGGTTCTTCGCTATCCAGGATGTCGAAATATCCAGGGAATAAGCGAACCTATTAGGATCGAGCGAGGTATATTTCAGGGCGATAGTCTGAGTCCACTGTGGTTTTGCTTAGCCTTGAATCCTCTAAGCACACTGCTGGAGGGTTCAGGGCTGGGCTATCGGTTGAGAAGAGGTGGTCAGGTAATATCCCACCTGCTTTACATGGATGATCTGAAACTCTTTGCCACCAACAACTTGCGACTGATGGAGTTACTGAAGATAACCGAAACCTTCAGTAACGCCATCAGGATGGAGTTTGGTGTGGACAAGTGTGCAGTCATGCATGTAAAGAGAGGGGAGATTATGGAATCCGAGGGCACCCAACTTTCGAATTCCATACACCTTAGATCCCTCTCTTCAACCGAAACCTATAAGTATTTGGGTATGTCGGAAGCGTTGGGCATCAATGGGACTGACATGAAGCAATCGTTGAAGGAGCGCTTCTTTGGCCGCCTGAAGAAAGTATTTAACAGTCTTTTGTCAGGCGGAAACAAGGTGCGCGCATTTAACGGTTGGGTCATGCCGGTCTTGATGCCGGTCCATTTGAGTATGCCAAAAGAGTATCTTTTGGCATACTCAAATGGACTCAGACGGAACTTGACGCCCTTGATCGTAGGGTCCGTACACTGCTGACGGCCTATCGGATGCATTACCCACGGTCCTCAGTGATGAGGCTGTATATCCCGCGGAAATGTGGCGGTCGAGGCTTTTTAAATGCTAAGACCCTCCACAACCGCGAGATGTGCAGCCTCAGGGAATATTTCCTGAAAGCTGACGTGGGGATGCACCGAGATGTTGTCGCAGTGGACAAGGGACTAACCCCGCTCTCCTTGGCTAAAGAGAACTGGCGCAAACCTGTGGTTCTGGACATTAACAGTCGCAGGGAGGTATGGCAGAGCAAGGAGCTACACGGACGCTTTTATCGGGCCCTTCATGGACCCGATACAGATTTCTTAGCGTCCGTGTCTTGGCTACGTTTCGGGGACCTCTTCGGGGAAACCGAAGGTTTTGTATGTGCAATTATGGACGAGGTTATCATGACGAATAACTATCGGAAATATATTGTGAAGGACGGCACGGTTGACATCTGTCGGGCATGCCACCGTCCAGGGGAATCTATCCGTCACATTATTTCCGGTTGTTCTCGTCTTGCTAACGGCGAATACTTGCACAGACACAACCTGGTGGCCAAGATTATCCATCAGCAACTTGCTCTGAAGTACAATCTTGTGGAATTGGAAGTACCATACTACAGGTATGTGCCCGACCCAGTTCTCGAAAATGGTCATGTCACATTGTACTGGGATCGATCTATCATCACTGACAGGACTATCATGGCTAATAAGCCTGATATAGTGGTGATAGATCGATCAGAGCGCCGCGCATTGATTGTTGATATCACCGTCCCGCATGATGAGAATCTCGTGAAAGCTGAGAAAGATAAAGAGCTTAAATATCTTGACTTAGCGCACGAGGTTGTCAGCATGTGGGATGTGGACTCGGCAATCATTGTGCCGATAGTCGTCACGGCCAATGGTTTAATAGCCAAGAGCCTCGACCTACACCTAAGGAGGCTCTCGTTAGGCGGCTGGGTCAAGGGCTTGATTCAGAAGGTTGTACTCCTGGACACGGCTCGCATTGTTAGGAGGTTCCTCTCTCTGGGGCCCTGACCGCCGCCGGCTTGGACCCTGTTCCCGATGCCGGTGGAGCACTATTTTTTATATTTTTAAATGTTTTGTTTTTATAATCTTTTTATGAAATATTTAAAAATGTAAATAATATGTTTATACAATGAATAAACGAAATGTAAACAGTTTCGACTATCTTCGCCGGCCATAGATCTTAGACCTACTAGTATTCGTCAGGTAATAATTATGTCTACAGATCTACATGATGATGTTAATAAATAAAATGAGAAAAAAAAATTGTCCCGCAACTAAAATATTAAATTCTATTGTTCTAATAATGCCACCAACCAAATCGGCCCTCTGTATAAAGTCCGATGTAACTTCTATGTATCCTTGTAACTTACAATGTCATTATCTCAAGTTCTAAGCATTGTAAGGAGAAACTTACAACTGTTTGACCTCAACATCATTTGAGTTACTGAGTACCTAGGTGACTTGTTCAGCTTGTTAGTCAAGACTAACAGAACTTTGGAAGCCTTGATTCTAGACTGTGATAAACTAGTTTAAACTAATGTCTTACTACTTGTTTGATCTACTACTTATAATCAAATCAAATATAATTCTCAGTTGGTGTTGTACCAACTGAGAATTATATTTGATTTGATTATAAGTATATAATAATAGTCATATGCAGTCAATTGGTCTTGAATGGAATGCATCGTAGACAATCCCGTGTACGCAAATATACATATCGACTATCACTCCTGTATCTATCCAAGGGGTAGGCAGAGAGTATACCGACATTTTGTTATAACTTATAAGTATCAAGTAATAGGACGCTATAGTCATTAACCGCACACAAATCTTTAGGGTTGATAATGAGAGTTGACCTAGGAATCAAACGCTGGGTCCCACTAGAGTAAGGTGTCTTTTATTAGATCTAAGATTCTAACAGATAACACACTCAGAATCCTCAGAACTTTCATTGTTATAACCTAAAAATGTATCAATATAACTCGTAAAACTGTTGATAGACATCTCTTAACTTGTTTGAAGTCGTCTCGAAATAGCAGACCGACTTGTCTCGTGTTCACGAAATACACGACGACATTGTTGACATCTGGACAAGTTTGTTTGTCAATCTGTCCGTAACAGTTACGGATTGAGTTCGTGATACAAATAAATGTGGCGTTAAAATAAATGGCTTGACCGGCTTGATGATTGTTGATTTGCGCGTAATATTGAAGACATTCAGGATTTCGCGATGGAAGGAGAATATTGATTTACTTAGTTTGTTACTGATATCCTATGCGGATATCATGTCACTGCTGTAATGTTACTTTTTGAATAATAAACTTAATAGATTATTATTATTATTTTAATTTAATAAGTTTGATGAAAAGTTGTTAACGCCACCAATGTTTATGCTCCTCTTCAAAATCTGATTGCTGATGGCAACTAAAAAACTGTTGGGAAGTCCCCTGCGCCTTTAAGGAATTATCATGTTTCTATTAGTGAAGATATTTAATAAAACAAATAACTAATCTCTTTAAAATTTAATGACCGCACGGTTGTCGCAGTGGCTGAGAGATTGGCTGCTGCGCAACGTGTCGCAGGTGCGATTACCGCATATAGGTCTGGCTGTTTGTGTATGTGAAATTTGTGTTTGTAAACGCACCCACGATAGTGTGGGGCAACGTTTTTTTTAAAAAAAAAAAACCATCGGTTTCCATGCAATGACTATTTTCCAAAAGATCATTGACCAAATATTATGACGTCATTTGCCTACAAAAAAGAAACCATAATCTCATCAGCCAGATCTAACAACGGAAAGAAAAGGCAACAAAGTTTATTGTACCGTGTGCCGCTTCAATAACTTTATCACAAAAAATTACCCTTGTCACACCGGGTCACACCTCACACCTGTCGCCGCTGTCAAACTATTATGGGGTATTTCATGCATTATTGATTTAGAACGCAAAAATAATCCTTTATATTACTGCCATCTTTTTTCTGATTGAACCGGTTTAAACCGCCACATTTAATATGTTGGCTCTTGCATCGTTTGTAAAGTGTTACGGCGAATTAATTGGCGCATCTGGATGCAAATTAAGTTTTTCTTTTGGTTTTATTATTTTTTTCCAGATAATTTCTTTTGAACGAACGCCGGTTTTATTATTTTTAACAGGTTTCCGATTATTTCTTTATATTGAGTAAGCACTAAGGTATAAATTGAAAAAAAAAAGATGATAAAATTGAACGTAGGTAGGTAGGGCTAATCGATGACGGCGTTTAAAAGGGACCAAACCAAAAAAATCGAAATAGGCATAAAATAGTCTCAGAACGATGTGTCTAGTTCCTTTCTTAGTCTACGTAGGCAGCTCAGTTATCTGGCGGTGTAGTGGCAGCCCGAATTGGCAAGCCGCTTATGTCCTCTCTCGAAATTTGCACAAACTTGAAAATTTAATGAATAAGTCGTCGTGTTCTGGTCTGGGCGACCCGTTCTCTTCATTTTAAGCCTTTGAATATGTCTTGAAGATGTGTCTGTGTGTCTTGGTTGAGACGTCGCAATTATTTGACTAATGTGTGGTTAGTGGTTATACTGCGTCGAGAGTTAGTGGATTAATTTGTATTTTGAGTTAGTTTAGTTTGGTTTCTTTGCTACATTGGTTGGCAATAAGTGTAATTTAAGCTGTCTTGGATTCGTTTTCTGGGTGTAAAGTGTAGTTTGGCTTTTTGATTATTTCTACTTATTAAATAGCGAGCAGTAGACCTAGGCACAAAAGATTGGCGATTGTTTGCCTAGATCAAATAAATATAAGTGTACTAAAGTTCTAAAGAGGGCATGATATTAAAGTACAAGTTCGTAACCGACTACGACTACTACCTTTTACTATATAATAAATAAATAAATAATGAATACAGTCAGCAGCATCAGGCGATGACATGTCGCCGTGACACTGCTGGTTTCTACGTATTTCTATGAAGCTGCGGAAGGTATTTCATAGAAATACTTACATAGAAACTAGTAGTGTCGCGGCGACCGTCGCCTGCTGCTGCTGTCTGTAGTCGGCTACGAACTCGAAATGATATTCATTATTCCACATCCACAGAACAATATTCTATCCACAGAAGTAGGGTTACTTCCACTTATTCGTAACCATTATCGTAAAAGACATCCACTTAGTACCTGCTACGTTTCAAAGGGTCTTCGCCCATTTGCACCTACCATTAATAATTCAAATTCGTTCTAATGTTACTTACATATGTAAAGTACTAGCTGGAATCAGAGAAAGCAATGATTTGATGAGTTACAATGACTTTTAAATAAATTAAAGCCGCTATGTCACATGCTCATCACAAGCACGCTTATTAAGTTATTAGTTTGCGTATACGTCACACTCAAAATAAAAGCATGCTCGTATTTTTAAGACCCTACGTCGAAACGAGGGCCTTTATAACTGAAGTTTGATGCAATGTGGTTTTTTAAACTGAAAGTTCGTTTTGTCGGCATGTTTCTTAGATGTAGGTATTTTATTAAACTGGCTAGCGGCTGTTTAAAAGTTATAAACTCTTCTCCGAATTAATGTGGGAAATTCATAGCATTTGCTAGTAGTAGGTACCTATTAATTTTGTTTACTAAGGGCGGGTTGCTTCAAACCATCTGTATTCGTAAGTCAGTACGTAATCGTTAAGTCAGTATGAAATTGTCATACAAGCCGCCATATTTGACGGTTACAGATACGTAACTGTAAGATGAAACAACATGGCCTAAGCGGACTCCCGACGCATTAAAGAGTCAGCAATCGTTTAATTCCTATACTTTTTTTTTAAAGTGATCGTTTTATGTGTCGCGGTTTTATTATTTTATTTTTATTTTATGTTTTTAGCACTTACTATGTTCTCACTTGCTAGATGCATTTCCTCGAAATTAGTATTTAATTAGCTTTCGTGCTATTAATTGATGTGTCACAGATGCTTACCTAAATACAAACACCCTTACCACAAAAAAGATAAACACGTGTTAAACGTGAATGCTACCAAAAATAATACACACTTGTTTTAGACAAGTTAGTGCTAATACAAGTGCGTATTATTTTTGGTAGCATTCGTGTTGAACGCGTGTTTATCTTTTTTGTGGTACGGCCCAAAGTAACTACTTAATGTCTCGTCACTGTTGAAATGTGTGAAATATTAACGACATTAATATAATTCGCATAGGACCTATAACTATCCGTAGCCATGGTAATTTTGATATAGAGTTCCATCCATGCGAATATAGGAGCATTAGTGACAAAGGCGTTGAAATACATCTAGTTTCAAAATTAGCAGCAATCCTCGAAATTAATATCAATCCTAATTTGTAACAGACACATACCTAATACCTACATAGGGTTGAATGTACTAACATATCTATGAATCTAAACTTCTAGATATTGTGTCTACTCAGACAGTTGTTTATTAAATTTTACATTTTGATGACACAATTTTGGTTCGGGAATAAATACTTAATCAATTTTATTTTATTTTTAAGGGACAAAAAAACCATGTAAAAGTACTACAAATAAGAGTCTTAATATAAGTAGTTCAATATAAGCCCCACCATTGTCCACGGATTAATATAGAAGAAATAAGAAACGGAATATTCAGATGATTATTATTATTTGAATTAAGTAAGTTTTAAATTAAAAGTCTGAAGATCGTGTACATTTATAGCCAGTTTTATTTTTTTTATAAGGAAGAGAGAATAATCTATGCCCGTGAAGTGTGTGTTATATTGATACCTATCTTTAGCTTCAACGGCGTAACCACCATTTTGACAAAAATGAGATTTGAGCACAAAGGCTCAAATTATTCTTATTCCTGGATTTCAGAGTGAGTTATCATCCACTCTATGTTACTTACTTCCTCGAAGTTTAGGTAAATACTCTACCTATTCCGGTCTCTGGCAATTAATTAACGATTTGCCTTTTTACGTCGAAGGTATTCAGCAATCTTTCCTCCTGACCTAGGCAGCAGAAAGAATAATGCCCATTTAATAGTACGGTGTTCGGATATCACTTGATATGTAGGTAAGTAGGGCAAATATCTTAGCCGCATTGATGATACTATCAAACGGATATTGTGACATTGATTTACTGTCTTTAAACAGTTTCTTTTTATTGCTTACCTGCGATTGTGAACGTGTGAAAAATCTTCGGAAGTCAAACTTGTTCTCAAACGATTATTAGGTTTTTATTTTGTCAAGCAATGAGCTACTATGATTGACGAAAAAAAAAAGATAATTAAACTTTGATTTGAGAGATTAGCATATTTATTAGTAGGTATTTATTCCCAAAGTCACAAATAGTTAAAGTTACCTACCAAAAAAGACTAGTAACATTAAAAAAAAAAGTGGCGAAATGCCTGTTGGACCACGCATACTATAGGGCTCCGGCTCCGTAGCAAGGAGTAGGTATTTCATTCAGTTTCTGACTACAAATGAACGATTTTCGGATTTTTTCCTTTACTTGTGCGGTGATATCTTGCTTCTTGCTAAATCTCATTATTTTAGGTTAGTTTACAGTAGGTACCAACATATCCTATCATATACCACTGAGTTTTAACCCCACGCCACTTTTGCTCAAGATATTTTCCGGTCTCTATACCGGACCGGAGAGGTTATAATTATAACCTCTGTTAGTTATAATAAAAATAACAAAAAATATCTCATATTAAAAATAAACGTTTAATGTAACCTATTATGTTCACGGTTCAAGGTCAGTTCGCGGCCAAGGTCACGTTATAAAGCGGGAGTAGAGGTGACATGGTTTGTTAATGGTTCGCCTACCATTAACAGGCGTCACTCATTAGTCTGGCTAATGGTCATTTATGTAAAGTTTTTATAATAAATTTATTTTTATAGTAGCATAAATTTGTTGCTGTTTGACCTCTGCAACCTTCGCGGAAAGTAGATCTTTGTAATAGTATACAAAGAAATAGGTATTTGCGTAGCAATACTAGTTTGCGTCCGGAAGTTAGCACGTGTCTGTGCGCTTCACGTAGCTAACTTCCGAGATGCAAACTTGTGTGGCGCCGAATAAATCCGAAGCTAGCCGAAGCCGAAGAAGCTAGATTATCTTTCTAAAGTATCGATGTGTAATACCTTTTTACTGCCGCGTAGGTAGGTACGTAAGTACCACATTTTATTTCCTATTGCCGATTCACACAGAACGAGACCGTGCTATTTTAACAAACCCTGAAGTCAGTAAAAAATAAACCGGCCAAGTGCGAGTCGAACTCGCGCACCGAGGGTTCCGTATCATTTTTGGACGTATAAAGTGAAAAAAACCGGACCGCATAACTAAGTTTGTTTGTGAAGGAATTTTGATGATTTTGCAAAAACTGTACAAGTTAGGAACATCATCAATTCCTATCAACTCTAATTATTTCAGATTTTTCGCTCCGTAAACTTCAAAGATAAGGGGGGGGGAATGGTATTTTTTCAGATATTTTTCATTATAATATGTTGAAAACTGTGAGACATAAAAAAAATTAAAATATATTTTGGAATGTCCAAATCAAGCCCTTTCATAATTATGATATATCACTTGACCTAGTAACCCCACTTTAAAATTTCGGATCCCCACTCCGGCCCCTTTTGCAATGAAACTAAAAACATTTTTTAACTTAAATCACTTGCAATAAAGCTGGGTAAGCATTTTTTATAATTGTTCCAAATTTGAAGTCGATAGCATTTGTAGTTACTGAAATAACCAGGCGGGCGTGACAGACAGATAGACAGACTAAGTCGCACCATAAGGGTTCCTTTTTACCATTTTGTTACGAAACCCTAAAAATGCTGTTAACTATTAAGAATTTCATGCATTTTATAACACCACCGCGAAGTTCCAATAAACTTTTAATGGATCGTTTACTATGAAAGAAGATAGCGTGTATCAAACTATTAACACCTACAGTGCGTTTAAACAATGTTTTATTACCAAAAGAAACTTTTACTGCAATATTTCCACGTACGTAGTGCTTCTAAGTACCTACTAGCGTGGAGTCTTAGATCCGATCCCCGAGTCGGGCAAAGTGTTATTAGGCTTTCCCAATAGTAAATAGTAACAGTCAGTATCAGTAATAGTCAGTAACAGCCCGAAGTCTGGATTTGTGCTTACTAGGCTTGAAAAGCTTACTTAATTGGTACATGGAACTTAAACAACTGGTGAAATGTATGGGCAGTGGCGTGCCTAGGGGCAAGACCAACGTATTTTTTGGCTTTAGATTTATTTGATTTTTTCATAAAAAGTGAGTTAATGTCGTTATTATATACACTCGTAGCAATAGGTACGTAGGCATACTAAAAATTACTTGCATTCATGAAAAAATAACTCAAATACCCACTCTCTGAATCGAAAAAAAATGCGTCGGGCTTCCTTCTAGGCACGCCACTAGGTGTAGGCCTACTAATACACCTCTACTTAACCCTAGGGGAATAAGGCGTGATATTATGTTAAGTTACTACGTATTATTTAGCAATTAAACAGTTTCTTTCTTTAAGAATAATTCATCTAAGAGACAAGTGCCCTTTTCCAGCGAATGGGCATTAAAAAACCTTCTACGCATATTACACAACCAAAAAAAGGATCCAATTCATTCTCGCGACAAGTCGATCCATCATGAAAATCCACATTCTCCCCTATCCATCACTCAGTCAAAGGCTTTACTGGGTCTGACTGCGAAATTGGATCAACATCACAACGAATTGTCTTCAAGGAGACTTAAAGTCAGGCAATTTCCTACAAAACCCTCGTATCTAAAGCGGGAATTGTATTATGAAACTATAGTGTCGTGAAATTCTGAAACAACTATATTCCTGACATGATGGTAATTGGAGTCAAAATATTTTATTGGCCAATCTACAAACTGAATAAATTGTTATTAACAACAGCTACATAAGTTTTCTATAATTTTAGCCCTCCACTAAAATCATTATCCTATGATTATCCTATGATAATGATTTTATGGTCCCCTGGTTCCTGTGGACCAAGCTGTTGTTAGGCTATAGTTTAACGACTCCCGTTTCGTAATGTAATTCCAGTCTGAGTCTTTCCCCCGTATTCTGAAAGCTTATTCTTTGATCTTTATCAAGTCTCGTGTCACTCGATATGGTTGGTTATGTTATTTTGGTCAGCCAATCAGGACAGTTAATTTTAAATTTAACAGGCGTTTAACTTTTTGGATTTAACTGGTATTTTTAAATCTTTTGTGAGTTTTACTTGAATGAACCATGGTAAATGCAGCACGGAATGGCTCACGGCCTCACACCAGGACCGTAAAGTATCACAATACAGCGAGCTGCCTCCAAACCGGTCGTCTAACTGTATTCTGCGATAAATCTGAATTAGTGATGCGACGTTGCAACACTCGAATAGCTTTACGTGATCGAGTGGAATTGTCGAATTCAGGATGCTTATTCGCTTCAAGTTAGAAACAATTCGTTATCTACACTATATATTCTAGATATATTATAAAAAGGTAGCTATAAAGTTTGTATGTATGAGTAATGAGGTAATCTTCGCAATTGCTAACCCGATGATGATAACTCTTTCACTAGTAGAATGCTACATTATCTTTGAGTGCTATTAGGATACTTTATTCCGAGAATATGCATAGTTCTTGTGGCTCATGCGGATGAAGTCGCGGGAAAAGTAATAGCTGTTCGATTAAAATTAATGCTGTAAGATTAAGTTTAGAGAGAAATAGGTACCGTACCTACTTTGATTTCATACATCCAGATTGTAACAAAAGGTAGTCGGCTCATGTAGTATTCAACATTTAAGCGATTTGGTGAAAGAAACTTCCTCTAAGCCTTTACTAGGCTTAAGACGCTCGAGTGAGTAAGACTCAGACGTAATCCGATTCTGTCTGCTCTACAAGCCTACATGAATAACTCCGAATGAATGATCTTTCTATTCGGATACACTTCGATGAGATTGCAAAAAATACTAACCACAAAAAGTTCTATCGATTAAAATGGTCTAGCAAATTGCACGTCACTATTAAACTTTATGTTCTAGGCAAATAATATAGACAAAGTTGTTTTAATAGGACCATGAACAAATATTTACGTTGGAGTTTTTCGAGGAATTAATGAATGAAATTACTACGATATTTTTTGTGTTAACGAGTTTTATGTAGTATTTGCGTGTGGATATGCGGATATAAAAAAACTTTGTTGTCAAACAAGTAGGTACCTAAATTATACATATTACATGGATGATTTAAAATGAGGTATTTGCTCGTATATAATTCTAACCGCTTGCAGTGCAAACAAAAATTAATTATTTATTAAAACGGTAAAGTAGTGAGCTTATAAATGAGGATTTTTTCAACATTGAAAAAATGCAACAAAGTCATACTTACCTTTATTGGGTTCCGTACCAAAATGGTAAAAAAGGCACCCTTATGGTACGACTTCGTCTGTCTGTCTGTCTGTCACACCTGCTTATTTCAGGAACTACTTATGCTATCGACTTGAAATTTGGAAGTTATAAAGAATGCTTGTTCAACTTTATTGCAAATGAAAAAGTCCAAAAATATTTTTATTTTAATTGCATAAGGGGCCGGAGTGGGGGTCCGAAATTTTAAAGTGGGGTTACTAGGTCAAGTGACATAATATCATATGAAAGGGCTTGATCTGCACATTTCAAAATATATTTTTATTTTATTTTATGTCTCACAGTTTTCGACATATGATGAAAAATGTCCAAAAAAATACCATCCCCCCCCCCCTTATCTCCGAAGTTTGCGGGGCGAATCTGAAATAATTAGAGTTGATAGGAATTGACCCAAATATGGCACCTAAAATAAAAGGATGTTCTTAACTAGTACAGTTTTTTTTTTAAATCATTAAAATTCCTTCACAAACAAACTTAGTTATGCGGTCCAGATTTTTTCACTTTATACGACCAAAAATGATACGGAACCCTCGGTGCGCGAGTACGACTCGCACTTGGCCAGTTTTTTTTTAAGCTGCATGATTGATTTGTGATCTTTTTTTATTCGCACCATAAAGGGAAAATGATGCCAACAATTAAAAACACATCGCGTAGATTTATGATCTTTAACCCTGCAACTGCAACATAAAATTATCGTTAACCAACCAACATTAAAATCCAATTCCAAAATGGAAACAGGCATGTCATTTTCCATTTTCAAATTGGATTTCTAGTTTGTAACTGTAAGGGAATTGGAATAAGTGTAGCTTGGCTTGTATAATTTATTTTATTCACTTTGCAACGTAGACTATGTACTTAGCGAGGTAAATCTTACTAACTGGAATACTTGGCGAGTAATATATAACCCGTTCACAGCCACATCGATGTACAAAGTAAGGGTAAGTTCAGACAGACTGTTTTAGAATGTTCGTTGGAAAGCCAATATCAATCACCTGTGGGTTTCTAACGGATTTTAATTGTATTGTGGATTTGGGTAGAACGTTTATTTTTATTGGGAATTTCGCACTGTAGATATATTTGTTACATACATATTTTAGGTCTTCAGGTTATCAAGTATGTTGTATGAAGAAAATAATGACATTGTTTTGTTATCCGACTTCAACGTGGCCGTCCGAGTCTGCGACTCCGTAGAGTCAGTCCGTAGTCGTGCAAACTAGTCAGATATTATGGTGATTATCTACTTGTAATTTCGCATCTTTCTATTTATGAAATAACATTAGGTATAATATTCATATGTCATTAATAACTTAACGCTAGTTTATTTGCACCTTAATAGGTACCTATATGTATAATTATTATTAAAGTTTATTTTACAGAACATTTGGTAGTGTCCTTAAAAACGTAATCAGTCCTTAAGCTGATTGCTGATGATGTGTAAATTACTGCTTTACCATAATCTAATATGAACAAAACCTTACTTAACACGTAGCGCAAATAATAGATATAAACCGCTCAGTTTGTTCAATAGTTAAACTAGTAACTAGTTAGTCAAGACAATTGTCGCGGCACGGCATTGTTGTACCTCCTTATTACTTCGTTAACTCGGCTATTATTTTGTCAAATGTGACTTATTTCGTGACCAACTTTACTGTGAAAACACGGCGTTACATTGCAGTATCTTTAGCTTTATTTTAAAGGGGTGTGGCTTGAACTGTGTAGTCGTAGCTTAGTTTAAAGCAACATGGTCATGCTCATTAGGAAGTACAAGACACACCCCATTAAAGCACGCTACAATCCTCTACCTAAGTACTGAGGAAAGTTTTAGCTAAGCGCACTTGGTGAAGCAGCTTGTACTTAGAAGCATCCATCAATAATAATAATCTGTGATAATTAAGATAAAATGAAATACCTACCTACCATATTAGTTTCACCTTTGTGAATTATATAAAACTAGCTTTTGCCCGTGACTCCTTCCGCGTGTAGTTTAGTATCCCGTAGGAATTTCCGAAGATTCTGATTCCTTATCTACATCATAAAAAGGACTTCTGTGCAAAATTTCAGCTTTTTAGATCTACCTTACCAGTACCTATACACGTAAGGAGGGATTTGAAATTCCATCTCTAAAGGAGTGAAACGGGGTGTAGAGCTTGTTAAGAAAATACGAGATTGTGTTGTTTACGCGAACGGAGTCGCAGGCAAAGCTAGTCGTCTATAAAAAGGCTAATGACAAGTACAGCCGTATCATTTCACCCTCTCGCAATTCGAATTAAAGTCATTGCATCCGTCCATACTAAGGTTTCGTCAAGGGCTTCACTTTAATTAACCGATACTCTACACTTTTTACTGTAGGTACCTACTACAGAAGTAGTCTGCGAACCTAATTACATTTTATTTTAAACCCTAATTTAATATATTAGGGTATAAAATACCTTGGGGGTAGAATTAGGGAGGCCGGAGTCAATTTGCATACGAGTAAACCAGTTTCGCGCGCGTCCATTATACAACGACTTTTTGGCAAAATTGTAGTGTGGATTATGTACATCAATTTGTAAATAAATGGATTGATTTGCATGACAAAGTGATTAGATTTTTTTTATAGTAAGTAATATTTGCCGACAATTTTTTGTCTGTTTTATTTATATGAAAGATATTCATAGCTAACGATAATTTTATTCATAGGCATACATGGAAATGTTTATTTTACATTATTATTTTGCAAATTGGTATGAGTTTTATCCGTGTAAGGTAACACTTTGCTCAAAAACACCATAATGATACTACCATGTTTTGCTAGTGACGATATTAGGAACAATATTAATATAGTCTCAGAAAATTTTCAATCAAAAATTCAATTAAAAATTAGGTATACCTAATACCTAATTTTTTCTCCACTTGCAAACTATAAGACCAACTATCGAATATCAATGTGGGATCGAGGGCTCTACTTTACATTCCCACACCAATTAAATAATAAAAGAGACAACGCTTAGTAATGAAAAACCTAACAGTTTCTCAAAATGTTAGATCCATAACTTAAACAGGGCATGAATGAATTGATTGCAGAGTTATTTCAATATTCAATTGCGATTTTTGCAATAACTTAGCTAAGTAGGTATTTCAGTTTGGCCTCCTATTTGTGGAAAAAATAACAGCGACATATATAAAAATAATAAAATAATATGTAGGTACCTCCTCAGAATTTACCAATTAAATATCGTGGTACAGTGGACACGGTCTTGGCTCGCGGGCAGCCGGTCTCCCTTTGCTTTTGTGCCACTACTCCTCTTTTGTTGCAGCCAGCTTGTACTCTTTGCTGGACATTCCACTCGTTAGAGCACTCTTCTAGGGAAATTCAGCAGTAGGGATATTTGGAATTGAGACTTTTTATTTTGAAACCCTTATAGGGTCGAAAATCGAAATGTACAATAAGAATAAACTGAGGCAATACTTTTGGTCTTTTGCACCCATTTTTACTCCGTTTTCACACCGACTAAAATTAAATGTTGGTAGAGAATCCAAATACAAAATAGTAGCTTTAGCTCAGCATGGGATTATACGCTATATTATAATAATTATAGTGTCTATAACTAGCCGTTTTTGCTCAGAAAAGAAACGAAGCTACCAATAATACCTACGTATATACAGGGTGTCAGGTTAAACAGTGGAAATATTTTAAGGGGTCATTGTACTCATTATTATGAACAACTTTTACTGTGGGACCAACCCTGAAATCGCGAAAAAAAAATCAGCTGTTCCATACATTTTGTTGAGTTATGTGAACATGAATGTATGGAACAGCTGATTTTTTTTTCGCGATTTCAGGTTTGGTCCTATAATAAAAGTTGTTCAAAATGATGAGTACAATGACCCCTTAAAATATTTCCACTGTCTAACCTGCCACCCTGTAGAAACGAAGCAACGACAGCGTGGCAAAATACATCCTCCCATGCGAATTAAATCTAACCTGCACGATGTAGAAATTGTCAGTATTAGTTAGGTAGCTAACACATTAGAGTAACCAAGCATGGTAACCGATCCGACGGCTGGTAACATCTGCGTTAGTCACCCGACATGCGTGTAGTGTCACAGTACTACAGGTATGTAGTTGGCACTATAACTTGACTGCCTAGGTCGTTAACTGTCTCATTGGATACGTCGGAATTCAGTAATCCAGGTATCCTAGTCAGACATGGTCCATGGTCAGCTTGATTCATACTGGCTAGCAGCTGTAAGTAGGTACGTCAAAATTGTTTTGGTCATAAAACATAGTACGAGTATTTTCTTCAAAAATTAATAGTGTCACAATCTTCACCAAACGGATTGCATATTAGTCACCAGCCTTGGAAAGAAACTTTTTATCTTTCTTGAAGAATAATAAATAAGATGACATTAATGTCAAGATTGGCCGCTAAATAGATAAGTTTTAATTACCTTCTCTTCATATATCTACTTTTCAGGACATAGATAGATACTAATTAATGACTTAACGATTTTCTTTACAATGAAAACTATTATTTTGTTATTAAAAACAGTAGGTACCTAAGACAAAAAGTTTAACCGGTTTTAAAACGACTCATTACACATTTTCCATTGTTTCAGCCATTTTAGTTCTCAATTTCCTCGTATGTAAATATTAGATTTCATATTACAAAAAGAACATTGTTGAAACCTCGACTATGTATTTTCCATCTGAGTTTGTTCTCGCTACCTGGCTCCATTTAATGCATAAAATAAAAGGTGCCAGTTTAATTCAGCGGCTGTTTTGGTCCGGAGTTGAGGGCCGCGTAATAGCAGCCAGAGCCTATCTCCGGATACAAATTACAGAGCACGTTGTTAGACTGGGTTGAACTCTAAATAACGTAATTTTCCACTGACTTGATTAAAGTTCGGATAAATGTCCTATTGTTGCAAACTAGATTGCCTTTTGTGGCACTAATTGCAAAGCGATGAAACTTTAGTAGTAGTTTAGCGTAATGATTACGACTTTCATGTAATTGGACCAGTTTTTAGTGTCGTGACTTTTTGTGTTTTGGTGGAACAAAGAAATGTATTGAGTTAATCACAGAATTACAAACTTTTTTAATTTGCATTAGAAAAAAAAGTACTTAGGTACATTATATGGTAAGTTTGCTATAGAGAAACATAATTATAACATAGGTATATTGCGAAATTTTAATTGTACACAGCACAGCGCATCAACATATCCGTCAATATTCATAATTCAATTATTTCATTTTTATTTACATGTTAGTTCACTACCAGTATTTGAACGCACCGTGTGTTTTCAGTTATCAATAATATTATCTATCATTTAACTCTATCAATATCTTTTGTTCATAAGAACTATTTCTGTCTGAACGTTGGTGTTAATTGAGTGCAACGAACTGTCGGACTGTAAAAGACTCGTATCATTTAATATCTTAACATCCTATCGGGTACGTAATATATGGTATAACTACAAAATCTCTAACATTTACAAGATATAACAACTGAATCTATAATTTTATTTGATATAATAATCAGTTAATATAATAAACGATGGATATAATTATAAATTAACTAATTCTTATAAGCATAACATACACTGAATATAAAATCGTTTGATATACCTACCACTCAAAAGACATAAAACCTATTTAGTCTAAAAGCATGCAAGCAAGCATGCAGCATGCAAGCAATGATGCAAGATGCAAGCATGCATGCGAGCAAGCATGCAGCATTTTTATTTGTAAATAGGCTTGCGTTTGACCGCCATCTCGCCTGATGTTAAGCGATGATGCGGTCTACGATGGAGCACGCTTGCCTAGATGCATGCAAGCAAACATACAACATGCAGCAGGCGTGGTTTCTGTCACGGCTCCGGCGCTGCGGGGCTCTGGCGGTCCCACGCGAGCTTATCGTCGCAGATGGAAGCCACCTGCTCCTCAGCTCGCGGGCCGCCTCGCACCTCCGCGCCTACGCGAATTTAAATTACACTCTAGGGGTAGGGCAGACAAGACTACGTGGAGTCGGTTTTGCAGCGATTCGTTTCTGTCACAAATTGTAGCACATCATATTGATTTTTATTTTCGTCGTTCAATATGTACCCAAACATAATTTAGTATCAATATATATATTTTAATACCTAATGATTTTCGATTAAATAAACGTTATATCCAATAACGTTATAGGAAAAAAGTTTTAGAGTATATAAATGTTATACATAATTATGTATGTAAAGAAATTATATCAGTTGGCATATCTCACGTTTATTATATCTTGTGAACGTTATTAAAATGAAAATATACCAAATAACGTTATATGATATGAGACGCACCCCATCCTATCAGTAAAAGTTGTGCGGTACAATAGCAGTAACTCTAGTTAGATATTGGTTTCTAATTCGAATTAAAGAAATCGTTTTCGCTTTGTAATGGACCTCTTTTTATCTCGTTACAAAACGATTACGGTGCCAACTATCAGCATTCTTAGAATATCTAGTGCTTACTTTAGTCTTTAAAGCCTGTCATTGATCTTCCATCATTCCATCATGTCGTTTCACAATGACTATCATAAAATAGAAAATTCACATTCACCTCTTTTCTAAGCGTTTTACTTCATGAACAATAAGATTTTCAGTTTTCTGTTCAATCTGAAACATTAAAGGTTTGTATTTTTTTTTAAGGTAGCTACTTATTAATAATGAGGTGATTTTTTGACTCTGAATGGATCATGAAAAGGTTGTAGTACTCACATTTCGCCAAATAAGTTTAAGTCATATACTTATGGCCATCACCTAGGCACAAATCCAGGCTCCGGGCCTACTTAGAATTTCGTAACAGAAAAACCCAATAACACTTGGCTCAACCCGAGGATTCAACCCAGGAGCCCGCGCTCAGCAGTCGTGTTTGTAACCAATAGACTAGTAGACCAACAAAGTTACGAGCCTGTGTTTATGGCTCGGCTCGTAATTTCACTACCGTTACTTGCGGTTGGTTAGTGTTGCGTGTAATATTCACTTTCCTATTCCTGAGAGCATTCATTACATGTTTTGTTTCATTTGCTAACTATTTGAAAATCAGTTGGCAGCACCTGGATGTATGCAATTTATATAAAAATATATTTTATTAATTTATTGTTAATATTATTGAAGAAAATTTTAATATTCAAATACAGTTTAAGGTCGTTAGAGTTGTCTTGCGGAGGGTAAGCCTGGTGATCTGTAACACAGGTTTTACCTCTGTCTCTATGCTATGTGATGTTTTTCCTGACTCTGTACTGTATTATTTATGATGATGAGAAATACATAAAATATTACATATTACTATTACTAATTTGCACGTAACCATATCACAGATATACCTAATACCTAGATCGACCGCAGGTTCACTAAATAGTATAAAAACGTGGGTACCATTTTCTCTATCTACGATGACATCACGCAAGTTAGTTGGGGGCCCTGGGCAGCCCTTGAAGAGCTTTTACAGTTAATAAAGGCACAATTTGGCATTTTTATGTCTTCAATGACACTACTTGTCAAGTTTCATCAGTGCGTTTGAAAGCAAACTCAAATAGGAGCGCGGCAAATAGGAGCATAATTATATTGTGTGGTGATAACTTGTAGTAGATCTAACGTTTTCACGTCATCGTATTTGGAAATGGGTATCTACGTTTGAATATTTAATAGGTATGATTTGCGTTCTCGTTGTTTATTCCATTCATCCAAAAATAGGAAATACTTGTTTTTTATGTAGGTCCTCTAAGTAGGTACCTATAGTGAGAAACATAAAAGCTAGGTCTCGGCTAGGTTAAATAAAATAGCACAAAACCGTTTTCAAACATTGCTATTATGTAAACGAAACGCCAGATTGAACATCACTGTTCGTACCACGACCCAAAAAAAAAAGTTTTAAACTTTTTTGCCCAAAAAATAGTATTGTTTTTTTTTATAGTTTTCGAATAAAATTAAATGGTTTCTACTAGAAAAGCGTAGTCCATCGTAGACCGCATCATCGCTTAACATCAGGTGAGATGGCGGTCAAACGCAAGCCTATTTATCAAATAAAAAAATAAAAAGAATTTTTTTAAACTACTTACCAGGTACCAGAATATTATTGTACTTTACCTGCAGTAATGGCGAGATCTGACCATCTGTACCCCTATCATGAGTTTTTTTTACGTATAGTTTCGTTAACGTAAGCATATTTTGAATTTAAAATACACCAGTCCTGGAACATTTTGATAAAATTTTATACAATTTGCACATTTTAAAAAATACAAGGAAATTAATTAAGTGTTTAATTTATATAATTATTGTGTAACAAACGTGTATTTTCAATTCAAAATATGCTTACGTTAACGATACTACACGTCAAAAAAACTCATGATCGGGGTACTGATGTCACCGTCTGGATAGAGACATCACCCTCTTCGACATCAAATTAATGTATCATGTTCATGTTCAATGTTTTTTCACCATTTATTCATTTTCTCCCAAAAGAACAAAAACATGAGCGTACCTACTTCTAATTCAAGAATCTGCTATTGACTTGAAGCTTACAGTAAATATTGTTTAATGGAGACGCAGGATATCGGAATATCTACTGCATTACCAAAATAGAATCGGAGGTACCATCAAATGTCAACAGACCATTTCGGTTCACAGCTAATACCGCTATCAGCGGAAACCATTTTCACATCACCCCCTTCCCTAACCCTTCAAAGATCACGCCCATCTCACCAATAACCGTCAGCTGTAACGGCAAGATCCATTGTCCTAATGACGTCATGAGCCGTCCTTCCTATCGTTCCGCAGTCGGTCTCGAGAGCGAGTTGATATGGTCCACCAGCCAACCATACACCACGATAGTTAAACATACTGTCCATTATGTAATTACTTAACGAAGTCACACTTCACGCGTTTTTTAAGGCAAGACGTATACTATATGATACTTTATTAAGTGCAATTTTCATTATGGTGGAAAAACAAATGATAGTGATACTTTATTATCATTTCATATTGATATAAGTCTCTGTCATAATCGTCTAATGTATGTGAATCACGGAAACTGCGTTGCAATTGGTTTCATATCATAAGTACAATATTGCAATATGCGCCATATTTGACGTAAAATGGGTCGACTACAATTCAAGAGTCATAATTGTTTCCACTTATTCTGAGCTATGCAAATTACATTGGTTTATGCTTTATCAACCACATAAATATCTACTTTTAGGCTAACATTATAACGTACTTCTTCGTAATATCATGATGTCAAAAACCCCACAAACATATAAAATATACCTGTGACAGATACTCCATAACAGGGTATCTCCGAGACAGTTCATTGTTATAGAAAGCCACTACTCCCTTTGGGAGTTTCAAATGCTTTAATGCACTTCCTGTTCAATTACCCCCTTAATTGTAGACGCCTCTTAACTTTAACTACTGATTAAATATACAACTATCCTTGTCATTTGTATAACAATTGACATAAGAGCTTTTAATTTAATAATTGTCTATAACCTTCTTACTAAGTAAAAAATAGTAGTGAAAAAGTGATTAAAAGAGTATCTATCATTTACTGAAATGTTCTGTGAGATTTCGTACAAGTAGAAAATTTTACCTCATAAGGTTTTCTGAGGCTGATTTTCATCAAGAACCGCCTATTACGTGTCCAATGTGCCATCGACAAGACTCGAATCTTTCTATTGTAGATGTGACTTACCTTTGTATAAATAAAACATTGTTAAAGAGGAAACATCGAGAAGGGAGATGTCCATACGAATAGAATTTGAATAAAATCCATTCTGTTCAGTATAGGTACTAAGGTTCTTTGAAAGCGATTCTAAAGAGTTGCCCAATTAGAAGAACAGGAATTTCAGTCTGTTATGTTATAAGAGGGATATAATGAATGAGGTATTCTAAACCAGTTTCAATTATCTACATTCTACGGGATCAATCCTGAAATCTGAATCCTGAATTCGAAGTTTTATATATTTTGTCGAGTGATATCGATATTTTTGTATGGAAGTTGTTTTTTTCGTAATTTCAAGGTTTAATCGAATAAATATCGAATACTGAATAGAATAGCCTACTTCAATGAGTCCCTCGTGTACCTACTTACACGAGGGACTCATTGAAGGAGGCTTTTACACTATACAGTCCGTTAGGTTAGGTACCTACCTACCTAACCTAACGGACTGTATAATATAGGTACCATAGACCCGCGGTTGTATATTCAGCTATCGCGATAGCTTCACTCACTCCGGCTGCGGAGCTAAGCTGTTCAGCCTACCAGCTACAATAGTTATTTACAACTTACACCAAGCACCAGCCTTACAAAGCGATGTTATAGAGGTCGAGTTGAGCATGATCCAAATATTATAATACCTAATAGAGATTAAAACGATAACGGAATTTTATAATTTAATCAAGACTAACCATTAAACTATCAGTGCGATGATAATTACACATTTGAACATAAATAAAACGGTTTTACTGTTCTACATTCAAACGCACATAATAATTAAAAAAACATCAATAATGTCTCAACACACAATAACGTTCGAAAATCTTTATCATTATCAATTATAAAACAACAATATTAATTTATTGCTATATTTTTGGATCAAATAAATCTATTAAATTATCCAAAACGAAGAATAAGGAAGCTCACTGAACACCATCAAAGTAAATTCAAAGAAGTGGCTTTGCTTCGTGACCTGAGGCACTTCATAAATTGCTTTTTGTGTAGATTTGTTCACAGAAATCATTTAACTTCGCCCCAAGTTACAATGTAAACGGCAACTGAAAGACAGCTAAAAATACACCAATAAGCAGGTATAGACATATAAATATACGGATATAATAGAATTGAAGGAACTTCAAAGACAGTCGAGGAGGGGCTATAAACGGTATAATGTGGGAAATGAATTCATTTTATTTATTCGCCCACGCACCTTTAGATAACAAAGAAAAACTCTTTTAATACAGAGTTATCGACTTAGCAAAGACATTTCTTAACTACATTATATATGTTTGCATAAACCAAACTTCACAATAACGCCTAGAAGTGATTTTCGAAATATCAAAAAACGTGTGTATACCGGACAATAACAATAGTCCGTGCGAAAGAATTTTAAATAAAGGCCGTATCTGATTCGCAAGGGGATGAACAACATAGATATTTTAAATAATTGTTTCAATGTCGACGTGGGAATGCAAGAAAAACAGTTTACCAGATTTTATCAGACTTAGCAGCTTGTTTGCCGAGTGTAACGTGTTATTATGTTGTTCATAGATGATGAAGTACGCAGGGCGGTAGGACATGTCTTGTTATGCAGTACTATGGACGGTGGCTACTTCCTTCAATACAAAGTCGCCGCAGGAGTTTTGAATAATCCTGTCGTTGTGTTTGCTATTCACGTTGCTTAGACTTTAGGATTTAGCATTCAGAGTTAGTCATATTTTGCTATATTTATAATGCTACTTCAAATAAACGGACATTTCCTAAGCAATACTAGCAATATCAACTATATTTAAATCAAAATCGTTTGAAGTTATGTTCATTAAAACCAATAAAATTGCAGATAAGATCAAACTTCTTTCGCCATGGCTCCCAAAATTCGTCGAACTCGGAGCATAACCCAAGGCCAAGAGTCAAATGTTTAACCAAAAGAATACTTATAATCGAAAGCCTAACTTTGATTGATAGCGTCTCATTTCCTTGAATCCGCAGTAATTAACTGGACGGTACTTTGAAATGTGTTTATTGAGTTTAAATACAGGTTAAGCTGTGGTTTATCTCTATCTCAGATTATTGCTTATAAACACTGCAGTGTTTGCGGTAGCTTTAAATTACTTGTAATTGCTTTGAATTTATGTTTATCATTTTGCTCTAAATAGCTTTTTAGCCGTTCAGCCTTCAGATAAGTGTAATATCAATTCTGAGAATGTTTCTTAGTTAAGGAACTGTCTAGACTTAGACTATAGGTAAAGGGAATTAGTATAAACTTCCAGACAGTTCTAAGTCTACTCAAGTACTTAATCGGTGTAGTAGGTACCTACCCTATATTATACTCTGCAGTAGCGAAGGGTCAGTTTTTGTAAGAGGTAAGCCGGAGCTGCAAATGCTTACCTGGCCACGAAAAGCCAATTAATAAAAGTAGGCAATACTGCCTGTACTGTTTTTCAAAGGGAAGCCGGGAGGAATCGTGTTGTAGGGACCCTTCGCCACTGATACTCTGTGAGATTATTTAGAAAAAGTAGTTAAGAGGCACTATTTCACAATTGACAATATTCGTTTTCGGACCTTTCAACGAGGGAGGTGTCAGCGTGACGTAATGATTTATAGTGTGTGCTTACTTTATTTGGTTCGTGAATCTGTTGTAGGTACCGTCGAGATTGAACGATTTTTTATCATTTGTTACCAGCTAGGGGTTGTAAAATGTGAATCCCCTTAAAATCCGGCCATTGCTTTTAAGTGACGCCTGTTCAAACACGCGAAGACTGTAAAACGATGTTGTTTTAATATTTAATGATGCCACGTAATTTAATTTTGTTTGCGAAACGTTAAGAATTTACGAAGTACACAATAAACATTCAGTTGCTTTCATAACGTAGCGCGTAGGTACGAAAACAGAGGGATGAAGTAAAGATTGAGAGAATTGGCTTCGTATGTTTGTTGATAAGTTTCTTCAAATTGCAGAGGTTCGGAAACAAAGTTGAGGAATGATACGGGTACGTTAAATATCCGAACAGATGTAAGAAGCCTTGGTAACAATGTTGAAGGCGCACAAACTTTAAGTAGCGCGTTGGGTACGCTTGTTGCCACAACTTTTGAAATTTCAGTTAAGAATTTATTACCGGGGAAGCAATTTAACAAACTTAGCAAAGACAGTTGTGTCAGATCTTAACGTCGTACAATTGCACGGGGGATTACACGTTCCTCTGTACCTTGAAAATGTGGAACACGAGTACTGAGCTACATTTAAGTTAAGTCTCGGCTTCTTTACCTAAAGTTTTAATGATCGGTTGTAGTGATGAATATTTTATTTTTCAAGAGATTTTACCGAGCTATGTATTGTAGAATGGATTCTGATATTTTTATTTCTTTTTTAGTTTTAATTATTTACAACATCCGCAGACTAGAATTACTTAACTTCATTAAGGGAATAGAATCTTTATTATTATAAAAATGTGGAACATGTTTTGTGCAGTTGTGTAGTTCTGTCTGTTTTATTTTGTCAAGTGTTTGCAATTATCTTTATGTCTTTATTGCACAGTAAGCTTTTACTGGTCATTTTTATTATATCCTCATTTTCTCGATAATTTACTTAGTCTGAATTCGAGTTTCCTAATTGTTTCATTCCGCCATTTGCCCTTATATTCTCTATTTAGTGTAGGAAATCCTCTCTTTATCAGATAATGTTTGCGAAATCCAATTCTCGTTAACTGATATGTGACTAATGAACCGGGCACCACTGTTATCCGGAATACGGCCGGGTAGACGGGGATATCCTGCGAAAGGAGATTATCCTCACCCTCCCTTAAGGATAAGTGCGTGTATCAAGTTTCTTTTGTTTACTGCCTACTTGATTTGTCTAATGCGATTTCGTGCACTTGTTTAGAGATAGAAGTCTCTGCATATGGTTTCGCCAAGTTCTTTACCGTAAGTCACATAGCAATGTACCCGTGTCTATTTGTCTATTAGCACTTAACTTTTCATTAACAATATTATAGTTATCCTTATAAATAGAAATGGATCAATGTAAAACATTTTTATCCAAATAAAATAATACGATTTTTACTATCGATATCACTTTGAAATCCAAAAACAAAATCCAAATACTTGCCATCATGATTTTCAACAAAAAATCCATTCGTAACATTCTATATTCCGTTTCAACTGATCGAGTTAGCGAAACTTGGCCTATGTTACGTCAAAGGGGTCTAATTTAGAGCTTGATATTGAGTTGTCGTCAACCGTCTGCCAGCTTACGGTAACACACGGTATTCGATGCAACCGTGCCGTAATACCGTCCCGTTCCGAACCGGTTTCTGCAGAATTTAATAAAGTCCTCGTAGTTTACGATACCAATCGTAAAACTTTTGTTATCGCTCGCCGCGAGTAAAATGTTTTGGACTTTATGACACCAGTTTTTTCTTGAATTAGTTATTAATGTTATTAGTTTATCAAGATTATGATGTGGATTTGTTTTTTGGAAACCACAATATAATATTTGTCGATTTAATTTTATTACCCGATGACAGTCAAATGGAAAGGATTATGTTACCTACATCGCAAGGTATATTTTATTCTAGTTATTAAAATTGCAGCATTCAGTTTTTTTTTAGTTTTAGTTATTACCAACGTTGCCACTTTTTTTTATTTCCCTGTATTTTTTTTCTTTGCTTTATTCGTAGTTAGAGCAGTAGTGGCCCAATTTGAAGACATGCGACATCCACCAACCCGCGCAGGGCCCGCGCGGAGAATTCCGGCCTACTCCCTCTCACAGAGAGGAGGCCTAAGTCCTGAGTCCCAACAATTGGAACATTATATGCTATTATGCTATTTATTCTTATAAATTATCCACACAGCAAAACATTACCAGGCAACAATAATACCTGTTAAATTAATGATAAATACCCAACATCCATATCATTTACATAAAATATAAACATCGATCGAAAATCTATAAAAAAATCATTTATCTACTAAAAGTCATCGCAAAGAGTAGCGAATTTTCCAATGTCGTGCTCCCGGGGGTGAAATAAACGTGAATTTTATACCTACATATCGGGGGTCGTCTGCCCCGACATAATTCAAATTAAGCTCATGACAGAAGGGTCGGACAAACGGGGTAGCACGCGGAGGGTTGAAAATATTTGGAGAAGGCTCTAGCGTTTGTATAATTTATCTTTCAGATCCGCGTCTTCTTGCCTTGTCGGATTGTGAAGTGGTAAATGTTTTGATGTCCTGAATAATGAGCGGGTCTGACATTTGATGTTGACGCCATCTTGAGCGAGTTTTTGTGATTTTAGATTGAAAATAAATCCCGGAATTATGTCTATAAATCTGCAAAAGCACGATTAATAAATATGTTTAAGGGCCAAGTTCACCGACAAGATAACATTCCGATAAATTGAAAACTTTTTTTTATATAGGTAGATGAATAGTATTTATGTTAAACGGCCATTTTCAATTTATCGCACTGTTATCTTGTCGGTGAACTTGGCCTTAAGAGAGATGGGGCACAGCTCGATATCTCGCTTAAATCTGGAACTATAGGTACCTATACTGGGGATAAACCTCCACCTTACAGAATACTACAGCCAAATAACGCTAATCCTCGATAGTGTTGTATTTCTGTGGTGAGTAAGGTCGCCAGAGCTCCTGCGGATGCTCTGTGTTGACAGCGGGGGACCTACTTGTCCCCTAAGCTGTCAGCACAACAAATTGAAGCATGTGAAACTCGGTTTTGCAAGCGTTCATTAAAAAAATCGACTTCTATTGCTGTTATTTCTTGAGTCTTCTTTAAATAATCTGCGTAAATCCAAAGGAAACAAGGTTCGGTAATTAACTAATTATTCCTAGACAATGTATGTACCTTATTTCTTGTATTCCTATAAATCCGTAGGTATACACGCTAATAGACACTCAGCGCAGTTGGATACTATTTACAATCCATTAACCACCAAAGTGCGATCCTTTATCCACCTCTGCGTGTTATAAACCTATAAAAAGTAATAAAACAATGTGTACCTAGGTACCTACTTACCTTTACCTGAATGGGTACCTCCCACATAAATTGTTGTATCCACTATAACAAAATAATAGAAGATAACAATTTACGTGGGAGGCATCGATGTATAGTACTGCTTTCCTTTTTAAACATGACATTAAAAAAGATGCTGTCAATTTTTATATTTGCGCACATTTTTATAACTGAACAATATCACCAATAAGATGGTATGGTGATGTTCTTCAAAAAGATCGCAATCGGCGTGCGTACCTATATGAACAGATGCATGAACGTTGAAGAAGCAAAATGAGTAGTAGGTAATCGTACACTTACCGGCAAATAACTTGAACATTGATCTTGACTGCGCAATAGTCGATTTTGTGCAATTTGACCCTATTGCATGAAAGCCTACGTGCGCAGACTTTCCCCCACTACGTTGCAAATGTTCAAGTTATTTGCCGGGTACCATAGTACCTACCTATATGGCGTTCTGTAGTTTCTGCCTACACCCCCGTGGGAAAAAAGCGTGAATTTATTTATGTAGTTATGTATCTACACTAATGTTATAAAGAGAAAAGATTATATTTTTTGTACCTATGTTTATATATTTGTATGTTTGTAATGAATAAACTCAAAAGCTACCGGACCGATTAAAAAAAAAATTACCAGCGCAAAACTAAATTATCACTTTGTAACTTAGGCTACTTTTTATCCCAAAAAATGCACAGTTCCCGTGGTTCACGCGAACTAAGGCGCAGGCAAAGTGCTAGTGTGTTATAAACCCGCTCTCTTACGAAATCCATGTAACTGTAATAAATATACGATCTTCCATCTCAAAATTTCATTATTCCATGTCTATTCCCTATAGTGATCGGGAATGCGAATCTCGTGTAGAGCAAATGGAATAATACGGCTCTAATGAGTATGCAGTTCTCAAATAATTATCCTTCTAATTAACACAATTCATCAGAAATGCTTACGTGATTTTAATGCTGAACTGTTTTTGCTAGTAATAGTATAATTAGTACAGGCTTTGGTCTGCGACTCTGTCCACGTAGACTTCAATAACATGACCGTTTTAAATGACCTCCTTAGTGTAGGGTAGCTAGTACTACGAAGATCTTGGCTGTATCTTTGGTTCATCCAACCTGAGTTAGATGAAATGTACCTTAATTTTCAAGCTACAAAATCACATCAAAATCCTTTGTACTTTTTGCGTGATGCGCGCACAAACAGATAAACGAACAAAAACTGCAAAAAATCTTTTTTTGGGCATTGTTTCATCCCGGTACCGTGTCCCGACTGTTTTTTCTGGGATTTATTATTTAATGTACAGACACGGCTTTTTTACAGATTTTTTGATAGTATAGATTAGATACTTAGGTATTCACTCAGTAAATGCAGAATATCTGTAACTTTTCTCTACTACATCAATGATATACTAGCAGTGTCGTAACTAGCCTTTTGTGCGCCCGATGCGGGCTTCTATAACTGCCCCCTTCTTGATACTAGTCTGCGCTCTCTGTCTCATTTCTGCGCTCTTCTTGGTCCTAGTCTGGTCATTTCTGCGCCCCTCCAGGGTCTGCGCCCTGTGCCTGGGCACCGCTGGCAACGCCCTAGTTACGGCACTGCTGTATACTAGAGCAAGATATCGGAATTTGATTAGTGAAACTTAATTAGGTACCGATTGATAACGCCAGCTGTTACAGTGCCCTTCACACGTGCCAGCTGACGAGACATATTAATTATAATGATAGTTCATCTTTAGCAAAATCGAGCAAATTAGTTTTTAGAAAAGTCATTATATTACATTGGGCTCATGTAAAGTATCAACAGACGAAGAATTAATCTGTATTATATATAAAAAATTAATCGTTGTTCATTAGTCCGATTGACTTGAAACTTTGTACAGTTGTTGTAGGGAAGCCAGGGAAGGTTTAAACTCCGAGCATTGCAACGCATGCCGGGCACAGCTAGTGACCAATAAAATTATGTAGGTACATACATATATTTATTAGTTTCGTTACTATCTGACTCCCCAGAAGGTGAATAATGTTTTTTGAGACTATGTAATTATGTATCTTTGTTTACTTATATGTCTATTTCTTTGTTACGCTCTGACAGCATAAATAAACGAACGGATTTCAATATGAATAAAGTGTCGTTAGATTCGTCTTCATTAGGACCCGACATAGGGTTATAATATTTAATACATTAGGCAGTCGTGTTTTTTGTTTTTCAAAAAAAAATGTTTATTTTATTATGATTTTATTCTAAACTAGCCGTGTTCCCGATGGAAATTCTCATCGGTGATGAATTTTCAAAAATCCTTTCTTGGTCCACCTTCATTATTAAAGAACTTTTGTGCAACATTTCATGCTTCTAGACTAGGGCTGCCATAAACATTTAAACGACCGGGACATTTGGAATAGAAAAAAAAAATGGAATCAGACTCTTTTACAGCTAGCTTTTAGGAACTTTCAGTTTGATTTTTGTTAGATATTTATTAAAACTAAATAAAATGCGAAAAATCGATGATGATCTATCGAAAAAACGGCATCCTAATTTTCTTAGGCTTGCTCTACGTTCTCAATGCAACTTTTCTTCGCCCATTCATATTTTTTTGATTTTTTTAAGTAATCCCTTTTCACCCTTTTCGTTTTGTCGTCCACTGCGATGAGATCAACAAAAACACTCGTTCCACATGAGCATTGTAGCCTGGGATTGCAAAGAGATATTGGCTTATTTTGAGATTTGTTTTTTTTTCTTATATGCAACTTTGCATGTCTAACTACCGAACCGGGACAATTGACTTACTGACCGAGACACCGGGACACAACGCCTCAAACCCGGACATGTCCCGGTGTACCGGGACGTATGGCAGCCCTATTCTAGACCCATCAATTTAATCTGTGAGTTGTCTGTCATTGTTAATTATTTTATTAAGTAGATACAATAACTACATTACATTATCTACATTTTAGTTTGTCTGGTCAAATAGGTATCTTTGTATAATTATAATCCAAAGCATAAATTATAAGGGTGCCGAGGCAATCCCCAGACCTGCCAAAACTCATAAATACTGGAACGTATCTGGACATTGTACTGGACATAACGCGAAATATAACATAAATATTAGGGCACCACAATACGGCTGTAATCCGCCGACATTGTTTCGCTTTACGGAGGGTCATGTACGGACTTTCCATCGTAAAAAACTGGACAATGTTTTGTCCTACAAAATACATATATTAAAGCCCTAGCAACTGTACCTTTTAGTTTTATTCTGCCAAATACAATCGAACGAGACTAACTCTGATTACCGAGTTTTCGACGCGTCACAAAATATTCCGTTGGATTTCCGAATCACTCGCGTAAAAGCATGAAAAAGTCATCACTCATGGACGCCAGATTTTAGTCGAAATCACTGGCGAATTCAGAGTATGCAAGTGATGAGTTTTACACGAAGCGTGGACATCTACCCGCCCTTTAAATTGTAGAAAGCTTTGCTGAATAAAATCCTCTTAGCGAATTCATTCCGAGAGCGAAGGCAATAGACAAGCCATTTATCCAGTAAACCTGCCACAGTTTAAGCTTAATGCTATGCTAAAGAGCAGAGGATGTAACTCCTTGCACACGTTTAATCTCCACAAAGCTGTTTTACATGAATTGTTCCGCCTCCAACCATTTAAACTTGTAGCTCCCTTTCATGCATATTATAATAGTGAGGATAATAAATTCTTCTTTATTTTCCGTCCACACATTGTCAACCCTGTTTAATTTATCTGTACTCAGCTTTATCTCCAGTCGCATGCAATCGTGTTTCGAAGCTGACATCCAATTAACAACGTTCTGATGACAAATCATTAATACGCTTGTTGTATAAAACAGTATAAGTACAGAGAGCGACAATGATAGCGATGAATTATTCATCGATGGCTCCCGTTAGCGAATACCAACAGATTTCGCGATTTCGCCATCAAGGGCGCAACCCTTACCGCCGAATTTTTTCATTCGTCACATTTCACAAGTGGTTCGTTGACGGAACGGTTTTAATTAACGAAATGCAAACTGATGTCCAAACTCAAGTGTTTTCGTTGCGACTGTATTTTGTTTTTGAAAAATTTAAAATGTGTAGTCAAGTGGCTTTTACTAGATTACGTGGATTGTCGGAATTGAAATAATATTTATTATGAAATTGATGTTTTGCAGATGTTATTTAATTTTATCCTTTCGCCGTAACGTACCTATATCTACACGAGACATTAACACCCTTACTTACCACAAAAAAGATAAACACGTGTTGAACGCGAATGCTACCAAAAATAATACTCACTTGTTTTAGACAAGTTAGTGCGTATTATTTTTGGTAGCATTCGTGTTGAACACGTGTTTATTTTTTTTTGTGGTATGGCCCATTGTGTCTATAATTGTTTTTTGTATATTCTATATTGCGGAATTCAGGCAGTGAAATGTTTGCTATAACTGTTGCTAATTTTAAATTTATTTAAAGAGCTCTATTTGCGAAATCAAAATCTCTATAGAAAGTAAAACCTTAATATGTATTTCAAAATATGTAATTAAACCTCATACGATATTCAACATTAACTCCCAAGAAGTCTACATTTCAGCAGCACCTGACAAGAAATCGATGGGTGACGTAACGCCTTGAGCACTTAGGCTTGCCGTTAAGTCCTGAGTTTCAAGGCAGGAACCACGGCGTGGGATATTAATGGCCGTTGGGAAGTCTTACGTCATTTCATCGGGCACCTAATTAATCAGGACCCTCCTCATGTGAACGATTCGTCTTTCGTTGTGTCACGCGTAATGATATGGACTGGACGGGTTATCAATCGCTTTCAATTTATTACGCTCACCTACGCGGGACCTTTTTGGGTTTTCGATGGATCTCGTTTCACGGGTATCGTTCTTTCAAAACAGATTTTGGTGTATGTTATTTACGGTGTATTGGATTTTGTTTATTTTTATGACGTCCATTTTTTTCTGAGAGGAACTACCTACCTATTTTGTAGGATTTTATACATGCGTTTATTCTTCTGTTTTTTGTTATGTTTGCATTCACCTATCTACTCTAGTATGCATAACTGGTAGAAGACATACCATATGCATAATCAATGTAGGAACGTGTAACCGTCTTGCTTCACGAGCGGAGATTTTCATTCTGTCAATATATAACAGGAAAACTTCCGAATACGTCGCCGGATGCGCACTTTCTCACATTTCCCCTTATTGTATTTTCTGAAACAAAAAGGGGAGTAAAAAATTCACAAGTTTTTATACGGAACCCAAAGATATTTTTGTATTTATTTATAAGAGCCAAGTTAAAAGAACTTTGACGCAGATTTGATATGTAGCCAAGATATAAAGACTAACAAGCAGTCGTATAATAATCTAGTCCCATTCCAAAATCTAATCAACGCCTTGAAGCAAACCAGTTTTATCTTATTATTTTAAGTGAGCAATGTATATACATATACCTATGTATAATTGGCTTCTCGGAAACGGCTCTAACGATTTGGATGATTTTTTTTGTTTAGATAATATTTTACTTTCCAAGTTTATCAAGATAGGTATCCCTGAGAAAATCAAGCTCGGTCGTCCAGGTATGTACTTAAACAGAATGAGTACCTACTAAATCTACATCTGATTTATCTAAATCGTTATTTGTGTGCTCAGTTAGTTTTAGCTGCGCACGCGGCTCAGGCAGACGTTAAAAATTCTTAGTACCTACTAATCTTCGTTACCCGGGATACATTCTTTCTTTGTTATCCAAATTATTAGATTCCATTACAGCGAATGTTATTAAGTCAAAAACATCTTAATAATAAAACATTTCGAAATTATAATATTAGTGTGATGATTTAAAAAGTAATCTAACCATGCTGCATGCCTGTAGAATCCTTGAGCAATAAATGTCCGTACACATCTTTATTTATATCGCATCATGTATTGTATGACTATGATGAATTAAATGCGCCAGCTAAGAAAGTGGAGCGTGGCAATTTTCTAGACCCTGACCAAACCAGTTGTGACGACTCCTAGGGACTAAATTATCTTTTATATGGACGGCTTTTAAATTATTGTTTCTTGTACATGTCAACGGGAAATAGCGCTTAGTCCATCCATCTGTGCCGTCGCCAAATTATACCCCGCGGGAACTGTAATTTGTCATTTCTTTATTTAATTCTCTTAGGTTTCTTATAATCATTATCTAGAATTATGGATATTATGAAGGCGATTTAGGACGAGAGTTTTAAAATTAATATTCTATAATGCACTTCCATTTTTATCTCTTTCTAATTTCGTCAGAATTCCACAAACACAATCAATATTTTGTATATTGCTATAAAGTTTCGATAAAAACAGGAACGAAAAAGTCTAGGAAAATGTGGACAACAATTTTAGCCTTTGACTTTGTAGCTAACCCAATTTCAGCGGCGAATATTAAAATCCGTTTGTTTTTCTTATTGCACAGCCACTAGAACACAAACCTGACAAAAAGGCAAAGAGTACCGTTTTAATGGTTGAAAATTATCAATCATGAACATGAGACTATAGCGAGTTCCGTCTATCCAAGCCTATCATTGATTGTACCTTTACCATTATTATACCAACTACATTATTACCGGAAGATTACATTATTGCTGTGGATACTTCAAGCTTTATAGGAACCATTTGAGGCAATCCATGATCAGGTAGAAATATATCTTTTACGTTGTTTTTCGTTTTGGAATGTTTCTGATCGTTTCTGTCCAATGTTTCTCGTGCTTGTGAAATATAGCTATTGTTTTGTTTTCTACCTCAGTAGCTGTCCTTTTTATTAAGGGACTCCTTTTTGAGATTACATTTTTCCATTTGATCCTTATCGAAGTGATTGGAGTATATTGTTCGTGTTTCTATTTGTCTAATAATATCACGACCTTATTATCTGGATTTCCTTATTTATCTCTAGTTTCTTCGGATCAGATGTCGGGTTTTAATAGAATTTTTAGAAATATTATCTCATTAATTTCATAACATTATTTTAAATTACATGATACAATCTCTCAATTTTAGGAATATTATCTTAACTGGTCCTTTAACTATATTCAGCTTTTTATCACCCTGGTGTTATTCCCATGGCTTCCTTATCCTAAACATGAAGACATTCAAACGTGTTCGTATCTTTATTGTAATCTACGCCGTGGACAGTTATTATATGTAGAGTCGAATATCAAACTGACACTGTATATTATTACGTCGAGAATTCCTTGCGCTTCCACAGACATATTAATCGTCTAGAATAGAGACATTAGCTACCTGTTTTTTTAAGTTTAATTACAAATGTTTATTTTACAGATAGATGTTTTTATTGGTGGTTTCCATATTGTCAAATTTAAATGACATAAATATTAAAACATCTTGGACTTTTATGCGAAAAGAATTGAAATATTTCTTACGATTTATTGACGGATTCCTAAATGAAAACCAGTATTGTTTAGTTGTAATAAAATATACATAATTATTATACTTCATCAAAATTTTAATGAGCAATTAATAGATAGAAATAAGGCTACCTCATCAAAATCAAACACTGAGTCTGTGAAAAGCATGCATTAGGATTTTAATGGGTTTTGTAAATTAATTTTCTGTATTAATCATTAGTAATCTAACCAAATTAAAAGCATGAGCCGGCTGGTTATTAATACATAAAATACCACTTAGTACTTGGATAAAACTTTGACTATTCTACTTTCGTAATGTTAATTACTTTGGTAGAAGTACTAAATATACACGAGAATTTAAAAGTAACTTTTAATGTCAAAAGTTTTTATATTCTAACTTTCAGCTGGTAACTACCAATATATATTATTACTTATTTTTATAAAAAAAAATATATCAGCTAAATTAAATTGTTCAAAGAAATATTACTTTGCGCAATTTGGGCATGCTTAACAATTATTGACCAATCTTTTTAGTTTGATTATTCTAAACGACTTTGATAAACTAACCTATAAGCTATTAAGCAACGTAAGGTGAACACAATACGTCCACATAAACCATTTTACGCTCTCCTTTTTTAAAATTATCTAACAATTGTTAAGCCTTTGAATATTTTTGGACGGTTGCTATTTTTTCTTCCTCACTCTGTGCAAACTAAAATGCCCATATTGCGGGCCACACGGCCGGGCGGGCGTTTATATGCAAAACCCTGTCTACATGGTGCAACAGCTAACAGAATGCAGCTAAACAATTCACGTCGCTCGCTATTAGGCGGCCGGCCAAAATGTCTTCCTCCGTATTTGTAGTTTTGTCTGTATTTCCACCGTATTAAAGTTCGGAAGTCATTCTGAAGTTGGGATTGCTTTTGGATGTGCACTATCCGATGGGTTTTTTGATTGGTAACTAGATTAAATGAAAGTTTTCTGGAAGTTTCGAACTTCATTTATTTAGCCCCCATTTTGTAAGCTTTGTAATGGGCTACACACGTTCAAGTTTATCGTTTAATTTGCATGAGACTTGAAGGCTAGACCAGACCATGTGTAGATGTCAAAGAGATCGAAAAATTAACTAATGCGCAGGTGACGTTTGAGCTCAAGACTCATGCTCAGCTATACCTACGCATAATATTATGGCCACCAAAAACCTTATATCCTAATTTCTAACGATATAATTATCCTTACTGAAATTTTAATTGTCCCACTTGAAAACTGGACGTATAAATGACCCATCAAAGCTTTATCGACTTTTTTGAAATTAACACATTTAATGAGAAAAGTTTCTGGTAATATTATGAAATTGTTTCCAATTTTTCTCATTAGGTATTGATAAAGTTGCCTTGTACTGAGAAACTTTTATGTATAAGTATGTGCAAAATTATCCTTACGCCCGTTCCGTATTGGGCGTACCAAGCCGCCTAAATAGGTAATGCTGGCACTTTACTTGGCGTGTTTGACGAAATATTCGCGTTTAAATTTGGCTAATTAAAAAAATATACCCTATTTCTATTGGAACTTATGTAATATTCAAATAGCGCAATCTCTTGACTACTACATGAATTGCTGAAAAGTAGTACCTACCTATATTATCAATTAAGTAATTCGAATAAGATGGTTTTATTATTCATGTCATGGCGCCGTCGACCAGAGTCAAAATAGTTTCATTTTCCGGAATTGTCAACTAAAATTGTTTGACTTTGGTGAGAAATAAACAATTTTTTATTTTTATTTATATAATACAATCTTTAAGACTTCACAAAACAGTCACTGTATGAACAAGTACCCGTGTAGCGTGTATAATATCTCTAACACTCCACAATACGGTCTCTGCATGAACAAAATAATCATATCTGCAGCTTATAGGTAGGTCCAGACTAGTGTGAGGTACCTACATAGTGCAGCGATGCAAAAGCACCTCTTCCGTTGAATAGTGACAAGTGTGACAAGTACCTATTGGTATTCAAAAGTCGTTTAAACACAAGGAGTGTTGTGCATATGGATTCTCAATGTGCTAAAGCTATGATTATAGGATCAAATATTTAGAAAGAAATATTTTAAAAATCTTTGTAGACTATATCACTCATATAACTCATATTATTATGTCTATTATTGTCTCTATTACATTGTCATGATGAGTCAAAGATCTTTGATCTTATATAATAAATTGGATGGTATATCTAATAACCCTCTTAGGTAGATCCTGCATTCAGATGAGGTTAACTAGTTGAGACAAAGCGTCTGAAATTAAGGGCGTTTTAAAATAAATTACTCGCATAATTGTCTTCCCAAAGCTTTGAAATCGATCTGTTGGAAGCTATCATTAAGCACCATACTAATATCTTGAACAAAAAGACCTAGTAACCTGTTGCCTTCAAACATTAGTAGCCATTGCTCTTAATTACCTCTTACGACTGGCTCGGGAAGATAAGTGACTAGTACTTATACTAGACTACTTACGCTTATATGTAAGTTTCTTTCTACGGGCAGATTAACGAACCAGAGATAGGTAGGAGGTGGTTTAGTTAACTTAAATTTTATTATGTCTTCTTTCTCTTCTTGAGTATTTTTTTTAATACGGCAATATATCTTATAGCGATAAGGCCACCCATTGTATCTTTTTAATTAAGAATGTTCTTTTATACTGTATTATTTGGTGTACAATAAAGTAAATAAATAAATATCGTCATATTTTTTTTGCATTATTTGACGCTTTTGCTACTACAACGAAATGGCTTTAAATAGAACACACATGGAAAGCTACGGGTACAGCTAGGTAATACATATACATATTATAAAGGTGACTTCATAGTCGCACTGATGGTCATCGCGTGTATTTTTCGGTTTGATAGGAATCAAACCAAAGATTTTTAAAAATCAATTTTCCTAGCCAGGAGGCTAGGAAAATTGATTTTTAAAAATCTAATGATGCAGTTTAATTTTTACCAAAATCGGCTGCGAGACTTCTTTCAGTGTTTTTCGCTATACCTTATAGTTTCGGATTTGGCCATCCACGTCCACTTGAAAAATTTACCCTGTATATGAAACAAATATTTGCTACGTACGGGAATTGAACCCGTGACACATCGCGTAGCAGGCAAATCGCTCAGCTACTGCCCCAGCCAACCGTGCCGCTATAGAAATTATAAACAAACTTTATAATATAAATAAACGTCGTTTCAATAGAACTTGCGTACTATGTAAACAAACTTTCTATACAAATTCATAACATTTTGACAATTTGCCAGACTGACATTGTTTACATAGTTTGCAAGTTCTATTGAAATTGACCTTACTTTGAAACACGGAACAGAAAAAGCTGTTTGTTTTTCTTCGGGTTCCTTTTTACAATAAAGATAATGCCTTTATTCACATGGGTGGGCAAGCGGATTGATGAACATAAAGCCAGTCCTCTCCTATCGATAACTTATGAATTCATGAAGACGTCGGTCGCTCGAGTATGTGCAAACATAAAACATTTTCTTATGGAGTTAAAAAAAACTGTTATCTACTTTCAGCTTCAAGAGCCGCTGAATTTTCAGAGTAGGTATCATCGTTTCTTAATTTATAAATTTTTTTAGTATAGTGTTGAATACCGTCACAGTTGCATAACGTCTCTCTCTCTGCCTGAAAACTTAACTTAAAAACATAACATGTCAATATTATAACATGTCAATTATTCACCAATTCTGCTTTTTTTTTAAATACCTTTCAGGCTTTCATTGCATTGGAACTGAAAGCTTGAAAGGTTCCTCGAAAAAAAAAAAATAAGCGTAAATAAAAATATAGCAATTTCACCATATAGTATAACATGTAGAGATTTTCATTTGTCGTCCATTTCTGCGAACCAGCTATTCCGGGGAACTTTGCTGAATACTTGTTGTTGTTTCCTTGTTAGGGATTATCGGGCAATATACGTTCGAGGATTATAGCTGATATAGTGCCCGTTGGACACGTTCCCAATACGGAAGCCAGTACATTTATTATAATACCTACGAACAATAAATTGGCCAGTCACATGCGTCGTGTAAGAGGTAATCTGAACACAGTCCAAAAACTTAGGTAAATTAAATTTATTTGAGGTCAAGTAATTACAATTTAGAGATTATTTGCGAGCCATTCTAAAGTCTAATGTTAACTAGAAAAAATGTTAACTAGAAAAATAACAATTTCATTCGAGGGTTTAGACAATAAATTATGTTGTTACATTCAGGCTGCTTAGCCATCATAAGAATTCATAGAGACTTCAAACTCAAAACCCAATATTTACCCAGTAACTCACAACACACCATAAAGTCACGTAGTACATTTATCGATAAAGGGAGCAAAGCCGGACTTTAGATGTTAACCCGTAGCGAGCCGCGTCCAACACCAAGTTATCTTTAAGTTGCTGCTAAGTTACCTCGGCTTATCTAAGTGAGCATCGAGGCTTGATAACGCTCAACTTGCTACAACTTTGATTGTGGAGCTGTGGGAAAAATAAAAAGGCAGACGGAAATAATTTATGGTGAAAGTAATTTTTAGATTCGGAAGTGATGGAAGAGTTTTTTAATTGCAATTTATATCACCATCTTTCACTAGATCACTATCGATTACTTCTAGTTTATCATTATCGTCAGCATATTGTGTTCGTAATTATGCATCCTCCATCCAGCATCCTCACTACTTAGGAAGCTAATACTAATTTAGGTATTAACATAGGTAGGTGTTTGTCTCACTCAATTGATACAGTGAAGCAAAATTTTGTATTTTTACTTACAAAGTATAATTTTGGTTGTTTTAAACATCATCATCCGCCTAGCCTTTTCCCAAACATGATTGGGGTCAGCTTCCAGTCTAACTGGTTACGGCTGAATATCAATATTTTACATGGAGCGACTGCCATATGACCTCCACAACTCAATTAATGGGGAATACCGGTATTCGAATGTTAGACCAGTTGTCAGACTTTTGGGCTCCTGACTACCCGTAACGACTGTCAAATATATTCCTATGACAACCGGGACCGACTGTTTAACGTGCTCTCCGAGGCACGGAGGGGTCTCGATGTGTAAAGAACGGTCACCCATCCAAGGACTGACCGCGGCAAGCGCAGCTTAACCTCGGAGATCGATCGATCAGCGCGACTGTCATTTAGCCATGAGCCCCCGAGGTAGTTTTAAACATATTTCGTCATAATAATTAAGGAAAATGATAGCTATACCATTGGATAGGTAGGTATGAATAATAGGTACATCAGATTTATTACTTAGGTACACATGCACGTCGATAGCAATTTTCTCACGCGAAGTGTAATTGAAATTCCTTTACTCGTATTATTAAAGTTTTACTCGTATTATTGTTTAATTAAAGTTTTACAAAATTATTTTTGCTGAAACACATGTTCGGAATATAGTTTCTTTTATTTGAAATGCACGTGTGAAAACCAGTATTTTTCCGAACGAATAGCATTTCCAATACCTACCGCCGCCGTGGGATAAAGCTTCTTAGTTTTATTATTTATTGGATTTAATTTTGCTGAAGTATGGAAATTGAAACATACATTTGAACTGCCTTGTTGGTTGCAAGCGCGACTGCTGGGCCTGGGTTCGATCCTCGGGTCAGACAAAGTGTTTCAGGGTTTTTCCATTAGAAAATTATATTAGAGGAAAGTCACCAAATATGGAATACTATTTTGTTTTTGGGATATAAAAAAAAAACTTCATATAAATTAAAACAGTTTAATGTTTTTACTAATCAGTCATACATTTATATGTAGTAATTAACAGCCTTTAATCAAATATATTAGTTATCAAATTAAAATCTAACATAAAAAACAAAATCACAAATGAGTAACCAAATATGGAATAGGTACCCATATATGGAATATAAGCATAAATCAACATAACAATAACAAAAATGGACATTAATATCTTTGAGATCAATTAAATAAATATAACATATTGTGATAAATGAAAGAAGTTACATAATTACTTGCAAAAGTCACAGATCCAAGTATCAAACTCTGGACCAGCACAATCATAATACGACTGTCCATATTTGGATTTTTATACTAGTTCAAACTCTTCTAAATATTTTTTTAAGTCACAATATTTTGAAATTAAAAGATCACAAAATGGTGAAATAAACATAATACCGATATACTAAATAGTATAACACTTATGTATACAAACATATCAGCTGGTAATACTCATTTATTACTTACCTTTAAAATTTTCCGCACGACAACAAAACAAAACACGCCTGCCACAAGTGAAGTGTTCGCGCAACTGACTCGATGGTGTGAGTGCGATAGTTAGTAGACCGAATGGAACAGAAGATGGTCGAGTGTTGCGTTTCATACTTATAGTCTTAGAGAAATGAAGGTATTCCATATTAGGATACTATTTCATATTTGGTGACTTTCCTCTACATATAAACATAACTGGCGAAATATGGATGTACTTCAATACACCTCTACCTAGCCCTTCGGGGAATAAAGGCGTGATGCTATATTGTATTTTATTACAAGCTTTTATTTAACTTGCTCTATGGTACCATGGAGGTGATCTCATGATGAGGCATGGGAGGTAGCTACAGGAACTCCTCAACTTATCAACATAACTCCGTCGTGTTTGGGCTCATTGGATTTGTCTTGACAAATGACAAACCTAGATGATGTCCAGGGTCTCATGATGGAGCTAAAGCTAAAGCTTGTTTTGAATAAATGTTTTTCAACATAAAACTTATAGGTATTAAGTTATTATTTTAACTTACCACGCACAAAATAATTCTGTTTGACTACTACCATTTTACTTAATTCTGCACTACCATTTTGTTTAATCAACACATTTTTTTATACTAATTAGTATGAACTACTTCTCCGTTGTACGAAATTTACAACTTTAAAGGGGTTTATTATTATAACCCTTTCATACTTTGTGTTAAAATAAAAACTGACGAGAGTAACACTGAAACGTACTCAAACAACATAATTCAAAGGTTCTCATAAAAGTGTATTCCCATTAATGCCGGTGCATTGCACGCTATAACGAGTACAAAGGTTCGCAAAGTGGGTCGTGAACTACACAAGTCATGAGCAGCCGGGCCACACCCCACTACACGCGATTATAAGACGATAATAGTCTAGACTGTTTTAAGTAGTTACATGAATCATTTTGTTTTTAACCGACTTCCAAAAAGGAGGAGGTTCTGCATTCGGTTGGTTTTTTTTATTTTTTTATTTTTGATAGTGCAAATACCTGAGTTTACTCCAGCTCCATGAGGACCACCGCTGCGAGGGACTTAACCCGGCGGAACTACAGATCTTCACGGATGGATCTAAAACAGGTATGGGCACAGGTGCTGGAGTCTTCTCGGAGGACCTCAACATCCACATAGCCGAACCTTTGGGGGCCCACAACACGGTATTTCAAGCAGAATGCATGGGCATTTGCCTGGCCGCATCTGCCATCTTAGCTAGGAAGGTTGTGGACCACTCAATTCGTATACTCTCTGACAGCATGGCTGTACTGTTAGCACTGAACAACCACTCAATGAACTCTGGGTTAATACACGAGTGTCACCATCGCCTAAATCAGGTGGGTAATCTCAATAATATAACCATCCAATGGATCAAAGGACACAGCGACTCACGTGGCAATGATGCGGCGGATGAACTCGCTAGAAGGGGATCGAGCATGGCAGCGGTGGGGCCAGAACCTATCGTACCACTCCCTTTCGGATACATACGCACACTGGTAAGGAAACGAACTAGCGTACAACACCACAAGCTGTGGCTGGACCATGGCGAGTGTAGGCAGGCCAAGGAAGCACTTCCTGCTATCGACGGCCGCTTCACCAAACGCGCGCTGCGGCTGACTAAACCACAGCTGCGCACAGTTACAGCTGCCGTCACCGGACACGGCTCGTTTAATAAACACCTCTTTGTCTTAGGAGTCACGGACAGCCCCCTGTGTCGTGCCTGCATGGAGGTAGACGAGACAGCAGCCCACGTGCTCCTGCACTGCCCGGCGGTTGCAACATACAGGGCAAAGTACTTTGGCAACCCAGGTACTCTCCGCGAGATAGTCAGCAACATTGGGGCGCTGCTGGCCTTTCTCGGGGAATTGGGATGGGTCGAATAGTCTCCCACCCGTTCCCACCCGCACGCAAAATACGCGCTTTGACGTGGAGTTGCGGACACCAGCCCGTTATACAATACAATACAATACAATAATACCTGAGTTTACGGCCACCGCAACCCGTATTTAATACTCGACGCCACCTCACGCATGTTCATTGGTCACATGGCGAATCGTGGTTTCTCGAGATGAAATGTGGCCATTAAGAACTCTACATTAACGTCACGTGGCGCCACGTGTCTGTTCAAGCGCTTCAAGCAGCTTTTATTTTATAAATATTTGCTGTTTCCCTTTCTGTTTTAAGAACAACAGAACAATTAAAAACAAGTGTAATTAATTTAAAATGTATGGTGTTAAATATATTATCTCTCCTCCGCGTAGATTAGAAGTAACAACAAGAACAATAAATTTTAATCACTTTGAGCTGTTTATTTTGGAGCAATTATTTACAAAACTTTTAAAGCGAACAATTTTAAAATTAAGGGCAAAGACTGCTACAGACGTCGTCACTATTTGACAAGTAGGTATACTAGTTCAACAATTGTGTAAGTGTATCTGTGTGGTTGCTTTCTTTTAAGTGCGCTTAATTATATCTGCGGTACCTATTAAGATTTTTGAGTATGTGGCGTTTACGAACGCACTAGTAGGCAACACTATTGTTATCTATGGACGGCATAGTTGCCGCCAATATACGACCGTTACCTTTTTCCTGTCATTCAGATTGGAACAAGACGAGCTCTTATGAAAAGTGTATATTATTACTCCAGGGCACTCTATTTCATTAGTATTGTGAATTGTTATGCCTGAACGTGCAATGTGTACGGTATTACCTGCATGTAACGTGTACTGTATCTTATGATATAAACCTGTGTGCTAACAACGTGGGACTTTGATTTGACTCCACCTCGCACTCGAGCATACCTATCGACCTGAACAAGGGGACGGGAGGACACTTTCCGTCCGTTTCCCCAAAGTGGTGACCCCGACGTGATAGGAGAAGATTGCGTCAACGTGAGTCGATATCGTCGTTCCTATTCCGGCCTAACTCGCGCCTCGCGCTGAGTTACAAGAAGCCGCCTAGGCGCTTACGACGGACACTCCATCACCCGAGCCGGCCTGTGGACTACAGCCACACGAGAGACCTCGGCACAACATACTACCAGCTGCCTCCGGTCATCGCAGTGCTACTTCAGTTTCCCGGCCGCACGCAAGTACCCACTGTTGTCTACCAACATCATTATTTTGGGAACTAAACATAATTTCTCGTGTTAGCATAATATAGCTTTAACAATGCATTTTCATTTATTTTTTTAAATACAATTATATAATTAAGTCAACAAAATTAACAGTGAGTTTAGCCAAAAATACCTCTGTGCATTTTACTATTGTCAAGTTGGCTTCTGCCTACCCTGTTGTTTTGCTGCAGATTCTTCTAGGCTATGTGGTAACTTTTCATTTAATTAATTTCATTCACCGGATAAATGTGCATCTTTACAACATAACATAATATTTGTACTGCATTTACTATTAAGGTCTTTGCAAATATTATATATTATTAAAAGTGTAAAATCTTGCGCTCAAATGCATGTTTAACAGTTTTTTTATTTTTTATTTTTGCATGACCTATATTCTTATCCGTCTCTATCTTTACTGTTTTTTTATTGACATTATTTTGTGTTTATTAATTTCTTTTTTCTCTTTTGTGTGTGTATTGCTATTTTGGTGTTTATTGTTGTTTGTGCATTTACCTTTTTATTTTAGCTGCATTTGTGTGAACATTTATCTAAAATGTGTTGTTTTGTGTGAACGTTCCGCTACTCACCCACGGTTAAGGTACTTCAGCTTTCTTTGGTTTGGACTTTGGGTGTTTGTGTGTGTGGTCACTTATTTTTTTTTCTTTTCTTATTGATTTTTTTTTTATTATTAACTATTAATTAACTTACACGCTGACTCACCTCTGAAATTAACCATGGCCGAAGAACTGCAAGCACGCTTGGCTATGCTTGAGGCTGAAAATATTGCCCTGCGTACCCAGCATGAACAAGCGAATGCTCAGCCTAAGTCTGAGGTAGCTGCTGCTGTATGTCGCATTGCTGTTAAGCTGCCACCATTTTGGCCTGATAGGGTGACTGTATGGTTCGCACAAGCTGAAGCCCAATTTCTATTGGCTGGCATCAACACAGATGTGACAAAATATAGTTATGTCCTCAGCCAAATGAACCATGAAGTGGCCGGGGAAATCGAAGACATCGTCATCAACCCACCTACAGAAAATAAATATAAAACACTCAAGGACACCTTAATTAAACGGTTTTCCACATCTGAAGAGCAGAGGGTAAGACGACTGCTTAATGACGAGGAACTTGGTGACAGAAAACCGTCCCAGTTCCTTCGTCACCTTCGATCCCTTGCAGGAACCACGCTATCGGACGACAACATCTTGCGCCAGCTCTGGCTTCGCCGCTTGCCTAATCATGTACAAGGCATCCTGGCAGCCCAAGCTGACCTCAGCCTGGACAGGATAGCCGACATTGCCGACAAGATTTTTGAGGCCCAGCCAAGCTCCGCAAATGTTTATGCTGCAACAGCTGCACCCACACTTACCAGCATGATGGAGCGGATAGAGGAGTTAAGCAGACAGGTGGCTGCCTTGTCAACCGAACGACGCTCTCGGTCTAAAAACCGAAACGGACAGTCCTCGCGCAATGCCACTCCGGACCGCGCTTTAAAATGCTGCTGGTACCATCAAAAATATGGTACCAAGGCAAAAAGGTGCATAACACCGTGCAATTGGCGGGCGGAAAACCCAGTGAGCAGTCAGTAGCGGCGGCGACTGATTGTGAAAATAACCAACCCCTTAGCCGTCGCCTATTTATAACGGACCAAGTCACGAAGCGTCAGTTTTTAATTGACACTGGTTCGGATTTGTGCTGCTACCCTCACCGCTGGCTTCCAGATCGGAGGAAGCCCATTGATTATGACCTCTGCGCTGCTAACGGTAGCAGCATAAAGACTTTCGGGACAATTACTCTGACACTTAACTTTCGCCTTCGTCGTGATTTCACCTGGACGTTCATCGTCGCCGACGTCAATAATGCGATTATTGGCTCGGACTTCTTGGCATACTATCATCTGCTGCCAGACTGCCGCACCAAGCGGTTAATAGACGGTGTCACTAATCTGTCTGCACTTGCCTCCACCGCGACGTCAGAGCAACCTAGTGTCAAGGCTGTAGCCCCATCGAATTCTGCTTCCGCACAAGTGCTAGCAGAGTTCCCAGAAATTACTCGTCCTCCTGGTCTTCCAAGAATGATCAAGCACGATACCGTGCACTTCATCAAGACAACGGATGGGCCTCCTATTTCTTGCCGCCCTCGCCGTCTAGCACCTCAAAAACTGACGTCTGCCAAAAAGGAGTTTGAGGACATGGTTCAGTCTGGCACCGCACGACCATCCAAAAGTCCGTGGTCGTCTCCGTTGCACATGACCTTAAAAAAGGACAACACTTGGCGTCCCTGCGGTGACTACCGCGCACTTAACGCCCGAACTGTACCGGATAGATACCCAGTCCGGCACATAAATGATTTCGCCCACAACCTCACTGGTGCCCAAATTTTCAGCACCATAGACCTTGTGAAGGCATATCATCAAATCCCGGTGTTTAAAGAGGATGTTCCGAAGACTGCCATCGTTACTCCGTTTGGCCTCTTCGAATTCCCTTTCATGACCTTCGGTCTCCGCAACGCTGGTCAGACCTTCCAGCGATTTATCGATGAGGTCACACGGGGTCTCGATTTCTGTTTTCCTTACGTGGATGACATACTCGTCCATTCAGCAGACGAGGCTCAACATCGCGAACACCTGCGTATCCTATTCGGTCGCTTACGGGATTACGGAGTGGTAATTAACCCGTCCAAGTGTGTTCTTGGCGCACGGGAAGTTTCATTCCTGGGTTACCACATCAGCCCTGAAGGCACCCGACCTCCTCAAGATCGGATCCAAGCTATTTTAGATTTTCCCCCTCCTAAAACAGTCCAGGGAGTGCGTCGTTTCCTCGGCATGTTAAATTATTACCGCCGATTCGTACCCCGTGCTGCACTGTTTCAAGCTCCAATAATCAAATCTGTAGTTGCTACCAAAGGCAAAGGTGCCAAGCCATTTACATGGTCACCTGAGCTTCTAGAGCAATTCGAAGCCTGCAAAGGAAGTCTAGCAAATGCCACTCTGCTGCAATATCCGATCAACGACGCCCCTCTTGGACTGTTTACTGACGCCTCCAGCGTCCATATCGGATCCTGTCTTCAACAACAAGTTAAAGGCAAATGGGTTCCTCTTGCCTTCTTTAGCAAGAAACTGACTGACCGGCAAGCACAATGGCCGGCTTACTATCGTGAGCTACTGGCGGTGTACGAAAGCGTACAACACTTCCGCCATGTTCTCGAGGTCCAGCATGTTACCATCTTCACAGATCATAAACCGCTGCTCTACGCTTTTGTACAGCGCCGGGAAAAACTTCCCCCTGCCCAATTAAATCAACTGTCCTTTATCAGTCAGTTTACCACTGACATTAAATACATTAGGGGAGAGGACAACGTCGTCGCCGACGCAATGTCGCGTATTGACACCATCGCATTAGAGCAAGATTACGAAGCCCTTGCCAAGTCACAGGAGATAGACCAGGAATTATGCAACCTCCGCCACCAAGGCTCAAGCCTGCAATTAACCAAGATCAATATTCCCGGTACAAATATCTCTGTCACCTGCGATGCGTCTACAGGAAAACCTCGTCCTTATCTGACCCCTTCCTTTCGTAGAGCCGCTTTCAATAAGTTGCACAACTTAAGCCACCCCGGTGCACGAGCTACCACCCGCCTCGTCACCGAACGCTACGTTTGGCCTTCCATCAATAGGGACTGCAAACAATGGGCTCGAACTTGCGAGGCGTGTCAACGCGCCAAAGTATCGCGCCACAATTCTTCCCCTCTTGGCAATTTCCAACTACCATCCGGTCGCTTCAAACATGTCCACATCGACATTGTCGGCCCCTTGCCGATCTGCAATGACTACCGATATTGTTTGACTGCAATTGACAGAGTCACAAAATGGCCTGAGGTCTGGCCAATGCGCTCGATTACTGCAGAAGAGGTGGCAGAAACCTTGACCCGAGAATGGATTCCCCGTTTCGGCGTGCCATCTGACATTACGACAGACCAAGGTACGCAGTTTGAGTCTGACCTATTCCGCCGGTTGATGACACAGTTCGCCACCAAAAGAACAAGAACAACGGCTTACCATCCTTGTGCAAACGGCATGATTGAGCGCGTTCATCGTCAGCTCAAGGCTGCCCTTATGTGCCACCAGGACTCTTGGGTTCGCGCGCTTCCCTTGGTCCTTCTCGGCATGCGATCGGCTTTTAAGGAAGACCTGAAAGCCACAGCTGCCGAGATGGTATACGGGGAACCCCTTCGTTTGCCCGGCGAATTACTTGTCCCAGCTGACGGACCGCAGAGTATGGACGACCCGGCAGACTTTGTCGTACAGCTTCGACGTAAAATGTCGACCGTACAACCTCTTCCTGCATCTCGCCATACTCAGCCATCGTCATTCATTTTCAAGGACCTCTCATCGACGACTCACGTCTTCTTACGGGACGACACCGTCAGACGCCCCTTACAGCCACCTTATACTGGCCCGTACCGGGTCATCGATCGCGCCAGCGATGGCAAGACGATGACCCTGGACGTCAAGGGCAAGAACCTAACTGTGAGCGTCGACCGCGTCAAACCGGCACATATAGAACACACCATCCATACTGCCCCTGCGCTTCCAGTAAGACCTACACAACCTGCGACACGCACAGATACCCAAATTGCCAATCCAACCACCACAAAACTGCCATATACCACGCGTTCTGGCAGAAAAGTCAAATTCAAGGATCTCTCCGAATTTGTTTGATCGGTTCGTCCTTCTCCGTGGGGGGGTGGTGTGGCGTTTACGAACGCACTAGTAGGCAACACTATTGTTATCTATGGACGGCATAGTTGCCGCCAATATACGACCGTTACCTTTTTCCTGTCATTCAGATTGGAACAAGACGAGCTCTTATGAAAAGTGTATATTATTACTCCAGGGCACTCTATTTCATTAGTATTGTGAATTGTTATGCCTGAACGTGCAATGTGTACGGTATTACCTGCATGTAACGTGTACTGTATCTTATGATATAAACCTGTGTGCTAACAACGTGGGACTTTGATTTGACTCCACCTCGCACTCGAGCATACCTATCGACCTGAACAAGGGGACGGGAGGACACTTTCCGTCCGTTTCCCCAAAAGTAGGTACACTAATTAATGCAATAATTGACAGTTATCATGTCATTGCTTCTGATGTACAGCGGTCTTACTATAATCATCATTGTTACGTTGTGAAAAAGAAATAGTGCTATTCGTAGATACAGACATCTCTCTCTCTCACTGCGGTCACAATGATGGCAAAAATACGTACGACCTCTGTACTTACAAAAAAATATTATTAACATGTTAACTTGTCAATTAATGTGCAATATTTGACAGATTAACATGTTTGTATTTTTCCATTAATTTTCCATAATATGTACTTGTTATAAAAATGTAGATACTTATTATACTTTATAGTATTAAAACATAAAACCGTAATTGTCGTGCGTCTCAATAAAGCGAGATACCAATTTAATACGGCTCTCTATTACCTCGGGCTTTACGGTCGGTAAACTTGAGATTACAATCGTAAAGTGAGGAAAAAAGACAAAGTGCACTTGGCCGAGTCATTTGTATTCAAGACATGTGGGGGTCCGCTTGCATGGGGTCAATTGCGATTACCGAAAGACGAGTGACACTTAGATTAAAGGATTCGTTTGACAATTCGAGACTTTTCTGCAGTGCTGTCTTTTTGGGTATTTCCTGTTGAGTGTGAGTTTTAATGTTTCTTTTCTGTTTCTTTTTTTGTAACTGCGTATTTCTTAAATACAAACTTACTTATGTAATAATGAGTGCCTATAGGTAGGTAGGTATACGATTTTTCTGTTTACGATTTTACTCACGTGTTTGTCTGATCAGTTTCAGAGTCTAACAGAATCTCTACTATTGAGCTCATTATGTGGCTAAGTCACAGGTCTAACACTTAAGATGTTTTAATTAATATTTGTTGATGTCGTGAATATAAAAGAAAACACAATAAAATAAGTTTTATCATAATCAATTATAAAACCGCCAGTCACCGCCTACACAGCTGGCTAATATAAGTTCAAAGGCTTCGAAACTAAAATAAAGTAGTCATCTCAGATCATAGAAACAAGGGAGATGTGCCAAGGCGCTATCGAGCTTGATGCCTGTTCTTGAGCAAATTGCTCATTCTAAAAACGTACGCGCTGGCGACGATCCGAACACGATCGATGGTATAAATACAGTGTTTTAGTTTAGTGCTAGTGTTGAGTGACGATTAACAGTGTTAGATTGAGGGTGTGCGGAATGTTTAATGCGTGGGAGATCTTTTTAACCACAAGAAGCGATTAATTATGCGCGTAATTGTGTCGAAAAATGTACTAAAAGTGGCATCAGTTGTTCCCGTACTAATTTGCTATGATGGCATATCTCCTTGTTTCTATGGTCTGAGGTAGTCATTAATCACGTCAACTTTAACAAAACCAGTTACTCAAACTTTAAAAATAAGCTTGTTTGGAAGCTTAAAATCATTTGTATAAAATATTCCTGTAAAGCAGCATCCGCCTCTGTTTTTCAAACAAGTTATTCAATAAATTCATGAAGTGTCACAAAACTTATATAAACAAGGGAATGCTCTTTACAATATTAGTTATGCGTTTTCAAAATAGTTGAATGTCAGTTTTCATTTGCAACTTGCGACTGCGTCTTGCAATAGTTTATTTATTTAAATTGTCACCGCCTGAGTTTGAAATCTTGAGGACATCGGAGCAAAATAGTTCTTGAAATATTATACTAACTTCTGTATGCAGCTTATAATAGCCTTTGACGTTTTACTTAATCAATACTGAAATATGGTTTTGTAAAAACGGATCTTAGTCAAATGTTAGGTAAATTATTATCTTAGTTCTAAAGCCTAGCCTAGTACAGGCAACATGAGTTTATTGGCAATTTGAGCAAATTGCCAAATCAAAACGTGTCATCTGTAACATGCTTTAAACATGGATCTCATACCTATTGTGTAGATAAATTACAGTGTATTGTATACACATTGCATATATTTGTATATATACTTACTTTTACAAAAAAAAACTTTTGTAACAGTAAGAAAGGAAATCACTTAAATGGATGAAGACGTCCCTAAAAGTTACTCGAGGGAAAAAAACCTCTTACAGTTGTTTGATTCTTCATTTTCTTTATTAAGTCCAGCCACGGCACAACGCTCCAAAAAGATTTATTTGGCTTCAAAGAAATTAACATTTCTATGAAATTTCAAAACCTCTCAATTTTCTTTTAAAGGTGAGTATAGACTAGAGCATTTACTTGCAACAGAACAACAAGCCGCTCTATGATAATGTTCTCACCCTTCAGGAACCAGGCGTCGAGCACGCTCGCCCGCTCGCCGATTTGTTACAACAATAATTGTGCAAACCAACGAGCGTATTGGTGTAACCTCAGATCATAGAAACAAGGAGATATGCCATCATAGCAAATTAGTACGGGAATAACTGATGCCACTTTTAGTACATTTTTCGACACAATTACGTGCATAATTAAGCGCTCCTTGTGAATAAAAAGATCTCCCACGCATTGAACATTCCACACACCCTCAATCTAACACTGTTAATCGTCACTCAACAATAGCACTAAACTAAAACACTGTATTTATACTCATCGATCGTGTTCGGTTCGTCGCCAGCGCGTACGTTTTTAATATGAGCAATTTGCTCAAGATCAGGTATCAAGCTCGATAGCGCCTTGGCACATCTCCTTGTTTCTATGATCTGAGGGTGTAACATTTCGTCGAGCCTTTACGCGAACTTGTAGGTCCGACATTTCAAGGAAGAACGCAAGGCACAACGAAATGTTACGGATGTGAGCTGTGAGCATTACGCCGAGCATTCGCAGGAACGTTACATTACATGGAAATGCTTTGGAAACTGAGCTTTTACCTGTATTGTACCATTCGTAAGAACGTTACATTACACAGAAATGCTCGACAAAATGCTCTAGTCTGTACTCACCGTAACGTCGCTTTGCCACAACCGGGCTAAACTGACTACCTTATTATATTAAACTGCCCGACACCATGAGACATTAGGGTCGTTAGAATCGTTTGCATCTCCTGTAACATAGCCCTTAAGCCATTAAGCCACATGAGATGAAAACAAATCGGTCTCCCATGTTATGAAAATGTATCATCACAAATTGGGTTTTATCATTATCATATTCATCACAAAGTTACTTCCTAACTATTTTAGCAAAATATTTTAGAGTTATTTCAAAAGTAGGTATTACGGTAGGTACCTACCATATATTATCCATTCACAGAAAATATCCATCCATAGTTAGGTATGTATGTATAAGTAGTTACTATAAATTAAGTCATTTACCGGTGTAGCAGTCTCCAACTTTTTCCATCCGATAGGAACTACCTACTCGTCTCCTTTAATTTTATATAGTTTCTTCTTGGAATGTTGTTTCTTCTATAAAGTTGGTTATATTGTTATCATTAGAAATCAAATGACTAATAAGTTAAATGCCTATGTAACAAAATAAATAGATATTTATGTAGAAAGCCGGCTCCATTCAACGAGCAAAAAGGCACGCACACACACACGCGACTTTGTACTGTGAGTGCCAGTGCACTCGCGGCTGGCATTCGTTTGAGATAGTTTGAGATTGCCGTATGCGTAGGGCGATTACGCGACTGTTTTCGTCGTACAGAGCCAGCCTTATGTATTTATTTATTTTGTGCCTATGTCCAGCAATGGACGTCTTTCAGCTGCAATTATTATGTAATGTTAGAAAAAATCTCAACTATTTCCCTTCCCACTTTATCCTTCACAAAACTAAATCGCTTAGCTGAAATAAAATCACTAAAGTCCTGAACTTGAGCACTTACAGTCTCAAGCGTATAATGAAATCTAACTGTACGAACCGGCAGCCAAATCGGCAAGGCACACGTGTTCCGAGTTCCCTAAGTATCGTCTCCAATACCTTCATTATGCCCCAGCAGCGGGGAAACTGTATGAAATATAGCTTCGAAGGGGGAACTGTATCTGCGGGCTACGATAACAGGTGGACATACGGAGGTGAAGTTTGGGCAGCAAGTATGTGTAATTGTGTAGGTACCTACTGTGTAGGTACCTACTGTGTAGGTATGTATGGCTCGGATGTGTTTCGATAGAATGATCGGATGTCTCTAAAACTTACTAGCCCACTTCAAACCGATATCACAGAGAGTATACGCTGTACAATTCAATAAACTCAATAACCAACTTGATGGAGTGTATCTTGAAATAAGATTTAAATGTTCCTTTTCTGTCAAGAACTTTAATGTTATAACAATACAAGTTTAAACGGATTAAATCGCGTATATTACTGATTTTTTACATTAACTTTATTGTTTACTTTTCATGTCAAGATTTATCCTAATCCTACGATAGGTAAAATTCGGAGTAGACAGGCATTAGCATAAAAATAAATATCTATGCCAGATCTTAAATTAAAAAATCGAAATAGTCTGGTACTAATTAAAGGAGAATATAATTTACCCATAAACCTATAAAAAATCCTTATCTTAAGGGTAATTCTCATCTTTAAAACGCACTTAACTTTCAAACAATCCTTTTAAAACTCACGTCCAAAATAAAATTACTCTCCATTCTACACAGCAGTGTATCTCCAAGACGATGTCCCGTTGCGATTACGGCATGAACAACTTGATAAAGGCATTAAAATATGCAAGTAACCGCCTTAGAAGCTCTTTATAACCAGCTATCTAATTAGTGGCAGACAGCACAAAGCAACCCCTGACAATTATATCGTAAATAACGTCTTTTAACTAAATAAATGTTCGGGTATAAAGGTATGATGTCTACTATGGGCGTATACAATTCCTGCTCCAGCCTGATTTAGAATAATTAAGTTTTGCGCAGCCGAAAAGCGCGCTTAAAATTGTAGGCATTGTTGAGTTAATAAGGACTGAAAAAAATCAGTAAGCGTAGGTTGGTTCTTTACAAAACACCACACTAATATTTTTGTGTGTGTATGTTTGTTACTCCTTCACGCAGCCTGGGGCCTAAAGAAGCAGATAGGCTACTTTTCATCCATTGTAGGCGAAATCGCGGGCAACAACTAGTGATATAATATTAAGTATATGCCCTTAAGTTCTATGATATGACTTAAACTTCAGTTAATTTAATAGACATTACTTCTGCTTATTTCAACAGAAATTTCTGCCAGCATACCTGCGAAAGGTGTAAAATAAGAGTAAAAAAGAAATGAGAAGAGTTTTAGTAGATTCTTCTAAGAGAATGTCCTAAATTAATTTATAAAAGAAGTAAATTGGCATAAATAATATTTTTTTTACCCTACATACTTTTAGTTATTTTTTAATTTCTATTTTCTTTTTATTTGTGTTCCCATTTGCATGGAAATAAATTTGTCTTTCTTTTCAAAACCTCTGTCTTTACCTTTTACTAGTTTACTAATAAGGCTCATTACTATTCCTTCAGTACAAATTCAGTATCTACCTACGAAATAAATTCTTTACATCTTGGGATTACTATCAGTGTAATCTTACTAATACTGGAGGGAGCATCAAAGACTGCAAAACAAGTAGAATATTAAATTAGGTGAGGTCATACGTGATGAGTAATACATTTAGTTTTCACTATCAATCCCCTGCGGTTTTGCACGTACCTATGTACAGTGATGTGTAGGTACTATTAATAATAGTGATGTACCGTGGGGACTCTTCTTCAGCGTTTATTTACAACGTAAAAGTTCTAAAAAAGTTCAGTTTGATATTCTAATGGTGACATTCTGAAAAAAGCAGTAGACAACTGTGATACTTTGACCATCCAGATAGTATAGGTATTAATAAATTAAAAAAAAAAATACATTAGTTCTAAGAAAATAAATAAGAAGGTACAAAATAATTAATATAGCCAAACTATACGTAAATACATTTACTATGATAGGGGCGGTTCTGAAGCTAATATTAAAAAAATAAATTCAGGTAAGTCCATTAGCTGTTTTAACTTTAATTCGTTTTAAATTGAAATGTAGAGGTAACCTCTATTGTAATAATATAATTCATACTCTTACTCTACCCGAATAAAATAATGAAACGACAAAATTATTCACAAAGTAATTTCACGACTACCCACAATACACTACTTTATTCGCAAACCTAATTGTTTTACTACCCACAGGTTGCATACTTTTCATTTTAGCAAATGTTATAATTTGAAAGCAAACATAGAGGGTGTATGTACGAGTAATTTATGTTAATCTAAAGTAGGTACAAAGGTTCTACGTGAAATTAAATACAATATAAATATACCTAAATATGTAGGTATATTTATATTGTATAGTAGTACAGACATTTCATAGAATATGCGTAAATATAACCGCTATCGGTTATACTTACGCATATTCTGTGAAAAATTCAATCGGCTAGCAATTACGGTTCATAAGATACAGCCCCGTGACCGACGGACGGACAGACGCCATAAGCTTAGTAATAGGGTTCCGTTGGCACCCTTCAAGTACAGAACCTTAAAAAAGTAGAAAAAAGAAAGATAAAAGAAAATTAAAAATATTTAGTTCGACACAGCACAAATAGACACAAAAAGCTAGATACAAAAAAACAAGAGTTAAAAAGACTAAAACCCAACTACGGAAAAAAAACAACTGAAAAGCATGAAATAAGAAAATATTTAACACATCGGTACAGTCATGTCCAGGCTATAGCCGTGGTCGCATGCCGCCGTAAATATATATATTCGCCGTATATATTTTCTTATTTCATACTTTTCAGTTGTTTTTTTTCCGTAGTTGGGTTTTAGTTTTTTTAACTCTTGTTTTTATTTAACACTTTTTGGTGGCTTGAGTCAATCACTGCATTCACTTTTAGGATGCAAGTTTTAAAATGTTATAAAATTCCGGAACTTAGTGTTTACTTGATAAAAAGTACTAGTATGCAGTAGCTAACGAATATACCTATTATGCCTTTTACATAATTTAATCGGTCATGGAACGAAACATAAATTGTACTTCGTCAAGTAACGAGATCGCGCTACTAGTAAGAAAGTCACAAAGCGTAGACTTTTTATTCATCCTGTGATGCTATATGGGATTTCTTGTAACACCATCTACCTCACGATAGTCTTTGGATCAAGACGAATCTAAGAACACCCCGTTTGTTAAAATCGGGTAAATTTTATTTTTTTGGTCCTCTTTTGTACGTTTTGTGGGTCATATTGATGTATTTTTTTCAAAAAAAACATAGCCTATAACAATCTAACTGTAAAGACGAATCAATCGACACCTCATTTGGTAAAATCTGATCAGTAGTTTTTGAGTAACGATCGAACATCCATACATAGACACATACATACATAGGCTGTTAAACTCATTTTCCTTCCTTTTCCGTAGTCGGGTAAAAATTCTACTCCTGATGTATTTAAGAAGAGCAGTTGTATAGTAGAAAAAAGTATATGTATTGAGGCTACTATTTAAGTTATTTGATTTACACATATAATTAAGTATTTTAGATTTTATAAATAATGCACTCGAACTAAAATTCTCTTACTTTATTTTTATGTTTTGTTATTTACTTAAATATAAAACTTAAAAGAACAGTACAAAACTTATTATTTATCCATAAAGAAAATAAACTAGGTTATTTATAAGTGATCCATCACTATCTCATAAGTCTCATAACCATCTTCAAAGTTACTTCATCAATTTCTTCTAGAAAATGTAAGAAAAACAATTTATAAAATTGTTAAACCATGTCTAATGATTACAAATTGAGCGTATTAGTACCGATGGACAATGACAAACGACATGTTTTCCATCAGATATTTAAACAGGGGGTCCGGGGTTCGAATTCCATCTGGGGCCACAGATGCTCCCTACTAATTGCGCGATTACAGTAATAAATTACAATTTGTTATGTAAACTAATTAACTTATTGACTGAGAGCTTTTTCAATCAGATGAAAGCTTTATGTTTATTTCAAATAATTAGGTACACTCGACGCCATTGACGGTCGACCACTTTTCACCCTTATTACTAAGAACATAAGGGTGAAAAGTGGTCGACCGTCAATGGTGTCGAGTGTACATTAATTAATACTAAAAGATTGGCTCCAGGCGGTGGGAGAAGAGGGATAAGAACAACGGGAGGTATTGCTCTGTTGTAGTTCATTAAACCAAGTAAAAAAACCTAGCTTGTAGTATTAGAAGATAAGATTTATTTATTTTGTTTTATATACATAGGTAGAAATCTAATGTATCATTAGCTTTTAAGCCTAGTTGGCCTAAGTTTGTATTCACTTATATAGAACCCAAATGATTGTTAAGTACTAGCATTTCAGCATTTGATACCATAGGCTTAGTCTAAATCAATATAACATTATTAATAATATCATATATGTTTTATGGTTTACCTCGTGACTTACTGCATGGCTAACTAGCTCCGTCCGAGTTCGAAATTAGTCGGGCAGATCCGAAAGAAACATGTGAGTCATAACCGTAAAAAAATTATGTAATATGTAATAATGTGTCTCACAAAAGCTATAGGTAATGTGAAACAAAGTAGAAATCTACTTAGTACTTATGAGATTTCAGTACTAAAGCTGAATGTTTTATTTAATATTGTTAGGTTTATAGCCTTACATTTCAAGCTGGAAGCACTAAACTAAGTTAGTTATTCAGTGAATTGTTTTAGTGATAGGGAATCTCGAGATTGCGGTATGAATATTTTCTCTAGATAAGTTAGTAGTTATATCTCTTGTTTTGCGGGATTTTGTTACTGAAAATCTAAATAAGTCTATGGGCCGGTAGTTTAATCAACGTTTTGTTTTATGCATGCATGCCAACAAAGAATGTCTATAGAAAAGTTTTGCTTCCGTCCTCTCTGCAAGGACACTCAACACACAACATATAAAATTCAAAATTTCTAATATTAATATATTGTTAAAATAATAAATACATTTTTGACGAACTTCTAATACGTCAGACACCACCAGTATTCAGTAAAACCTTTAATTCTACAAAATGGTCCTTCGAGCCGGATACACTTGCGTGTACTAATATTGTAATGGCAACTTGTATGCAAGTTAACCTACTTAACTTGCTACCGCATACTTGCATTATAGAAACGTTGTTTTGCACAACCAAACTCTGTCGAAAGAAATGGTTCCACCGTACTTAAAAAGTCACGTTAACATCTACAGTCACGCAAAAACACCCACAGCAAAATGAACTCCCTAAAAAAGTGACAAAAAAAAGTTCGCTCAACGCGTTTCGTTAAAAAATCTGCGGCCAACTTTGATTGCGGAGGCGGAGCGGCGTAGAGCCGTAGTAGGTAATTCTGTCCCACGCTCCCCAAGAATATAATAAAGTTGTCAATTTGCGCTTCGCCCCTCGCACTCGGGAGCTCCCGAATTAACGCGGAGCCCAGTGTTGTTGCTTCCGAGTTTCACTTACATCTCGTATGTTTTTACACGAGTTTAACTAGGTGGAAATGTTGTTTAGCAACAAGTGTATAGTTCTATATGATGCTTGAAATGTTTGTGTTGTAATTAAGACCATTAAGGGGCTATTGTTGTCATTTGCAGATACCGCAATCGATTAAGTTCTCTCTTCAATACAATACAACTGTTATCGACAATAGGTCTGACGCATACAGCTTCTAACGACGTCATTCTCCTCACTCTCTCTACACCATTTGTAACACTTAAATAAAAGCATTAATACTGCAGCGTCCTATTAAAATAAACGTACCCAAAATCCAGCCATTTTCCCTTTGTATGAAAACCTCTCCATTGAAATTCCCGACAATTTCCTTAGTCTAGATAATTTTCAAGATGTGTGGGCACATAAATTCAGAAGGGTAGCAACACATTTCCGTTCTAATTAAGAATAGGCCACAGCAGCAGCACTTAAAACGTAAGGTCTGGCAGAATGGGAATCCTCATATTATGTAAATTTCATGGATTATGTTGTACCTAATTTATAGGTTGGTACTAATTTTGGGCGATGAAACGTAGCTCCGTGTAAAATTAATCGCCCTTACAGCGCAGGTTGATGTCTTCAGAGATTAAGCTATGCAGCTATTAAACTAGTTCGTTATAGTTGAACGGTAGTTTCTAAGTGTTAATATGGGGTCTTGATTGCGAATCGACCTCTTCATTTCCTCTAGGTGGCCGTAAGCGGCGTTTAAGTGGCTATCTTAAGACGTGTGCTTATAGTACAAACATAAAATTGTTATGATATCGGGCTTGTTAATAAAAGTTGAATTTTATCATCTCTAAGTAAATATGCATACATTTATTAAATAATAATATATTATACGATAACTTAATAAAAATATTTCATCATTTATAGATAGATACACTGCACAACATAATGAAATAAAAGCAACTCACGGCCGTACCACAAAAAAAATAAACATCTGTTCAACACACGTTCAACACGAATGCTACCAAAAATAATAGGCAATTATTTTAGCACTAACTTGTCTAAAACAAGTGTGTATTATTTTTTGTAGCATTCGCGTTTAACGTGTGTCTATCTTTTTTGTGGTAAGGCCGTCAAAGTTTATTTTAATAAAATTAAAGTGTCACAGATAAAAGATAAATGAATTTATAATAAAACTGCAGCAACTACTCGACCTGCGCGGATGCTGTGACGGATGTGTTGCATCGGGCCATGGAATACTACATTCCTTATTCCGATGTACCGCTGTCCGGCAAAGCTCGCTCGTGGTTTGGGCCTCAATGTGGTCGCGCTGAAGCCCGTAAACATGAGGCATACCTGGCCTGGGTTGATGCTCGACACCGTAAGGCGAAGGACATACGTCAGCGGAAGAAGGCGTTTAACAAGGCTGCCAAGTCCTGCAAAAAGGTTCTTCAGAGGGCTCGCTTCGACCACATTAGTCGAATAGGGAACAAATTGACTTCGTACCCAGCAGATAGTAAAGCGTTTTGGTCCCTAGCTAAATCAGTCGAAGCGAACTTCTGCCGCCCCTCACTACCTCCACTGCTGAAACCTGATGGGACGCTGGCTCACACCGCAGAAGAGAAAGCAAACCTGTTTGCTTCTCTGTTTGCGGAGTCTTCACGTCTAGATGCTGGCAACGCGATACCTCCAACTCCACCTGGCAGCACGACATTTATGTCGGAAATTCACATTCGCCAAAAGGAGGTCCGCAAAACGCTGCGCAACCTTGACGTGAACAAGGCCAATGGTCCAGATGGTATTCCAGCCATAGTTCTGAGGACATGTGCGCCTGAGTTGTCTCCTGTGCTGACACGCCTCTTTCGTCTCTCTCTTGAAACTGGACAAGTTCCGAAATCGTGGAAGCTTGCTAACGTGCAACCCGTGCCCAAAAAAGGTAGTCGTGCCGACCCTACCAATTATAGGCCCATCTCGGTTACGTCTATACTCTGCAAGAGTATGGAGCGTGTCCTCAATAGCAGGCTCCTGACGTACCTTGAAGCTAATGACCTCCTCAGTGACCGGCAATACGGATTTCGCCGAAACCGGTCTACTGGGGACCTTCTAGCGTACGCCACTTACATTTGGAGTGAGGCCATCGAGAAACATGGGGAGGCGCTAGCCGTTTCCCTGGACGTCTTGAAGGCTTTCGACAGGGTTTGGCACGACGGCCTTATCCGTAAGCTTTCCGCGTATGGCTTGCCCACCGGTTTCGTTGCGTGGATATCGGACTTCCTGAGGGATCGTTCGATTCGAGTGGTCATTGATGGCTGCTCGTCCGATCGAAAGGCAATTAATGCCGGTGTCCCTCAGGGGTCAGTGCTCTCTGCGACACTTTTTCTGCTGCATATCAACGATCTGCTAAAACCCGGAACGTTTGGGTATGCTGACGACAGCACTGTTGTAGAGAGTTACATAGCCAATGCACGGACCACTGGACCACAAATCCAGTCTCTGAGAGAGGCCATGGTCGAGCGCATGAATTTGGCCCTTAAGGTTTTCTCCGATTGGGGCGATGCCAACCTGGTCAAGTTCAATGCAGCTAAGACCCAGGCGTGTCTGTTCTCTGCCAAAAGGAGGCCATTCCAGCTGGCTCCTACTTTTCGAGATGTGTCTATACCGATAACTGACCATCTTGAGCTCTTGGGCGTTACTCTGACGTCTACCCTCAACTTTGGTTCCTATATTGAGTCCAAAGCTCAATTGGCAGCTAAAGCTGGGTATACTCTCGAAGGTGCGGCGGTACTTCACGTCGGAACAATTGCTTCTACTGTACCAAGCACAGGTTCGTTCGTGCATGGAATACTGCTCACACCTTTGGGATGGCTCAGCCAAGTACCAACTTGAGGCGTTGGAGTCCATTGAAAAGCGTGCCAAGAAGCTCATTAGCAACGACTCCCTTGTAGAGACTAAGCTCCAAAGTCTTGAGCATAGGCGCAAGGTTGCTAGTCTATCGGTTTTTTATCGGATACATTTCGGAGAGTGTGCTACAGATCTGCATGATCTAATTCCCTCCTGCCCTTTTTTCTATCGGACAGCCAGAAGCACGAAAAAGCGCCATCGGTTCATGGTTGATGTACCAAAAACCCGAACGAAGCGCTTTGATTCCACTTTCATTGTGAAAACCGCAAAACAATGGAATTCGCTGCCCGAGTGGGTGTTCCCCGACAGTTACAATCTGGGTATCTTCAAGTCGAGAGTGAATCGGTTTCTTCTAGGCAAGCGTGCTCCATCGTAGACCGCATCATCAGTTAACATCAGGCGAGATGGCGGTCAAACGCGAGCCTATAATTTAATAAAAAAAAAAAAAAAAAACTACTGCTGTCTCAAAAATTCAATAACACACTCATTAGGTACCTTAAACTTGATTTAATAAAACAGTCCAACTCCGATTTAATCAAGATAACAAATCATGAAATCGAAGCTAAAATTAATCCAGTATTTTCCATCAGGAAATGGAATAGCTCCCTAGGTGCGGAAATAGAGGTAATAGATAAACTGGGATATTAATACCTGGCTGTGAAACAATCTAATTGAGAACGATTGCAAACAATGCGCTGTACACTGGCGGCGACTGCGATTGTTTGAGATTTTTATATCACAGTAACGTGGAAAACGTAACTCAAACGTTTTAACTGGCAATACATCGTAAAAGATACATTTTATAGAAAGTTTAAGAAATAGGCTATTCAAAAATCAAGTCGCATTTTATTGTGATAGATAAGAATTCATAATTTGAATTACAAACATGTGGTCAAATTATTCATTAAAATATTTGCTCATTACATTTGATGCGAGTACTACACACAACCATTTTTGCTTTAGAATTTTACCTACATACTTTTGTAAAACATGGAATGAAATTTAATCTAGAAACTTATTTGATTTATCACTAAATTACGTGCCCAAACTGCTACATATAAAATCGTGACAAAAAAAATGTAATCATAAAGTTTTGGCCATCTGTCGGCGACTGTACAGTGTACGGCCGCCAGGCTGTGGCGTGTTTGTATTGTATTTCATGGCCGGACAATTAGCTAACATCACAGCTATGTTTGTTTGGGATACTCTCCCTACAAATTTTAATTTCAATGTGTTCACTCATACATTTTATTTATTTTTACCTGAAACAAATGAAACTGTGACCGTTATAGCAATTTATATTATGTGTCTAGTTTAATAAAAAGAAGTACTACCAATATGACAGTACCTAACCTCGATTTTTTACCAATTCTATATAACAATATATCTTTTTTATTTTCAGATTTTCAAAGACGGCGATTGACGTACATAAAGGTAATAGCTTATATCTTTTTTGCTACAAACACGTAAATCGCCATCGAAACACAATTTTACTGTCTTGGGAAAATTGATTGAGAAGCCATAATCCAAGGTAATAAATATGGGCAAAGTGCATTACGTATCTCAAGGGGATACATGAGGGCAATATATTTAAAAGGATTTTCATTAGAACAGGAAGCTTCGTTTATCACAATTTGCAGAAAACAAAGCAAGCTCAAAGTAATACGATGTAGATAATATAGGTACTGCCCAACTACCTAAAACAATAACATCTTTTGGGTGGTCATAAAAAGTGATATTTTGATTGGGGTTGTCCTCTTAAGAATTAATTTGGTAGACAAATGCTGCAACCAAGTGCACATTTTCATAGATTTTTTTAACAGTACCTACCTAGCTACATCTATATACTCCAGTCTTTATCCCAATTTATTTATTTAGGATTTGTGCCATACCTACTATTTAATAAATCGTCATCTCATTTTAATTAAAATATTATTACAACCTGTGCAAGACAGAATATTGTGCCTATGCCTTTACAAAACTAACATTAAATGTCCAATGCACTTCACACTTAAAAATAACTAAAACGTTAAAAATACTACAAAAACGTTGTGAAGTAGTACAACCAGCTCAGTTACGTAGTATCACTATCAAAAACATACGCTCGGACCTACATTATTCATAGGAGCTTCCTCTGAGCACCCGCGGACGCTCGCTACTTTCGTGTTTCTACTACTTTCTGCCAAAGAAAAGCATTGTGTAAGTGATACTGTAACATTTAGTGCTGTGTTTCAGGTTTATTGTATTAGTTTCAGTGTTATCTTAGGATTTGATGCAGGTATCTATGAATAAATGTTACACTAGGTTATTATTTCTCGATGTTAATTTTTCCAATGCACTAACATGGACTTTATAAATAATTCGTAAACAGTTCTTGACAGCGCTGCGTTTCAGTGTTTATGTAACGGGAAACTGAACCGAACCGCTTTGAAACTGAAATTCAGTTTCAAAGTAAGTTTTCTTTCACGGACCAAATATGCTCGGTTAAACTTAGTAATTTCTTATGAGAAATAAGTTTGTCACAGTTACTTAAGCAATTCAATGTCTATATAAATACCTATAATACTTACTTAGATAATCTTTTCTGATAAAAAGTTCTATAGGACATCAAAACACCACAAATCAGACTGGATTTAATTATCCTAAAATACCGTTAACGATTATATTTCTCACATCCACAAGCGTGTCTAATGGTAATTTTCCTTTCATTCAGTGTTCTCCCGTAAGTAAACAAACATCGGACTCGCCTCATTAACTTTTAGTACAAAGAGAACCAACTCTTTTAAATTAAACACTTTCCTTGGCAACAGGAAACAAAATGTAATTCTTAAATTAAAGCTTGCAAAGACCCGAAGTCGACGAATTGAAACGAATTAAACGATCTTAAGAAAGCTGGACAGCGCTAAAGGCTTAAAACTCTGTCGTGCAAAATAAAACTGTTTAATTTCAGTATTTTTATTAAGCAACTCACCTTTTAATTGCTATTACATTTGATATACACATACATAAATCTAGAAGCATTAAAAAGCCTCTACTAGTGACGATACTCATGTAGTTACGTCCGACACCGTGGCAGAATGTGTCGTGCTGATATGCGGGAAAACCTGTAACACTTCGACGAAAAAGTATTTTTATTTTATGAATCGATTACATAATAATTGTGTACTTATTATATAATTTAATTTTTAGTAATTATTACATAATTATATTAATTTTCCTCAGATTTTATAGGATGACTAGCTTTTGCCGGCGGCTTCGCTCGCGCTAGATTTCACCCTCTTGGGGGTGGAATTTTCAAAAACCTTTCTTATCGGTTTAGGCTGTGCGTTGATCCATCAGTCAGTCAGGACAAAGCTTTTTATATACTGTTATAGATCAGAACTTGGATCGTTATTTGAGTACTCTAATTAGGTACTGTTGCAGCAACAAGCTGTCTCTAGCATATTCGTTAGTTATCCTATAACTTAAGATTATCAAGCAGCTATGACATTAAATCCCGCTTATCAATGTATAACGTATCGTTCGATTCGCACCATTTTATAAAATAACGACTTTCAATCGAGTTATTCACGTATCAAGATACTATTTCATTGCGGTATGTACATTAGCATCGGATGGAATCAATCACGTCTCAAGCCTGACGACTTATACCTACGTTCTACTTGTCTATCGCACTTCACTTTCTCTTCATAACTAGAGTTCACTATGTGAGTCAGTATTCAATGGATCATTAGAAGCTAAAACAAATAAGTTGCTGAGTCATCGGTTTTTCCGTTGGTACCTGGGACTACGCATGTGGCTTTGCTAAAGGTTTAAATATATCGGTCGTTTCACTTTCCAATGAATTACTAGCTCTATCATTTTAAATATTTTAATGTTATGTTTAAAACAGAAGTGGCCTGACTTTAAGTTAGATTGACTTGATAAATATTACCTGCTTTAAAAAAACTGTAAGTAATTTTTATTCAATGAAAGAAAAAAATAAGAGGTAGCAATTCTAAATTAATCAAACGCTTTTGAAGGACTTGCTTTGATCTTTTTTATCATCATTTACTTTAAAATATTATTAGTCTTATCAGAAAATGTTACCAACTGCTAGACTTGCTATGACATCTGCAAATGGATTACTTTCCCTCGCGAGAACAAAGGAAAGCGATATCGCTTCTCTTTGCAAACAAAAATTGCATTGTGAAGTAGTCATAATCTATTAGCTTGGAACTGTTACTCTCTAAAGGAAAATCGAATATGAGCTCTACATTATTATAGTAAATATCGTGTTTCTTTTCATTTCTTCTACTCAGGAGTAAGTAGTAGTTATGTGGCGGTCAAATTGAATTAATCAATTAACATTTATGTTCCTTCATTTTTATTTAACAGATTCGATTACTCTTTATATTTCCAAAATGTTTGAAAATGATTACCTACTCTTAATATTTCCAAAATGATTGAAAATTATTATTTATTGTATGAAGTACGGTAAACGTGAAGAATATTGTTCTCTATCTCGTGTGTGCTGTTCATCAGCAAATTAAATCGCTTACGCCAAACCCTTTCCTTGTCAATCGTTGTTGGTTTTTTACTGCTGAAGTAGGCCTGATATTCTGCACTTTAAGAAGTTACTAACGTATTTAATTGTTTTAATAACTGATGGGATTTTCATGATTTATAATAATTGGTAACGATACAAGAATCCTTTTAACCAATAACTAGCTATCGGTGGTTCGGCACATTTATAGGATTCGATATCTCCTGCATCGTATAAGGGGTGAATGATGCACGCTACAACGCGGCATCGAATACCATAATAAACATCAGATTAATCGAGAAACTAGAACCGCAACTTGGAATAATTGATTCGATAAATTCTATTGGATTATTCCAAGCAAATTGCTAACATCAGGGACGTAAACTAACATTAATCTAACAAGATTGAGATAGGCAACTTTGCTTCAGTTATATGCAAATCAGTCATGCTTTACCCCCTTTCGGGAAACGGATTTGAGCGATATCAACGAGAGTTATCGTGAGTTGAGGTTTTGTGTGCATAAGATTAGTAATAAATGGTAGCATAGCATAATGTGAGTGAAAGATTGAATGGAAAGAATTTTTTGTTCTATCATAAGATTCTTTTCTACTAGGTACTTTCTTTCTATTGGTTTGCTTATGAAATCTATACTTTACCAATAAAGATTCAAACAGACTTCGCAAGGATTGATCTAAATGACTTTTTAACCCAGAAAATATTTAGCGTTCTTACTTAGTAAATTTTTACATGATTATGTTCTTACATGTAAAAAACTGTTGACTGTAAAAGTCCTGATTCAGTGACTGATGACTGATTCATCAACGTCTAGCCCAAATCCTTGGACCTATAAAGCTGAATTTTTTCACAAAGGTTCTCTCTATGATGTAGATAAGGAATAAGTATTTTTCAAAATTCCCACGGGATACTAAAGTCCACGCGGACGAAGTCGTGGGCAAAAGGTACTTCATAACTTCATAATATTTCCTTACTCCAGTCTGTCTAAAAGTCACAAATGCACAGTTTGGGAGGGTTTTAGTTTCTAACCCACACTTTGATGGTGTTACAAAATTAGTTCTTACTTATACAAATATCTTCGTTAGAAACTAAAATAGTGTGGGTTAGGGCGCTTTTGCGCTGACGGCCTCATATTACCTACCTATTCTTCTTTCTACGTATAATAATCTTAATAAAGACACGATCATAACCGTCTTTTATGATGAAGATAAAAGGGGCTGAGCTTTATCCTCATATGAGTGCTCATAACCATTTATTTATCTATTAATCACGTAAGTAATCTACTCTCACACGGCTATTAATGTTAAAGATAATGAGTTTGTTACTGAAGACCATAGAGTTGTTCTTACGTATCAATTAGTTTTTATTCTTGAGTAGACGTGTCCAGCATGCGTTGCGTTGTTTTTTTACCTTTCTTACTTTCCCCACAATAACTGCAAAAAGTTTCAAGTTAATCGGAAGAACGATGCGCAAACGGTGACGAACAAATCAATAAGCAGTACCTAATTTTTAATCGACCTCATATAATTATACCAGATTTCGGATATCAAGTTGGGTCGTACGTACGCATTTTTAGACGCCGAAACGGTAGCCTGCCCGACGCCTCCTTTCCCAAACTGTGGAGGGCCTACCCAAGCTCTATCCTATACTGATGAAGAATAAAATAATGTTTTCATAGGTACTTCTTCTAAAATTTCACTTATCATAAAAGTTTTTGCCTTATTAGCAGAATTAATAAAAGCTGATAATTATTATCTAAATATAGCTAAAGGAAACGTGTGATTGCGCCAATTTTCTTGACTCCACTACTGCCGTGGGGCGAGAATCGACAAGTTTTTATACTGATTTCTGATTTTCTACATACATAACATCATGCTATGCATATTCCCTGAAAGGGTAGACAGAGGTGTATTAGTACGCCTACATTTTGCCAGACATTTTATAAGTCTCATTTAATAGGAGACGAGCCTATTGCTATTAACTGAGCACAAAACCAGACTCTGGACAATTAGATACTGAAAATTTTCTCATGGAAAAACACTTTGCCTGGCCCATCGAACCCAGCCGCAACCCCCCGCACTCAGCAACCTCCCTTGCGATCACTAGACCAACGGGGCAGTTGAACTAATACTTTACAAGTATTCTCAAAAGGTTTTCTTATCGTTCTCACGATCAATTAACCGGAGTGTCCTTTTTAGTGTCATATCAATATACCAGAGGACTGAGGAGTAATCGTACAGATGCGGGTATCATATTGCATAACTGCAGGATATGCTAATAATTGGCTAAAGAGTCTAAAATTGGCTAAATTCGTTGTTATGTCTTCCACATGACTAAGGGTCTGACAGTTTAAAAATAGTTATCTTGTTTATTCAAGTAGTGTTGTTAGTTGCAGCAGCTGGGAACAAATTGTGAAGTGGTGCATGGATATGCAAAATAATACAAACTGAAGTAGATACTGTTGCAAGCGAAGGACTTGTGCTCGGTCACTGATATTTTCTGGAGTATAAAAATTGAATCAGTTTGGAGTACCTATGGCTCCAAATTATTACACCACTTGTTCGTAGTTTTTAGTAGTAGATTTTGTTTTTTTGGTTAAACAATGACAACAGATTTACTTATATTACCTAATATAACATCTCTACTCAACTAGTGCACAACTTCCGAAGTAGTGCATTTCGCTGTTATACTCATGTATTCGCCATCTACCCGTATTTACGACGCCATAAAATGATAAGTTTAGCGCCTCGCTCGCACCACACACACCTAATACATGTAAATGGCACTCCGTAAAGTTATTACTATATGTTTATACGAGAATATGGACGCGATTTGAAACTTGAGACAGTCCTGAAAATGGTGAAGTTTGTGTTTGGTTTTGGCGTATGTTTGTCGTTTCTTCGTGCAGTCCGGGATAACTTGGAATACATGCGTTGGAATTGCCTACACCTACCTAGAATAGGAGACTCGGTGTTTTTTTTTTTGTCTTTCTGTATATTTATCCGATGGGACTTTTACAGGCAGGTAAAGGGCTTTGCAAGGACTGATCTAGGCTACTTTTTATCTAAGAATTATTTATGGTTTCTGCGTAAAGAAAAACTGTTAAAATTAGGGGCAAAAATTTACGCGAGTGAAGTCGTGGGAAATTAAATTGCAAACCTAACCAAAAACGTGTCCTTTAGGTAACTTAACTGCCCAAATCTAAGTATCCTTTATAATAGGTAATGCAATACCATTTCGCAGGGTAGGTACCCTGCGAAATGGTATTGCAACAATGAGAGATCTAATTACTTACCTAAACTTTATTTTCACAAGGCTTGAGCAGGTACCTAATCGGAATCGGAATTAACATTACATTTGATAAAATCCCTCTTTATAAAGTAAAATCGCCACTAATTCATTAATCTACAAAACAAAGACAAATTCCCCATTTAGATGCGGTGCAAAGATGCAAATAAACCCTTATTCCGAGTATTTCCGAACGATTGCTTTCGTCCCGGCGACGCGGCCGAGCGACGACGTCCCGAGCGGCGCCGACATCAAACTTCTCGTCCGGAAATTAAAAATACCATCTGTTCAATGATCAATGTGTTGCCATGATAAATATTGAATTATTATCATTTCTTTTGAATAAAAATTCAATAAAAAGGTCGCAACGGTTGATGGAACGCTGTGAAAGAGTTTACGGTAAATTAATTAAATTAGATAGAAACGAATAAACGGAGAGTAAATTGAAATCTACTATTTCGATTAACTACGAACCCAACCTTGAAATTATGAAAAAAAAATCAGCTGTGCTCTACATTTTGTCGAGTGAATGAATGAATATTTTAGAATATACAGGTTGTCCCACGGCTATGCCACATGGAGGGAAGGTACTTTAAATATTTAAGATAGGAAGTTTTGCTTCATGGAAACTTCACTTTATTTTTAAAATTAAGTAATACTGCATTCAAAGATTTTTAAAAAGTTGCTTGCTTCATCTGGGAATCGAACCGACTAAATGTGAAAAAATTTACATCATGTATTTTTATAATGCCGATTGAAAGGGTTAATTGTAAGCATTAATTCCTTCTAAGTAACATGGTATCCTAAATTAAAGGAACACCGTAATATTTTATTATTTTTCAACCTGTCACACAGTATATAATTATGTAGGTACCTATACATAGTTGATTTTTGGAAACGGCTCTAACGATTTAGATGAAATTTTGTATTTACTTATATAATATTATACATTCCAAGTTTATCTAGATAGGTATCATCCCTGAATAGCTGTAACTGTAATAAATGTTTTGAACAAGTATTTTATTTACATATCATTATGTTCTCCTACCTGCTAAAACAATGTATTTATTTTATCCACCTCTAATAGGCAAGGACATTGAATCTATATCATTTTAATGTGATAATTTCAATTAAATAGCAAGTTATTTAATACCGCATTAATTAAAGGTCCATTGACGCTATGTGAGAAACTAACGGCCTCTCCGTAAACCATTGATGGGCCCCATGGCACGTGACGACCAGTAATTGAATCTTCCCTGTAGAATAGCCATGCATACTGAACGGACTACGGTTTCAAGATAATTTAACCATAAAGGTTGATTTATTAACCTTTGAGATCTTATAGAGTAGTTATCTTGCAACAAAAAGTTTTTACGTGGTTTTCAGTCTCCTGATAGTTTTCAGGCATAGCATAGGTATTATTTTTGCACATGAACCTAAAAATAAACTTAGATTACCAATGCAAAAATACCACTTATTTTTCCACTATTATAGCTAGAATTGTCTAACACACGTAAAGTAAATAATATTATTCCTGTAAACCTGGTGAACCATAATTCAACGGGACAATATTCACGTTGAATCACAGGTTTTTTATTTACTAAGTACTATTTGTAGTAAGTACAAAAATACATCTAAATATCTAAAGATATTTACATTATATCTCTGTAGGTACCGCCTAGGGCCAGTCAAACTTCAAAGTTCTCCAGATTACCCGGAGTGGTTTCAAACACGACCTAGCCAAATGTCATGTCAGAAACAACACTCTTGCACAAACCGACGGAGTGCTTTCACTGTATTAGACTAAGGCTGTACAATACTGTACATCCACTTCAACTTGCTATGCCATTGCGAAAAAAAATTCGAGTACGAAAAAATGCAAGTTGTGCATATTCGCTGCTTTGTGACAGCCCAAAATTTTAATGATTTTGATTCCGCGTTGCAAATGTTGCAATATACTAATACATTATATAGTAATTACCATAAGGAGAGTTATACTACAATGTATAACAGAAACGATGATCTTTTCATTTATGGGGGATGGTTGGATTCTTATTCAGAGCAACATTAATTGGTAGGTTCAATAAAGAAATCGGCCAAATATTTATGACTCTCCATACGAATTGACTGACCCAATCGGCTGATCCCATTTATATGGATTTTTTTTATTTGACCTATCAAATGTTACTCCGAATAAGACTCCAAACAACCCCCTTAAATATAACCCGTATTTCTGGTACACGTTGTCTAAAATAAAATAAAGAAAGAGTTTGAGTATGCACTTGCACAAGTTGTAGGCCAGTGCCCTACGGGCGCTATCGAGGGTTGCCAACTCAGAAATTTCGGGAGAAGTAAAAAACTCTTGATTCTCAAGCCAACTTTTGAGTTCTTCATCTCGCAGTCTGTCGTTTGCATACCATTGGAAAAAATATAACCACGCACCTATATTCCCCGAAGGATTCGGCAGAGGTGTATAAATAGTTCACCCACTTTCGCCAGTTATGTTAAAGTCCTATGTAGAGAGCAAGTCAGTTACCAGGCAAGAATTTTCTAATGACAAACCCAATAACAAAAAATCTTCGTGTATACAAAAGAATCTCGCGTCTGTAATTAAATTTTTTGTTTTTTCTATATTCTTACAGACGCTTGCGTTCATTTATTGTTCCTTCACCCGAAGTAACATCTTAGCAAAGAGATTAACTATTTCATGCAGACGTCCGTACATCACTCACTGCACTGACTATTGTTTAATAAATTTTGAAATTCCTCTATAATTTGGTGACAGATTCCAGGAGAAACCAAGAATTCCGGGAGAGTTGGTAGCCCTTGCGCCATCGTCATAATAACCTACTTTACTTGGCAATTAGTTACACAGAAAAACAATCATATTCTAACTGTTCTACGTATTTTCGCAAATAAGAGTTTTGAGTTTAAATCTAAATAATATAACTGTATTCTAACCAAAAATTTTGCATGTCATTATGTTATGATTAAATAATGTTAAGCTACTATTATACTACTATTGTAAGAACTTTTGTAACCATATTTATCTGCAAATAAATCTTTGACTTGACTTGACTTAAGAGTTTTCCTGGAAAATGCAATAATAAAATGCTGTATTTTTAAAATCTGCATTGTGATGAGAATTTTACTGAGAATAAAAATAAATTGGGTCTTCTTTTTTATTGAAGCACGGAAAAGTTCAGTGATATTTTTAACACTGACAGCATTAAACGGAATTTGATTTTATCATAATATTATATTTAAGCGCTATCCCACATCTACCTACTATAAATAGAAAGCACGTAGGTATTTGTTCAAAGAGATTAGAATTATAAACATATTTTAAATATCGCATTGCAATCTTATTCACCACAGCGCAGACTTTACTTAACCCCCAAATAGAACCAAAACAGATATACTTACACGAATGGTCATGTCATCGTTCATTCACACAATCGAGACGTTCCGATATTAAAACGATACACGTCTCGCAATTTTACGCTATGTTCAGGTTTACAATAAAAGCTCTTAATTATCTGAAGATAGAGTTAATTATTCCGTGTGTAACGTCGAATGCTGTTGACCGATTAATCGATTACAACCGATATACAGAATGATTATAAAACTTTTGCGTGAAGCGTTGAAACGTTAAAGGTTTATAGATCTTGAAAATAAAATTTTAATAGTCGTGATTTAACGATTGCCTTAAACGTTAAACACGTGTTATACAATCTTTTAGTTTTATCACCGCAACAGCCACGTAATTGTTCACACTTCACATTGACGGTAGAGTAACTTAATCCTTTTATTTTCTTTAATCCATTGAACTGTTGAAATTACGCCGCGCGACGGTCCTCAAACTATAGATTTTTTATCATACGGCAATGCAATATAGAAAAATATCAATTCTCAATTGTTTATTTTTATTGCATTCCTTATGTATTAGGGGCGAGCGACGCAGACCTGCGAATCTTAAGTGAACAGATTGTTCGAGCGCTGCAAAGCGCAGCAGAATCGATCGCAGAAGAAGTCTGTCGTCTGCGTCGCCCCTTACAGTCACTCCGTTACAGTAAATCCGTTGACACATGAAACAAATTGCCTAATAGCCTGTAAACAGCAAAATAAAACATGCTTTTACCGACCTAGCTCCCATTTAACATTGCAGAAAGCTACTGATCTGATCGCTGCAAATAAACAATGAAATAATATCCAATTATCGCTCATCAGAATACTCGACAGGCCTCAAACGCAAGCGTTTGCTGAGCTACTTAATTATAGACGCAATTAAAGGATGAAGGCCCACTAATTCCGACATGACTGTCTACCACACATATCCAGCGTTACTTGACCTCCCATATTCTTCTCATTTTAGTTCTAGAAATGGAACTTTGGGCTTTTAGACATGGGGATCTTGCAAGCTGGTCGTGTGTGGGCGAAAAGTTTGGCTTTTAGCTTTGTGGCATGTTCATTGGGAATGCTTTTTCTTGGGCATGTTTTTACAAGTTATTATTTAACTTCTGTTTTATGGGAACTGTTATTATAGTTTTGTGAGTTGAGAATTATGATTATATTAACTTCTATAATGTGTTATGATTCCTTTGTTTATTCCAAATTCTACGTGTAACTAATAACATATTCATATTTTGTAGTAGGTACAGAACCTACCTTGAAAGTTTTGGACGCGTGACTCATGCTTTGTTACACTAAGCTTTGATTTAGATAATTATGTAATATTACTTTGTTACAAAATGTTTCTTGTTTCATTTTGAATTGTAGATATTTCATAAAAATGTTTGTTACATGGGTTTGGGTATCTTCACATTCATTTCATTTATTTCCCACAAGAACTGCTCAAACATTTTGTATTACCTATATGTGTTGGTTTTGTTTCAAATGGTGCTAATAAATGTTGTAGGTATTTGGAGGCATTATTCCGCTGCTTACCACCGTTTTCTAAAAGGCTATTAAATCTTATGTCAAATAGTTTGATTGGCTATTGTTATATTGAATATTAGATGAGACATTTGATACAAGCTTTCGAAGTTTTGAAGTTGCGGCAAATTGCATTTGACTAGACCAGACAAAGCCTTATAAACCATTTATAGTAATGTTGATCCTAACGCGATACACCTAATGTGCCTGGACATACTCCCATGTATGTCGATTAGATGTTTAGTTTATGGCGCGTATAACGGAATAGGGGCCATTTTGACGTCGCGTTGTAATTATTCGCATAGTTTTCGCTGTCTTCGGCAACATGGTCTGGTTTGGTTGAACTATTCAAGCACTGTCTGAGGCTCTTGTATTTAAAATAACAAAAGACTGTCTGAATTTATATAAGCGACAGACTTCAAAGCAATTACACAAATAATATGTAAGACCTCAGTCTTATATAATACATTTGCAGGATTAGAATTCTGCATGACTAAGTTTCAGTACTTCACAAATTATTAGCTTTTGCATAATTATCGGTAACAATGATAAAGTCGGAATTATGAAATTAAAAGATTTAAACGTGAAATTCTTGATGAAATTAATGTCATGTAACTAATTTTATTGTAGGTATGTCACTAGTGACTAGTTTCGTAATGTAAATATGAAAAATATGTGTGTAATATGTATTTCTTTATTATGTTCTTCTTAAAAAGATACTGCTTCCAGCCAAAAAGTCAAATTATTAAGGTTAGATTATTACATTTTTTTCTAAAGTTATCCTTCAGTAAATCCACAGACCATAAACTATTCTAGGGTTTCTCATCGAAAAGTCTCGAAGCGGGAATTCCCGGGAAATTTGGCCTTAGTCGAGACGGGAAAAAAAAGGTCGAGTACCCGGGAAGTCGGGAAATAAAAAAAAAAACAAAATAGCAATTTGACGTTAATTCCTGTGTTACTTATAACAAAAATTATAAAGTCTATCTCCTCTCCCCTTTTACATCCTTTTACTACCCAAAAAGGCACCCACCTCCCGCCCGCCCCACCCCGTGATCTCTCTGTTTGTTAAGTTCAGTGTTCAGTCAGTCACTCGCAAACATATTTAACCGCGTAGCTTGTGTCGGTGCGCCTATCTAGAGTCGCCGAAGACTTGTGTTCCAAATATCAGCCTTCTCAATAAACGTAACTCCCTCGTTATTATTACAAAAGTTTTATATAAGTAGGTATATTTCATAAACATAATTATTTATTCTAATGAAACATTTTGACTTTTACATTAGGTATACATAAAGGTTTATCAAAATGATCATATTTGTTAGTAACAGCTAATTATAAAAAAATAATTATGTCTGTGATTGTTATTTTGTTAATTTTAAAGGTTTTACTAAAAATTTTATTCTAATTTTAAAACTCTGTGATTAAAAAGGAAATTAAGTAGGCATATTTTTTAGTTAATTGACGAAGACTGATTAAAATGAACATATTGTTGATTACAAAAATGTGTATTTTATTTTAAAACCGTTTTCATACATTTTTACTGAGGTTAATCAAATTCCCGACTTCCCGGGAATTCCCGGGAAACGGTGCTCGAGAAGTCTCAGTATCCAGGAACAAAAAAAAGTCAGGAAATGAGAAACCCTAATTCATAATTTACCTAATACCTACATAACTTTAACCAAATTGGACTTCGGAAAGTTCGGACCCAAATTCGGCTTCGGCAAGTGCGGGCCTAAATTCGGCTTAAGCTGAAACATTGACCTTTACTTAGACTACTGGTAACTTAACTTCCGACATTATATTTGGTCAATCTTGTCTCGCATGAAAGTCTTCAACTCGTAATGACTAAGTTTGATTAAGTTGCCAACTTAACTTAGAAACTTGTAAGAGGATCGTAATAAACTGGTACATAGTTCATATACATATTTGTTTGTGGCGTTAATTTCGTAAGATTGAATGAGAATAGTTTTATCAGTACATACGTAATATTTATGAATGTCACAGTTTGTCTATTTGGTACGTCTTTGTTTTTTACTATAGCAAATCCGGTTTCAAGAAGAGCATAGATTCAAGATCAACAACACAATATTTTCAAAAGCACATAATTATGAAAGTTCAGAATTATTTATATTACTAGCTCTGCCGCAGGAAGTTTGCAGGGAAGGTTTAAACGCCGAGCATGGCAACGCATGCCGATGATTTGCAATGCTCGAAGTTTAAACCTTCCCTGGCTTCCCTACAACAACTGTACAAAGTTTAAATCAATCGGTCCAGCCGTTCCCGAGTTTTAGCGAGACTAACGAACAACTAATTTTGTATAGTGAAGACACAGCGAGAAACTCATGGTTACACTGCACTATTACACTACAGAAGGGCAGTAGCAGTCATTTTAATACACTATTGCGTTCCTAGTTGCAGGTCAGGCAATTATAGTATTTTAACACCTAACGGTATTCTTGATCATAAAAGTAACAGGCTGCAGTAACTACAAGGCCCAAAGTTTATCTTTACTTATTAATCGGGCCACCTTAAATACAGATCACGTAGATACCTATGTACATTTTGTAACAGGTGCTATCATATTTTGTAGGTTAAACCAGCCCGTAGAATGCCCTCGACTCAGGGGGTCTACTCTCTAAGCACGAAATCCGTAGTTTCGACCTTAGTTACGGGCGTTTTTTACTTCGTATCACCTACGGACTTAAGATTAGTTCGGAGCCCGAACTAAGAATGAATGATAGCACGATTTGACAGTTGTCCCTACTCCCGATGTGGTTTTATCCGTCCGAAAAATTGAATTTTACACTTGTTTTGACGGAATCTTATGTCTACTGTACTTTCGGACGGGCCCGTATCTTCGTTGACGGACTTACAGAGTAGACCCCCAGGCGCAAATATACAGGAATTCGTTTAAAGTGGAGCAATGTTTGTGTAATTTCAAAGTCCTTATGACATTTCAATTCGATTTCAACATTTTGAAATTGGTCAGAATCAAGTACTTCGGTCGTGAATCAGGTGGGGCAATTGCACCCATTGCCGTCTCTACACCGTATCTGCGCTGCCTCGACTGTCAGCCGGTCTTCTACAGATCGGTAACAATAGATAATAGTATATTATGCAATTAGTGAATAAAGGACGGATTTAAAGCGAGGGCCACAGATGAATCACGAGCTAGTGAAGGATTCTAACGACTGAATCACGACCGTAGGGAGTGATTCATGATGATTGAATCACGAGCGTAGCGAGTGATTCAATTGTTAGAATCCTGAGCGACGCGAGTGATTCATGGCCCTCGATATAAATCCGTTTTATTCAAGAGTTGCATACTATACTTTATACCATGACTACGAGAAAAAGAAAGATTTAAGCGAAAATAAACATTTAATAAAGGAAAAAGGAAGCTTAAATTAATTAAAATGCACATTAAATTGGAACAATTACTAAAATTAAGAGTAATTTTCACAAAACAGTTTTCATTTTAATGCTAAACTCCTTGTCGAAAATGTCGACCAATCAAATTGAATTTAGAACACATCAATATAGGTCGAATACAAAGATTACACTTACACTAGATACGGCAAGCCACGACCAAGCGTGCCCTGCATGTTCGACTGTTCGTACTAAAAAAAAGTCTGTTAGCTCAGTGACGCTTAGCGATTGAAACAATTCTGTTTACGTTGAGCACATCACTAAATGGCTGGGGTGAAGTTATCGTAGTAATAAAGATGACACGTTTGGTTTTCATACTATCTAATAACATGCCGTATCTAGCCTAGGTACTCTAAATCTGTGGTCGAATACATTGGTGTGTTCCATTTTCAAACATCAAAACAGTGAGTAAAAGTGCTTTTTATTCACTGTTTTCAGTGAATAAAATAAGCTTTTTAGAGGGGGAATGGTATAAAATTAATTGTGTCTCATTAGTCCACAGTTGCGAGAATAAAGTTCTCTTACACATTAGAAACCTTCACCACAATTTTATTATTTGGACACATTCATTATTTTCATTTTTTTTTTATCTTTAAAAAACGTTGCCGTGTATCGGGGGTGCTTTTACAAACACAAATCTCACATAAACAAACACATATAGCGTCAACACACTTACAATATTAGTTTCAAAGCTTAGAGTTTATACCCCTGGAGGCGGAGAATCACCGAATAACATTTTCTACCACTTTTTGCGGGGAGCGAGATGAACACGTGTAACTACGAAACTACGAAAAGGGAAACGGTCATTCTCGGCTAAAACGTGAACAAGCTGTTTAGTTAAAAGTATTTTTACCTTAAAATATAATTAATTCTTAAAACAATATTTATGTAACCCTCGTTGCAGTCTATGTAAAAAGTCGTATTAATAAGTATTTATGCCATTTACATCCCACAAAGCGCGCCATTGATTGGTTACAGACCCGTGTCATTTATGACCAAAGAGTAGGTATATACCTATTATACGTAATCAACAATGAGGTTTTAGTTTTTATAATAAAAATAATGAATAAAATTGTTTTGTTTTTAAAAACGTTATTATATGACCTTATAATGTACCCTTATTTATTTTATTGGATTTAAAACCAACAAAAACTTTTGTACACTAACATAATGATTATTTAATTATATTTACTATAGACTAAAACCTCATTAGTGATTATGAATCATAAATAACACGGTCTGTAACCCAAATATGGCGCTGCTTTGTGGGATGTAAACGCTTTAAATACTTACTATTTAGATAATTTTTACATAGAATTTCCTGCAACGAGGGTTGGAAAAATATTGTTTTCAGAATGAATTATATTTTTTGGTAAAAACACTTTTAACTGAACAACTTGTTCACGTTTTAGCCTCAGCTCCGAACAAAGTGAGTGATTCCCTTTGACAATCAGACACAGGCTTACAGATCGACTTAAATAAAACCTTGTTGGTACATATTATACTTACATGTAATAGGAAATTCTATGGTTTCGCAGATTTGAAGCAGCAGACCGCCGTTTATAAGAGGAAACTACACAATTAACCATTTTCAAAATGACAATACAACAATGATGTCAATGCGTCTAGTTCACTCGTTTTGCGTTACATCTGGAAGTTGGCTACCAACCAGAACCAGAACCACATGTTAAACAAACAGAAAAGAAACAAAAGGTGCCATTGTTTCTTCAAGTAACCCGAATCGATTTTATAAATCAACGCAATCTCCACCGTATTCAAAACCACAGAGTAAAAAAACTAATTCATGCCGTAACTAGCTCACGTCCACAACAAAACAAATAAACCATCAGGACTTACAACGAGATGTTTCCTAAGAAAAAACCGGACAGGTGCAAGTAGAACTCGCGCCCTTAGGGTTCCATATAAAATGTAAGTTTCTAATCACAATTTTTTTTATGTATTACCCACTACAAATGAACGATTTTCGATTTTTTTCCTTTATTTATGCTGTAAGACCTTGCTTCTTGCCAAATTTCATGACTCTAGGCCAACGAGAAGTACCCTATAGGTTTTGATATATTTGCCAGTGGCAAAATATGCAGCATAAATGGCCGTATTTTGTTATTGCGTTGATTTAGAAGCTTGATATTTTTACAGCTCCAAGGAACCGTAGACCTAAGTATTTTCAACTTGATACCACCACGCGTTTCTGATAAAAAGGGTCTTGACAGACAGACGGATAATAAAGTGATTTTGTAAGGGGTCCTTTTTTCCTTTTGAAGTACGGAACTCTAAAAAAGGGAAGGAAAAGACGGGTGTGCGTGCAGGTAAATACTAGTGCAACCGGTCCCATAGCCTTGTATTAGCGTAAACAGTTTACCAAATTACCCCCTTCACACATCAAATCATCAAACGAAAATTAACTTACTATTTTTGTCAATAAGGTTCAAGTTTGAATGTAATCGAATGATCCTGCAGGACTCGCGTGCTCCAATCGTCTTATTTTCGAATGATAATTTTAATGGAGACAAACATGCATCTTATAATGTGGCATAATCATCATCCCTTGGAATGTAAGGTCTATTTTAAAACTCCGAGCTAAAATATGGAAAACGGTGTTCTGAGAAATGTGCAGATAGGGTTGTCAAAAGTAATACCTGATGAATATAAATGGAGTAACAGATATGCAAGCATGGGTGGAAAATGTTTCCTCCTTTACTTTATTCTTGGAGGAGACGTGGCGTGAAATATATTTGTAATTCTAAATCGGCAGGGTCTGGCGTGTTCTAACATTAAGGAGGCACAAAGTCCACGGTTCATTTCCTGTGAGACCCTATCCGGGGCTTTTGCCGGCCATTTTTATACAAACGACATGTCGTCTATAATATTAAGTTGGTATAAAGTGTAAGATGAAGCGAAAGAGACCTCTGTCTCGTTTGTTAAATGTTGGAATATTTCCAGCCTGCTGCCTACCTATTTGTGTATAATATTCTAAATGTTTATTAGTAAAGAAAGTTATCCACGTAAAGCACAGCAAAATTAATATTAAGTAGGTAAAATAAATAAAAGTAATGAAAGCAACTAAGTAACACGAAGTCTCTTACGACTTACCGCAATTTTATAAAACAACTTCAGCGTTTTTCGGGATAAAAAGTAGCACTCGGTAATAACGTAGCTTTCTATTAGTGAAAGAATTTCCAGAATCAGATTAGTAGTTCCGGAGATTACCCTCTACATACCATACACAAATTAAAAAAATCGCATTCTCTCATTATAATATTCGTATGTATACATAGATGTAGCTGTACGTCTTCTGATGATGTGTGTGTAATGTTATGAAAATATGTAGAAACTTATACTGGAATAAACGTGAAAACTTTCAAATATATTCAAAATCTAGTCAAAGTTCGCGGCTATAAACTTCAAACATGATCGCTTTCTATTCTTTCCGCTCTTCTCTTGTAATATTACACAGAAAACACTCTTGCACGCCTCACATTTATTTCGGATTTTCCATTTTTCCTGGATAAAACGGTGAAAAATCGGCTGTCATTTATACATGGATAATATCGATCGATCATATTAAATAAATTATAGGCTCGATGTTTTTCATCAAGTCTCTTGATGAAAAACATCGAGCCTATAATTTGACATTGTTCATTATTTTAATTCTGACAAAGGTTACAAGATAATATATAACATCGATTTTAAAAGTACGTAATCTAATCTAATCTACGTAATACGTAACCAGTTAATCATTGAATAGAAACTGAAAATCTAAGGGCCTATTTCTCAAAGAAATAAACTATTATCAATTACGGTAACTACGATAATAATAACACAGAAATCATACAAAAGATGTCGGAAGCGAATGCTAGTATCATGATAAAATGTGCCAATCCCGCAAGCGAATAATATAAACCCAAAAATGTCCGACCAAAAGTCGCGTGTCAAAAATGGCACGCGAACAAATGTCCCGAATTAAACCGCATCCAATGAAAATAATCCCTCGGAATAATCTCTCTCAAAAATTGGCGTGACCGTTTAAAAATCTCGGGAAATGTAATGAAACAAAGCGTGGTACTCGATTGCTCCTATATAATTCTCCCCGGGACTCGTAATATAGCACATTGAAAGGATAATCCTGGGACTCCAATTTGTCAAGCTCGGCCCGCCACGGACATTCATGCACTAGTGTGTCCCGCTTATGACGTTATTTCTTTACCGTAATTTTGTTTCATTTATCTTATGTTCTGACGGGGGATTTTTCTCTGTCATTGCTTTAGCTGTTGCTAGGTTTAATGTTGGGGCGTGAGATTTAAGCCTTATAGTATAAGATTTTTCTTGAGAATATTCCTAGTTTTCATTATTTGTAACACGCAATTTCCCAATTGACTTCGGTTCTTCAAGTGCTTGTTTCGACCGTGTCTTACCATAAGAAGCCATGTAAGCTATACAAAAAAGTATTATCTTTTAACCTGACTTCCTTGGAGATTAAGTAACCTGTCGTATTAAGGCCATATAACTTCCTGCGGTTTGGTTTCCACCTTACAGTCCAGTGAACAAAACTTCGTCTTTTTTCTGTCGTCTTACATAAGAATATTATATGAACTGTAGCTTGAATTTATCCTTTAGTTGTCTCTTGCAAGTTAAATAATCTGTTACTATTCAATACAAATTCTTCTCATAAATTCTCGGAAAACAGAAGCCGAACGTTGGTTATTTAACAAAAATGTAACAGATACTACTTAAAACTCAGTAACATAAGAGTTTAATTCCTTCGTTTTGTCCCAGCATGTGTAATTTAATAATCTGTGCTCACACGAGCTTCATCAAGACATTCCGGGACCGGAACAAATATTTGTACAGCCGCGTAGACTTGCGGGACGGGTTTTAGCGGTACATACATCTGTGAGAAGTAAGTGCTACTGATTCTCTGGGTTAGATTGAGGTAGATAACTACTGCTAAAGAGGATGAATGCATGCTGATTATACACACTTCACGATCATTATAGAGGTACTCAGGAAATTGTCTTACTTTTGTAGAATTGCCTATAAAGACAAGAAAGAGCTAATAATTTTGTAACAAAAGAATACTCTGGTACTGGAACAAATATTTGAGTAATGTGGAATGTTGCGTGCTTCTGATTTACTTGTTTGATGAACCTTATAAGTACTAAAGTAGGTACTTACAAATGGATAACAGGCAGTAGGTACTATCATGGCATAGATTGATGCTTTCAGCGATATTTAAAGGAATGTTAATAAGGTTTAAATTAAAAATGATCAAATGAAATAAATCTAATACCTTTTAAACCTAATATCATTAGGTTTATCAAGTAATTAAAACTTAGATAGATTTAGCGGTACACCTGTGTGTAAAGTATTGAGCGGCATTGAGGTCTTAGCTTGAATAAGCTAAGAGGTAGATAAGTGCTGTTACGTAAGACAGATGCACACAGACAATACAGACGTGTCTGTGAATTTAATTTAATTGTTTAATTATAGAGTTACTGTAAATGCTTATAAACGACCTGTTTCTACGTAATTACAGAATCTATTGTTCTTACTACTGTGACACAGGTTTCCTTTCTGTGAGAGGGAATGGGTTGTAGACCACCACGAGAGTCTTCCAATTTTTGGTTTCAGGACATAGCGGTTTCCTCACGATGTTTTCCTTCATCGTTTTTAGAGCAGTGGTGATTGAAACATGCACAAAGTGCGTGCCTGCTTGGGTTCGAACCTACGACCATAAGTCCGACGATTCATAAGTCCGGCCGTTATTACTGAGCCACCCACTGTTCAATTACAGAACACGTAGGACGGTACCTATTATTAGATTTGCGTTTACTCCCTGAAGCGAAAAACTTGCTCTGAAATAAACCTGCTAAAAATCCACGGTAACCTAGTTCCGAGTTGGTTACTAGTTAGCTAGACAGTTAATTTAATTGAACTGTTACAGACACAATGCAAATAGTTGTACCGCTGTTAATTATTATGTTGTAACCAGGGGCAATCGTTTTTATCTTTACCTAAAAAGGAGGTGGAGAACTTGGTGTCTTAAGGTATAGGCTTCGGCTTAGTATAGACACCAGTCTCCCACAAATAATAGTATTGTCCTATATTTTCGAAAATATCAAAATTGTGTTTCTGGAAGAAAATATTTTTACATAGTATTGTACTTATACGTATTTTTTGACATCTGACCTTCACAACCTGGGTAATATCGCGGTATTCTAATTTAAAGCACTTAGCAGATTTTGAGGCTTCTGACTACCCAAAACGACTGTCATCTAGTATCATAGAAGATAATACGTACGACAACTGCCATCAAAAATGAACAACCAAAATCTAAACAAGGAAAGAAAAAAAGTTCAAGCAAGTAAAAACATCCTCAAATATGAAGAACACCATAGAAAACCAGATCATAAACCTGAAGTGCCTACATCGCAAATGTTAACTTTCTCAATGGACACTTGTTCCACTCTCGCGACACAAGGGAACCCTCGCCAAGGAAAGAGAACCGGTGAACCCACACTTGACATCACGAGGACCTCTCAATACGAGGAATCCTTGGATCCTTCGCTGTCCCCAATACTTTGTGAAGCTATAACATTTTGAGTGCCAGTAAAAGTTTTTCTATGCTAATATTACGGCGGCAGCGTTGTAAAATTTTATATCCGCAGAAATTAAGAATTTAAGACTGAAGTGCATTTTCGCGAGATTTATGTTGCGAGACTACTTAAGTTCTTGCAATTATGACAGGCATAAATATGCTCTTTGGATTTGGATTCTTGAGAGCCTGGAAAGCACTACGGCTTTCTTCGATCAAATTGTATTTAGCAATCGTTAAGTCCAGTAAGAGATTCTAAGTGGTTTTGAATACATCTTAAGAATTAAGAAATATTTCAGTTTGTTTCCTATGGCAAATCAAAGGTGAAGTTCAAAACAGAACTCCTTACTGCTACAAATGCATATGTTTAATAAATAAGAAATAATACCAATGACATTATCACATTCTTATTTAAAGTAGCATGTTCAACATCAAATATTTCTACATCAAAATGTTTTATTGCACATTCTGTATTGTATTAATAAAGGTAGGAAATATTATTCAAGAAATTCCATTCAATTTGTGAAATAGTAAATGGCCGTTTGAAATTCAGGAGTCCTATAATATTTTTCATTTTGCCAGCGAGCTTGCAACTTCTCCTGTAACGTTACAACATTTTATATTAAATTGAATTTATACTTTATCACTTTCACATAAGGTACAATTTTAAAATAAGCCACGTCTCCTTGTTTTAGCGTGTATGTACTTTTGCTACATCTCTCTCGAAGGAGGATTCCTTGGCTAGGTTGCGAATCATATTTTTGAAATCTTGAAGCTTTTTATTGCAAACGATAGAAGTCGACAAAGCCATTACAATATTTTTATCGTCTTTTCACAATTTATTTCACGTCAGTGCTACGACTTGGCGCCATTACGACGACGATATTTTTATTTTAAACTTCTGATTTACTGTGTTCTATTTTAACAATGACCTTTGTTGTACTCAATAATTGCGCTATATAAGGCCAACAATACCTCATACAACCAAATTAATCATAATGATGAGATGTTGTAGGTATTGATTAAATTTTAACGGAAACAAAACAAGGCGAAATGTTCGAGGAAATTCTCTTTTGTATAGGATCAGCAACAACATTCTCGCAAAGGTTCTTTGTTAAAATAAAGTTTTCTGATACTTCAGTTCGATGGCAAATTGCTAAGTAATTTGACTTCACTATACACTTTTCCTTGTTTGACTTTTCTTCATACTTTTTCCAATGAAACAAAAAACATAAATCTCCAAGAAACTTAGTGTCTGTAGAGCAATAAAATATGGCTAACATAAGTTCGTTCGATCTTAGAAAACATTTTCCAAGTTTTCTTTCACCGTATGGTGCCAACTCATGTTTCTTCATAGCGTAATATTTTCATGACGAAAATAGGAATGTACCTTATAATAATAATATTACGGTTTAAATTAGAAAATCATATGGAAATGTTAATTCGCATGTGTATGTGAAAGCGGTGGAGCAACCAATTAAGCGAGACACCTAAGTGCTAACATATTACGAGTTTGTAAAAGCTCAGTTTTAATTGGACTTTACATGTAGCATATATCTAGGTTTCTTTATTTCACTGTCTGGTATTATTATTTTAGCGTTTTATGTTTTTGTTTGTGCTGGCATTAGAGGTGGTCAGGATAGTTTCGTTTGGATATTTCGACATGCATTTTTAACCGACTTCAAAAAAGGAGGTTCTGTATTCGTCCCGTATGTATGTATGTATGTATGTATGTAAGTATGTATGTAAGTATGTATGTAAGTATGTATGTAAGTATGTATGTAATTGTAAGTATGTATGTAAGTATGTATGTAAGTATGTATGTATGTATGTATGTATGTATGTTTGTATGTGATTTTCTCAAAAACTACTGATTCGATTTGGATGGGGTTTTCACTAACGTAATCTACATACTTTCAGGAAGGTTTTAGTATATAATACATTACCTAATCATTCCTATGTACAAAGTTATATGCATAAATGTACACACTACGTAGAAGATTTACTGTTGAACGAAGTCGTCAAAGTAATCTAACGCGAGATAAAGAAATAAAAAGGGAAAAATAAAAACTTTTTTAACAAAAAATAACCGACTTCAAAAAGCCACTATAAGAAAATAATAATTTTGGTTTCGGAAGTCGGTGGCAAAAAAAGCAAACAAAAACCAAAGCCACCGACTTCCGAAACCAAAATTATTATTTTCTTTGTAGTGGCTTTTTGAAGTCGGTTATTTTTTGTTAAAAAAGTTTTTTTATGTTAAGGTGCACATTGTGTAATTGTTATAATTTTCTGGGTTGACTCTGTATTTTTTATCAATTATGTTGTGCTACATAGGTAATTGGAGGACATGTGACTTAAGTTTTTTTTATAAACTTTAAACAACCTACAGACCATACCAAACCCCATCATAATTAATATTGATGCTTCCCAAACTTTTGAAATTATTTTTGCTATACAACTAGGTACACCTACCTTAAATAACTAAAAAAAAAGTAATTTTCAACTAATACCTACCATATTAGATTAAACCAAAAATACCTATAACAGCCTCATCTAAAAATATCTTCCAAAGCACTTTGTGGATTTCAGCTATTGTGTATAGATCCCATTGAGCGTATTGTCCGCCCGTGAATGCGAGCAATTCCTATTGCCACCACCGCAATTGACCTCCCCCGCCCCCTAAAACCACAACACTTCCCTACAAAGAGACGCAAGAGGGTGTTATATGAGGGGTCTTGTGAGACTGGACGTGTGATATGGGCATGTAATTTGTCCAATCGTTGCAGATCGAGGTGCAAAAGATTTATATGCGTGTATACTTCCTTTGTTCACGTAACGCGTGTTATTAGACTATATCGTTTTTATTACGACATAATATTTTATGGGGTATGTATTATGTGATCGTGTTGTGCTTATGGCCGATCTGTTTTATGTCTGGCTATCGTCCGAATATAGTTTGGTTTGATAGTTTAGTGTTAAATACGTTGTTTTGGAGTAACGTTACCCCATTATTAGTTACGTGACCATCAAGCCAGTCATGTAGTTAACTACTTTTCTTTTGTAACTATCGTGGCTCACCTCTATAAAAAAGACACACAAAATGGCTACGATTAAAAAACTGCTTTAACACCCTAAACACTATCGCCTTAACTCAATATTTTCCGCGTCTTTCACAACACCATACATTATCCCATTGAAAGCACCCCACGCCCGTCGCAGCATTGGTTTAACGTCGCAAGTGTAACTAAGGCATGAATGGGACGGACTAAACCCTCTTACACCGATTCAAAAGGAACCCTCCGATATGATTTTCACAGAAAATTGCTTACAACAAAAGAGAATTGGACGCTTTTGTTGATATACCGGATTTATCTCGTCAACATGCGCGATACTTGGGTTACCTGAATATGATACTTTGTTCCGCCTTCTACTCTTGTTGGTCGTGCTGACAACCCACAATATGTAGCATTCGGGTGAAAATTAATATATACTTATACTTACCTGTGTTTTGTTATGCTGAAATATACTTTACATGTATCGCGTGAAGTACCTTTTGCTGCCAGTTTTTATAATGAACAACAAAAAGCAACACAGATTGCATAACCGTTTTCTCAAGCATTAAAATATTCTTAATAATTTCACACACACAAAAACATGTAAACCATAACATTTTACGGCGTTCCAGCAAAGCAACGGAAACAAAAATCAAAGGCATGTTTTTAAAATTGCACACCTCATAGGTACAAAAAGTTCTTAGCAATTAAAAATAATTGCGAGCATCTTAGAGGTACAACTACATACAGTACCTACGTTCACAAAACTCTTTGTGAAGTCAAACTAGAGGCTCACTCCAGGTGGAAGCGCGAGCGATCCAAGAACAATGAAACCCCTCAAAACAACCAGGATGCCTAGGCATTGTACACCGAACGCTTTCAAACCACTCTTCGTCCCTCTTAATTAGGGGGGGCTATACTCGAATACTTCTCGCCGGCGTCAATGGAGGCCATTCAGACGTGTGCCGTCTGCACCGAGATAACGAACCTCTCTCGGTTATTACCGCCAGCTTTTTTCTGCTTAAAGTTGCCATATGTTAAATGTTTTGTTGGTTTTTTTAGGTGTGCGAGTGTCATTTCGAATTTTGAACATGCAGTCGAAATGTTTCAGGTGAACATTTTGGTTAGTGGAATAGCATAAAATTGTATTTAGGTACTATTTGTATTTAGTGCAAAAAATATTCAGCGAACTATGTACAGTTTAAAGGTATTTTATAAAGTCACTTTTTCGCTTGAAAACTGAAGGAAAGAAAATGTTAAAGAAAAAACTTACTTTGACTTTTGTTTTACTTATAGCAACACTTTTCAATTTTCCTTTGCTTACGGTCTTATGCTTCCGTCAAGTTAAAAAAAAAAGAAATTAAAATATGCTTGATTAGCTGTAAACGTGTGCGGTATAACAAATTCGCTTGATTAAATAGCATGAGAGGCTGAATACCTTACTCCGTTGCCTTCATGAAATAGGTATGAAAAAGATGATTGTAAAAAGATAACTCCGTTCCCGCCATTTATCTTTTCGCATGGCGGCCTCTCTGTAAGATTAAATGTCTTTCTCTCGTTTTAATCATAAGTAAGAGAAAGTAAAAGCTTTATTCACAACCTTTTCACGTAAGTACACATAATTTAATTTATTATGAAGGTTGAAAATTAAAATATACTTAAGTAGAATCAGTAATAATACACGTATACTTACGTACTTGTTTAAAATTGATTTCTCGAAAACGGCTCTAAGGATTTGGATGAAACTTTATATTTAGATAAAGTTTTACTTTCTAAGCTTATTTAGATAGGTGTCATCCCGAGCGAAGCTTGGTTGCCTAGGTAGGTACCTACTTATTAATATTAGATCAAGAAAAATCATGTCAGAAAGCAGGTCATTTTGGAAAGCATGGATAAATTCAAAGTCTTACTAACTAAACTTTTGTAAGACTAGGTATAGCCAATTTTAATGCCGGTTCTATTCATCTTACTTTCCACATAGGTACCTACCTAAAGAACTTCCAAGAAAGACATAAGACTTATGACAACTTACATGAAGATATCATTCGAATTCAAACCCCATCTGTCCTCGCATAACAAGACCAACAAATTTACTAATTACAGTTCTTATAGCGCTTATTACGTCTCAATTAAGTTTAAATTACTTCGACTTATTATCACGAGTAGTGGCACTGGATTCCGAACCCAGTATGGGAATACTGGTTGCGATACCGTTATGACTAGCCTTGGGAAACGGGATTGCCACCAGTTGTTGTTGCCATAAAATAGGAGTATTGCCAGCATGCTTTGAATTTATGGATATCGGAATCCTTGTGTGGACATATTTTTGAAAGTAAGTACCTACTTACTTTCAAAAATATGTCCACACAAGGATTCCGATATCCATATCCATGAATTAAAACAATTTTTGTCGGTATAAGTAGGTACTTATACCGACAAAAATTGTTTTAATTCAGCTCGTACCCGTACGATACAGTCTAAAAAATAAAAAAATACAGTTCGAAACAATTGAAAAAAAAAACTTTTTTTCTGAGAAATCAGCATTATCACTCCTTTGACATCTTTAAAACGCTTTATGTTTCCTCCCTAGATGAGGCATAGCTAAAATCCTTAACAATTTTCCTCTGCGTTGATTTTGCAATTCCATCTCATGCTGGAAGTTTTCGTGTTGTTAAAGTAATTTAAGCTAATATTAATTACAAGTAATTGCACGTTAACCGTACCTCACACCAAATTAACTTCGTTAAAGCTTGTAAAAGATGCGAGAGTTAATAACGTCTTTCCTTGGACTATAAAATATGCATTGCTTCGCAGTGCAAGTCTTGCATATTCTAGTGATTGAGATAACGGGAGAATGTAGGTACCTACCACCCAGCGTAATCATTGACTTACCACCAACCTAGTTAAAAAAGATTATTTTAACGAAGTTATTTTATTTATTAACAATTTACATTATATTTTACAAAAATATAAAATATTTTTCTAGAGGTATTCAGCATATTATACGTATTCGTATTGTATGGTTTTGAAACAAGTAGGTAACAAGCACATCTAATCTAAATATAATGCAAAAGTAAAAAGTTCTATGTTGAAAAAAATATTTTTCAATACAAGCTTTTATAATGACCGCTTCCCAACTCCATCATGAGACCCTGGACATCATCTCGGACCAGAACACTTGTGAAGACAAATCAAACGAGCCCCAACTCGATCAGGTTACGTCGTATCGTTACAAAGTTCCTGTGACTACCTTCCGGCTTCATCATCAGGACCCTGGACATCATCTAGAACTAGAGTACTCGTGAAGACAAATCAAATAAGTTCAAACTCGATGGGGTTACATCGTTTCGTTACAGAGTTCCTATAGCCACCTTCCTGCTCCATCATCAGACCAGCTCTATGACATCATTATATTGCATTGTCATGCAATTTACATATGCATACAAAATTTCAGGTCAATCGAACACCGGAAAGTGGGTAAAATTTAACATGTAATATTTGATTACCCACAGACAACGCGACAGGTGAAGCTAAATAAAAGCTTGTAAAAAGAAACGGTAAACATTATCCTCATTTCATTTAAAAAACAAATGTACATTGAAAAATATACGACAGATCAACGTTTGAGACCCATCTCTACCTGACAGCCTTTACCAATAAATAATTGATAGCACAACCTGAGAACAACGAGTGAAAGCAACATGTTTGTAATCCATCAAATGTTTTACCTTTCGGCTAGGGATCAAAGGAATAGCTAACAACTACGTAACAACACCCCTGTAAGCTTCATGAAATATTCTGAACGAAGTTCCGTGGTCGCGATCGCGATAGGCTTGTTGTAAACTAACTAATGTTTGGGCAAATTACTCAAGGAGCTTAATTTATCTTGTGCCTACCTATCTGTTTTGCTAACTTTGTCATACTATTTCAGTAAATTCCTGAAATGTGGCAGATTTTGGGTGACATTTTCATTTAGCAATGGTTATTTAATACATAGGTACAAGCTTTTGCTCGATAGCTCGTCCGCGTGACCCACAGGGACTGATATAAAAAAAAACCTATACCTAGCACTTAGGGATAATGTAGCTTCCTATTAATGAAATAATTTTCAGAATCGGATCGGTAGTTCCGGAGATTACCTCATACATACAAACTTACAAACTGTACCTTTTTTATAGATAATATTAGTATTTAATAGTTAAAGCTTCCGATAAATCAACACATTTTGCTAGCAGCCAATTATTTTGATTAATCATTAAAGCAAGTAGAAATGACTTGGAAGTCAATACAAAATAATGAAATTCAATTTGCTGTTCATAATTTATGCGATTTCATCGACTTCAACTTTAGAAAAAGAAAAGGCAAAAGCACACCTAGACATTGCTTTGTTAATTTTAATACCTACAAAATGACAATGATTTCATTTATAGCTTTTATTCTCTCTTATTTAACTTATCCATTCGTTCATTTCGTTAGTAATGCAATTTTGCAAGTCAATTTTGACCTATTTACCATTATTCCAATCCAGCTGTAATAATTATGCATACCTACTGAATGAATTCCGTTAACAATACGACATCAATGTAAAGGCTTTACACAACTTATAGTTAGGATCAATCACGATCAGTTCATTTTAACAACACCTGAGTAAACAACAATTTAGGAACATTAACCGACTTGTAATTCTACCGTAAGTCCTGTAATTTATCGTAGCAATCGATCGTCTTAAACGTTAACGCATTCCTAGTCTGCCACACAGTTCGAATCGATATGGTAATAGAGAAAACATTTCGTGGAACATTCGAAACGCAGTGTTAAAAAGCTTGGGTAAACAGTTATGCCACTGCTTAGCACCTCAACCATTAGCTGCCACAGACAATAAAAAATTCTCACTGCATGAAACGTCATTACGTCATTGACCGCGACTTGATTATGTAAAAAGTTCAAGGTTAACAGATTTGCGGGATTTCAATTACATCATACATAGCTGTTGTTTTAATATTTAAACGACTACAGGTAGGTGTATTAAATACTAAAGCAAAATAAATGTTAAGTGGTCCACTTAGCAGTTACATAAATACTTCGTCGTGAACTTTCCCTATTTCATTTCCCGCCAAAAAAGTATTATTTATCTAAAACGCTCTTTAACTGACGTTTGCTAATTATTATTATCTGTACCTACATAAAAAGTTATTGTCATTGTTTTTTTTCGTAAATCTTGATTTCTTAATTAATATTATTAACCCACTCAGGGTTTGCCTTTTACGGTCACGAATACGATGCGTAATGTAGTAGTAGCATATTTATTTTGAAACTCCGACGTTTCCAAGTAGATGCTCCAACCAAGACTGTTTCGCAGACCCATTTTTCATAAAGCGTTTGGTAAGAAAATACACTTGTTACAATGTTACCTATCTATAGAATATTCCGTGGGTAAATATTCGTTTCAAGTCCTTTACAATAACACTCAATAAATACAGTAGATAGAATATTACCAAGATAGAATATTACCATTATTGTAGAATACTTACCTTGTTCGTAAAGAAATTACCTACTTGTATTTTTTTATAAGTGGAGCATTGGTGTTAGCATGGAGTGGCAGGCGCGGTCGACGTAACCGACGATTTTGGGGGGGGGTCATACCGCAGCTGAAGGCTTTAGAGGGGGGGTCATACCGATTAATTCCGACGTGCTATACCGTGAATTACCGTGTTTGGCGCATTTTTGTACGATTTTGAGGGGGGTCATGTCCCCCATGACCCCCCCCCTGGAACCGCGCCTGTGGAGTGGCATTAGTCATAAATGTCCACTGCTGGACATTGGCTTCCCGTAAAGATTATAAAACGTTACAGCTTTGGTGAAAAATAAATGTAAGGGTCTTCGGGATTCCGATCCTCAACAGCTAAGGCAGTAATTGTGATTGGATACCAAGATAAGCCTTAGCTTATCACAATTATATCGGACCCAGATCCAACCTAAAACCAACTATTACCGAGATTTTTCTAGCAGGAAAATCCTATCAAACTTTGGTAGAAAACTGATAAAGTTTGTGAGTCTTGCTTATAAGTATTACCTACCTACACACTTATTCGGAAAATAATGTTTATGCAATAGTAAACCTGCAGTCTGCAGTCAAATAAATCCTTGGTTTGAATTTAAAATTCTCGTTAAGTGCCACTGCGTCACTAAAGCCAGCAATCATAGGCCGGCGACCCTTGCGGTCGATACTGCTTTGTGTTAGTGTTTTTTTTCCTTCCTTTCTACACCACTACGTATTGTCTATAGAACTATGATCGAGTAACGGATAACCATCAATTGATTATCATCGATTATACGGACGGATCAAATCGATCGTTGTTTCAGTTTCGTCATACTATTCGGCAGTGTCGAAGAACACGGCATTCTTTGGCTAAAGATTTTTACTTTACGATTATTCTTATCTGTTTTTACTGGGCGATCAAGTTTGTAAGTAATCTTATAGTGTAAGGAGTACAGGATGCAATCTATTGAAGACTCGTAGGAGAGATTACAGAGTAGATATCGTCGAGTATAAATCGACAAGGCCCTCCACGTAGGTGGTTTCTTAGCTATTTCTCACACATTTATATGAGAAATATATTATGCGATGGCCCACATTGATCCCACTGGCAATAAACGAAGTTTACACTAAAGTGGTTTAAGAGTTTTAAATGGGTAATTTAACGTCAAATAAAATGATCTTTATATGAGAAAAAGGTCTATTATTTTAATAATAATGAGACATTTTTTAGTTTAATGATCTGAGTCGGTGGGACGTTGGAGATTTCGCTTTGTAGAAATAAACAATACCATTTTAAACTAGCTATTTTTACGGCTCCGCCCGTGTGAAGAAAACAAAATTTTCCGGAACGAACTGTAGGTGTGGTATGTCCTTTTAAAAGTACCAACCTGAAACCAATGAAAACTTACTAAACAGTTACTACACTTTCCTAACTACACTTTCCTCAATCAAATACTAATAAATCAACAACTTTTCTCAATAGCTTGATAAGGCAAAACTTTCTTTTGATAGAAACAATTTTAATAAGCACTAATAATACATACCCTTATGAAGCATTTATGCTATGTATAGCTGGCATCTTGCACAGAAAGCCGATGATCCGTGGAACGAGCCAAACTGGTCGTCTATTTGATCTACATAAGTAAATAACTGGAATAGAGCTGCCATGTGTAGAAAGTGCAAACACTGTAACGTAAAACATATTTATTATTAAGCTGGTGCCAGACATAATGTGCAATGTTTGAAAACACATTTGCACTTTGCCGATCGTATCAGTTTTTTAGGGTCCGTGGCTTAGGCCCCCAGTGGTCGAGGCACCTGTGGCCGACGCCCCCGATTCGATAAATGTAATTAATTAAAAGCAATTTTTGATCAAATGTACAGTCAGGCACAAAAATGTTTTACAAAAATAATAAATGTATATTGATTGTAAGTATTATGTATATATAATATTAAATCATAATTTTATTATATTTATAACACAGAAATGCTTTAAGTATAAGTTTATGTAGTTTTAGTTATTTTTAATTATTTATTTATTTCAATAAGAAATCTAGTATTTTTTTTTACATAAATCACAGTTTTTATTACCTATAATCAAGAGAATCATTTAATTTAATTATAATAATCAGTCTCAAATATAATAAAATAAGATAGTGATTTTAAATAATCAGTCTTAAAAATTACTGCAGAGTAACTAACTTTTTACATAGTGAAATGTTATTTTCATCTTTGTAACAATAATTATTAATTAAACATACGGTCGGTTGCAGAAAAATAATTATTTTTTTAAATAGACTTTAATCATACAATTTCTATCGTTAAAGTCTCCTTAAAACTTAATGACCTTTAACTTAATGACTCAGCGTTAGTAAGTTTTTGGACGGATTGCCACATATGGGCGGATTTGTTCTAAAAACATGATCGTGGTAATTTTTTTGTTTTCATACCGTTCAGTCAAACTGGCAATCATTTTTTCATTCTTTATTGTGTTGTTCTTTCATCTGCTAACAGGAATGATTTTATCTTTATTATTATGGTGAAACACTTTTCTCGTTTACTATACTAAGTGAAAAGGCACAAAAAAATACGATATTAAATCAATCGAATCAGGGGCGTCGGCCACAGGTGCCTCGACCACTGGGGGCCTAAGCCACGGACCCGTTTTTTAGCGCACAAAGTTCAAAGGATCACAATAGTTGGAAAATTGCAAATGTGCATTCATAATTTGGACACATGTCTGGTGCTTGATGCAAGATCAGTAGTGCGTTAAAATGCATATTGCATGATAGATCAAATCGAATTTTCCATGTAGTAAATATATGGTCAAAGTGCAACAGTATTATAAAACTACTTTATTTATTGATCAGCTACACTATTTCAATGTGTTAGAGCAAGGAGACACTTGCAATTAATCGTTGTGCGATAGTTGCACTGATCCAAGGAAAGTATTAGTAACTTTGTAACTAATTGCAAGTGTGCGCCCACCTATTTATTATCCACACTTTCCTTTGATCAGTGCAACTATCGCCAACGATTAATTTCAAGTATTTTCTGCTCTTAAAGTGACAGAAAAATGAGAGATTATAAATGATTTTTTGCTCTTGATCAACTTGACCTGGCTGTGAAGACGTAATGATAATGACAGACAAACCAAGCATTTATTTTGTATTATGTGGTAGACTAAGCCAGTTATTTAATTAAGCGATTATATCTACATTATCATTAAGGCTAAGTGCTAGATAACTACAACGAAGTAAGCAGTCACTTTAATTAAATGCTTGACGGTATAAGCCAGTCTTGGAAGGTACCTGCTGTGCATAAAGTTATTATTTAAACTGGAGCAAGTATATAAAGTTATAAAAATATCAGAGCGCAATAAAAACGGCGCAGAACTTATATGAAGCCATCAAAATATCGTATTTTTTTACTGTTACGTACTTGAAATAAACGGGCCTGGTCCCAATTAAAATCTGTGGAATAATTATGATTTTCTTTTTAATGATTTCATAAGGAACGCCAATATTTTGGGTCAAACTGGTTTAATCATCGTCTGGACAGTAGGTATGTATGTGTAACAGTCATTTCATTTAATCTGAAGTATAACGATGTCTAGGTAGGTGTGTAGATGAATAAAGAGTAATAACTTCCTTTAGAAGTGAACTATTGCTATTGAAGGTAATACAGCTTTTCAAATTCTTTTAAAAAACATGAAATAGAGCTATAAGTTCTAATAGAGCAATAAGCTGCATTCATACACTTAACCGGTCAGTAACTCGCAAGTCACTGAATATTTTCATCACACTCTGAACTAAAAAAAATAAAACCGCAGTAACAAATAGATATACAGGGCGGCAGGTTAGACAGTGGAAATATTTTAAGGGGTCATTGTACTCATCATTATGAACAACTTTTATTATGGGACCAACCCTGAAATCGCTAAAAAAAAAATCAGCTGTTCCATACATTTATGTTCACATAACTCGACAAAATGTATGAAACAGCTGATTTTTTTTTCGCCATTTCAGGGTTGTTCCCATAATAAAAGTTGTTCATAATGATGAGTACAATGAGCCCTTAAAATATTTCCACTGTCTAACCTGCCACCCTGTATAACGATACAAAGAATATTTTGATTTTCGGTTTTTATAAGTAGCAACACAAAAGCCCGTAAGGAACAAAATTTTCATGCAAAATCTCATAATTCCATTATCCAATCCCGCCCCGTATAGTATAAGGAAATGAGAAAGTAAATCAACTCGAGATCTCGAAACTTTGTCTCCAAGATTCGACTCATTCACGAAAAAGGTCCTTATTCATCAAACGTACACGTGAGGGTATCTCTCGGTTCGTTCGTCCGTCCGTACGTAATCGTACAGTCCACTGCGTTAGCGAACTTGTGCGTGCGCGGCCTAACAAATCACGCTGTATTTTTAAGGCGCCATAGGTTCACAAAACGCTAGAATGAGCTCTAGAATTTTTCATTTTTTTATAAGATTTCTTACAGTTTCCACCCAGAAAAAAATATATGGTATACTTAAGCATATTAGCTAGTGAAATCATTAATTCAATACACGATATGAATAACTTCACTCGATAGAAAAAAATTCCAAAGATACCTCTCGAAGATACTTTTTCATTACGAATATTTCATTTTTAAGACTTATTTCTTACGTTTTAATTTTTGAAATTTTTTTAACATATTATTTAATAATTGAGTTAGTGAATTCATTAATAAAATTGTATAAAAATTAAAACGGCAATTTTAGATAATTTTTTATACCCAAAAAACGTTCCTAAGAACGTGCGCACGACTGCTTCAGTCCGGTCTCAGACCTCACCGGAGTAGGACGTGTGCCAAATTTTTCGCCGCTCACGAAACGATTATTTTCAATAATTCTTTGTGAAAATGACTAACAAACGTAATAATATCATTAATATAATATTTTTATACAATTAAGGTTAAGTTTTAGCACATATTTGGGCAAATAGCGCTATTGACCACCTATTGACTGATAAACGTAGGTACGCTCACATCCTAACAGTGTTGCCAATTACAATTTCAAAATTCCGCTAAGCAGGTTGGTATTTTCCGTCAAAAATTCGTCATGATTAAATATTTTTCCGTCAGTAAAATCCGTCAAACAAAAGATACAATAGATAGGTACATCATTTTAGATAATAAATAAATAATATAGATAAATAAATTATGATTATAATAATAAAATGCGAAATCCTATTCAAACTAAATCGTATACCTACGTCTCAAATAATAAAGAATATGCTTGCTTACACTCTTGTATTATAAATAAATAATTCGTAGATAAATGTTTAAATCAGACGTTATCCGGGAAGTCCCGAAGCATAGACGTTTGAATGCCACCATGAAGAAAATTATATTAATATTAATTAATATAATATTAAAATTATTAATTCATATAATTTTCTTCTTTGATTAGGATTTCGCATTTTATTATTATAATCATAATTTATAAAAAAAAAAACTAAATATATATTAAAATTATGAGGGGCTCGTGGCTAAATGACGGCCGCGCTAATCGATCGATCTGCGAGGTTAAGCTGCGCTTGCCGCGGTCAGTCCTTGGATGGGTGACCGTTATTTACACATCGAGACCCCTCCGTGCCTCGGAGAGCACGCGTTTCTTATATAACCTAATTACTTTACCTCACATAGAGCCGTGTTTTTGAATCCTAATTCACTTTCGTTTTCACTACGTGTGAGCCCTTCTAATCAACTTTATTTAAATATCCAACCATAAATTACACATCATAATTTGCGGAAAATCCTACCTATCCAATGGTACAACTCCCATGGACCTACCTAGACACATAAAAAAGTTTCTAGAACAAAAACTGTCTAAATTTCTAACTTAGCAAAGTTACAATATCCAATTGCCTATAACATAGCCATTTCTTATCGGATCTGCAATATTCTTGTTAGATACATGTTTCTAGACTACCACACGTCTAGTAAGACACAATTTATCATCCTAACTTACACACAGAAATATCGCATTTTCAAACACATATCGATCTATATTATAGGCACAATATCCATGAAATTCAGAGTCTTTACACAACATTATGTCCTAGCCTTCCTACCGAACCTAAATACATGACTAGATTCTATATAACACATTACAACAATCCTACAAATGCAATTTTATGTACATAACACTTATTCTCAAATTATAGCTTTCCTATCGTCGAGAGGTATAACTGCTTATGTACATCTTATGTAAACAACATTCCTACACTATAAAAACACGATGTACACAAAACCTCGATTATGGTTACAAAGGTATTCACGACTTTACATAAAAAACATGAAATCTTATTCCTACACAATAGGCTATTTGACTCATTTTGGGAAATGGTTTATATTAAATCTTCATTATATTATAAGCACACTACATTGATATTTCAAGGAGATCTACTGTATTTATCAATAAAAATCAGTGATAAAGTATAAATTTCCAAAATCGCTCCAAAAACGCTGTTTTTGACAGAAGTGACGTAACACGCTAGTAAACGAGCTTTGTCAAAAGACAGATGGTGCAGCTGAAATTAATTTCATCAATAATTTATTTTTATCGGCTATAGTGGCGTATAAATGGTGTGTAGTTCCACAATGTACAAATACGTCTTTAAGCAGTCCATCATGATTCATGACACAAAAGAATTTATAGGTAATGTTTCTGAGTTTTTATCAACATAACCTAAAATGAGATTTCACAAAACTTCTGAATGATTATATAAAAGATTTGTAAATAAATATGTGGTAGGTAGGTACTTACACAGCTGTTTTTACATTTTTAAGTTCCGCAGCATAATAATCAGCGTTATTCTTAAAGAAAAGTGCAACCATAAATGCGTCTATCTTAGGTAGGTTGCTGTTATCAGCTTGCACAAAATTTGACTCCATTTTGTGATTCGATATAAATATTTATGCCACTAGATGACTAGATAGAAGATTTCTATGAAAACAGCTTCAGAAATAGCTCAAAGATCGATTAAAGCACCCAAAAACATAAAACGCAAACTACATCTGTCAAAGCCGTGCTTATGCTCAAAGACTACATACAGCGTGTAATTGACAGGTTGGCAAAAACGAAAAGTATGAATTCAGACTGGTATTGTTAATATTTTGATAGTGAAATATTTTCCCGGAAATGATGTAGGTACTACGGAGGCCAGTAAACTTTTACAGCTAACAGCTGATTCCGCGCGGGTTGTATGAATTTTCTTTTACGATTACATTGCCGAATTTAAGTTTTTTGCTTTTTTTCACTAAAATTGTGTTTTTAGGGCTGGATTTTGTTGTAACAAATGAATAGAACACAAATCTAGTTGAAAAACGGTCGGAAAATTCGACAATTTTCCTGAAGAAAATTCCAACGTTTTTCAGTCATAATCATGGTCATGAAGCTACAGTTTCAGTTTTTGCCAACCTGTCAATTACACGGTGTATATACATACATATATACTTATGCTTACATTGCTTACTCCAGTGTTGCCAAGCTAGATTTTCATTTTACCCCAATGCCTGATTAATTTTACTCTAAAATCATAACTATTATATTTATACAAAAATACCTGGGACCTGGCTAAAGTTTTGGTTTTAGATATACAATAAAACAAGTTCTTTCTTAATCAATGATCATGTTTCACAATAAAAATATGCTGAATTTGTTTGTTTAACTCAAATTCAATTCAAATACTTAGGTACCTATATGTATTGCTTACCAAAAAGCCCATAAACTTTAGTAATCATAACAACAATACGAAATCTAACCTTAAAATTTTGGAAGTGACTCCGCGACCGCCGCCGTGACCTGAATTTGCAGCTGGCACCGGTTGCTAAATTGGCAGCCGGCGCTGACTTTGGAAAAAAGCGGGAAAGGGGGTTGGCAATTTGGCATAATTAAAAAAAACATTTCATGTTTCATTTGAATAACATACCTAATTAGGGTCCAAGAGCGAGCGAAGCGAGCTCGGGAACTCCATCAACCACCTCCATCCCCCTTGTAAGTCCAAAAAAGTTGTATTTTGTTTTACATTGACATTGTAATTTAAAAGTCAGTCTAAGGTATTTAATTCAACTTAAAACACGGCAACATTAATCTGCTGCTACGGTAGTTTGCAATTATTTTCGTCTGGTATCACTGCTACTCCAAGGCTACTCCGGTTCCTAACGGCATTATTTTTGGGAGCCTAGTCGGCGCCGGCTGCGGAGGCGCTCCCTAAAATTTTACCCTCAAATTTACTCTAAAGAATTCTTTACCCTAAAAATAAGTTGGCAACACTGGCTTACTAGCGTGTGACGTCACCAGAGTGCAACTGGCCGTTCTTGTCACAGATAAAATAACAAAAAATATTGCATTTTATTTTCGTGTAATTTGCAAAAAATATACATATTTTAGTTGAAAATCAAGTGAAATAAGTTTATTTACGCTATGAACTGATAGGATGACCACAATCTGTAGCATATTTTCAATGTTGTCAAGAAGCCTATTCTAATAAGAAAATAATACAAATCCAATAGGAAACAAATTGTAAACATTAATCAATACTAAAATTAAGGAAATAATAACTCAAAATAACATAAAACACGATATTAAAACCGACAAGTACAATGACCCCTTTTGATCGGCACCGGCTCTTGGTATGTTACTCAAATGAAACATGAAATGTTTTTTTAATTATGCCAAATTGCCAACCCCCTTTCCCGCTTTTTTCCAAAGTCAGCGCCGGCTGCCAATTTAGCAACCGGTGCCGGCTGCAAATTCAGGTCACGGCGGCGGTCGCGGAGTCACTTCCAAAATTTTAAGGTTAGATTTCGTATTGTTGTTATGATTACTAAAGTTTATGGGCTTTTTGGTAAGTAATACATGTAGGTACCTAAGTATTTGAATTGAATTTGAGTTAAACAAACAAATTCAGCATATTTTTATTGTGAAACATGACCATTGATTAAGAAAGAACTTGTTTTATTGTATATCTAAAACCAAAACTTTAGCCAGGTCCCAGGTATTTTTGTATAAATAGTTATGATTTTAGAGTAAAATTAATCAGGCATTGGGGTAAAATGAAAATCTAGCTTGGCAACACTGGAGTAAGCAATGTAAGCATAAGTATATATGTATGTATATATGTAGTCTTTGAGCATAAGCACGGCTTTGAAAGATGTAGTTTGCGTTTTATGTTTTTGGGTGCTTTAATCGATCTTTGAGCTATTTCTGAAGCTGTTTTCATAGAAATCTTCTATATAAGGTCCTACCCTTCATACTCGAAATATTTTAAGAGGTAAATCTGTAGGTGGTAAAGATGCTATACACACGAAAAATATTTTTTTCTGAGTATATTTTTTTTTAAATAAATAAATTTTAAATTATTTGACACACATAAAAAATATGATTTTCAACATCCATTACGCTACTTTTTACGTAATTTACTATTAATATTAGAAACTAGCGTAATGGATGTCGAAAATAGTATTTTTATGTGTCAAATAATTTATTTAAAATAATTTAATTAATTTATTAAAAAAATAAAAATACTCAGATTAAGTTTTTTTTCATTTGTAAAGCATCTTTACCACCTATAGATGTGCCTCTTAAAATATTTCGAGTATGTAGGGTAGGACCTTATATAGTCATCTAGTGGCATAAATATTTATATCGAATCACAAAATGGAGTCAAATTTTGTGCAAGCTGATAACAGCAACCTACCTAAGATAGACGCATTTATGGTTGCACTTTTCTTTAAGAATAACGCTGATTATTATGCTGCGGAACTTAAAAATGTAAAAACAGCTGTGTAAGTACCTACCTACCACATATTTATTTACAAATCTTTTATATAATCATTCAGAAGTTTTGTGAAATCTCATTTTAGGTTATGTTGATAAAAACTCAGAAACATTACCTATAAATTCTTTTGTGTCATGAATCATGATGGACTGCTTAAAGACGTATTTGTACATTGTGGAACTACACACCATTTATACGCCACTATAGCCGATAAAAATAAATTATTGATGAAATTAATTTCAGCTGCACCATCTGTCTTTTGACAAAGCTCGTTTACTAGCGTGTTACGTCACTTCTGTCAGAAACAGCGTTTTTGGAGCGATTTTGGAAATTTATACTTTATCACTGATTTTTATTGATAAATACAGTAGATCTCCTTGAAATATCAATGTAGTGTGCTTATAATATAATGAAGATTTAATATAAACCATTTCCCAAAATGAGTCAAATAGCCTATTGTGTAGGAATAAGATTTCATGTTTTTTATGTAAAGTCGTGAATACCTTTGTAACCATAATCGAGGTTTTGTGTACATCGTGTTTTTATAGTGTAGGAATGTTGTTTACATAAGATGTACATAAGCAGTTATACCTCTCGACGATAGGAAAGCTATAATTTGAGAATAAGTGTTATGTACATAAAATTGCATTTGTAGGATTGTTGTAATGTGTTATATAGAATCTAGTCATGTATTTAGGTTCGGTAGGAAGGCTAGGACATAATGTTGTGTAAAGACTCTGAATTTCATGGATATTGTGCCTATAATATAGATCGATATGTGTTCGAAAATGCGATATTTCTGTGTGTAAGTTAGGATGATAAATTGTGTCTTACTAGACGTGTGGTAGTCTAGAAACATGTATCTAATAAGAATATTGCAGATCCGATAAGAAATGGCTATGTTATAGGCAATTGGATATTGTAACTTTGCTAAGTTAGAAATTTAGACAGTTTTTGTTCTAGAAACTTTTTTATTTATTTATTTTATAACGCTACCTATTCCGATTTCTAAAGGGTTAGTACATACGTACCTAGTTTTTCCAAATAACCACCACAAAAAATAAATTGACTTAATTCGCTAAACTAACTTGTACCAAAAGTAGGTACCTAATAAAGTTTTACAACTACCTACTTTAATTACACTATGTGCGCGCCAATTTCCACTAAAAGTAATAGCGTCGCGCTCAGCCCGCCGCAAGAGATCTCAACGAGCCACCCCGTACCGCGCGGGCGCGCGCGCCGCATCGTGTTCTTCACCCCCGCACGTAAAATATTTCTCTGGACCTATGGCGCCTTAAAAGTGAAAAAGTGTTAGAGCTGGGAAAAGTTTCGATGTAGGTATTCGAAAATGTATGCGTGCCGAATTTGCGTTATTGTTTTTTGTTTTGTTTGAAAAGTTATATAGGGATTTGTGTGTAGGACTTTAGATGCATAGCAATAAAAAAATATTTACGATCCTACTCGATTCTGAATAAAGATCAGCGTGTGACTAAATAAACTATCTTTGCTTTTTTCTGTAACAATAAGCGTAATGTTCACTGAAGTTAAGCTTTCGAACATTCGCTTTCAATTACACGCAAAACAAACTATTGAAAAAGAAAGAAATCCACAATTGCACCTTGTAAACGATACATAAAATAACAATAACCATTAATTACACTAAAGCTCCTATTTGGAATCGTTACTGTGAGGTCCATGGTCATAAAAATCTTCAATTAAAGCAAATTCACTGCCTTTACTACTTCAATCATTTACATTTATCTTAAATAATTAACGATTGGTGATGTATCGTTATAATAAATTAAATAGTAATTTACTGTTTACATTTTCAGGATATTTCTAGTTCTTTTAAATAATTATTGTGAACTAGTACCTAAACGTTTCTCCGTATTTTAATGCTGTTTCTAAGTGCAATACAAAGGAAAGGGGTTAGTTACACCAAATGCCTCCGTTCCCACAAGCTGTAGGCTGCTAGTCAAAGGTAACATAGGCTGCATACATTTATCAAATTAACTTAATAACATTATCGATTCGTTTTTAACTCAATATTGTTTACGTTTTATTCAAATTACAAAAATTGTTATGTTACCATAACACTTTTAGGAATATTTGTTTTGTGTTCTCAGTTATAAACTTAGAAACCAATGTGTGCAACAAGCCTTATACATATAAAAACATTACAGAAAAAAATGTTACCAACGTAAAAAAATAGAAATAAAAATAAAACGCGTCAATAAAAGTTTAATATCGAAATGAAACCGTTTATCCCGAGTCAGAATAACGCGCGCTGCTCTACGTTGCATGCAGATTAGGCAGCTACTCCCCTTTTTTATTTGCCTACGTACGGAGTACTGTCTTCCAAACACGTGTGAAAGTCGTATTACGATATTAAATTTTCTTAGTATTGTAACTGAGATCGGGAAATAAAAAGGCGACGTGTTACGCAAAAAACGTGCTACTCAAATTTTCTTTAGGTTATGCCTAATTAAATAAGCAGAAGTTTTTGTGTTGACCTTATTGTAATTAAGTTATTATTATTACTGTAAATTATAGTGTAATTTATTCTGTGACATTTCCTGCTCATTAGACGTTTCACGCTGTTGGACATTTTGCTACTTAGACCTTCTGATCAGGAGGGATCTAAACCAAAATATAATACCTAAATTATTATTATCTTGGCAATTTCACATTCAGCTGACTAGTTACTCGAACACATTCTCTTGCTATCAAACCACGTTTTGTTATTCCGTGTATCAAACGAATGGGTCATTATTTTACATTATATTACTCGGTGTTTCTACGTTATATTATTCCTTATCTAAACAATAGTAGGTACGACTTATAGCGAATTGTTTTAGCAAATGAGTTTTCATTTCAAGAAAGTAAATTGGTAACAATAAGTTATTAAATATAATGTATAAGTGATTCTCAAAAACCCGAGCGGGATTTGAACCCGCGACCTCTGCCGAACCGTGGCTAGTGCTCTGAACCACGGAATAAAGAATTTTTTTTATTCCGTGCTCTGAACCAACTGAGCTACCGGGTCTCGCCCGACTCATTTGAAATTTGAGACCCCTTTGTAATACGCTTCTTCGGAGCGTTTGGCGACATCTATCGGAAAACTTATGTAGTATTTCCAACTCAATCCCAATTACTTTGCAGTTATCGGACATCGATGCGATATCACCATCTATTAAATGTATATTTTTTGTGAATTTGAAACATGTCAAAGCCATTATGCTTCTATTAAGTTATCAAATATATAAGTGATGGATTTGAACCCGCGACCTCTGCCGAACCGTGGCTAGTGCTCTGAAAACAATAATATATGATGTATAAGTACCTAATGACCTTGCAAAACTTATATATAAGTGTCACATGATATATTATCACTATTTACTACTACTACCTACCAGGTTTCCATAAGCTACTTATACAGGGTGGCAGGTTAGACAGTGGAAATATTTTAACGGCTGTTATTTTTGCAGCTGTTCCATACATTTTGTTGAGTTATGTGAACATAAATGTATGGAACAGCTGATTTTTTTTTCGACATTTCAGGGTTGGTCCCAAAGTAAAAGTTGTTCATAATGATGAGTACAATGACCCCTTAAAATATTTCTACTGTCTAACCTGCCACCCTGTATAAAAAACAAATAACCTTTTGTATAAATTCTATTGTTTTCCCGGAAAATTTCAGATGCAAAAAAAACTTAAAGATTAAACAATGACACACATTGTTTAATCTTTAAGTTTTTTTTGCAAAATGTGATCCTCATAGAAGTTTTATAATTATTTTTTGCTTGGGTAAAATAACAGCAAAGAAAAATAAAAAGGACTTCACCGGAAATTGTTAAGTACCTACACTGAATAATAATTCAAGAATAATGGGCTGAACTTCATTTTAAAGTATTCAGCTGTCCATTACATCTAGCACGGGGTCTCATCAGGAACAAAGGAACATTTGTTGAAATAACTCATAATAGATGGCGTTATATGTATCGATTTGTTATTGAAGTTTGTGTAAAATTGAGAACATGAAAAAATACATCATGAAAAATATTTGTTCAAATTTTGAAAAATCATTTAAGCACGGAAAAATGTATAGCCCGAAGATAGCCCGCGCTAAATCGGTCACATTTCTTTGTATGAGATGAGGCATCTGTACGTATAGTATTATATTATCTGTGCATCTAGTAAGTATATTAATGTTAAAGTCTTGTGTCCACTTTAGAACAATAGCGTCGAGCTCGACCCTGTGTTATATCGATTTTGGTTAACTATTAACTGCAGTTACGGCTCAATTACTGTAGTAGTTTGCGTATACCGGAGGTTTCCATCCAACTTGAAACAAGCAAAGTTAGAACAAAAAGAAAATGAAAATAGTTACTATACTTAGTTGTTTTACACACGTATTATTGCCGGAAGGTACCTTTGTGAAAGGTTATTCATAAGTTAGATATAATTTTCAAACAGTTAAACTAATCTGCGCTCTTCCATAATTTAATCGAAAGGAGGCCCATAACTGACCATATTTTCTTGTTACGATACAAATAAAATAAGTACTTAATGGCACAGAAAAACAAAGCGAACGCTCTCCCTACGGATGTCGAATGAACCATTCATTCGTTCTTTCCTTCATTCATTCATTCATTTGTCAAAATTACTAGCCTTTGTTCGTCGCCCAATTATTTTCATGACCGCCAATTAATTGAAAAGTAAATTAAGAAACCCTCATCTTGCATAGAGATTTCAAAAGAATACCGACCAATTTTCTTTTTTTTTAACGCGCTTTTAACTCGGCTTGTACCGTCAGGGTCTTTAGCCAAATTGTAAGCACAATATTCAAATTTTATTTATTGGGTATTGTTCTGTCATAGTTAAGATTTTTCAGTGTTTTTAATGTTCTAGATAGGTACCTACTTTATTATAATATAGGTAATAAATTTTACAGTAATAATAATTTCGGGACATTGTACAATGATTGCGTTCTTTCGATGCTGACTGTATGTACCTACATTAAAATTGTTATTTATACCTAATTGATATACCTACCTATTAAATTTCCTAAAAACAAGAGTGAATTGCAATAAAGAAACAGTAAAACTTTTTTTATTCCATTGCGCTGTCTAGTCGGACACATTGGATTAACGGACAAATAACGCACATAAATATAATAAAACCTTTGATTTCAATAAAACCTTTACATTTATAGCTAATATTTTCTAAATAGCGCCCCTCGATAGGTCTTGGCCGATAACACGGCTGTAAAGTTTAAATATCTCGTGTTTTTTTACCCGACTGCGCCAGAAGGAGGGTTATCGACACTTATACTTTATCCATTACCGTTGAAACGAGCATTTATATCGGGCATACAGAAACATGACCAGTAGCCGACAATTAAAGCTGAATAAAATACCTTCTATGTGAGCTAGTTCGGCTGGTCACACTGTTTATAGTACCAATTTAATGTTATATAGACAGGTGAAATAGTGTAGTTTCGAAACATTGCCGAGCCTTAACTTTCATAGGGAGAGTTTATCATTTATTACCTCGTGGGATTCTTGAGTAAAAAGTTTTATGATGCTCATTTTATTAAACAATCTATCGGGAATGCACTTTCAAGTGAATGAATTAATGTTTATTGGTAATTAAGTGGACCAAAGTTTGATTAGAAAATATATTTATTGTTCGTTAATTTTTTAATTTACACATCGCTTAATTTTATGATAACAGTTTTCATTACGATTTATTTCTAAACTATTGCGGGCGTTTTGAAATCGATTCAACTAAGCTTATTAACACAATCATTAAGAATAATAAAGCTACATACTCCTTTCCCATATATAGTCATTTACTTATTACATAGCTAAAGGCTGCCAAATCGAATGACCGGCAAAAGGGACGCGATCGGAATCCAATCGGCTATTCGTGGCACGTTTAATTGATGGCACCATTAGCACTATAGTGTCTACAATGTTGTGTAGACGTCGGATAGAAGGAAATAAAATGTAATTTGTAGCTTCCTTTCTATAAACGCTAGCACTTAAGTAGTATTGGGAGTTGAGATATGCAATTTATGTCGGGAAAGGCTCAATAGTGTTAGTGCTTGTCTGAGATGCAACGGCTCTCAATTATTGCAGGTACGACCTTTTATATGTATAATAAACTGCACTGCACCCGTAAGAACTTACTTAATCAGAAAAAACTCATGTTCTGTACACGTCATTGTGACAAGATAATATATTATTACCTATCATAACTAACGTATGCGGCGATGTAACCAGATAAACAGATTTAACTGATGTATCTGATAACTGACTAGGTACACCATCACAACGACTGAGAAATCGCCTAGAATCGGCTTTCATATAAAATTTTCAAAGTTTTCGAACTTATCGCGTTTTAGTAGGTACTCAACCCTCGAGATGCTTAGTTTGAGCTTATGGTATGGGTTTATGAGAGTACAAAATGATGTTCTTTTGAAAATAATTATATCAAGAGATAAGAAAAGGGCACTTGAGAGGAATCTCTCAAATAAGAGTGAATATAACGAGCTTAAGATGCTTCATAATCTGCGTGATTAAATTACTCAAGATATTTGAAAGTGTAAACAAACGATTTAGCGCTTTTCGCTTTATTATCTACTGAGCACAACTTCGTTAAACGAAAGTTTAGAAATCATTTTGCGAGTTTTAGTTGTTCAGTACTTTGTGGTTTACATAACGATTAAACAGTTTGTTTAAACGGTTACCTACAGTTCCACTGAATTCCGTAACTGAAATTAAAGTAACAATATATTTCCTGTGATATATCCGATACCAGTCGTTAAAATGTGTTGTTTTTTTTTTAAACAGAGGGTGAACTCTGAAATATATAGTCGTAAATAAATTACATGTCTGCAACGAGCAATGTTCTGGTCCTGTGGTGAGTAAGTTCGCCAGAGCTCCTGAGGATGCACTGTATTGACAGCGGGGGACCTGCTTGACCCCTTCGCTGTCGGCACAGCGAATCCTCATTTTAAAGGGTCTGCAACCCGCATGTGATACTCTTGGTGTGGCAAGCGTTTCATAAGCTACGGTAACCATCAGGCGGGTCGTGCGTCTGTTTGCTACCATCGTTATATAAAAATAAATCTCTACCTGTAATGTTCAAAAATGACTTTCATTACTACTCAAAGCGCTTTCTGTAAAAGGCTTCAGTGTACTTTTCTGTGTTCAAGGCGTATACAAACCGCTAGTAAAACATAATTATGTCACCCTACTACACTGAAAAAAGTATTTTACAGAACTAGTTGAGTTAATTGACAAATAGCAAAACCTTGTTAGCTAACAAACGAATTTCATTTACGTATTGATCAACTGCTTTTGTTGCATTTTACAAAAATATTTTAGTTATTTGAGTTGGTTCTAAGCTACTAAAGATTATGTTATCTAATACAAAATTTGGTTTCGGCACTTTGCAACATAATATGTTTTGCTATAATCGAACAAACTTGTGACTTAACAGTTGACACAATCAAACTATTTTTTTTAACCGACTTCAAAAAAGGAGGTTCTGTATTCGTCCCGTATGTATGTATGTATGTATGTATGTAAGTATGTAAGTATGTATGTATGTATGTATGTATGTATGTTTGTATGTGCGCGATTTTCTCAAAAACTACTGATTCGATTTGGATGGGGTTTTCACTAACGTAATCTACATACTTTCAAGAAGGTTTTAGTATATAATACATTATGTAATCATTCTTATGTACAAAGTTATAGGCATAAATGTACACACTCCGTAGAAGATTTACTGTTGAACGAATTCGTGAAAGTAATCTAATACGGGTTAAAGAACTAAAAAGGGAAAAATAAAAAACTTTTTTAACAAAAAATAACCGACTTCAAAAATCCACTACAAAGAAAATAATAATTTTGGTTTCGGAAGTCGGTGGCAAAAAAAGCCAACAAAAACCAAAGCCACCGACTTCCGAAACCAAAATTATTATTTTCTTTGTAGTGGATTTTTGAAGTCGGTTATTTTTTGTTAAAAAAGTTTTTTATTACAGAATAGTTGCTATTTTTCAACTCTGCTTATTAGTTTGTTACCAGCTGTAAAGTATTGTTGATATTGTGTTGCAAAGTTACTACAAATAAACAAAAAAATTGACTGAGACCAACTAATATTGATTAAGTTGGTTTTAGAATATTTTTGGTCATCAATAACACAGCAATATAATAGATGGTGATTAAAGTTTTGCTACGCATCACGAAACGTTTTGTTCCCGCTTGCTGAAAGTTGTGTTAAACCAAACAGTAACGGAACCTGTAGAAACCTGTTCTTCTAGTGTTGCGAGGCGAGGGAGACCGGCGGCGCATCGCGTGCTCTAATGGTTTGCGTTGTATTTTGTAAGTTTTGGTTTTATGCATGAATATATCAAGCAACTTCAAGAGAATTTCAAAAATGGAGCTGCCGCTGGCAGACCAGGCGGCGGAGAAAACGATCTCGGACTATCTGCGGTCTTGGGGATTAGAAGCTTACATTCCAAAATTTTTGGGTGAGTGTTTTTATCTTCTATTCCTTACATAATTAGACAATAGTGTTTCATTCATTAAATCACTATTTTAAACAGGGCATTTCCCGTTAGATGCACTTCTGCGATTCTTCTTAATTAGATGCGTGGTGTTCGGCAAAAAAGAAAAGCAAGCACCATACTACTACACATCAGGGTGTCGCATAAGGCGACTGATGTCAAGGTTTACCGCCTAATAGGTACCTTCGTAAGCCAGGAAACGGGTAGCATCGTTTTCTACCGAGTATCTATAAACACTACGGTCTCCAACCCACCTGCCAAACATGGAGATTATGACAGTGCCCTCCAGTATTGGAGAACGCTTATGTTCAGCAATGGACTGTTACAAGCTATTGTCTAACTTTTGACTCTTCAACCAACTGAGTGAACCTTAAAGCCCTCAGGTCTTTCGCTTTCCTAGTGTATGATATTATTAACTGCATACCTACCGCATCCACACCTACCCTTTTACCAATAATTTATGTACCAATAATAAGTATCTGCTTTTGTATGTACCAATTTTCAGAAGAGTCTATTGATGTGGAGACCCTCCAAATGTTGTCAGAGGCTGACCTGAAACACTTAGTGCCAATTATTGGACACCGGGCTAAGCTGACCATACAAATCAAACTTTTGACCAACATAATGTCAAATGCTTTTGAGAAAACTGTAAGTAATAATAACAATATTTAATAATTAAGTATTAACAATTTAAATAATAACACATAAGAATTTTTAATTTTACCTACATAATTAGTCATTTAAATGTACACTAATATTATAAAGAGGAAATATTTGTATGTTTGTGTGTGTATGTTTGTAATGAAAACTACTGGGGCGATTTCAAAAATTATTTCACTTTTAGAAAGCTACGTTCACCCTGAGTAACATAGTCTATATTTTATCCCCGTACTCTCATGGGAACGGGAACTGCGCGGGTGAAACCGCGTGACATCCGCTAGTTAACAATAAAATATTAAAAAAAAAACAAGTATTAATTCATGTATGTATCTTAGTATTAATTACTTTTTAATTTCATTACTGTCTCTGTGGTCTAGTGGTTTGGGGCTTCGGCACCTGATCCAGAGGTTGTGGGATCGAATCCCATGGAAAATACTTAGTGCATGAAAGTCACTTTGTGAAGTTGTTCCCAGTTTGATTAGGATAATGCAGGCCGAACCACCTAATCCAGTGTTGTTGTCTGTTAAGTAAGATATCCTGTGCTTTGGAAGTCATGTTCAGCCATCAGTCCCTGTCACTGTCTCTGACAGTGGTCGTTATACAAAACCATGTTAGAGGTTGATCAGGTTATCATTTTTTATTTCAGTGTCATACTACTCTGGACTCAAACAACAAAATAATGCTGTATACAGTGGAAGACTTGCCAGTTGTAAACAGACCCTGATGAGGACCCCCCTGAAATGTCTGAAATAAATGCAATAGAAGAAAACAAGACGGAATATGATTGCGTTAGTTATTTTGACATTATAAGTAGATAAGTTCCTACTAATATTAATTGATTTGTTAATTAATAAATAAATATAATTGTAACAAATAAAGTTAGTTTTCTTATTCTACCTCAAGTTTGTAACCGAAATTAGTACCGTATATGAGGAGTTTTAGTAGGTAAGATTTGGGGAAGGATATATCTTGCTAAAACTTCTTATAAGTAGGTACATATATATTAGTAAGTAAATATTAGTTTCGGCTATAGGCTGAAAACCTAAAAGAAAAAAAAAAAAACACTTAAGGCCGATGCTCTGACCAGCCCGCGAAATTTAATTTTTCTTACGTTTTTTGCAATTTGCAGGCCAGTGCTAGGTTGTATTTGGTTAAAATATTGTTCGCGATTGTAAGACGTATGTAGTTACAGCATTGAAATCATCAAAATCATCAATACAACATTCTAAGTTCATAAAGTTTGAGGAACTATTTTTTCAAGGTGATTGCTAGACCTTTATGAACTTGGTGGATTGTATTGATGCTTTTGATGATTATAATTCTGTAACTACATACGTCTTACAATCGCGAACAATATTTTAATCAACATACAACCTAGCACTGGCCGGCAAATTGCAAAAAACGTAAGAAAATTTAAATTTCGCGGGCTGGTCGGAGCATTCACCATAATAACTAAAAAGTTATGTTACTTTTAACCGGAAAGTTCAGTTACAGATAACAATTCTGTACTGTTACAAGTAATATGAGGGGCAGCCATAAATTATTCAACAAGTTCATTTACAGATAACAAAATAGTTTGGTTACCATAATATTATAGTGATGTAACTAATAACTGAACAATACCAAACCCATGACCAAGTTTTAACCAAACGGTTTTGTACGCGCTAACAATATAACGTGTCAATTTTTACATAACACTTTTGTTCTTAATACACATATTAAGTTATATATTATATAACACTTTGGTACAACGTGAATTATTAATTTGTTAGGAAGTTATTATTTTTGTCGAGCCACTAATAACAGAACTACTAATAACAAAACTGAATTTGTTTAATAAGAACTATAGTTATGTAGTCACTATTTTTTGGTAATAGGTTACTCAATTGTTTGTTATTTGTTACTCAAAACTTTTTTCAGTGTAAACTTCGCCCCTACCGCCATACCAAAGGACTAGTTGCTCCGCATTTCGCCCGGACTATTTCTCGATGACTTCACTCTCCTCGGGTCTATCACGAGCCCAAAGAAAAACACGCTTTATTTTTATGCCTTTCAGTCTCTTTGTAAAAGTATTTGCAGTTGAAACAACGCAAGCTTTTACACAAAAACGCAGGTAAATGGGTCTAGGTAGATACAGTTTTATGGGGATGTGTAGGAAGGTAATATAAATTGATGCCTACCTATATATATTTCAGTATTCAGTGGTTGCTTGATTAAAATAATTTATGTGTGAGAGTGCTTTAGTGCCTTTTAATTATTGAAATTGCATCAAAAACAACGTAATACCTAACTTAAAACAAACAAACGAAATGTAATTTATTGTAAATTTATAATTAAATAGGTATCAAAGGTTTTAAATAGGCTAAATGACGGCCGCGCTGATCGATCGATCTGCAAGGTTAAGCTGCACTTGCCGCGGTCAGTCCTTGGATGGGTTACCGTTCTTTACACATCGAGACCCCTCCGTGCCTCGGAGAGCACGTTAAGCAGTCGGTCCCGGTTGTCATAGGAATATCTTTGACAATCGTTACGGGTAGTCAGAAGCCTTAAAAGTCTGACAGCTGGTCTAACATTCGAATACCGTTATTACCCATTAATTGGGTTGTGGAGGTCAGATGGAAGTCGCTCCACGTAAAATATTAATATTCAGCCAAAACTAGTTAGACTGGAAGCCGACCCCAATATAATTTGGGAAAAGGCTAGGCAGATGAAAAGGTTTTAAAATAGGTACATATTTTTATCATAAAAAAGTTATATATTTAAAATTTTGCGTATAGCATAAATCATATTGCGTGCAACAACCCTCATATATTAATTACAAGCGTCAACATTATCGGAAACATCGATGCCCAGGTGTAAAATGATCTCCCCCTCGTGGAAAATTGGAAAATGTGGATATTGGCGGGAACGAGACCGGCTCCATTAATTGACGCCATTAATCTTTTGACCGTAACCGACACCTCTGCGCGACCGTCCACGGAACTTGCCGAACAAGCCCGAACACGCACAAATGCCAGTGTTAAACAATGTTGTTAGGTAGCGCTTTCTTAATCGCATATTACGCCTGTTTGTTTAGGAGTGTATAGTCGGTCACATATTAAATAGTTATTATAGCTCACTCACACGTGTTTCACCCTAGTTTGTATAAACAATCCACGGTATAAGTAGTTGGACCCAAACTCAATTGCTTCGGTGCGCAGGTGTCCGTATTTTCTTTAAATTTTCTTCCCAGTAAACAAAACATGTTGAGCTTTCGTTGTTTCCAGTCGATTTACTTCGCGTTTCCGTTCACTTTTACTTTGCCCGTATTATAAAACGTCTTTGTATGAAGAAGTTGTGTATTACGGCAAAATAATAAACTTTTTACGATACTAAATCGGGTTCCTTTTTTATTTATACATTTTCTAGAATGTATCTATTTGACGATCGTTTTATTTGTCAATAAAGTACATCGAGTGGCGATAAAAGATGGATTACGGTGTCTCTCTTCTAAGTTTACATTGTGATTCTCCGATGTGAAAGCAACTACTTTAATGTAGAATTCTTCAATTTTTATTTGTAACTAACCGATAGCGATGTCTTCATTCTTTCATATCATCATCGTGGAAAAACATATTAAGACATAGCTAACATATTGTTTTTGTTCTAGATGGACAACCGAAGCAGTCGGTGGATGCGGCGGCACCGTTGTAGGTGAACAGCGACCAAGATGGCGAGGGCGTGGGCGTTCGCGGTGGTCGCTGTCCTAACGCTGGCGACCACTCGCGCCTACCTCATTCTCATCCCCGACACCGCCCCACCGGGACACGAGGTCCTCGACGCCGCCGTCTACAAACTAGGCTCCGAACGAAGCTACAACATCGATGTCCACCGAACAGCTAACTTCGTCCATCACATTCTCAAAGTCAACAGAACCAGTGGCCTCGTCACTTTGAGAAAAAGGCTAAGATGCGACGGAGTCCTCTACCCAAATCTCTTCACTTTCTATGTAGATTCCACATCGGAACGCATACGTGATATCGACTACTACAGTCTGCCCATAAGGATCGTGGTGACTGGTGAGGACTGTAGTAGGAGACACGCTGATCTGTATGACATAGATTTCGATCGAGTCTACGATCAAAACGATGCAGCGTTGCAATATGAAGAACAGCCCATTAGAGATAAAAGAGAGGCAATATATCAAGAGAGTATAGACTGGAGGTTGTTAGAAGGAGAAGAGTTAGTCTCTAGTCAATATAATGTCCTTTCCACGGCTTATCCGTGGTCGGAGATAATGTTCGAGGACTTCGAAGCGAGAAATAAAAGTAGGAGAAAACGATCTCACAGCCTAATACCCTTCGATATGGCCATAGATGTAAAAATAGCTGAAGCGAAGCAATGGATATCGGAAACATACGCTAGTTTCGCTATCCCGACAACGGATCGATGGCAAGGGATTTGTCTGAAGCAATCCCAATTCGTGAATTCCCTTACAGCTTTCTTACCTAGAACGGTGCAGAAGATGTGTAAAGTGCAATTTTTGGATGTGAGTGATCCGAGGTTTATGATTGAGATAAGTCAAGGTGATTTGGTGGCGAGTGGAGATATTTGTATACAGGAACCTATGTGGAAAGTGTCTATACTCTTTACTTTTAACTGCGACAAGATCAACATAGTTGATTCCGATCATAGACTGAAGATAGTGTATCATCATCAAGAACTGAATGACACTGATATTGCGAGGAGAGTGAAGAGGGAGCTTCGGAACCAATCACCGTATTTCGAGCAAGCATTATACGTGGCGTCCGTGGCTGAAGAACAACCACCTGGCGTTACTGTTACCACAGTTAGAGCTCGGTAAGTAGTAGTAGGTACCTACATAATAAATACGATATTATATTAACATAGATAACTAACTTAGTGAATTGGATTTTCCTGGTGCTAATGTCTTAGAAGAAATTAAAGCTACGGCGCCAAAAGAAAATTAGTTTATTTTCCTTATAATTTATTTAAGAAAGATAAACGTAACAAATTGTAATATAGCTTTGTATTAACAGAGCCATGCTGTCTAGCATTTAATTACTTCTAAACCTCTTAATTCGAAGTTCCTTGAGCCTGTACTAACAAACAGGACGTGGGCATTATCCTAATCAATGTCAGGACATAACACCTAGTCATATACCATCTGTCGTTTTAATTGACTTTAAGCTGGGTTTTATATGGACTCATCTATTTTGTGCGGTCCGGAACCGCTGTCATGGGCTATTGAACGTGTCGGCGGATACAAGGGCGCTTGTATGATCACGTCATTTACAATGATGACGTGGTAATTTCAGTTATTCTACGAGATCATTTCTTGGCGGATTTACTCGAGTTATTAGGTAGTCAAGGGTAATGTCTTCTTTTCTTCTTTGAATGCTTCATTAGATTTAATTTTTTTAAAACTGGAATATTAAGTTTTTTTATAGACCGTACTCTTTGATGTCGAAGTGAAATGCAATCCATCATATTCATTACCTATAAAAAAACTTTGTAAATTTTATTAAAAAATCCCGGACTGTGGTAGTTTTTACTATCTACAGATAAAATAATGTAGTTTTCAATAAGCAATACCTACATCATAAATAGATACTACGAGCCACAGAGGATTAATAACATTTCCTCTTCGTTCGGATATTTTCGAAGTTTATCACGTACGAGGAATCGCCGTAATAACGCGTGTAATCAGACGTTATTTGCTCTCAACATTTTTAAATTGCTACCCTCATCTGTTTTGTGCCCACAAGACTTGTTGTTGAACTCACTTTATAAATTACATGCCGTATTACATAATTACTTCGCATTCCTACTGTTTGATAAAGTTTTCTTTTTATGTTACCTATCATTAAATTCCAATGTGAAGTTTTTTGTAGTTGTTATAGAGTACGTTTCGCCATGTTATTTAATGCTCGATAAACCCTCAAACATTTTGGGACATTGAAGGGAAAATGGAAGAATTATTTTACTAATAGCCAGTTCCACCACCTGTGGTTCAGTTTAAATTTTAATTAACTTATCGGATGACTTGGCAGACAATTCTATAATCATTCTGTTCCAATATTGAATTTATCTGATATATAGTTCCTATTCGCACACTGTAAATCTAACCCTTGGTTTATAGTAATATAAAATATGGTTTTATAAAGATCATTTGTCATCATTATACAAAAAAACTTTTGCACCTGTTCCTATTATTATTATAAAAACACCTTTGATATGAGTCTTACATGACTGCTTTCATCAACTAATCAGTGATTAGTTGACGAAAGCAGTCATGTAAGACTCACGACCGTCTGACCACTAATTATTATACAAACTGGAAATCCCTTATCTCTACATTCCCTACTCGTCGGCTAGAATTCCTCTGTTACATATATAATTAATTCTGTTGTTTTTTAAGTTTATCTTCCAATTCGCATTTAGATTTAAGACTTGAAGTAAAGACTGTGTGATGTCAATTTGCATGACATGGTACATGAACGAACTGCAAACTGAAACTTGATCGTCGAAATCCTCATACTTTTACAATATTTTGTAGGGACCCAGAAAACAGTCCAGTAACCTACTCGATGTCGAGTCTCCTGGACTCGCGGTCTGCGGGCATGTTCGCAGTGGACTCCAGGTCGGGGGTAGTGACCACACAAGCGAGGCTGGACAGGGAGAGACTGGACGTGCACTACTTCAGGGTGGTGGCGCAGGATGACACCTTCCCACCTAGAAGTGGTACTACGACTCTACAGGTGAGAGAACAATGTGTTCTTCTTTATTGCAGCATGTGTCTACTTGCCTAGTCTTTTATCAAGCACACTTTTATTGATAGAACTGCTTTATTTGCAAGAACAAATTCTTCCAATAACAAACCCAAGTTTTGGAATGTCGTAAATTGACTGTGGATTAAAATCTGCTGAGGAGTAATCAATAATCTTCTTATACTTAAAAGATTTTTTTAAAAGATCTTATGATAATTATCTAAGCAACAAAAGACTTAATATATCGGACTAAATCCATATTATGTGTAGATCAACGTGCTTGACTGCAACGACCACTCACCAGTCTTCGAGATGCAGCAATACGAGTCTTCAGTAAGAGAAGGTGCTAGCCCAGGAACCACTGTGCTAACTTTAAAGGCTACGGACCAGGATATTGGGAAAAACGCTGAAGTAAGACATATACCTGACATTTCGAAGTAAAATTTTCATAATCACACGTGTATTGGCTTCATCCGTTCCTATTTAAAATAAATTAATTCCACTATTTTATATTCACTCAACAAAAAAATTAAGAAAGGATTTCATAGACCTAACCCAAAACTTCCTTTCCAGGTGGAATACTCAATAGAAACAGTAACAGCTGAGACCCTCAACCCTGAAGACACAAACGAATCAATCGACAGTTCAGAACAATTAGAAACCCAGGACGTGTTCCGGATAGACGGCAGGAGCGGGGCCTTACTGACCAGATCACCTCTTGATAGGGAGAAGGTGGCTCGATATACTGTGATAGTGAAGGCTACGGACCAGGCCAGTCCTGTGTCTGATAGACTATCTAGCACGTGAGTGGTTGACATACTTTTTCTATTAATCAAATACTCTTAAAGCTTGATGCCATTATTTGCTCCCGTTCCTAAATGGATAACTGAGCGCAATACTTGTATAACATATTAAACAAGTAGGTATTATACATAACTGGTTTCTCGGAAACGGCTCTATTTGGATGAAATTTTATATTAAGATAATTTGTATTTCCAAGTCTATCTGAAAAAAAAAACCAAGCGAAGATCGGTCGCCTAGGTGGTGTTGTTATTAACGCAAAAAAAGGACCAAATTACGCATCCTATTGACATTTGGCTCTAAGAAATACCCCACTAGGTGACCTTCTTAAGCACTGTATGTAACATACTCATGATTTTTGCTGACGTGATTGATTTTGATAATCAATACATACTCCCAAGTCACTATTGAACCACATATAAATGTAATAAGGTTGAAATCAGATACGTCTCCAATAATACAATACCTCGTGGCAGATTGCCAAACCACCGCTTTAATAAAGGTTTGACTTTATTATATTCAATTTATTCATTTCATTCAGACAAACCTCAGATAGTCAGATAAACCTGTCTCTAGGTACGAAACATGATGTGATTATAAACCTTATTACATTCCAGTAACTCAAGCGTATACAGCGTAATCACGATTAATTATTAGGTGCTAATTACATACTCCAGAAGTTCCCAGTCCATTAATAGTGATCATCTCGTGTCCTTTGAGTTTGCGGTAACCGTTTACCGCAATCTAGAACATGCCTTATGTCGGTAAAAGGTCAGATAGCAGATATTCCCTTACTCAAATTGGTTCTAAATATAATGAAAGCCAACCCAATCCTATTAAAATTGATTTAAAGAAGGGGTAGCATTAATCCTACTAATATTAGAAATGCGAAGGTTTGCGTGTGTGTGTGAATGTTTGTTACTTCTTCACGCTGAAACAGCTCAACGGATTTGGATGAAATTTGGCAAAAAGGTAGCCTGGAACCTGGAAAAACACATAGGCTACTTATACAAATTTTCCGCAGACGAAGTCGCGGGGAACAGCTAGTGATTAACATAGTTTGATAGACATTGATAGTATTGATTCTACAAATGAAGCATCTAATCTTTGAAACGTTTATATAAAAAGCCTAGCTCATTCAGTGCAGTCCTGAAATCCTTAACTTAGTAAGGTCTTTTCTCCCCAGTGCTACAGTCCACGTAAACATTCTGGACGACAATGACAACTACCCTCAGTTCAGTGAGAAGACTTACACAGTTACAGTCGACGAGGACATCAGTGCTAACGACAACCCTATCATTGCGAAGATCAAGTAAGTTATCTTATTACTTTAAGCGAGTAATTCTTGTAGGTAGGTATATGTATAATGTTTCTCGGAAATGACTCTAACGATTTGCATGAAAGAACACTGGCAGACGCCCATAGAACGCTGGGCTTCAGATTGTGTATGTCGGTACAGATATGAAATTAGTTTGGTGTGATCGAGTATTTCAAGAGTATTTAAATTCATTTTTTATTTGTTTTTGTACGTAATTGGGTTAAAGAGAAATCTTCGTATTTATGACAGTGCGGTTAAGTCTGGTGTGAATGATCCAATGAAGTACAGCCCGACTAATGAGTTCTCAATTCAAAGGTTTTAGTTGCTGTCGACATGATATTCTGTGAAGGTCCAATGAAGTATACAGCCCGACTAATGAGTTCTCAATTCAAATATTTTAGTTGCTGTCGACATGATATTCTGTGAAGGTCCAATGAAGTACAGCACGACTAATGAGTTCTCAATTCAAAGATTTTAGTTGCTGTCGACATGATATTCTGTGGAGGCACGCGCCAGCCAGCATGCACCCGTTTTTGTTTTATTAGTTTTTTCAAAATGTCAACGGCATAATCATTTTATTTCTTATCTATACTTATAATAAATCTGTAGAGAGGTCAATTCTGTACATGAAATATATTTTCAAAATAACTATCAGGGGGTGATTAGTGATCGATACGGATGGCAAAAATGCAATCAGTAAAATTTTTGTCTGTCTGTCTGTCTGTCTGTCTGTCTGTCTGTCTGTATGTTCCTTATAGAAACAAAAACTACTCGACGGATTTTAACGAAACTTGGTATAATTATTCTTCATACCCCTGGGCAGGTTATAGTATACTTTTCATCACGCTACAATCAATAGGAGCAGACCAGTGAAGAGAAATGTTGGGAAAACGGGAGAAGTTACTCCATTTTTTAAGCTTCCGTCGCGTGTGCAGCCTTAATGGTTAAAGCGACATAGAAATCATGTATGACGGAAATGTTTTACATAAAATTATCTAAAAAATATCCCACACCAGCATATGTCTATCTTTTATGGTTGACTCACAACAACACGTGTAACTCCCGATAGCTTAGCAGTTCGGAGCTTTCTGATTGTATTACACACAAGGAGTTACACGCTGATGGAGTCGCGGGCACAGCTATTAATAATAATATTCTGCGGTTCCTTATTGCGATTCAACAGTATTGTTGATTGACATATTATATTTCCCTACTAAAATACGACAGTTAATCTGTCCGTTACATCAAAACCATTGAACCGTGAGGAAGGACATACGCTACTTTTTTTACGAAAAACGACGGAAACGCGGACGAAGTCGCGGGCAAATCTAGTTTATTTCGATTTTTGGTTCCAATTCTTAATCTCTAAGATAAATTAGGCAAAGATTAAAATATATTTTTATTTTTAGTTAAGCTTTTATTACTGTACCATATCAAGCCCAAAACTACAAAGGTCCTTTTGTACTTATTTAGACGTTTTACTCTCTAAGTCATACCTGAGCCCACAGACACACAAATTAAAAAAAATACCGTACCCGAAAGACTCCGAGTGAAGCACGGTCGCCCACTTAAAACAAGTTAAGTTAGTAAATTATGGAACTATCAAAATCGGTATCGTACCGAGGCCAAATCACATGATAAATATTTAGCTCCAACAACATCAGTGCTCGCATAAATTGGAAAATAATCAATTAATTGTATTTATTAATGCATGAATACGGTAGTGGACTACTATTAAAAAAGTACAAATAAATTATTTTATTCCAAAGAAGGAACAGGAATAACAAAAAAGTAAAAAAAAATAATAATAATTTATCACAAAATGGAAAACATAGACGCTTTTAAAGTTTTTGGAGGAAGTATCGCTCCGTCTTTGTCGTGCGAAGCGGACATAGGTGGTGTTACGTCACTTATCATGCATGCCGTCCGTGTCTAGCAAATTATTTTAAAACGCTTATAACTTTGCCAAATTTATAGATGTTTCATCGGTTTTTTGGTGTTAATTATCTTTTGTCAAATAGTTCACAGATTCACAATAAAAAATATATATTCAACATCCCTATTTTATATTTTGCAACCTACATAGTAAGTTTTCAAGTAGGTACGCCCTGGGCGAAAGCGACATAATCTCCGAGACTCATTTACAATCATCTACAAATAGTATAAAACAAAGTCACTTTTCGTGTGTCTGTTTGTCCACTAAAACAGAATATACTTAACTTAGATAGGTAGGTACTGCACAAAAATCTTAATGTTTTGTTTGACATGTCGCCACATCAGTAGATTTCACCCTTGTGAAGTAGAGGCGGGCATCTAGTAATGTATTATTTATCTTGTAGTTTCAAAACCTCCCTAAACGTTTTCCAATAGAACATAGAAACACTATCTCGGTGCCTAACAGGGTCCAATAGAGCTATATTTTTAGCTTGGCAACCTTCCTCCTTCGGAGTACCGTCTGGTGTTCAAATTTGTATCGCCATAAATCGTTATAGAAATTGTTGTAAAAGCCCCGCTCGCTAATATTTATTGTTTTACTCCAGACAACTGCAACTATCAATATTTCATCCCGCCATTGTGGTGAGCCGTTAGAAATTTATATTTGTTCACCAATGCGGCCGAAATTATTAATATTTTGCGAGTGGTACATATTTCTAATAGAAAATATTCAATTTGAAATAATATTTTCAATAGAATATCAATATATTCAATTTGATAATGTTATTGGAAACTACATTCATACGTACTAGCTCTGTATGTTTTTTTTACGGTAAAAAGAAAAGGCTTGAAAGCATTCACCAAAAGCTCACGAAGCCTTCTTTTCAAGCTTCAATGCTCATGTTACTTTTTCGATGTCGCTAATCCATTGCATATATCCATAGAGCGACAGATGCAGACGTGGGATCAAACGCCGCAATACGTTACGCAATCATCGGAGGGAACACACAGATGCAGTTCTCAATCGACAGCCTCAGCGGAGATGTGTCGTTGGTAAAGCCGTTGGACTACGAACAAGTTAGGAGCTATCGACTGGTTATTAGAGCACAAGGTTTGTATAACTTCTTCTCACAATCTATTTCTTTTAAATGTTTTTCTGCCTGTATAAGTATAAGGGTGTAAAAAAACACATCACGAAGCCCTACGCATTCTGTACGTGTACGAATGTAACGATGTAACATTGAGCAAAAATAATTGCTGGGAAACGACTATTATTTTTAGCTATAAAAAACATATTTTTTGTAATTACGCGCTACCGACTATGCCTGTGGGTGGCTTGATTTGTACGGGACGGAGGAGGTGGAGTATAGCTCCCGAACCCCGCCACTGCCGCTCTGCATCGTTTTCGGGAAAAACGTAAAAAAAATATTGATACTTTACCTTCAATATCTTCATAACCAATCGATTCCCAGGTATGCTCCATTACAAGAAAATTATCGTATTGATGGGTAGAATATGTGGTTCCAGTTTTCGTTAAGGGTCTTTTTACACCCGATATAAATAAAGCCTTCCCAAAAGAAATAGTCGACTTACATAATTTATACATAGTGTGGCACTTCAGTTCAAGTGTAAAGGTGACTACGAATGACCCAACTTGATGTCCGATACCGGGTGATATCACTGCGAGAATGCCAATTTGCTTGCGAACGTTCTAGGGGAAATGTCACGGTGAGATTCTCCCTCGAACGTTCGCTAACAAATTGGTAGTCCTTGCGGTCTGTCGGTACAGAATAGACAGGCTGTAGAGCCAATCCGGGCGACTTTCGACAGACTGACACGTTACCATTAGCTCAACCTATTCACGTGCCAATCTGTTGAGACTCTCCCGGATTGGCTCTACAGATAGGGCTTCAATTTGGATCGTCCGTACTTACCTTTACATAAAGCCCTTTTGTTAAGGATGACTTTTGGGAGGAACGCAAGAACTTCATCTTTGTTTTCTTTATATAAACCACGATCTTCGGTTTTAGTCCTGAACAGAAAGATAATTTATAGTCAGCACGATCTAACTTGGCCAGTCTGAAATTGGCTCGCCAAGAAATTCGCACACATACAATTTTATTTTACGGGATTTAGCAATTTAAGTTAGCAGCCACTCGCTGCCTGGCCATTATAGTTGGGTTTCTACCCGGGAAAAAACCCGAAATCAGGATTTTTCCCGGGCAGAAACCCTACCATACTGGCCGCGTAAGATGGTGCGGACTGTAACACCAATAAATTGACTTTCGTATATAAGTAAACTGATTACGTTCCAGACGGCGGCAGTCCCTCGCGGTCCAACACGACACAGCTTCTGGTGAATGTGAAGGATGTCAACGACAATGCGCCGAGGTTCTACACCTCGCTGTTCCAGGAGTCGGTCAGCGAGAACGTTCCTGTTGGATACAGTATTGTTAGGGTGAGTCAATACCTAACTAGGTCTTATCTCTGTGTTAATCTGGGTATTTGTGATATTTTAGGTCGTTTAACTGGTCTAAATTTTGAATACCCGTACCCAATGGTAAGGCCATGGTTCTATGTAAAATTCTGATATGCAGCTGTACCTATCTGTTAGACTAAATGCCCAACTGAGATGTATGGAGCGTAATGAAACAACCGTCTTAGTCGAACACTGGTTTATTACTGTCTTTGCATCGCCGTCACACGCGCGGCTGCATATACATCATTCCTTCACACTTAGATTTTGAAACCTGGTGACAATATAAATATAGGTACTTATTAGGTAACATTTATAAGCACTTTATAGGTACACACATATGTAAATCCACTTAAAAGAATTTCTTATAATCTACGATTTTCCTAGTACGCTTCTGGCGTGAGAGTGTGGGAGATGGTGCTGCTGATACGTCAATATTACACGCCATAGTACTTGAAGGCTGGTCGCCCTCGGACACAACAATCTCGGGCTGCGCTGGCCCAGTTATGTTCACCGCCGTCCTTCCCTCACTCTCGTTTGCCTCACAATCGCCCCATTCCTCAACATCACCATCATCTGCGGCACATTCCGCATCTGATGCTACTGGTGGTTCATTAGTTTCAGTTGCCCCGGGTGAATTAATAGGCAGGTGCTCGCTAGAACCTACTGGTTTCACTGATATTAGCTCTGGACTAGTAACGGAATCATCTGGCGAATGAAACTGATGAGACACCCTATCACTCGTATTCATGATTGCGGGCTGTTTATCATTGCCCGTATATTTCATTATTTGATCGATATGTCTTATACAGTGATGATTCAATTCATTAATAAAAATATTATACATTTTATTACCTATTTTATCCTTTATGATACCTAATTGCCAAGTTTCCTTCCGTGCGCTGTACCATCGAGTCCAAACGACATCGCCTATCACAAATTGTCTTTTCCCGGTCACCGTAGAAGGTTTAACATCAATTTTTGCTGGTACAATTAAATCAAGACGGGATCGGAGGTTCCTACCGAACATCAACTTAGCTGGCGTTTCACCCGTGGTACAGTGCACCGTATTTCTATAATTAAACAAATAGCCCAACAACAATTCCTTTATTTGATGCAATGGTAGGTTATCTTTAAGAATACATTTTAACATTTTTTTACAAGTTCTGACCGAATTTTCAGCTTGACCATTACTGGGAGGATGATAAATGGGTGACGTCATATATTTAATACCATTGGATGAGCAAAACGTTTTGAACTCGTTTGAATTAATTTTGACGTCATTATCAGACACCAACACGTTCGGTAACCCAAAGGTAGAAAATATACCCTTTAGTTTCACTATCAGGGCCTTAGTCGAAGTTCCATCATGCATGTGTAGACATTCTATCCATTTACTAAAAGAATCAACAAGCACGAGATATACGCGCTGTCCTACAGTCATATAATCTATGTGCACGCGCTGCCAGGGTGCGGCAGCGGTGGGCCAGGGCGCGGGGGGGTCGCGCGGCGGCGCGGCGCGCACGCTCACGCATGTTGTGCAGGACCCGATCCAGCGCTCGATGTCGCTGTCGATGCCGGGCCACCACATCCTACTTCGCGCGTTACTTTTAGTTTTAATTATACCTAAATGGGTATCGTGCAATTCGCGTAGCATGCTATCCCTTAGAATCGACGGAATAACTATTCTATGTCCCCTAAAAAGGCAACCATTTTCGTACTGCAAGTCGGACCTGCACTGGAAATAGGGTGAAATAGTTTTACAAGTTATTTTTCGCGGCCAACCCTTTTGCATGTACCTAATGACTGTTTGAATCACTTTATCGCGCTCTGTTGCTTGCGTTATTTCGCGTAGTGTAGTGGCGGGTGAAGCTTCATCTAAAAACTTAAGCGCATAGTAGGTATCTACATCGTTAACGGATCCTTCCGACTTGTTTGTGCATTTCAAGGGCGCGCGCGAAAAATAATCAGCTACTTTATTGTTATCGCCGGAAACATAACGCACTACATAATTATAAGCCGATAACGTAATAGCATATCTCTGGAGCCTCAGCGCTGTGGTTACGGGTATACCCGTCTTATTATTAAAAATGGAAATCAGAGGCCTATGATCTGTTTTCAAAATAAAGGGCTCACTACGACCATACAAATACTGGTGGAACCTTTTCACACCAAATATAATAGCGGTCGCCTCCTTCTGTATCTGACTATAGTTCCGCTCGCTGGCGGTGAGTGAACGAGACGCATACGCTAGAGGGCGCTCGTGCGCGTCGCCCTCCCCGCGCTGCGCGAGCACGGCGCCGAGCCCGGCCGGCCCCGCGTCCACCGTCAGCACGAGCTGCGCCGTCGGTTCGAAATGCGCCAGCACACGCTCCGACGCCAACTCGCGGCGCACCGTCACCATAGCCTGCCGCTGCCTTTCGCCCCACTCCCATGGCGCATCGCTCCGTAATAACTCGTGGAGAGGACTTAGCAACGACGAAGCGTTTGGTATAAAATTCCGATAGTAATTAACGACGCCTAAGAATCTTTTAACTTCGGTGACGTTCGTCGGTTCAGGAGCACTTAATATGGCCTTAACCTTATCTGGGCTGGTCGCAAGTCCTGCTTTACTAATCACATAGCCCAAATAAATAACGCTTTCTCTGAAAAATTCGCACTTTTCTTTTTGAAGACGTAGACCAGCTTCGCTTAATCTACCTAAAACTTCCGTTAGTCTTTTAATGTGCGAGTTCCTATCAGGACCTGTGATACAGATGTCATCAAGCCAAACACTGACGCCATCTATACCAGTTAAAAGTGTCTCCATGGATTTTTGGAAAATTGCCGGTGCGTTAGCTAAGCCGTAAACCAAACGCGTGTACTTATATAATCCTTTATGCGTATTTATCGCCGTGAGTTCTTGTGATGACTCATCCAAAATGAATTGGTTGTATGCATTTTTTAAATCAAGCTTACTGTATAGCTCGCCCCCTCCGATCTTAGCAAAAACTTCTTCAATCCTGGGTAAAGGATATTTTTCAATCACGAGATCTTTATTTAATGTAACCGAAAAATCCCCTGCGATTCTAACTTTACCGTTTTCCTTCAACACAGGCACTATCGGAGTGGCATATTGCGCGTGGTTTATAGATACCAGGATACCTAAACCTACTAACCGCTCGAGTTCTTGCTCAACCTTATCTCGTAAAGCAAAAGGTACAGTTCGTGGCTTAAAAAACTTTGGGATAGAATTTGGCTTTAGTTGTAAGCTAACTTTAAATTTACTAAATGAACCCAGCTCATCCCGCCACAGATCAGGAAAAGTTTGTAATAATTTAAGGACATCACTATCGCTACACTCTAAAGAGTTAATGTTAGTTGTTATAATTAAATCAAAGGCGGACATGAAATCCCTACCTAATAATGGAGGGCCTCCATTCTTAATTACAAAAACCTTAATATTTCTTTGCATTTTATTAAATTTTGCTTTAATAGTGAAAAATCCTAATGGCGAGATCTTATGTCCGTTGTACAAGCACATCTTTACATTGCAATTTTGTAATTGGTACTGAGAGAACATTTTATAATACAGATTGTCTGAAACTACATTGCTGCCAGATCCTGAATCGAGTTCCATTTTAATAAACTGATCACCTAAAACTAATTCGATTTTAATAGGCTTATCAGCCACATACCTGATGTTAAAATTCTGGCATTCTTCACAAACCGTGCCCTGAACCAGGTTACCACTGCAATCCTCGTTAGTGTCAACATGATAAACACACGACGAACCTTTTGCATTACCGCACACTTTTTTTAAATGGCCTTTTACACCGCACTTTTGACACTTATAGCCCTTATACCGACACTTATCACTTGTATGATTCTTCATTCCGCAAACCAAACAGCGATCGTTATCGCGGTGTGATGACGCATTAGCGCCACCAGCGCCGCGTCCACGGCTTGATTGACCCTGGAATCTCGCGCGGTATACTGGTTCCTCTTTGATAGAAACGACCTCTGTACTTGTGCCTATCATGGCCTTTGCCTCCTTGGCACACGCCGCTTGCTCCGCCACTTCTATAGCCCGCGTCAACGTGAGTGTAGACGGGCTCTGCTCGAACAACTTGTCGCGTTCTGGACCTGCACTCAGACCGAGGACGAAACGATCCCTCAAGTTCGTTTCTAGAGCGGTGCCGAAGTCGCAATACGTTGCCAAACCTCTTAATCGCGCCGCCCATTCTCCTAACGATTCGCCTGGTTTTCTGCTGGCACCAAAAAATTTCGCCTTGTCCACGAATGAGCACTTTTTGGGCTTGAAATGGCTGTCGAGTAATTCAACTAGGTCCTTGTAGCTAAGCGCTTCCAACTCCTTCGGAAATGCGAGGTTAAGCACTAAACGGTACGTCTCCTCAGTTAGATGAGTCAGTAAGATTCCACTCTTTTTATCATCATCCACACTGTTTATCTTCAAGAACTGCGTTAATTTCCCCTTGTGTATGAGCCATTCGCTGGTTTTATGGTCAAAAACAGGCAAATTACCTAAATACGCGTTCATTTTTATTTTATTTTTTTCTATGCGTGGGTATTCCAACTTCGTACGCCAATGAGATGTATGGAGCGTAATGAAACAACCGTCTTAGTCGAACACTGGTTTATTACTGTCTTTGCATCGCCGTCACACGCGCGGCTGCATATACATCAATCAATGAAATGACTAATATTCTAAGGTTACTTTACTGTACACAAAACAAATAAAATGGTACGAAACCGTTAGGGCGATTGTGCACTTACGTGAGCAAAACTTACAGGTGTAACTCGGGCTTATCTCCGAGAGAACATCAAAAATGCCGGTACAAATGAATGCTACCATTTTCACTTATTTTATTTTTCTAACGGAACTTTTTTCATTCGTAATTTGATTGCTACACCGATCGATCTCAATACCAGCCGTTACATTTCATACAAGCGGCTGTAATTACAGTACAGTCGCCGCTTATTATAGGGCATGATACAGAAGTTACAGTTGTCGGGGATCGGTTCAATGTACTTTTTATGTCATATTGAACATTCGATATTTCAATCTTCAAAAAACTTCGATATTAAATCATATATAAGTAAAGAAAGATAGTTGGAAAGTATTCATTTCGGGTTTCCCTTGATTAAAGAAAGGATTATAATAAACGTTCTTCCCATCGTACTAAAAAGTTTGTTAATAAAAACGAATGCCACACGGACGATAATTATTTTTATAACAAAGTGTGCGCATAAACTTTATTTAAAAAATGGGAGTAATTACTTAAAATTATTCACAACACGTAAAAATTTCATAACAACACGCACTGCCCGATCCGGGGATTGAACTCAGGACCCCGCGCTCAACCGTCGTGCTTGCGATCCCGAAACCAAAGTCTTACTTAAGCAGTCTTACTTTTAAAAATAAAATAAAACCTCCTCAAAGTATTTACGACACTTCCTTTCGTTTCGCGTTTGTTTTTTTTCTTTCTTTATATACGGGATAGATAATAATGAGTCCGTACGGAGGCATACTGTAGATAAATCCGGGCTGGCCGTACTACGTCTTGTGATCAAACACATATCTCAGCCCGTAAACTGCCAAAACTGGATATGAGCATCCCGGTCGAACGGTCGCGAATAGTAGGTATATCATATTCCCATAATTATGACCATAATCCGATACCTATACTTTCATAAAATATTAATGGCATTGTAATAGATTATTTAGTAGTTAGTCTATGGTTTAAGAATAATGTAAATGTTCTATGGTATGCCCACTCTCTGCTCTCTGGATCCGAGAAATGCAATGTCGTAGCTGAGGTACATAATTAAAATAAAAGTGATTATCAATATATGGAAGTCCTTTTATTAACACATATTTACATGGCGCAGCCGGTAAGTGACAAATATTATAAAGTAACCTACTATATACTATCATTGTCACAATAAAAATGGAAAACCTCAAACAGCCTCCGCCATTGCAATTTCATGGCGAACTAAAGGAAAACTGGAAAAGATTCAAACAAAAATTTATGCTTTTTTATAAAGCTAGTGGATATGAAAATAAAAAAGACATTACCAATGACCAAAAAGTAGCACTCATATTGCACACAATAGGTGATGAAGGTCTAGAGGTATACAACACGTTTGAAAAAGAGCAGGGAAAAGAAGAGACGCTTGAATGGGTACTGGAAAAATTCGAGTCGTACTGTACACCATTTCAAAACGAAACGATGGTGAGACATACATTCTTCAGAAGAGAAAAGAAAGACAATGAAACGTTTGACGAGTTCGTGACGTCGCTGAAGTCGCTATCAATGGATTGCTGTTTTGGGGAATTAAAAGAAAGTCTCATAAGAGATCAAATAGTTAGAGGCATTAGAAACGCGAAAATCGCGGAAAGATTACTCAAAGAACAGAATCTGGACTTAAAAAAATGTATACAAATATGCAAATCCTCAGAAATGGCTAACATACAAGTCAAACAGTTACAAGAGGAAGAAAATACAGTAGGAGCAGTGACAAATAATAGAAAAACAAAGAAGAATACTCAAGGGATACATCAACAGACTAAATCAGATGACATGCAGCAGCCGTCAACTTCCAGAGAAGAAAGAACCTGTTACAGGTGTGGCTACAAGCATGGTTTTAGGTGTCCAGCCTACAAAGCTCAGTGTAAATTCTGCAATGGATACGGGCATTATGCTAAAATGTGCAGAAATAAAAAAGTGAAAACGATTCATAGAAATAGTGAAAGTGAGTCGGATGAGGATCCTGTGTTAGGTACTATCACGGTAGGTAGTGTAACCAAATGTTTAACAGAAGCTCTACAGATCAATAATAAAATTATAGATTTTAAAATAGATACAGGTAGTGACTGTGATGTGTTACCTCTGAGTTATGTAGAAAAGTTGAAATGCAAAGGCATGATCAGAGAAAATTGGAATAAGTTGTATAACTATGATGGTTCTTTAATTAACTGTGTTGGTACTATCACTTTGAAATGTAAGTTAATTAACAATAAGAATGTGACACTAATGTTCTATGTAGTAAATAACAAACAATCTTGTCCAGTGTTAGGTCATAGTACATTATTAAAATTAGGTATAATAGAAAGAAAATATTTGAATAAAATAAATAAGGAAAACGTTGATAGTAACTACAGTGAGATGATTAATGAGTATAAATATTTATTTGATGAAAATAGAATTGGTGCATTAAAGGGAGTAGAATATTCCATAAAATTAAAAGAAAATAGTATGGGAAGAATCTGTCCACCAAGAAGTATACCAATAGCTTTACATAAACCCCTAAAAAAAGAACTTTTAAAATTAGAAAAGTTAGGTGTCATAGAAAAGGTCACTGAACCCACAGAATTTGTCAGCAATATTGTGATAGTCAAAAAGCCCAGTGGTCAAATTCGTCTTTGTTTAGACCCTAGTACTTTAAATAAGTGTATTAAACGTGAACACTTTAAATTGCCTACTTTTGATGAAGTGTCTGCTAAGATGACGGGAGCAAAAATATTTAGTAAATTAGATGCTTCAACAGCATTTTTTCATGTGAAATTAAACGAAGAAAGTTCAAGGCTTTGTACTTTCTGTACACCTTTTGGTAGATATTCCTTTAAGAGATTACCTTATGGTCTGTCATCGGCACCAGAGATTTTTCATAGGCAATATTGTCAGGTATTTGAGTCAATTGAAGGATGTGAGGTATTTATTGATGACATTGTTATATATGCAGAAAATAAGATGTTACATGATAAAATACTTAGACAAGTACTAGAAAAAGCAAAAGAAAATGGTATTCAGTTAAACTTGAGTAAATGTCAATTTGGGGTGTCTGAAATTACATATCTTGGTCATATACTGAGTCAGGAAGGTATAAAACCTGACCCAAAGAAAATAGAAAGCATATTAAATTTAGAAAAACCTAAAAATGTTAAAGAACTTCAAAGGATATTAGGTATGATAACTTATATTGCAAAGTTTATTCCTTCCATGTCTCAGGTGTGTAACCCATTAAGACAATTAATTAAAAAAGGTACCGAGTTTAATTGGATTAAGGTACATGATGAGGCATTTTGTGAACTTAAGAAAATATTAACATCAGAGCCAGTATTACAATTTTACAACCATATCATCACCAATCTAACGGGTTAGCAGAAAGATTTGTACAAACTGTTAAAAATATATTTAAAAAAGCAGACTATGAAGGAAAAGATAAATATCTAGCACTGTTGGAATATAGAAATACACCTATTTCTAAAGAATTAAATTATAAGTGTCCTTCAGAATTATTAATGGGGAGAAAAATACAAGGATTGCTGCCTACTTTATATAATAATAATAATAAAAACGATGAAAATTGTGATGTGCAGTCAAAATTGTATAAGAATGCCTTGAAACAAAAAGTATACTATGATCAAAGGAACACAAGAAAGTTGAAGCCTTTAGATGTTAATCAAAAAGTTCTTATATCAGATGAAACAAGCAAAAAACCATTAACATATGCTCAAGTTCTACATAGGAATGAACGTCCAAATTCTTACACAGTTTTGACTGAAAAAGGTAGAAAGTTAGACAGAAATAGAAGGGATATAATAGACAGTAAAAATACTGATAAATTTATTATAAATAAGGAAGTAGAGATAGATGAAACTAATACTGATTGTAATGATAACATAGATAACGTTAATGATACAGAAGTTACAGACATAACATCTGATACCAAAATTGATTCTGAAAATACAGTTAACAAATATGTAACGAGATCAGGCAGAAATGTAAGAAAACCTAGTTACTTGTCTGACTATCTATAGTTTACTTTCTAATAATTTCTTTGTATTGGCTTCATTGCATTGCTGGAGATTATTACTAGTTGTCAAAATTAAATCGACATTGATTATATTTAATAAATAAATAACTTATCTAATTGAATTGTATTGCTATAAATATATATATAAAATACTATTAGCTACTATTTAAATATTAATAAATAACATAACTAATTGAATTGTATTGCTATAAATATATATATAAAATACTATTAGCTACTATTTAAATAATATTAACTTTCTAGCTGAAGGAAAGGGAGATGTAATAGATTATTTAGTAGTTAGTCTATGGTTTAAGAATAATGTAAATGTTCTATGGTATGCCCACTCTCTGCTCTCTGGATCCGAGAAATGCAATGTCGTAGCTGAGGTACATAATTAAAATAAAAGTGATTATCAATATATGGAAGTCCTTTTATTAACACATATTTACAGGCATCACAAACGGTAATGTTTATTACTCTATGGGGGATTACATTGTAATTTTATGTTCTGTTGGGTTCACACCTTTTTTTTGAAACAATAATTATAATGTCTTCATTTAAAGCAGTACCTACTCTTTATGTTGGAGACTAGACTTTAATAGACTTTGTAATTATGATTATGGCACCATCATTAAAATTATGGCAGAGGATGAAGTGGTTAGCTTTACTACCTAGGGGCCGTTCAAGTATTACGTGAGCAGATTTCTTACCATTTTTTACCCCCCCGCCCCCCTTGTCATCAAAAGTAAGCAAAGCACTTACCCCCTCCCCCTATGCTTACGTAAACATTTTTAGTAATAAATGTTTTTTTATATTGTTATTTTTAAAATAGGAAAATTCATGAAAATATTAGGTTTAACGGTATAACTTGGATTTGTCTATATGATATGACATTCTAATAAGATATTTAAATTTAAATAATTAAAACGTTAAACTTTGGCTAATTGCATCAACATAAACACAAATGATAACTTTCAATGCTTACAATACGTTTAGAATCCAAACAAAACAATACTGATAGATGCGCACTTGCAGCCGGCCGGCACGAGAGTGAATTATTAGACAAGTGAATAGCGCACGGTAATTTCCCTAATGCGCGGTAATCAGTACCCCTATCATGAGTTTTTTTGACGTATAGTTTCGTTAACGTAAGCATATTTTGAATTGAAAATATACGTTTACTACACAATATTAATATAAATTAAATACTTAATTAATTTCTCTGTATTTTTTTAAATGTGCAAATTGCATAAAATCTTATAAAAATGTTCTAGGATTGTTGTATTTTCAATTCAAAATATGCTTACGTTAACGAAACTATACGTCAAAAAAACTCATGATAGGGGTACAGTTCTCAAAGCGAGTGCCTACGCATATGTATTATTTGCGGGAATCCCCGAAAAAACTTAAATAACTAACGATGACGTAATCATCATCTAGAAATGTCATCTAAAATAAACAAAACAGAGACCCCCCCACCCCCCCTTGGTGCTTACGTAATACTTGAATAGCCCCCTACACGTTTATTAAACAAAGATGAAAGAGCCTAAAAAGACTTTTTTTTTGTCGACATCATTACGTGAGAAAATGACCAAACATAAGCCTACATGCAATAAAAAATATCAGTAGGAAACTACTCAACTACATACCTAACACGTCTGATCTACGAGTATGTTTAGGTACTTATATTTAGGCAAATACTGAATACATATTAACTACGCTGAAAAGTGAAATATAAGTTTGTATTCAAAACAACATCGAGACTCGACCGTGAGCGACATCTATCGTAACACGAAAGAACTAAAGCCCATAGGAACGTACAACTATACTCAACTCAATAAGCAACAAAAAAAACCCAGTGTAAAAACTCGTTACATTACTTTTACAGGTACAAGCCTACGATGCCGACGAAGGCATGAACGCGGAGATAACATACACGCTGACGGACAAGGAGTACAACAATAACAATGACTTGCCAATCAGCATAGATCCTCGCTCCGGATGGGTGTACACGTCATCACAGCTGGACAGGGAAGTGCAGGCCAAGTATCAGCTGACGGTATGTAGAACATGAGTCTCGAAATTAAGCCCACTGAAAATATTTTTGGGACGAAATCCTTAACGACTTTGACTGGTAGAACTATAAATCGTCAGGAAAAAGCGTTATGCTCCATGCGACTTTCTGTTTCTCTGGCACTTTCTATTATAAACGAGGCGCAAAGAACTTCGTTCCTGACGGGTCCCCCGCACACTTTTTTTTTAATAAACTCAGATTTCCAAGAATTTCGTCACGTCAATCTTAATTTAAAGTTAAAATTAACTTCAAATGAAACTTCACTTAATTTGAAAATAAAATCCATAATTGATGACCATTTACGATGGACAAAGCTCCTTCATCTAAATTAAAATACCCTTTTGCTAAGAATAGATTTACATCAAGTGGGCTTAAAATAGATAGGTACCCGTCATCGTGACCACTCAGGGGCCTTATCTGTTGGGTTTATGTTGTTATTATTTAAGTTAGTGCTCGAATTTTTGGATTGGCTAGTGCCAGAAACATCTGTTATGCACAAATTCTGTTTTTCCTCTCTGTAGGTAACAGCTACAGACGGTGGATCCCCATCCCGCTCAGCTACTGCCTCCGTTGTGGTGGTAGTACAAGACGTCAACGACAATGATCCAGTGTTCTCCCCTCCTCAATACGAAGTGGAACTAGCAGAAGATGAACCGCCTGGTACCCCTGTAGTAACTCTTACTGCTACTGATGCTGACGAAGATAATAGGTAAATGAAAATATTGATACCTGCGTGTATGTTGTTAAATAAGACGTTTTTAGGGGCGGTAAAGCCTATAAGGCAAAAGATGGTACCTACACAATCACGAATCGTCTAAAATTGCAGATAATGTTTCATGTTATTTAGGTAGATTTTGTGAACTATTTTCTTGCTTATGTTATAAATTGAGAAATCAATATCCATTGAATATTCTGGACATAACTTGAAATATATATGTATATAGATAGATATATACAGAAACAATATTGTGAGTCATTTATACATAATATATACGAACAGTCAATATCTATCTATATCTATACTAATATTATAAAGCTGAAGAGTATGTTTCTTTGAACGCGCTAATCTCTGGAAGTGCCAGTCTGAATTGAAAAATTCGTTTTGTATATCGTCGGCTTACTGCAAGAACTCATTAACTGACAAAAAAAAACTGAGAAATCAAATCAATTCATTAATTTTGATTCTATTGAACGCCCTATAGATATAGGGCGTTCAATGGAATCAAAAGTAATGTCACAGTCTATAAATCCATAATGCATTACTTTTGATTTAGCCTGATTCATGAGGAATAGTGTAGGCTATTAAACATCACGCTACGACTCTTAGAAGCCGAGCAACGGAGGTAAAACCGCGGGGAACAGCTAGTTCATACATATTCTCTCTTTTCTCCAGGCTACACTACGAAATAACAGGTGGTAACACTCGCGGCCGATTCTCAATCACCTCCCAAAACGGTCGTGGGCTCATCACTGTAGCTCAACCGCTGGACTTCAAGCAAGAGAGACGTTATGTCCTGACCGTCACAGCTACTGACAGCGGAGGCAGAAGCGATACTGCAATGGTCCATATTAATATCACCGATGCTAATAACTACGCGCCTGTGTTCGAAAATGCACCTTATACCGCCTCGGTAAGTTGTTTATTTCAATACCGTAGAGGTATTCTACAGAGATTTGCGTATTCACTTGAAAAGCCAGTTTTTGTTGGGTCATAAGACGTAATGTATCAAGGGATTATAATTGCTACTGCTTTTAGTAAAATTTTAGTACTTCTAAAGAAAAGGAACTCAAAAACAGTAAAATGTTCTACATAACTGTCCCCCAGTTTCTGAAAACCTGTTCAATTTAACCTATTATCAACAGCTGACATGAGATTCGACAGCAGATTAGATCAATTGCTTGACTAAACTTTTAGAAATTGAGGGTGGTGAGAATACTAATTTGTACTGGCAACTCTTATTCAGCACTTCTTAAATATTACGAGCGCGGTACATATATTTATGTTAACTCCTCTAACCAGCTACGTTAAACGATAAATCAACGAGTTTGATTGTCTTTTTCCAATCCAAAGCCTTAGCTGTTGCAAAGGCTCCTCCAATAACCTACAACAACATCTCCAGGTGTTCGAAGACGCGCCGGTCGGCACAACAGTGCTGGTAGTATCAGCGACGGACAGTGACGTGGGAGTCAACGCGCAGATCACGTACAGCCTCAGCTCGGAGATATCCAACGAGGCCGTCACTCATCACGACCAGGAGTTCATCATCAACCCACAGACTGGTGCTATTACTACCAATAAGCTGCTGGATAGAGAGACTATGAGCGGTAAGCAATACCATCTTCAGCCTCGGTGGCGGATCATCCAGATTTCATTTTTTGGGGGGGGCAAATAGCCTGCCCAAAAAATTCAATCTGGAGGAAGTGGGGGGGGCTTCAGCCCCCCTAGCCCTTTGGATCTACCACTGCTCAGCCTGGACTCTTCCCAGAACAGTTTGTTCTTCAGTATAACCCAATACGGCTTCACAATCAGTTTGTAACCTTTAGCCGTCGGTCTGTGTGTCCTTATCACTATGAGAATACGGTAGCCCGTCATATCATCATATCGGCAACCATTGGATATTGCCCTGGCTACACCGACTTCTTGGTTTCCCCAGGGTATCTACTAACTGTGACGGCGCGGGACGGAGGCGTTCCGTCTCTCTCAGATACTACAGATGTAGAGATATCTGTGGTAGACGTGAATGACAACGCACCGGTCTTCAAACAGCAGCTGTATACCGCAACTATCATGGAGGATGCTTTAGTCGGTGAGTAGACAATTTTCATACTTTAGGTATTTTCCTATACTATGATTTAATAATTATAAAAGTATAGAAAGACTCCGAAAAAGATTAATGGAGTGAGTGAAGGACGATATGGCCAGAAAGAGGATGAATATTGAGATGACGGCTGATAGAAATGTACCTACTATAAGTATAGCAGAAAAACAAGATACGTTGATCCCAAACAAATTAGAATAATGGCAGAAGATGATGATGAGTTAATATCCATCAGTAACACCAAGTGTTCAGATCCTTTAAACTCTGGATTTTAGTACAGGAAACATTCGTCAAACATATGCGCAAAGAAGTTACAACTTAAATGACCGTTCCCAATAACCGATCTATCGGATCTTAAGCCTATTATTAGAGGTAAATTTTTGATATTACTTGTACGGAGCTTATGTCAAAAATCTATTTCTAGTAGGAGAAAGACCCGATAGATCAGATATTGGGAACGACCATTAGTCGACAATCATATCTACTATTTCTCCAACAGGTACATCAGTAACACAAGTGAGTGCAACGGACGCGGACGTGGGTCTCAACGGTCGCGTGCACTACGAACTGGAGCCCCGAGACCGCGAGGAGGGGTCGTTTGTGGTGGACCCCGCGTCCGGGGTCATCAGGACGAACAAGGCGCTGGATAGGGAGTCGGTGGCTACGTATGACTTGAAGGCGCTGGCCATTGATGGAGGGACCCCGCCGTTGAGTTCTACTGTAAGTTAACAATACTTTTTTGTAATCTCTATCGCTTTAATTTTTACTGTATACCCGACATTTTACGAATTGCTTAATTGGAGAGCACCTAATTGTTTCTATGAAATTAAATAGTTTTCCGTACCCAAGAGCACTTGTTAATGTAATTTTTTGTAACTTTTACCCCAAGACAAGGACATTGCTGCAGAATCTACTTCTGCAATCACTAAATTCGAAGCCTTTATTCGTTTTTGTGCGATGTAATTTCATAATTAAAAATATGATAGGTACCTATTTTAAATCTTGGAAATAAAAACTTTAAATGTTCAGGAATGGATCCAGAAGCTGTAGTTACAAGCATATTTTACAAAATAATGTTAATCCAGGTGATAGTCCACATCAAAGTGGAAGACATCAACGACTCGCCACCGGTCTTCGAGAGCGACTGCCTCACATTCTACATACCTGAGAATAGCCCCATAGGAACAACAGTTGGAGAGATATATGCTCATGATCCTGACGAAGGACCAAACGCTGTGGTCCATTATTCTATTAAAGGTAAGGGAATTTTAGAAGAACATGAGCTTTTAAATCTTCATATTTTGTTTAAGAAGCAATTGATTATTTAAAATCACTCTATCCATTAAAGTGTTCTCTATTAAATTACCTTGCTTCGAAATCATTTTCAACAATGCAATCTCCTTCGTGTCGATGGTACGGACTAACTTCATACTCGACATGCACAAAACTTTGACAAACGAAACAATGCAAATTTAGGATAACTTACGATCGGTTGCAGAAAGAAAATTAAATTTTAATGGAGGCATTAACCAAAGATACATCACACCAAATCCAAGATACATACAGCTTATAAAATATATACAGGAAGGTATGTGGCAAAACAAAAGAAGTACAGAAGAAAATAATTAAAAAAAAAATACAAGCACGTATCTTACCAAATCTTCTATTTCCTAGGGGGCGACGATTCCAACAGCTTCTCCCTGGAAACCCGCCAAGGCTCCGACAAAGCCGAATTAGTCACCATGGTGGACCTCGACTACGAGAGTCCTCGCAAGAAGTACGAGCTGATCATCCGGGCAGCCAGCCCCCCTCTGTGGAATGACGTCAGGGTCGAGATACTGGTGACCGATGTCAATGACAACGCGCCCATGATGAAGGACTTTCAAATCATCTTCAACAACTACAAGGATTGCTTCCCCGTTGGACCGTTTGGTCGGGTGCCGGCGTATGATGCTGATGTTACTGATAAGGTAAGGGCCGCTAATTTTTCTGTGTTATTTGAAAATTCTCATCTATTAATTGAAATTGCTATCCAAATTCTTAGAGATTATGCTAATTGCTAACTTAACCATCAGTTTAATCTAGGAAATGCATCACATAAGCACAAAATTATGTTGCTGACATAATTTTAGGGTGCGTAGGAACAGATTGCCACGTTAATATTAGTCCAAATTCACGTGCCAGCCTGTTGAGACTCCCGGATCGGCTCTATAGACCGAGTGTCAGGTTAGGCTTTGAGATACGCGCATCACCTGTTTCTTATTACGACAGTATTTATAAGCTCCTTTAGACCTCATAATTCTGGCATAATGAATGCTGACTTTGTTTAATCAGCTCGTTATTTATAAGAACCACCATTTACACTAAAACCAAGTTTTGTCATCAGCTCCAATACCGAATTCTGTCGGGGAACAACGCCAACTTAGTGCTACTGAACGAAACAACGGGAGAGATGACGCTGTCACCGCAACTGAACACCAACGTGCCCAAGTTAGCCACCATGGAGATATCTGTTACAGGTTAGTGTGGTCTAATCTAATTCATCTCATTTATCTAGCTTCAAAAATATTATCAGTGGTATTAATTGATTGAACATCATACTATTGTGACCTTACGAAGATCTCGTTGGATCTTTATAATAACAAGCTCTCGAGTGGAATCGGCTAGATTAATTTTACCTTGCCATTGAACCTTAAGAAAAAATACCTTTCTTTATTGTGTAATTAATTTTTAATAAATCATTTTAATTTACCTACGTACCTATATTATTTTGTCCCTACAACATTTGGCAGCCATAGAAAGAAAAGAACTAAAACTTTATAAAACCTTAAATCTGTAACAATCACTAGTTACTAATTAATTATTGCTTTGTAGGTATCTATACTACTAGTATGTTAATCATAGAAGTATTGTATAAAAAAAACAAATATTTTAGTACTTATCTATTTCTACTTTTTCTTTTTTGTTGGAGTCATACAGCGTTAAGTTCAATCGGCTCACGGAACTGGTTACACACATCTAACCAATTTCTCTATCCTCAGCCATGATACCAAGACACGAATCACTTAATTTCTAGAGTTTTCTGTTTAGATCGCTTATTTAAAAATTCTCGCCATAACTGCCGATTACTCTTTCCTATAATTATGTACACATCCAATGCTATTATATTCGAGTGTTCTACGAATTCTGTTATGAATATAATTGGTGCGATCGATATTCCACATATATCTAAAATATGAGTGACTAACATAACATTGCTGAGTACAAATATTAATATGGATATGTAGAAGCGGCGCCTTTTGTTAGTAGATGTGCACGCGCTAGCTTCACTGCTGCGAAACAGAGAATATAAAACTGCTACATAAATACCAAAATTAATCGAGATCGGTATTAATAATATTGACTTGAGAACAGGCATTGTAACTATTTCTGTCGAGTAATACTTATAAGATAACCATCCAATCAAAAAATATGAGCATACTGTTACAAAAGGCACACCCCAGGCAAATAAGGTACTCTTAAGGTACCTCCTGCTAATGTCAAGGTGGAACACTTTAACAAAATCTACATAAAAAATATAGCACATAACGACTAACAAACAATGGTACGATAGTGAACAGTACACTAATAGATGCAAAGATATAAAAGGCACCAGTGTATACTGTTTCCCTGCTTTACCAACCAATAGAGTAAAAGTATGAAAATTAACTAACACTAATAAACGTAGCACATTCGCCGTGATTGCACTGAGGAGCACATAGTTTCTGAAGTGACGAAACTTCTTGATGATGCACCACGACGTCACTCCGTATACGAACGCAGCCAGAGTCGGCGCCAGCAAAACACAGTGAATAATTAACTACTCAGCATTACTGATGGTCGGCTCCGAGTTTTGTGAGTTGTGAACAATAGAGTCATTGTTGGCCATGATGAACGTCGCACGCGCAGTTCAGGGCGCGCTGATGAGCAGTGCCGCCACGCGTCAACACCGATTCGTGCCGCACAAAGCTATGATATCACTTCTGTTACTGGTATAGTAACGTATGTAAATAATTACAGGACAAGTATGCAAACAACTGCTGGCGCATTATGTCCTAGAGGTTGAGATATAAAACTGTGATGAGACGTCGCATCACAGAAATCTATGAGCTTGCTCGGAAATACTTGCTAATTGAATTGCATCGCGGATTCCTGTGATTTTACGTCTAGCTTATGTTTTTTAGTACCTATATCTTTTTATCAATAACAGCAGTGCAACATTATTTTTACAATCAATGTCACTAGAATTGATTCAGGACGGTTGACGATCGTCGAAGGAATGGTCACCCAAACCGTGGCAGTGTGACGCCTTGCCGCATGAAATCGTATCGCGAATTCGCAGCGTGCCGATTCGCAGTTCTGTTTTGAGCCTAAGCGCATCATTTTTTGTCTGCATATGGGGAAAAGTTTGACTAATAAGTATAATTAATTAATTATTCCCAACAGACGGAGTAAACGAAGTGAAAGCAATGATGCAGCTCTCCGTCCGTCTCATCACCGAACAGATGTTGTTCAACTCCATCACCGTGCGACTTAATGATATGACGGCCGAAAAATTCCTATCACCGCTACTGGGATTCTTTATTGACGGCCTGTCAGCAATTATCCCGTGTCCCAAGGAGAACATCTATATTTTCAGTGTACAGGTACTACTACTATGTCATAATGTGTAATTTTGCCACCGATTACTCCGTGGTGTATAAGCCGATTTACGTGATTCTTTTTAGGGTTCCGTACCAAAATGGTAAAAAAGGAACCCTTATGGTGCGACTTCGTCTGTCTGTCTGTCTGTCTGTCTGTCTGTCTGTCTGTCTGTCTGTCTGTCTGTCTGTCTGTCACACCTGTTTATTTCAGCAACTACTAATGATATCGACTTGAAATTTGGAACAGTTATAAAGAATGCTTGTTCAACTATATTGCAAATGAAAAAAACCAAAAAATATTTTTATTTTCATTGCAAAAGGGGCCGGAGTGGGGGTCCAAAATTTCAAAGTGGGGTTACTAGGTCAAGTGACATATCATATGAAAGGGGTTGATCTGCACATTTCAAAATATATTTTTATTTTATTTTATGTCTCACAGTTTTCGACATATGAGGAAAAATGTCTGAAAAAATACCATTCCCCCCCCCTTATCTCCGAAGTTTGCGGAGCGAAAAATCTGAAATAATTAGGGTTGATAGGAATTGACCCAAATATGGCACCAAAAATAAAACGATGTTCCTAACTAGTACAGTTTTTTCAAAATCATCAAAATTCCTTTACAAACAAACTTAGTTATGCGATCCGGTTTTTTTCTCTTTATACGTCCAAAAACGATACGGAACCCTCGGTGCGCGAGTACGACTCGCACTTGGCCGGTTTTTCATATGGTAGAAGAACCTCGCGCGGTGGTCCCATATAAATTTTATTAACTTTGGTTGAGTAGATTTTTAACCAGGTGTAATAAACGGTATTTTTGGTGTATCTCGATGACATCATGACGATGATGAAAAAGTGATATTGTGTAGGTACATGAATTCCTGAACGCAATCGATCTCGATATTATGCATACATAACATTACGCCGATATTTCCGGCAAGGTTAGACAGAGGTGTATAGTACACACAATTTTTTCATGCTTAAGTCGCATTTGATAGAAGGCTAGGGAGCGAGCCTATTCCTATTACAAACTGAAAAAACACTGTTTTTAGGGTTCCGTAGTAAAACTAGGAACCCTTATAGTTTCGTTATGACCGTCTGTCTGTCCGTCTGTCTGTCTGTCTGTCCGTCTGTCACACCCTCGTCAAATCTACAGTTCATAACCAATTTGTATGAAACTTCGTAGGTAGATGTCTTTTATAAGCCGCCATTAAGGCCTATAGTGAAATTACGAAAAATAAAATTATTAGGGGGGGCTCCCATACATGAAACTGAGGGATGAAAAAAAATGTTTTCGCGCACCCAACCATGTGGGATATCGTTGGATAGGTCTTTGAAAATAACATGAAGGTTTCTAAATACTTTTTTTATTTAAGTGCATATTGAGTGAACTAGGAGCTCCCAAAGTCGTTAACAATGTGTCCCCCCCCCGCTGTAATTTTCCAACCGCGCTATCGAAAAATCTGGAAAAAATCAAGCTTATAGCATTTAGTAACTACTTTCGATTGAAATTGGTTTGAACAAGATACGTCACAAAATTTTTGAAATATTCACTATTTTTAACCGACTTCCAAAAAGGAGGAGGTTCTGCATTCGGTTGTTTTTTTTTTTTTTTTTTTTTTTTTTTTTTTTTTCATGTATGTACACCGATTGCTCCGTGGTCTATGAGCCGATTTACGTGATTCTTTTTTCATATGGTAGAAGAAGCTCGCGAGGTGGTCCCATATAAATTTTATTAACTTTGGTTGACTAGATTTTTAACCAGGTGTAATAAACGGTATTTTTGGTGTATCTCGATGACATCATGACAATGATGAAAAAGTGATATTGTGTAAGTACATGAATTCCTGAATGCAATCGATCTCAATATTATACATACATAACATCACGCCGGTATTTCCCGCAAGGTTAGACAGAGGTGTATAGTACACACAATTTTTTTATGCTAAAGTCGCATTTGATAGAAGGCTAGGGAGCGAGCCTATTGCTATTATAAACTGAAACAAACACTGTTTTTAGGGTTCTGTACCAAAATGGTAAAAAAGGAACCCTTATGGTGCGACTGTCTGTCTGTCTGTCTGTCTGTCACACCTGCTTATATCAGCAACTACTAATGCTATCGACTCGAAATTTGGAACATTTATAAAAAAATGCTTGCCAAACTTTATTGAAAATAAAAAAAGTCATAAAATGTTTTTATTTTCATTGCAAAAGGGGCCGGAGTGGGGGTCCGAAATTTCAAAGTGGGGTTACTAGGTCAAATGACATATCATATGAAAGGGCTTGATCTGCACATTTCAAAATATATTTCCATTTTATTTTATGTCTCACTGTTTTCGACATATGATGAAAAATGTCTGAAAAAATACCATTCCCTCCCCCTTATCTCCGAAGATTGCAGAGCGAAAAATCTGAAATAATTAGAGTTGATAGGAATTGCCGAATTGACCCAAATATTGCACCAAAAATAAAACGATGTTCCTAACTAGTGCAGTTTTTTTTAAATCATCATAATTCCTTCACAAACAAACTTAGTTATACGGTCCGGTTTTTTTCACTTTATACGTCCAAAACCGATACGGAACCCTCGGTGCGCGAGTACGACTCACACTTGGCCGGTTTTTTTGTTTACTGAAACGCTCTTATCCACCAACATCTATGAATATAAGTGCCTATTTAAATTCGTGGAAGTAATCGATCTCGGTAAAAGTAGGTAGGTACATACAAAATGTGTAGCAAATACATAAATGATTTTATGATACTTTATTGTAATTATTAACAACAATTAAATGGTTACACAGGTTACACTACACTAAAAAGATAAAAATAAAAACAGGTTTAAAAAAAACCGACTTCCAAAAACTACACTAAAAACTATGAAATAAAAATGTTAAACTTCCATAAATAAAAATCTAAATGTATATTGAAGTCGGCGGGGCCTAGCATGAAAATAAGCACCATTGTAGATTAAGGAGGATTGAAAGGAAATGTTAATTTGTCGAGGCGCAAAGCAAGCTGCACGTGCACACACTGCGCACGTTCTTCCTGTTCAAAGGCTGAGAGGTAAAAACCTGACTTGCAGGCCCCGCCGACTTCAATATACATTTAGATTTTTATTTATGGAAGTTTAACATTTTTATTTCATAGTTTTTAGTGTAGTTTTTGGAAGTCGGTTTTTTTTAAACCTGTTTTTTCCATTTTGAGTTTGACAACCGTAAAAATAATAATATTTCGTAATAATATTATGAAATACAAACTTGTATTTGCGGTCGGAACACTGAAATACTTCTTGCTACGGAACCCTACACTGTGCGTGATCCGACACGCTCTTGCCCGGTTTTTGTTTACTGAAATGCTCTCATCCACCAACATCTATGAATATAAGTACCTATTTAAATTCGTGGAAGTAATCGATCTCGGTAAAAGTACATAAATGATTAAAGTCGCTCTGTCCATGATTTTATGGTACTTTATTGTAATAAATTAACAACAACAAAAATGGTTACACTACACTAAAAAGATAAAAATAAAAACAGGTTTTAAAAAAACCGACTTCCTAAAACTACACTAAAAACTATGAAATAAAAATGTGAAACTTCCATAAATAAAAATCTAAATGTATATTGAAGTCGGCGGGGCCTAGCATAAATATAAGCAACATTATATTAAGAAGATTAAGGAGGAATGAAAGGAAATTTTGATTTGTCGAGGCGCAAAGCAAGCTGCACGTTCGCTGTACACACTGCGCACGTTCTTCCTGTTCAAAGGCTGAGAGGTAAAAACCTGAAGAAGAGGCCCCGCCGACTTCAATATACATTTAGATTTTTATTTATGGAAGTTTCACATTTTTATTTCATAGTTTTTAGTGTAGTTTTTGGAAGTCGGTTTTTTTAAAACCTGTTTTTTGTTATATGGGAAAATAGAGTGGGGCAACGTTTTATTAAAAACCAATTACAACTTCATGCTAAATTCTACAGCAAAATTACTGTTACTATCGGTCTTCCAGAAACCGTGTCTTTTTCACGTTTGATTTTTCTTACAGAACCTGCTGGAAGCTTTAGTCTAATACATCCATAAACCCGTTATAGGTTTAAGAGCCTTCCCTTATACTTTATTTTCGCAGGACGATACGGACGTGACCGGCAACATCTTGAACGTGTCCTTCTCCGCTCGTCGTCCGGACGCGGAGATTGGAGTAGCTGGCGATACCTCGCAGTACTACTCGCCGACGCACTTGCGAGAGCGAGTGTACCTGCATCGAGCAACACTGGCCAGGCTTGCTACTGTACAGGTCAGTTTGAACATAGAGCTTAGAACTTAGCATAGAACTTAGTTTTAACATCGGAAAACAAGTAGTCTTGGAAAACACTAGTCCGTCAGGATTACTAGAAAGTCATGCTTGTTGAAGTTTATAAAGTACCTAGGTTTGTTTTTTTCTAATAGTCTAAAGCAATTTCAGATTTTAGAAGACGTGAAACGTGTTATATTAGTCTAGAAGCCAGAACCTTCTACCCATTTTCCCCTAGCTTTTTAGTTAGGATCTGTAAATTCCCTCATCGTCAGTTACGGAACCAAGTGGTCTACCTATTTAAGACTTACGAGACTTCGTGGGAATTTTCCATAATGGCGACATGTCCGTCGCTCCTGGGCAGTTCTGGGACTCTCCATGGGAGCACCACGTCATACTCATACGCAAATTTTGTTTAGCTTAAACGTGGAAAAAAAAATCAAATACCGTACTTAATTTTTTTTACTCCAGGTGCTACCATTCGACGACAACGTCTGCGTCCACGAGCCGTGCCTGAACTACGAGGAATGCCTTACAGTGCTGAAGTTCGGTAACGCGTCAGGTTTCATCAACAGCGACTCCGTACTCTTCAGACCGATATATCCCGTCACCACCTTCTCTTGTCAGTGTCCGCATGGATTTACAGGTAATTTAATTATATTGCATTCAACAGCATCATCATCATTAACCTATAGGAGTCAACGGCCTATATCCAGCAGTGGTTGGGTATAGGCCTGGGAGAGGCATATGCCTCTCCAATTGCGAGTCATCTAACTCGATCCTCGGCCACTCTTATCCTACATAACAAGATCATTCAATAGCATAACAAGATGTAAATCAGTAGTTCCTTACTAGTTCTGCTATCAGACCCTAACGACCTGCTGAGGCCACAAGATTTTCATCAAATGTCAGACATTATACTCAAAATTCTTGAAACGACTATTATACCTACCATTTTCAAGCATGATATTAAAACAGTTCAAGTGCTCCCATAAAGACGGAATGGTCTCTGAAAGTGGAAATTCGGTGACCCATTCAAGACTTGATGTAAGAACATTGTTTTACCGACACTTTTTTACAGGCTCCCGAGAACACTACATGTGTGATACAGAGGTGGATCTGTGCTACTCTTCGCCGTGCATCAACAACGGCACTTGTGTCCGACGCGAAGGAGGGTACACTTGCGTCTGCGCACCTGGATATACAGGTGATTACGCATTTTGTAATTAATTTAGTGTGTTTATCTATATCTTACAACTATTACACTCTTATTGTAAAGACGAATCAATCGACACCTCAATAGGGATGTTGAATATTTTTTTTTTATTGTGAATCTGTAAACTATTTGAAAAAGATAATTAACACCAAAAAAAACCGATGAAACATCTACAAAATTAGCAAAGTTATAAGCGTTTTAAAATGATTTCCTAGACACGGACGGCATGCATGATAAGTGACGTAACACCACCTATGTCCGCTTCGCGCGACAAAGACGGAACGATACTCCCTCCAAAAACTTTAAAAGCGTTTATGTTTTCCATTTTGTGATAAATTATTATATTTTTTTTACTTTTTTGTTATTCCTATTCCTTCTTTGGAATAAAATAATTTATTTGTACTTTTTTAATAGTAGTCCACTACCGTATTGTCAAAATCTGATCAGCATTTTTCAGTATGAACATTGATCATTGTGGTTGAATGCTACGTTAATTCTATCTAGGTATTAATTTATTAAACGAAACAAAATAACTTGTATTTACAATTTGTCATACTGACATTGTTTAGGTAACATAGCTTTAGCTTACAATTCCTATCGACATGGCTTTAAACTAACTCTTACCGTCTTCAACAGGCGTAAACTGCGAAACAGTCCTAACTTCAGCGACCTGCGCCACCCAATCGGCTGTATGCCGCAGTGGTTCCCAATGCGTATCAGTTCGCGAAGGGGGCTTCGTCTGCCAAGGCTGTGCCATCGACGCCGACCACACCACACCGCTCTGCGAACTCAGGGCTCGGAGTTTCCCTACCTCATCGTTTTTGACCTTCCCTGGGTTGAAGCGCAGGAATAGACTGCATTTGAAGCTCAAGTAAGTAGGAATTTTGAAGTAGGTACCCTCGATGATCGGTTCCGTAATTAAAAGAACGTTAAAGCTCCTTTAAAGGCCACTACATACGGGTCGAGTCGCGTCCATTTAATAACTTTGCAAATTGAGAATAGGTATGCAATAAAAACATGTGGCGTTCCTTTTATACAAAACGCTCCTTGGAAATGTCAAATCACCATACCATACCATAACTAATTGCTTTTGTGCTGAGCTTTAATGTTTTTGGTTGGACAAGAGACTAATCACTAATCTAGTCTGAAATCTTTTAAGTTTTGTGGGGGCTTCAGCGCTCTAGCCTCCCCCCCCTGAATCCACCAAATAAAATACTCGTTCTCTACCACTCTGCCTACCATCCAACTAAAAACAAGTAATCGAACATTCCATATTTTAGATACTTCAATATTGCTGGCTTATAATCTTTCCCCCACCAGGTTCGCAACCCAATCTCCCAACGGCTTACTCATCTACAACGGCCGGTACAACGAACGTCACGACTTCCTCGCCTTAGAGACTATCAGCAGCGGCGCCGGAGTTGCGGGCGGGCCCGGGGTTCGGTTCACGTTCGCGCTGGGCGGGGGGAAGGTCGACGTCACTGTGGCCGGTCATGTGGCTGATGGCACGTGGCATACTGTGGAAATTGAGTACTATAATAGGGTGAGTACTTTGCTGTAATACCCTCAATGGTGTGAATGGTAAATGAGCTGGCAGAGAGCATAAAGTTTCTCCCCTGATTAAAAGCCTGATTTATGACCATTCTCCATAACCGATCCATCGGCTCTCTACCCTTCTAAAGATCGATTTTTGAAATAATATTTGCTTTAAAGAAACAATGTCAAAAATCGATCTCTGGTAGGGGAAAGAGTCGATGGATCGGTTATTGAGAGCGGCCATTAGTCTATGATCCATAAATATAATGCTAGCTGTTCCGATTGAATAGCTGAAATAAAATAACAGCCAATCAAATCAATACGACGTGTTTGGTGTAGAATGTAAATTCTACAAAATGGTTACTTTCACCTTGGATATGATTGTAGACTTGTATTTCATTATAATATCCTGAAATAATTATACTTATTTTGCTTATAAATCTACTCTTTCTTTTCTTACTTTTCATTCATGAAAAATTGTCATTTTTTAGACTGCAACATTGATACTGGATGACTGCGATAAAGCTCTATCGCTAGCGGGAGCCGCGGACTTCGGCATCAAGTATGCGTGCGCCAACTTCTCCAGAAAGGTCTTACCGCCTCGCTGTGAGATAGCCACAGAAACTTGCCACAGGTAAAAAATTCGTTGGCTATGCATTGTTAGCATTGAAGCTAAGACAAATTGTATCTGAAAGTAGTAATTTATATCAATAATTTAAACACAGCGCTGTCTTTTTATTTGCTATGAACACGATAGACCGATGTATGGAAATGGGCCACAGAACAATTACTGTGACGACTGTTTGGAAGACTTCAGCAGTTATTAATATATAACAGATTTTCAAAAACAACTAACACAAGCGGGGTTTGAACCCGCGACCTCTGAGTGTTAGTGCTCCTCGAAAGTGTTCGTTGTGGTTCCAATCAACCTTTAACTGCAGGTAATCGGTATTGCTGTATTTCAATTGGCAAAGCACATAGGACTTTGTCATTAAGGTCCAAGGTGGTAATAGTAACTAGTTTTCATCAGATATGCCATCGCCAACCAACAGTGCTCCCATTTTTTCAACATATCCTCTTCTTCCTTTCAGATTCCTCGACCTAACAGGCCCGCTCCAAATCGGCGGGCTCCCCAACATCCCCAGCAGCTTCCAGGTCAAAAACAAGGACTTCCTTGGCTGCATATCTGACGTGTTCATCGACCATAAGTTCGTGGACCTGAACAGCTTCGTAGCAGACAATGGGACCTTAGCCGGATGTCCTGAGAAGAGATCGCAATGTAGTTCCGCGCCGTGTTACAATGGAGCAGATTGCAAAGATCTTTGGGACACGTATCTCTGTGATTGTACTGAAGGGTTTACGGGGAAGGATTGCGCTGATTGTAAGTTTTTGTTTACTATGATTGACTAGTTTTTGAACTAGGTTTGTGATAAATATTTTGCTTAATTGTAAAGATATTTAGATAGTGGTTTTATGCCAAACGGCTTTATAAAATTCGTATATCGTCAAGACTTTTTGAGTGGATGTTAATACTTAATAGCCAAGAAATAGCCTAAAGGCTATATAATCTTTCCTCCAAAACAATCCCATAGTGTCAGCAATCAACTAATACCTGGAAATGCTTGTACTAAAACACGAAATAGGTAATAATAATTATATTGATATTAAAGTCCTCTAAAAACGCGCGGTCGCGGTAGCTCAGTTCGATCAAAGCAATGGCACGGTACGCCAGAGGTCGCGGGTTCAAATACCGCTCGCGACATTCGATTTTTGAGAATCTCTTAAATATTTAATAACCTTTTTTATTATTATGTAGCAACAAACCCCCCCTGGCGGTTCAGCGGCGACGGCATGCTGTCATTCAACCCTCTGCTGCGTCCGATCCAGCTGCCGTGGCTGAACGCGCTGTCACTGCGCACGCGGCAGCAGGACGCCTTCCTCATGTCCATACAAGTTGGACAGAACAGCACTATTTTGATCACCGTAAGTGTTTATAAATATTTTAGCTGATATATAGCCAGACCCAAGTTTAGGAGTAAAATGGAAACGTGGTCGAATTTCTACCCTGCTCATAAGATTTAAGGCGTGAGCCTTGTTAATAGCAGGATAAAAGTGACAGATCCAGGGGGTACTTAAGTTACTTTACGAAAATCATCCCGTGAGCTGGTAGCCGATAAATAACCAAACTCAAGTTCGGAAGTAAAATGAAAACGTGGTCGCCTCCCCGAATGCGATTTTTTACAAACTGCTTATGAGACTTGATTAATGGCAGCTTAGGATAATATCTAATCCCGTGATTCATCCCATAAGAATCCCTAAACTATCACCAGTGCCTCATTATTATTCTGCAGTTTGGTGGTTAGCCTTATCCAATACCTAAACGCTGGCCTTACAAGATTCAAAGCTTTACTTATTAGCCCGAAAGTAGAACCAGCACCTTTTGCAGCTACCCCTTTACAAGAAGAGATACGACCAAAAGCTTTCCTGGAATAATTTCAAATGGATTTAATGGTTTTTCTCTTCCACAGCTAAAATCCGGCCACCTCCATTACTCATACAACGGTGAATCCATGTTTCTTCCCACAACTATCCTCTCTAACGGCGAGTGGCACCGCATCGACATCAAATGGCTCGGCACCGATATATCCGTCAGCGTGGACTATGGGTTGAAGACTGTTCTACTGCCGATGCTAGCCAATAAGATTCAAGGACAGTACATTGGCAAGATTCTGATTGGTGGACCGGATAGTACGGCAGGGTTGCTTGCGTCTGAGGTTGGGTACTTCGAAGGATGTATTCAGGTTAGTGTTGGTGTCATTTTAAAGTTTATTGATAATTCTTTTTCATAATACTTTTAGTTCACGATTTGTTACCCAAATTGTTATTTTGTATTTTTTTTTAATCAAAAGCACCGAAACTATACTATCTTATCCTTATTTTCATTCAGGATGTAAGAGTGGGAACAGCTCAATCTCTCCTCAACCGGCCGACTGTGAGAGAAAACGTGAGAGACGGTTGTCAGTCGCGCTCGGATTGTATGCTGTCCATCTGTCCACCATTTGTAAGTACTACTTACATCTATTGCTTAGTACATAGTAGGTAACTGACTTCAACTTACTGGCTAACAGACTGACTGATGCTTGATATTTCAAATGGTTTTATTGAAATAAATGCTTTGCCTGTTTTAACTTTGTCTTTGACATACCTACCTATTTCTCAGCATTGCTGTGTTCCGGTTTGAAGGGTATGGGTGCCGGTGTATTACACATGAGATACTTCTACCTTGTCGCTAAGATGGACAATGCATCTGCATGTTCCCACAGACATACTGTGAAAACAGTTTTGTGGGGCTTTGTTTAGTTATATGAATATTGTGAAACGTTGATAAATAAAGATACATACATACATGCCTCTGGTATTGCACTTGTCCATAGGCAGCGGTGACCACTTACCATCACGTAGACCGCCTGCTTGTTTGCCACTCAATAATATAAAAAAAACTAATATTATAAACAAGAGAGCGTTTCATATAAGAAGTCCCTTCGACGCTATATTGGCTGCCCCACGGAGGAAATACACAGAGGAGATGCCCTTAGCTAACACGAACCGTGATACTTTTGGAGTCGTGACGTCATCTTGCCACGCCCACTTTGGGCGTGGCCTCAATCAGTCGGTCGCCACTGTTAGTGCGAATAAAACGTTCGCGTTCCCACCGTTTATTATTATTTTCTTTAATATTTGATAGAAAAAGATGAATGTTGTATTTGATTTTGTATGTTATCCTGCAAAAGCTACTCGGATAAACGTTCTGATGCTATGAATGGCGTCACATTTCACTTGCAAATATTTTTAAACGTAATTTATTCTAAGAAGTTCTAGAAAATACTCGGAATGACATTCGACACTGTCCCCTAGAAATACTTTTACTGCTCGACAAAAGATGGCGTCACTTTTTATCACATGAATCGGTACAAACTACGTGATAATTACTATATCGTTATGATTAGTAGTGTAGTGAAATAAATTTTAGATTACTTACAGCCTTTTTTTGCAAAAATATCGTATTATTCGCAGTAGGTATTACCTACTGTATAGTAGATTATTATTTTGAGGCGCACGCACGCCGTACGGCGTGAAGTAGCCTAAACAATTAATGTTTCCATCTTACGTTTTGATTTCACCCTAAAAGTTTTGTCACTTTGACACTAAAATCTTTTTCGTTTTAATAATTAATATAAAGTGTATTCGGATAGAACTTGCGAACAATGTAAACAAACACTTTAGTCAATATTTCTCTAATAACCATCACCATCAACGATCAAACACGGTTTAATTTACATTCTGTTCACTTTTTCTCTACCTTCAACTGTAATTAATAATGAAATAATAAATAAAAACTAGATTAATCCATAAAAATTAAAAATTCATTTTGCGGTTGAAGTTAGATGTCAAATTGACTTTCAAAGTTTTTTTCTTCGAAACTCTATTTGTTTTTGAAAATCAGTGAGGTTAGGTTTTATAGAGAAATAAATTTATTCAATTATTCCATAATATTTTTTTTTTCAAATTCTCTTACTAATTATTATGTCTAAGTAATATTATTATGTCCTATACGTACACCTAGACTGCCAATATCTTCTATCTTTCAGTCAATCCAAAGGTTGTCTGGAAGAGATCGCCTTGAGTGATAAGACCGCACATTTTAAATTAGTAGGGAAGCTTTTTCTGTATATGATATTATGGTGTACAATAAAGAGTAAATAAATAAATAAAGGGTTATGTCGACGGCTGAAAATTAAACCTTCTAAATGGCCGAATTAAAGGTTTTGCTAGCCGGTTTGGCCCAAATCCGTGTAGCACATTGGAGAAAATGTGTTGTCCATGTTTTAAAAGAGGAAAATATTAAAAATATACATACATACATACCATACCGCTACAATTATTTAATAACTAGCTTCCGCCCGCGTTTTGGGGGTAAAAAGTAGCCTATGTGTTATTCTGATGTATAAGCTATATTACTGTGAAGTTTCATCAAAATCTGTTTAGTAGTTATTGCATGAACGAGTAACAAACATCCATACATCCTCACAAACTTTCACATTTATAATATTAGTAGGATAGGATATAGTAGGATTTGCATTTATATAAGGTCCTACTCTTCATACTCGATATATTTTAAGAGGCACATCTGTTGGTGGCCTAAAGATGCTATACCTACAAACGAAAAAAAAAGAGTATATATTTTTTTTAAATAAATTAATTTAAAATTATTTGATATACATAAAAATACTCGCTCTTTATTATTTTCAACATCCACTACGCTAGTTTTTAAGTAACTTATTATTATTATTCGAAATTAGCGTAATAGATGTTGAAAATAGTGTCAAAATAATTTTAAAATAATTCATTTAATAAAAATAAATACTCAAATATTTTTTTTTTCATTTGTATTGCATCTTTACCACCTATAGATGTGCCCCTTAAAATATTTCGAGTATGAAGGGTAGGACCCTATATACAACCACACCGCAATGTTTTGATACACTATGTGTATCACTGTCAACAATAAATGACCAACCTTCACACAGTATACGGACATGGATACACGACAGCCAGCAATCCTTCCTCCATGAGCCTCTGTCAGGACCAACAGACAGACTTGACAGACTCTGTCAAGTGCGACAACTTCACACTTGCGTTTCGTTGTCAATTTTATTGATGTTCTGAACTAATGAGCGGATGCGACATATAAATATATTTTTTTAAATAGGCCGTAGATATTACAATGTGTGAAAATTTTTAGGAAAGAATTAACGAAAATCAGATTTTTATTATATGTTCGTACCACAAACAAATAGGGAACTATTTACACAAATCTCATTTTCCACTAAACCTTAAGGGCCGTACCACAAAAAAGATAAACACGTGTTCAACACGAATGCTTCCAAATATAATACGCACTTGTTATAGCACTAACTTGAATAAAACAAGTGTGTATTATTTTATATTGTTTTTTATTTTAAAATAAGAGCCATCCTAAGCTACCCTTTAAATTGATCTTTTTTCCCTACAATAAGGCGAAATTCCAGAAAGTGGAAACACTTGTAGTAAAACAGTTTTGACTATTTGCCAAGGTAAAACTAGCGGAATATAGCTAAACTACGTCGTACCAATTTTTAGTCGTAGACTTGTAGGTAATGCTATTCACCACTAGATGGAGACACTTTGAGGTGGGTGGAGTCTCAGGTACCCTCCGGCCCCCGCGTCCCGCAAAATATCACGCATCGTAGTAAAGACAAATCCCTTTACAACACCTCTACTCTGTAATTCCTCTGTGGGCTGCCCTGAATTAATTTTTAACGGTGTTGGAAGTTTTTTCCATACCAATTCTCGTTCACCACTTTATAGTGTCCTAGACATTACTTTATTACATATTACAAACATACATACAAAAAAACAAATCTCTCCTCCTTATGATATTAGTTTAGAAAACGTTAAGACCTAAATAAGAGTGACATTCAGGGGAGCCAACATAGCGTCAGAGAGACTTCTTATTTGAAATGCTCTTTACAAAATGACTGACCTTTGTACAATTCGCAGAGTACCTGTGTATCGTCGTGGGACAACACAGAGTGTGTGTGTTCGCTGGGGCGCGTGGGCCCGCAATGCATGCCCGCGTGCGACCTGCAGCCGTGCGGGGAACACGCCGCGTGTGACCATCGCGATAGCGATAAGGGGTATATGTGTAGCTGTGACGACGGGTATATGATGACTGGTGAGTTTAAAAGTGCACAGAATACTACAGAAGGGTCTCTTTCTAACGCGTAACTCCATCTCTTCTGACGCGGCGTATGTACACCCACTGAATTGCCTCCGCAGGGAGGCATGCCGATATAATTATAGCTTCTTACATAAAGTGTAGAATGCGCCAGGCCTGCGACCCAGAACAGATAGCAGTCTTCCGGCAGTCTTGCAGTGACCGTTTCCAAAAGCGTTTCGGTGTCTGCGTGTACCTTCAGGATACTCAAGTAATATTTCCTCCCAAATCTCTAGGTCCAGCGGTTTGGTTTGGCGTTGATGAATCAGTCAGGATACGTAATATTATAAATATTGAAGGTCTTTCGCAGACTATACTGGATCCCAATCTACTTGTCTGTTGTAGCGTCGGGTTGTGTGGAGGCGGGTATAGAGGAGTGTCCGGGCGGGTGGTGGGGCGGCGTGGCCGGCGTGTGCGGCCCGTGCGATTGCGATGCCTCCCGGGGATACCACCCGCACTGCCACACCACTACAGGACACTGTCACTGCAAGGTAATCTTATCATATAATTTAATTTCAATACCATGCAAAATATGATTAAATTAATAGAAACTCTATTGGATGACTTCTGTTGTACTAAAAAAATATGCTCAGTGTTTGAAATAGATTTCTCTATCTGTTAAAGTCTGTTATCATATCAATTTAACCACCAGCGCCAACTTCATATTAGGTGTTAGCGAATCGTGCGTGTATTTTTTAATTAAATAAATAAATAAGCCTCTCGCAGTTAGCTTCTAACAGCCGTGACTGCTTAACTAAAGGCTAGGCTAGGCTTAAAACTAAAGTAAACTACAAACTAAGCGACCACACGCTAAGGGCACCTCCTACTGGGGTAGATACGGGACTCGGCTTAGGGCGTTGCTGGGGGGAGGGCAACTAGAGGGAGGGACTACTAGCTGGATCGGTCCATGAATCGTGCGTGTATTGTAAACAAAAGGAAGCCCCGGTCTGGCTTGAGAAATACTGGATCGGCCGTGGCAGTCAACGGGTTATGTCTCGCATGGATCTGCATTCGACGAGTTTTTAGACAAAATATAACCAAAAATATTCATGTAAGCTCTCCCCCTATAGGAGAACCACTACAAGCCAGAAGGTTCAGACGACTGCCTCCCGTGCCAGTGCTACGCGGCGGGCTCGCTGAACAGCTCGTGCGAGCCGCAGTCCGGCCAGTGCTACTGCCGCGCCGGCGTCATCGGCCGCGCCTGCGACTCCTGCGCCAACCTCTACGCCGAGGTCGCGCCCAACACCGGCTGCGAAGGTAACTGTTGTACCTATTGTTACTCACACAGTGCTACTGCCGCGCCGGCGTCATCGGCCGCGCCTGCGACTCCTGCGCCAACCTCTACGCCGAGGTCGCGCCCAACACCGGCTGCGAAGGTAACTGTTGTACCTATTGTTACTCACACAGTGCTACTGCCGCGCCGGCGTCATCGGCCGCGCCTGCGACTCCTGCGCCAACCTCTACGCCGAGGTCGCGCCCAACACCGGCTGCGAAGGTAACTGTTGTACCTATTGTTACTCACACAGTGCTACTGCCGCGCCGGCGTCATCGGCCGCGCCTGCGACTCCTGCGCCAACCTCTACGCCGAGGTCGCGCCCAACACCGGCTGCGAAGGTAACTGTTGTACCTATTGTTACTCACACAGTGCTACTGCCGCGCCGGCGTCATCGGCCGCGCCTGCGACTCCTGCGCCAACCTCTACGCCGAGGTCGCGCCCAACACCGGCTGCGAAGGTAACTGTTGTACCTATTGTTACTCACACAGTGCTACTGCCGCGCCGGCGTCATCGGCCGCGCCTGCGACTCCTGCGCCAACCTCTACGCCGAGGTCGCGCCCAACACCGGCTGCGAAGGTAACTGTTGTACCTATTGTTACTCACACAGTGCTACTGCCGCGCCGGCGTCATCGGCCGCGCCTGCGACTCCTGCGCCAACCTCTACGCCGAGGTCGCGCCCAACACCGGCTGCGAAGGTAACTGTTGTACCTATTGTTACTCACACAGTGCTACTGCCGCGCCGGCGTCATCGGCCGCGCCTGCGACTCCTGCGCCAACCTCTACGCCGAGGTCGCGCCCAACACCGGCTGCGAAGGTAACTGTTGTACCTATTGTTACTCACACAGTGCTACTGCCGCGCCGGCGTCATCGGCCGCGCCTGCGACTCCTGCGCCAACCTCTACGCCGAGGTCGCGCCCAACACCGGCTGCGAAGGTAACTGTTGTACCTATTGTTACTCACACAGTGCTACTGCCGCGCCGGCGTCATCGGCCGCGCCTGCGACTCCTGCGCCAACCTCTACGCCGAGGTCGCGCCCAACACCGGCTGCGAAGGTAACTGTTGTACCTATTGTTACTCACACAGTGCTACTGCCGCGCCGGCGTCATCGGCCGCGCCTGCGACTCCTGCGCCAACCTCTACGCCGAGGTCGCGCCCAACACCGGCTGCGAAGGTAACTGTTGTACCTATTGTTACTCACACAGTGCTACTGCCGCGCCGGCGTCATCGGCCGCGCCTGCGACTCCTGCGCCAACCTCTACGCCGAGGTCGCGCCCAACACCGGCTGCGAAGGTAACTGTTGTACCTATTGTTACTCACACAGTGCTACTGCCGCGCCGGCGTCATCGGCCGCGCCTGCGACTCCTGCGCCAACCTCTACGCCGAGGTCGCGCCCAACACCGGCTGCGAAGGTAACTGTTGTACCTATTGTTACTCACACAGTGCTACTGCCGCGCCGGCGTCATCGGCCGCGCCTGCGACTCCTGCGCCAACCTCTACGCCGAGGTCGCGCCCAACACCGGCTGCGAAGGTAACTGTTGTACCTATTGTTACTCACACAGTGCTACTGCCGCGCCGGCGTCATCGGCCGCGCCTGCGACTCCTGCGCCAACCTCTACGCCGAGGTCGCGCCCAACACCGGCTGCGAAGGTAACTGTTGTACCTATTGTTACTCACACAGTGCTACTGCCGCGCCGGCGTCATCGGCCGCGCCTGCGACTCCTGCGCCAACCTCTACGCCGAGGTCGCGCCCAACACCGGCTGCGAAGGTAACTGTTGTACCTATTGTTACTCACACAGTGCTACTGCCGCGCCGGCGTCATCGGCCGCGCCTGCGACTCCTGCGCCAACCTCTACGCCGAGGTCGCGCCCAACACCGGCTGCGAAGGTAACTGTTGTACCTATTGTTACTCACACAGTGCTACTGCCGCGCCGGCGTCATCGGCCGCGCCTGCGACTCCTGCGCCAACCTCTACGCCGAGGTCGCGCCCAACACCGGCTGCGAAGGTAACTGTTGTACCTATTGTTACTCACACAGTGCTACTGCCGCGCCGGCGTCATCGGCCGCGCCTGCGACTCCTGCGCCAACCTCTACGCCGAGGTCGCGCCCAACACCGGCTGCGAAGGTAACTGTTGTACCTATTGTTACTCACACAGTGCTACTGCCGCGCCGGCGTCATCGGCCGCGCCTGCGACTCCTGCGCCAACCTCTACGCCGAGGTCGCGCCCAACACCGGCTGCGAAGGTAAACTATAACTAGCGGCACCAGTCTTGATCACAATCTTCAACTACGCATTAGCTGATTGTTCGGTCTCTTTGGCGGAATAAAGAAGACGGGGGACGCCGAAACTGCACCTCTGTGGTCGACTTTCGGTGGACTAAACACGGCTGAATATCGGTATTTTACATTCAGCGATTTCAAAAATCAGCCGTTCCATACATTTTGATCATAAATGGATATCTATGTATGGAACAGTTGATTGGTTTTTTTTTTGTGGTTTCAACGTTGGTCCCGTAGTTGACCAAACTAGTATCAAGTACTGAATACCCTCCTTAATATTCCCACGTTTAACTATATCACCCAGTAGATATGGTTAGATTTTTTGGTCATACCGTGTCCAATACATCATCTCAAAACATTTTCTTTCAACAGTTGTGTACGACGGTTGTCCTCGCTCGTTCTCGCACGGCGTGTGGTGGCCGCGAACCAAGTTCGGGATTGAAGCCGTGACCGACTGTCCTGCTGGTAAGTTACAGACTGTAGGTACATGACATACCTACAACGATTAACAACGCGTGGTCAACTCTTATTCGGAGCAACATTTAATAGGTCAAATAAAAAAATCGGCAAAAATGTTTCAACTCTCCATAGGAATTGACCCGATCAGCTGATGCCATTTGTATGAAGGATTGAAGGGTTGAAAAAAAATTTTTTTTTTGTTTGACCTAGGTATCAAATGTTGCACTTAATGAGAGTCAAAATAACCCCCTTAAAAATGTCCACGCATTTCTCATTCTTGTAGTAGGTCATTCATTGTCATTAATGTCATTATGAAAGAGATGGGGATATCATTCCTTCCTTTTCCTTTTAGGTACAAGTGGTAAAGGGACTCGAATGTGTGATGAAACTCAAGTAGTGCCGTGGCAGGAGCCAGACATGTTCAACTGTACTACATCAACATTCTATCAACTGAGGAAACAGGTATGTCTATAAGCAGGAAATATAATTATTTAGGTAGGTAGTCTCAAGAATTTTTAATTACGTCCAATTTACGTCCATTTAAAATCTATAGATGGACTCACAAGAAATCATTCTACTTCTAACGGTTAGCTTAAGCTTAATGCCTCCCTTTCCTATTGAAAAAACTCACCGTGTATAAACGTGTATAAATTCGTGTAAGGCCGACCGTCCTCCTATGTTGACATTGGTTGCGTACGGAAACTGCCCCTAACTATTATCTATTCTATAGAATATAGAACAATACGTGCGACGGATATCAGCATAGCAGCACGTTGCTTCATAAGACTTAATGCTAGTGATGGGTTTCTGCCCAGGCAAAAACCCCGAAACGGTTTTTTGCCCGGGCAGAAACCCATCACTGCTTAATGTATTTACCTACTGCAAGATCGACATCAGCAGTGGCGGAAACCCTCCCCCCACCCAAATCTAAAGTTCAGCAAATTCCAGAATAGATTATTGATAAGTACCTATTACAGTATTTCTATAGTAGGTATTTCAATTCCCAACTCTTAGCTCCCCTCACCCCCTAAATAATTTCTGCATCCAATACTGGACATCAGCATAAGACGACGGTCAACCTAAGCAGTAATACCTAATAACTACTTCATACTAACTTTTTTACCACAGCTAAGCAAGATAGAAACCGGCGAGTTATCAGTGAACACGTTCGTCGGCGTCCGTTTAGCCGCTGACCTGACATCCGCCTGCGCCAACACACCAGAGCTTTACGGAGCCGATGTGCTGGTCGCCGAGGGGATACTGTTGGAGCTGCTGCAGTATGAGATGAGGCAGGCGGGGCTGAATCTCACGCATAGCCAGGATAAGGATTATGTGCGGGTGAGTGTACTGTGGGATGTAATGATTAAACCACATTCGCGTATGAGCTAAATTCGTATCAGACTTTTGAAAATAAATTTCTATATCTCGGTCTATCTAGTTTGTACGTTTGTGCTTGATCAGATTGTGATGAAACTTTGTACAGTTGTTGCGAGCCCAGTGCGGGTGAGTGGACGTTACATGTATTCGAATTTTTTGTTTCCTCACGATCTTTTCCTTCAAATGCGCCAACCACAACATCGTATCCCGAGCTGATGTATGGTAACTCGGGAAATGAGATATTATTATTTTTCCGTTATTATTATTTTAAAATTGTGCTGAACTATACATCTAAATGAATACTTACACAACCATTCGCTTTACTTGCTTATTTCAAGCTACAACGTACTCCAATAATTCCAGAACGTAATAAAATCAGCGAACACAATCCTGGACGCTCAGTACTCCAAAGAATGGCGTCGCATACGCGAGCTGACCGGCCACGGCATGGAACTGCTGCTGCAGCGGTTCGACAAGTACATCGCAGTGCTCGCCGAGAGCCAGCACGACACCTACACCAGCCCCTTCGAGATCGTTACCAGTGATTTGGGTATGTATACTATCCTACTAATCTATACTAATGTAGCGACATCTGCCGACAACAGCGAGGACTACTTATATAGCATGACAGCTGACAGTGACAACTTGTCAAATGTCACTACATGACATCTAACGTCGAAGATCCTACATCTCGCAAGCAGAGTTTGCGACGCAATAAGCATACAGAAACCCGACAGCAACTGTTGGGGCAGTGGCCCGCCAGACCAATATCACCCGGTCTAGTAGGATGATCCTCCCTTTTCATTGGAGGGACATTCCACCTCGTCTCTCCATTCCTCAAACTGGTAACCCCGAGCATGAACATCAGCGCAAACTTCGAGGAGCAGCACTTCGCATCAGCATCATTGTCGCTATCACTATTATAAATTGCCAACACAATCCTGGACGCTCAATACGCTAAAGCATGGCGTCGCATACGCGAGCTGACCGGCCACGGCATGGAGCTGCTGCTGCAGCGGTTCGACAGGTACATCGCAGTGCTCGCCGAGAGCCAGCACGACACCTACACCAGCCTTTTTGAGATCGATCGTTACCAGTGATTTAGGTATGTATTGTTTATATGTAAGATCATCATCCGCCTAGCCTTTTTCCCAAACTAGATCGGGGTCGGCTTCCAGTTTGACTGTTTGTATTTTACATGGAGGGACTGCCATCTGACTTCCACAACCCAATTATTGGGGAATACTGATCTAACTTTAACGACTGTCAAAGATATTTCTATAAAAACCGGGTCCGACTGTTTAACGTGCTCTCCGAGGCACGTTAAGAACGGTCACCTCTTTTCCTTCTGCCGGATTCAATAGTGAACCCAACCTGCCAATAAAATCACTGGCCAGTGTAAGCTATAGACAAATTCTGAATAAAATTTAAATTGGCCTAACATCTGTTTATGGTAGATAACTTTAGAAGAAATCTCGTTTAGATTAAACGAGGTTTCTTATTTTATCGTACTGACCTATCGTAGAACCCTAGAATCTATTGAAATGTTATAATCTACCAAAATTAAAAATATCATTTAATGTTCTATCTGACTACAATCCTTTGGCCATTAAGAAGAGTTTAAAAAATCGACCTTATTTAAACTCCTGTTCAATTTCAGTGATCGGCGTAGACATAGTAACAGCAGAATCGATCTACGGCTTCGAGCCGTCGCAACTGAACCGATACAACATCGAGACCTACACGACCGAGCGAGTCGTCCTCCCCGACACGTCATCCTTCATACATTCCCCCATACAAACCCCCATATACCATGCCAATGGCAAGATCAACAAGCATAGGAAACCGTCCAGCCCAACCGTGTCGTTCCCGAAGTATAACAACTACGTGAAGAGTAAGAATAAGTTCGATAAGTATACCAGGGTGTTACTGCCGTTGGATCTGCTTGGAATCACTAATAGTAATATTCAAGGTGAGTTGGTTTCATTACTAATAACTTTTATGATAGCGATGTAGCATCAATTGATTGAAAACTTACCTCCAGTTTATAAAAACCTAAATTACTAATGACATTTCTGACTGAATCATCCCATTGCTGAGAACAGGCAAGTCTCTTATCAGTAAATCTACTGCCAAGTCTCATGCTAGCTATTGGTGTTGTGGTTGACCAAATCAACAAAAACAGTCATATAGGTACACCTATAAGTTGAAAAAAATATAGGGTTCCAAAAAACCATGGTATTACGGGAACCCTAATTTTACAGAGTAAGGACGATTCCCCATTCTTCAGTTATCCCATCCGGCACCTGATAATTGTAGAAATAGAAATCCATAGTTTAGAATTCGCGCTTATGCATTACTCCGACAGCCGGCGCGTATGCGGTATGACGACCTGTGTGAAGCCGGAAAAATTTGAATTCCTTTCATTCGTTTACACTTAGCTGATCTCCTACCCCAACTCAATGACTCAAACCATTAAAACAACCAAAATCTTCCAGAAAACCTGGACACAAACTACGAATCCCGCGCTGTATTCTCGTACCTGCAATACTCGCGCAACACCTCGCAACTGATGCCGCTCCGTATGGACGAGTCCGTCACTCAACGTTGGGGAGTCAACATTACTGTAGGCTCGCCGATTATACAGCTCGCGTTGTTCGTGCCTGAATATGTGTGGACCAAGGAGGCCAGCGATGAGGATAACTCCGTAGAGAACAATCTGGATAATGTTGAAGGTATGTGGTGTATCAATTTCTTGAACTTTCATAGGGTCGTATTACAGAGCCTTCCAGTTTCAAGCCATTTGATTGGTTGAAACTTGTCGCAGGTAATGCTTGAATCTTGAGTTAGATTTTGCAATACGGCCCATAGAAAGTCACGGAGTATAGGAATGTCACGTGAATGTCACCAAGTCTTGCTACTTGGATCGAATGCCTTAGGTGATGAACCAGAATCTTCACAGATTGAGTCAAAAAAGTTAGACAGAAAAGTTAATATCTTCAAAAGTACTGGAAAAATTAGAATATCTAATCTAAAAATTAAATATCTAATAGAACATCTAATCATTAATTAAGCATCCTTATGCATTAACCCCCTAATTTATAAAAACTTGATTAAAGACAACTTACTATCCTTGTCATTTCTATGGCAATTATAGTCAATTGACTTAAGAGCTATTTAAGTTAAATAACGTTCATAACTATAATAATCTTCAACAGGCATCGTCTACGCAAACAAAGGCAACCACCAACCCCACAGCAACCACATCAACCCGAACTCCCAATCCAAAAACACTTGGCCGCTCGACGACACCCAAAACAATGAGAACCACGCCCCAGTCCTCATACAACCAACCTTTAAAAAGCAGGAGAAATCCTACACAAGCGACGACTTACAAGAAAACGAGTCATCATACGTCGCTGAGAAGCTAGAAAGCAACGAAGGACCAAAAGTAATGGCGCTGGTGATGGAAAATGGGAATTCTACTAAAGACGGTGTTAAGAAGAAATTGGTGTACAAAAGCTTGAGTGGGATTAGATTGAAGAGACCGATTAGGTTGCAGATGTGGCTAGATATTGATAGGGAGACGTTCGGGTCTAGGACTAATCCGCAGTGCGTGCATTGGTCTACGCTAAGAGGGTGAGTCTTATTTTTTATTATGCCTGTATTTTTACAATGGTTAATCGGAGGTGTATGGTACAGTCACGTACCAGTGAGGTCATAATGTTACGGAAATTAATACAATTATTTATAGCTATGACTTTGCTTTTAAAAAAATCATGATTGGTAAGATTTTTTCTGCATAGTAGATACCTAAATACAATTATGTAATCCTAGTTTTATTTATTATATCATTCATATATCGGGTGTAAAAAGACCCTTAACGAAAACTGAAACCACTTATTCCACCCATTAGTACGATGATTTTTTTGTACTGGACCATACCTGGGAACCGACTGGTTATGGAGATATTGAAGGTTAAAGTGTAAATATTTTTTTACGTTTTTTACGAAAACGGCACTGAGCAGCAGCGGGGTTCGGGGGCCGAGGGCACGCCTATACTCCACCTCCCCCATCCCGTAAAAATCAACACACCCATAGGCACAGTCGGTAGGGCGTAATTACAAGAAACAGTTGTTTTTTATACCTAAAAATAAAAGTCGTTTCCCAGCAATTATTTTTGCTCAATGTTACTTAGTTACGTACAGAATGCGTAGGTGACGGCTTGGTGATGTGTCTGTTTACACCCTGTATATATACTATCTTTATCAGAAAAAGGTTTCTTTCACTTTCCACAACTATTGAATCCCAAGCCTTCATACCAAATATTATCATCAACCGCACAAGATTTATTTCTAATCGATATTATTCGAATCGTACTCGTTTCGATGCACACAATAATCGCTCACGGTGTCTCGATGTTTTGTAGAGCGGTGTGAAGTTTGGGACTTGATTATTTTAAGGACTGGATTCCAAACAGGTGGTAATTGCCAACCATCCTCTCCATTGAAATTAGGATGTTTTTTTTAATTTCAATAGCCTCGCGAAGCATTCTAGGTACATATCGGTTCTCCTTTGCGAGGATTTGAGGTTGATCAAAACGTAGGAAATGGTTGGGTTTGCCTAGGGCATGACACTGCCGACTTTGTACACTGACGTTTTTGACGTCAGCTATGTGTTCTTTAACTCTAGTGGCTACACTGCGCTTTGTTTGCCCTATGTATGACAACCCACAATCACAGTCAATCTTGTAGACCCCTGCATCTTGTAAAGGAATATGACACTTCACAGGTCTAAGAAATTAGCTAATCTTTCTATGTGGCTTGAAATAGGTTTTTATAGAAGCACGCTTCATAAGATATGACCAATTTTGTCAGTGACCCCTCTTATAAAGGGTAGAACAGCAGGTCGACGACCAACTGAGATGGGCTTCGGGCGGCTTTTGCGACGGGGATGTGGAGCACGTAAATTGTTCTGTTTCAGAACTTGCTTCACATGATGAAGTTCCCCTGCCAGATGGTTGGTGTCGCAGATGCCATGTGCTCTCTGTAACAAAGATTTAGCCACAGTAGCTAACTGACTAGTTGTTTTCTTTTATCCCAGGTCTGGTGAATGGTCCCGTATCGGTTGTCACACAGAGATCAACTACGACTGGTCTTCGTACTCCAACGAACCTCTGCTTATCAACTGCACGTGCAATCATCTGTCCACCTTCGCTGTATTGGTTGATGAGGTTGATATTGAGGTAAGTCTTATATTCTCAAAAATGTTGGCAATAGTCTAGCTAGGAAATAAATAATAATTAGGACATTGAGACAGGCGCGGATATACTCGTAGGGGGGAGCAATGGGTGCAATTACCCCTCCTCCCCCCGACTCACAACCGAAGCACTCTTTTGACAAAATGAATTTTCCGGAAGAATAAATCATAAAAAAATTGCGACCTCCTGAACTAAATCTTGTATCCAAGCCTGCATTAAGAAAGTCCCATCGGTGTAAGCCAGAGCGCCTAACATGCGTGCCGCGACAAAAAATTGTCGACGCTTTTATCGTGCATTTGTCTCGTATTCGCACGAGTAAGAGCGAGACAAAACAGCCGACAAAATTTGTCGCGGCGCGCATATTAGCCCTGCAGGTCATAGATGTTTAGAACCGACAAAACCTATTCCAATGTTACCAAGTTTAGCGCAATCACTAAACAGAAAAATAAGAAAATCAGTCAAATTCGCTTAAAAATAAAAAAATAAAATAAAAATAGTAGTAACACTTTCGAGGGTATTTTGCGAATCTTTGACGAAAACATTGCTTCAATTTGGTTCTGTGAGAGTTTAGACAACAAAGCAAGAATTATAGGAATCCTAACATCTTACATTGGTCCCCCAACAGTTCATCCCAGAGCCATCTCTACTAGAGTCAGTGACATCGTATACAGCGTTCAGCATATCCCTACCACTCCTGCTCACGACTTGGGCCGCCCTGTGTATGATGCGCGGCGGCGCCGCCACCGTCTCCAACTCCATCCACAAGCATCTCATCTTCTGCGTGTTTATGGCCGAACTGCTGTACCTTATTGCCTTGAAAGCTAGGACTTCGTTGGTGCAAAACGAGGTAAGTGGAACTTTGGGGTATGAAAGAATGTTAGAATGTCCCTCCATTTTCCTCCAAAGGATTTTCTAACCAGTACCGGGGGTATTGTCTGGTGGGCCACTGCCTTCAACAGTTGATGTTGGATATCATGTATATGGTAATCGCTCTCAAGCCTCTTTTGCATGATGTAGGATGACGACGTCAGATGACGACAAATTTTATCAGTAAAAGCATTCGCGAGCCATCGCGAGGTAGACATAGACCGGCGAGATTTGAATTCTCTCCCATCGCTGCAGACCCGGATCTAGGGGGGGGCTAGCCAGAGCCCGTGCCCCGGGCGGCAAATTCAAAGGGCGACAAATTTAAGCTTGCTCAAGCGTAATAATCGCAAAGAGCAGCGCAAGACCACCTAGACCGGTCGTTATGGCGTTCTTTGGGGGAGGCCTATGTCCACCAGCATAAGTAGGCGTGTTACGGCTGATGATGATGATAAAGGTTAAAATATTGTTGTCTAGCGGGGGCGGCATTTTTCAGTTTTTGCCCCGCCTTGAAATAATTCAAGATCCGGGGCTGCCTCGCTGATAAATAAGCACCTAAATTGGTTTACGATCCGCGTAGCAGACACATTAAACAATCGCCACAGACCATAATGTAAGTAGTCCAAAGATAGGCCATGGGACCGTGAACCGGTTAACTTGTCATTTTTGACGTTGAGGTATATTTTTGTGTTGCGCGGTGCAGTTCGTGTGTAAGCTGATCGCGATGTCGCTGCACTACTGGTGGGTGTGCGCGCTGGCGTGGTGCGCGTGCGACGGCTGGCAGCTGCGGCGCCTCGTGCGCGAGCTGCGCGACGTCAACCACGGCGGCCTGTGCGCGCAGCTCGCCGCCGCCTACGCCGCGCCCGCCGTCGCCCTAGCACTCGCCGCTAGCCATCACCAGCACCAGTACGGGAATGCACTATTGTAAGTACAATCAACCAATTGGAATCATGACCCACCGTAAGCTTATTTTTTTACAAACATTCTAATACAATTAGGTCTAATTTGACTTTTTATTACACTGACAAAACACTCAAACAGTTCCCTGCCTCCCTGGCAACAAACTTACTATCAATTTTATTACAGTAACAGTTATACCTACCTAGTTTACCAATTGCCGTCTCCTTTCGTGTTTGTTTGACACATTTAGCACTTAGGTACCCAAAGAGTATACAACTAGCACTACCTTGACATGTAAAGTGATTTTCAAATAAAATTGATGTTTTATTAGCTGTCATTTTTCTTTTAATTTGATTATTACTTTAGTTACTTTATTAGGTTTTGAAAAAAATACTTTAGGCAAACCATGTGGAATGACAGTTAATTCGAAATTCAAAATATAATTCCAGCTAAAACATAGTTTTCATTGAAATATTAATCTACTGCATTTATAATTAAATAAAACGTATTGACACAATTTTTGTAATATTCAAAAATACTAAGTGAAGTAAGAAGTAAAAAACTTTACTGTTTTGATAATTTCAAACGAATTATCGTCTGAGGGGGTCATAGTTCAAATAATTCGACAGTACCTACCTGTTTGTTTGTATTTATTTTATCTTACTGCTAACTGTTTTTGTACCGACACGGGAGAAGGGAACTAACGGGATTGCTTGTCTATCACGAAAAAGGACTAACAATAATATTTTGACTCTTGAGAGTCAACGTCGAAAGATCGATGATCTAAGGTTGCCCTCAGATCATCAATCTTTCAATTTTGCTTGCCATTTCCTCTAGCTAAAATATTCCCAGTTTTCATCATTTTCCACTTGAAATAAAAAAAAATACCTACCTATATGAAACATCAATTATTGCAGATCCCTAGATCGCAGATCCGCACTCATAAACAAATATATTTTTATTTATATACAGTTGTTGGGTGAGCTGCCACGAGCCAGTAGTATGGTGGGTGGTGATACCAGCGGCGGTGTACGCTGGTGCAGCGCTGGTGTTCCTGGCGGGGGCTACGCGAGCGGCCTTCACTGTCAGAGACCATGTTATTGGGTTTGGGAATCTCAGGTAAGCAAGTTATTTTAAAATAAGTACCTACTTAATTGCTGTTTGGAAGTCGTATCATCATCATCATCATCAGCCTATAGCAGTTCATTGCTGGACATAAACCTCTCCAATTGTACGCCATTGAACTCGATCCTCGGCTACTCTCATCCAGCTGCCACCAGTCACCGCCATTAACGACAATTGGATCAGGAGTAAAGTGTTCGTTGAACATGATTTTGGTCTTGTCCAAATTCATCCGGAGCCCGATGCGTACAGGAAGAATCAGCCAGGCCGTCCAGCATTTTTTGCAGGTCTTGCAACGATTCAGCCATTATGACGATGTCGTCTGCGATTATAAAGTGTGAGATGTGCTCGCCTGTTATTTGTATTAATTCGTATCTACAGCAGTTATTGTGATGTACCATCATTTAATTTAATTGCAATATCGCTGGGCTATACTGCAAGATTGCGGCAATTGTTCTACTGAGTTGCACGATATAGATCTTAATACAATTGCAGTACCTAATTGTCAAAAAACTAGCCCGTTTAACAGCAACTTTAATCAACAAAATATCTGTGTCCAACCAGGATGCTACTAGGCGTGAGTGTAGTCTGCATGCCTCTGGTGTGCGTATCGTGGGCGAGCGCGCTGCTGCTGGGCAGCGAGGCGGGCTCGCGGCGCGACGCGCTCAGCGCAGCGCTGGCTGCAGCGGTGGCAGCGCACGCAGCGGCCGCCAGTCTCGGCTACATCGCCTTCAACATACGCGTCCGGGACAACCTTAGGAGGTCAGTTATTGAACACTCCGTCCGATATAGTCTTCAATAAACCTGACAATTCCCGCCGACCTACCAGTGAGTCAGGAACCATTGTTCATTACTTACCTACCCATTGTGTTTCACTAGCTGGGATTTGATGGGTTAAAGCAAGGTTAAAAAACCTCATACCATTATGACCACATGCTCTTGTTCCTTTTAAAACAAATGTAGATGTGAGATTCTGGCGTCTTCCAGGCGATCTAGGTCTGGAGAAAGGTCACTAAAACAAGGAAAATCTTCGACATTTTAGTAGGTACAAAACCAGTTGTCTATGACGAGGTCTCTCTAAATCAGTCTAATGATAAACAATATTTTAACGATTCAATATTTTTCAGGACGGTATTAAGATGTTTAGGCAAGAAAGTGCCTCTAGTCGACACATCAGTCATAATCAGCAGCAGTGCTCAAAACTTATCACAAGTTAACAGGTAACTAACAATTTTGGACCTTATTTCACTGTCTCAAAATTCATTATCAAATAATACTTAAACTACTGAGTCCCATTATGAACACTAACAAACACATGAAGCTAATCCATTTTGAACTTTGTAACCTACAAATTAAGATCGAAAATTAAATGCTTGTTTTCTTAGGTCTGCCCTGGCGTATCACAGTAGTACGGAGCCAGGACGTCAGATGAGGAACATAGGAATTTCAGCATCATCAACCACTTCTAGATCTACTACTAAAACTAGTTCTAGTCCTTACAGGTAAGTCGGACTATTAATCAATATTTTTCTTCCCAAATAAAATATTAGTCTTTGAAGACCTTGGAAGCCAAATCCTAGAATTTTCGTGCATGTCTAGGTACATAATAGAATAATAAAATCATTATGAACAACTTTAATATAATAAGGGACCTACCCTGAAATTGCGAAAAAAAATCAACTGTCACATTTTATATATAGCTGATTTTTTTTCGCGATTTCACATGTTATGTTCACATGACTCATCAAAATGTATTTCCATACATTTTGATGTGAACATAACATGTGAAATCGCGAAAATGTATGGAATAGCAGATTTTTTTTTCTCGATTTCAGGGTTGGTCCCACAGTAAAAGTTGTTCATAATGATGAGTACAATGGCCCCTTTTCGTATTGCCACTGTCTAACCTGCCACCCTGTATAGTTGGTCCCAAAGTAAAAGTTGTTCATAATAATGAGTACAATGAGCCCTTTTCAGCTTTTGCATACACTATGATTTTATTTTGTATTTATACGTTATACCTACCTATTTATCTACTCAGCCGCAGTGACGGACAACTACGTCACACAAGCACGTCGACGTCCAACTACAACACGAGCGCGAGCGACATGCCCGCCTACCTCAGAGGATTCGACTCTTCACTACACACGAGGAAAGACGGTGAATATCCTCTCTTTGTATCTCTTTCTCCTTCTAGTGTCATTTCCTTGTCTTTCATAGGTGTGGCTGAGATAGGTGATGGGACGATGCAGTTACATCGGCAGAAAGCAAATCGAGGACAGTAACCTAACAAAATACAGGCTATTGATTTAGTCATCTGCATCTGAATAACTTTCCAGGTTATCCGCTCTTTCCTCTACTAGAGATCAATTTCTGATATAAGCTATAGCTTATGTAGATCAATTTCTGACATAAGCTATAGCTTATGTCAGAAATCGATCTCTAGTAGAGGAAAGAGCGGATCGATTTTTGACGTTACTGCTATAAGGAGGTATACCTCCTTATAACAGTAACGTCAAAAATCGATCTCTCAATGATAAATTAAGATTATTAATTTCACTATCATTAATTTTCAAACACAAATTCCTCCTTACATACCTACCTACTACCTACCCTCTAATGTTTCTAAATTAAACTCTATTCTATTTCCCAGACGAAGGTCATCGCCGGCGAAAACCGGCTAATGACGGCGAAACAACGGGAGAGACCGGTGAGGAAGCTACGGAGGCTACTGACAGTGATAGCGACGGCAGTGCTCGCAGCCTCGACCTGGCTTCCAGCCACTCCTCAGATGATGACGAGACTAGTACACGGCGATCCAGTCACCCGCCTTCGGCTAACAGTTAGTACTGCTTATCTCCTTTATTTAAAGAGCATTTCTTCTAGGCTATAGAGCGTTTCACACAAGAAGTCCCTTCGACGCTATGTTGGCTCCACTGTCTGTCACTCCTATTTAGGTCTTACGGCCTGGCCACGACCTTGCCGCTATCAGCGGCAGCGGCGAGCGGTAAAAACAAATATATGAAAATGTATGAACCATGCCACGAAAAAATCGCTCGCAACTGCGCGGCGGGCGGCGCGGTATCGGTGGTATCGCCACTGAAACCGCGCCGCTCGCCGCTAAGCCAAAGTCGTGGCCGGGCTGTTAGGCCTAAGTTCACCGACAAGATAACAGTCCGATAAATTGAAAACGGCCGTTTATCTGACTTTTTGTATAGAAAAATAAGTGATAAACAGTTCCGTTTTCAATTTAACGGACTGTTATCTTGTCGGTGAACTTAGGCCTTAACGTTTTGTTTTTTGTAGATTTATGTGTTAAAATAATGCGTAGGACTCTAAAAAGTAGTAAACGAGAATTGGCGCTGAAAAAAAACTTCCAACACCGTTAAAAACGTTGTAACATGACATTCAGGGCAGCCAACATAGCGTCGAAGGAACTTCTTATATGAAATGCTCTCTACCTCACCCCTAATATTATGTGACACCTAACGTCACACTGAACCCACAGACTTCTATCATCATCATCTGCCTAGCCTTTTCCCAAATTATATTGGGGTCGGCATCCAGTCTAACTAGTTTTTGGCTGAATATCAATATTTTACGTGGAGCGACTGCCATCTGACCTCCACAACCCAATTAATGGGTAATACCGGTATTCGAATGTTAGACCAGTACCCCGATCATGAGTTTTTTTGACGTGTAGTATCGTTAACGTAAGCATATTTTGAATTCAAAATACACGTGTGTTACACAATATTTAATAAATTAAATACTTAAATAATTTCTCTGTATTTTTTAAAATGTGCAAATTGTATAAAATTTTATCAAAATGTTCCAGGACTGCTATATTTTAAATTCAAAATATGCTTACGTTAACGAAACTATACGTCAAAAAAACTCATGATAGGGGTACTGCTGTCAGACTTTTAGGGCTTCTGACTACCCGTAACGATTGTCAAAGATATTATTCCTATGACAACCGGGACCGACTGCTTAACGTGCTCTCCGAGGCACGGAGGGGTCTCGATGTGTAAAGAACGGTCATCCATCCAAGGACTGACCGCGGCAAGCGCAGCTTAACCTCGCAGATCGATCGATCAGCGCGGCCGTCATTTAGCCACGAGCCCCCCACAGACTTCTACCATCTTAACGTGAATTGTGTCTGCAGGAGATCGAGCAACTAGTGGTAGTGCGGCGAGCTACCTGCCGAATATTACTGAAGGAGCTCCACTCGCCATCCAGCCAAGATGGCCGTCGCATATAAGAGAAGGTAATACTATTCCACTACTGAGGTACTACTGTGATGGGGAGCTTTTGAAACGTAACTATGCAGTTTGTACTTATTTAGAAATATTTATTAAAAAATACCTTTTTATGGTTTACAATTTACATCAACATAATGTCAAAAAACTGCTGCAATTCAATTCAATTCAATCATTTATTGCGAATATAGGTATACATAGTTGTTACATCAATGTCAAATATTGTGTCCAGCTATACTCAGCCATTACAGCATGCAATCTATCACATTTCATAATGTCATATTTATAAGAATAGTAAGCTTAACTCAATAAAATGTCAGACAGATCAAATAGTAACATAACAAATAATACATAATCAAATCGAAACATAAAAATGTCAAAAATGGGTAAATGTCACTATGTGGTGTCGACGTAATACAATAATTATATTATTAATACTTATCGTCAAGGTACTGCTTAACACTATAATATGCTTTTTCAATAAGAAATTGTTTCAGCTGAAATTTAAACATATCTATACTATGGCATTTTAAGACACTTAATGGTACATGATTATATATACGAGGTGCCATACAAAAAATACTACCACTAAATTGAGCTGTGTTGTTCGTTGGAATACATACTTTTTGTTTATGTCTTTTGCTCTTTAATTGCTCAAACATGTTTATATGTGATTTTACAAAAACTGCTACCTCATATATGTAAATACACGGTAAAGTTAATAGTTTTAAAGCAATAAAGTGGGGTTTACAGGTTTCGGTGGACTTAAGCTTACAAATTGCCCTTACACATCTTTTCTGAGATTTGAAAACCATTTCTTTATTTACAGAGTTACCCCAGAATATGATACCGTACCTTAACGTTGATTCAACATAGCCCTGATATGCGGTGATAACTGCAGATCGGTTCACAACTTTCCCAAGCATATGCAAAGCATATGAAAATTGACTTAGTTTGGAGCAAATGCTGTCAATTTGGAATTTCCAATTCAAATTCGAGTCAATGTTGAGACCCAGAAACTTTGCATTTTCCACTTCACAAATATTTTGTCCGTTGTACTTAATGTCAAGATCTGGTAAATTATTTTTCCTATTTCTAAATGTCATAAAATTTGTTTTATTTAAATTGATTAATAGATTATTATTGGTCAGCCATTTAATTATAATGTCAAATATACTATTCATGTCAGATTCTAAGTCATTCTTATATTTATTGGTGAACATAACTGTGCTATCGTCTGCAAACAGAACCATATTATGACCTACAACACTAGGCAGATCGTTGATGTAGATGATAAATAACAATGGACCGAGGATACTGCCTTGGGGAACACCTTGAGTAATTTCACGATAGCTTGATGAGTAGATAATTTCTTTAAATGTTTTGCGGCAAACCCGAGTAATTTGTGTACACTGTTGTCGGTTACTCAGATACGATTTAAGTAGTCTCCATACGTTTCCTCTAATACCGTATGCCTCCAATTTACGCAGTAGAATGTTGTGATTTACATAGTCAAAGGCTTTGGTTAAATCCATATACAGCGCTGAGACTAAATGTTTGTTATTCAAGCCTGTCATTATGGTTCGTAGAAATTGATATACAGCTAGATTTATACTTTTATTTTTTCTGAAACCTACTTGCTTTTCTGTAAAGATGTTATTGTTTTCAAAAAAAAATTTTTATATTCTCATTTATTACCTTTTCAAATATTTTTGAGAATACTGGTATAAGAGCTATAGGCCTATAATTAGACATGTTATTTTTGTCATTTTTCTTATGCAAAGGTTTTACAACCGTTACTTTTAATTTATTTGGAAATATGCCGGAACTTATAGATAAATTAATAATATTGCTTAATACTGGAGAAATAATATTAGAGACTATTTTAACGATTTTTGTACATACTTCATCGTATCCGGTACTATTTGTATTCTTTAACATTCTTATAATGTTATGAATGTCCAAAGGTGTCGTAGGATTCATGAACATAGAATGATATTTATTTTAACCAGTTATAGATTGATTTACCGCAGTACCTCTGGGATAAGTTGATTGATTACCAGTAATGAAAAAAATATTAAATGTTTCAGCGATTTCTGAAGGATCGTTTATAATGTTACCGTCAACATTTATATGGTTAATTTCATCTTTTATTCCATTTTTTGTATTGCGATTAATAATAGCCCAAGTGGCTTTTGATTTATTTAATGCTGTTTTAATTGCGTAATCATTCTGAGCCTTTTGAGTCAATTTAACAATCTTGTTTACGCGCATTGATTATGATTTGAATTTATTTTTGTTATTGAAATTAGGCTGTTTTCTATAGCGCCACAGCAAAATTCTTTTTTGTTTTGCACATTTCCGTATACCTTTAGATAACCACCGAGGTTTTACTCGGGATGTTCTCCTTATAAGTACCGATGGGAAACACAAATAGTAAAACAATGTAAACAATTCATGAAAATGATCAAAAGCTGCATTTGGGTCGTCAGTATTATACACTTCGTTAAAGCTGAGAGATGACAGGCAATCTATGAATTTTATGATATTTTCTTTACTATAATCACGTTTTGTGCAATACCAGTGAGTTACTGAGCAAGTTTCTTTAACCGGACATGTAAGCATTTGACTTGTGTGGTCTGATAGAGCGAACTCATAAATTTTATAGTTACATCCCCTGACGTTGTGCATAAAATTATCTATACAAGTTCCACTTCTTAGACGAGTTGGTTCATTAATAGTCAGTTTAAGGTTGTAGCTGTAAATTGTATTTAATAAATTTTGAGTTTCTATGCTTCTTTTTAAAGTGTTTATGTTAAAGTCCCCACAAATGATTATTTTCTTTTTTGTGAAGCAAATATTTTTGAGTATATTATCAAATTTAGTGAAAAAGATATCTAATTGCTCCTTGTTATTTCGAGGTGGTCTGTAGATACAGATTATTATTATATTATGAAGTACAAGCTCGATAGCACAACACTCAATAATACCGGAAACAGCATGTTTTTCTATTTCCTTAACAGGCTTATACTCGTGAGAATTGCGAACCAAAATACAGGTACCGCCATGTCGATTACTGCGACAAAACGAAACTGCATGTGTATAATTTGCTATAGATAATATTTTTATGTCTTCTTTTAACATGTTGTGCTCGGTTAGGCATAGCACGTCAGCAGGGCTACCATGTTCCATCAGCCACTCCAAATTTATGGTCAAAAGATCAGATTTATTTATAACACCATTAATGTTTTGATGTAACACATTTATTTTTTTATACATGAAAAAACGTATTTGGCGTTGTTGGAAGTGGAGTTGTGGGTATCCCATTAGTTGACTCTGACTCTGCATCTATTACACTGTTTGTCTGAGTGCATTTGTCAGCCACTATTGGCAACACGATTCCATTTGAACAGACAGTAATTTCTTCTACGAGTTGTTTAATATTCTCAAATATTGTATTTATTCCGTGATTGTTTACTATTCCTGTCCGTTGGTCAAACATGTTGCTGTCATAACTAAGGTTCAAGTTTGAATCGAGTAGATATGCGTGTAGATGAGTCATTATATCAAGATATAATATATTATTGAAATTTTCAATTCGGGAGTTAAACATGTTTGAGCGGTAGTTAACTTTAAAGGTAGGTAGGCATATAATAACGTTTGTGTAGTCAATTTCTTTGAAACAGTTTCTTATCTCATAGATTAGGTTGAAATAGTTCCCAGTTGTTGTGAAGTCATCTTCTCCAATGAGTATGATGCAGTAGTCTTTCATAGTATAATTAATCAATTTTGTTTTTATTCCTTTTAGCAGTTGGTGGATTCCACAATTTGTTTTTATGTAGTGACAGACATTGTAATTGTATAATTTATTTTGCGCAGTCGACAGTATTTTGTTACTATTATTCGAGCTAATGATACAGATCTTATTCTTGGGTTCTTTTTGGATGAATTGTGGTTTATTTATGATTGTCTTGGGTCTAGTTTTTATTTTGTTTTCATAGTTTAGTATGTGGGAATTGTCTTCCTTATCAGTTTGATGTGACATTGGAGTTCTTTTAATTTTTGGACTATGCACTTTGATTTTTAAAGGACTACTGGTAACTTTCTTAAAAAGATCATTCTTTTTTTGTAGCTCTTTATTAATGCACTTAAGCTCATTATTTTCTAGGGATAAAGATTCTATCTCATTATGAGCACTTTTTAGTTCTAGTGATAGTTTTTCAAGTTGTTGTTTTAATAAGGCAACCTGGTCGTCTTCGTCATTCGATATATCAGGAAGACTTGTGCTGTTATCTGAAGGTGATTCGGCCAATATTATACTGTCATTTTCATTCGCTGTAGTTGAGTCAGATTTAGTGCGGGTACGTCGAAAGGTAATATTTTCCAAGAAGTTCATGGTTGCACAATTGGTTTTGGAAACTAATAAATTTTGTGAATGTTCGTAGTTTTCTCCACAAACAAAATATATGCTCTGATGTAATGAACGCAGTCTCAAAAGACTGGTATCTAAGTCGTGAAAAAAAAATTGTTTATTGCATTTCTGAACGAAATATATTCTGTCAATCAGAAGTGCTGTTGTTTGATTGGTCAGTGTTATTCTATGATTCAGCTGATATTATTTTTGTTGTGTTGTGTGGCACTTGTTATTTTGAATTTTAAGTGTGCAACTGTTTTTTCTCGAGAATATTGTAAATATCTTCGTTTTATTGTTATTTTATCTATAACATAACAATGAAATGTTACCTTGTTTGTACAGTAGGTGCATAAAAACAACAATACACTCTTTTTCGTCGTAGGAGTGTCGCTGATATAGATATATTGCCACTCAATTTCACTGTGTCGTAATTACCAAAGCATTCAAAAGTTCACCGAGGTAACACTGTCACTTGTTTCCCGAGAAGGATTGAGCGTTTTTGTTTATGTTTTATGCTCATACGGATAGAATTTCACTTTTTAATTAATTAAATTTCACGGAACGATGTTGACTTTAGCCAGTGTTGCTAGCTCTTTTTGCTGCCTGCAAATTATTATAAGTATGTAAGTTAGGTATAGGTATCTCTTTTTTTGGCTGAACATACATACTTCAAACAAATCTATTTATAACAGTACCGTTAGTGACTGCCGACAAACAACAGACAGCCTAAACCAGTGGACCTTGGATGAAATATTCCTTAATTATAATGTACCTACCCTAGAGGTCCACTAAAGAAGGATTTTCTTAAATTCCATCCCTAAAGGGATGAAACGGGGTGGTAAAATTTGTATGAAAACAACGACATTATATTAATTTCCGACTTCCACAAGACGGAGTCACGGGCACAGCTATAATTTACCACCAAAAATGTTTAATCCACCAGATCCAAACCGTCCAGACATGGGTCGTTGGTCGCAAGAAACGGGCTCCGACAACGAGGGGGGGAATGGCATGGCGTCCCCCTCCCCCAACCCGCTGCCCAACCCGGACCTGACGTCAGACGTGTACCAGCTCGCCCGCCACCGGATGAAGCCCTCCATATTGGAGAACGTGCACGACACCTACGTGGCTAGTGTAGACGCGTCCCGGCTGCCGCTCGATAATAGGTGAGTATCTTCTTATTAACGCCTAGAACTGATAGCCTGATACCAACGGTATGGGGGGAACGGCCTGGCGTCCCCCTCCCCCAACCCGCTGCCCTAACTAGGTGAGTATCGTCATACTAGCGCCTAGAAGTGATAGCCAAATAATAACCAACAGTATGGAGGGGAACGGAAGGTGCCCGTGGCTAAATGACGGCCGCGCTGATAATCGATCAGCGAGGTTAAGCTGCGCTTGCCGCGGTCAGTCCTTGGATGGGTGACCGATCTTTACACATCGAGACCCCTCCGTGCCTCGGAGAGCACGTTAAACAGTCGGCCCCGGTTGCCATAGGAATATCTTTGACAGTCGTTACGGGTAGTCAGGAGCTCAAAAGTCTGACAACTGGTCTAACATTCGAATACGAGTATTCCCCAATAATTGTTGGTTGTGGAGGTCAGATGGCAGTCGCTCCATGTAAAATATTGATATTCAGCCGCAACCAGTTAGACTGTAAGCCGACCCCAATCATGTTTGGTAAATGGCTAGGCATGATGGTATGGAGGGGAGCGGCCTGGCGTCCCCCTCCCCCAACCCGGACCTGACGTCGGACGTGTACCAGCTCGCCCGCCACCGCATGAAGCCCTCCATACTCGAGAACGTGCACGACACCTGCGTGGCCAGCGTCGACGCGTCCCGGCTGCCGCTCGATAATAGGTTGGTATCTTCATAAATGATTGTCGATATTTTATCGTAGGGCATGGACACCACTAGACACAGATGAATCGTCGGTGCGCAAAGTGGAATAAAATATTAATATTTCCGGCAGTGAAGCGCACCGGTGCAGTAAGTAGAATAGAAAAATTAAAAAAAGGTGCGCAAAGCACCGGTGCGATTCGAAGCAGTGCGCAACGTGGAATACCTCCATATTTTGGACCTGCAGCCTAGTGCTTGAGTAGTGAACTTGTAGACCTCCGGATAAGCGATATATATAGGTAATATAATATATTTAGCGGGGATCAGCATTATTTAGGTACATAATAATATTATAATTAGGTATATGGGGATGGCCAACCTAATTAGGAAATCAACTGCATACATGCGAAAACCCTGGCCCGACTTCCAAAAGGCTTCTATAATTATTATACCAAAGTAGCCAAAATTATCCCCCATAACGCCTAAAGCCACTTCACAATTCATCTTTCAGATACGGGGTAATGGACGACGAATTAATGTACGGAGTCCTGCCAACCGATACAGAGAAACAGATACCGTATGATCCCAACTACCCGATATCCCCCACCATGTACCGACTGCCCGGCAACCCCTACGGCTCCAAGACCTACCTACCGACACGAACATCCGACTATGGGTACAGCCCCACCAAGTACTTGAACTCAGACACCAACGTGTATGGGTCCAGGGATTTTAGAGACTCTGGAGTGTCCACGAGAGAACATGATGGATATCCGCCGAGGGATTTCAGGGATTCGGGTATAGCAATTATGTTGAAGAACGACTATCAAAGAAAGATGGACAGTCATTATGGCGGGGACTTCAATGATAGGATGTCTGAAGGGTCGGATAAGCATCATGATAAATATCTGTTCCCTTATACAGGTATGTGAGTTATGTGTTTTTTTTGTGATTGGTTTTGTATTTATACACGGTACCTGCTTAACTTGTATTTAAAACATAAAAAAGCTCGGACATCCAGCACCATGGGCGTACCTAGGATTTGCTTAGAGGTGGGGCAAAAGTAAGAAAACTCTATATTAGGTAGGTACCTATCTAGTTACTAAAAAGGCCATTTCATTGATAAATACCTAAGTAGATATTAATACCTACTTACAAACCTTATTTCAGCAATAGAGTTTTTTTTGGCCACAAGCCAGGGTGACGGCCATGTCAATTACATCTAATCTTTATTTTGAAAGGAAAGATTTAAATAAGTACCTTCCTGTTAATTTAGTAGGTAACCATAATCTTAACGGCCTTTCTCTTGTTCGCGAGAAGAAACCTGCCTACAGATCTTTGATCACATTTTTTTATGTTTATTACATACTTTCCCATTTTTAAGAAATTATTGAATTTAATAAACTGGCAATTAAAAAACCTTTCCTTTTTTTTTGGTTTTTTGATTTTTGTTGTACTTTGTGTGTGCTTTTATTTTTTTGTTTATTTTTCGTCACCCGAGCTTTATTAGCGTTTGAGAGTTGTAAACTGCTTTTGACCTTATTATTTTGCTTGCTTTAGCTGAGGAAGACCACGCACACTTGCGTGGGATCAACCAGGCACCGCAAGTCCGTAGTAGTGAGATGGCACACCCAGGTAATTGTTACAGCTAAGGACACACTTTGGCAGATAGGATAATGTATTCATTTAATTCACAATTTTCATAATGTATAATTTTTTAGATCTCTAAGGCCTCAGTTCACCGGCAAGATAACAGTCCGATAAATTGAAAACGGCCGTTTAACATGACTTTTTGTATAGAAAAAGATATGTTAAACAGCCGTTTTCAAAATAACGAACCGTTATCTTGAGGGTTCACTTGGCCCTAAGTTAACTAAGTACCTAGTCAAAGTTTGTTTTCAGTTTTTTTTTTGTAAATAACTAATTGCAGATTCGAGTCTCGCGTTTAGTTTTACTGTGCTGTACTAAGTATATTATATGTTTTTATTTCCTCTTAGCTGAGAATCAACAGCAGATGGGGGCGCCACTAGCGAGTATGGGTGAGACGAGCGAGTAAGTGCGAATTCTGTTCTACCCGCATGGTTAATTTATGCATATATTATGTACTATTTCTTTTTTTGTTACAAGTTAGTCAGAATTCCGTAAGTATATCAACAGTAAAAATACCTGAATTTAATGACTATTTTTATTAATATGTAGGTTGATATACATTTAACCAAAATTCCCATTGTGAAATTCCCTATAACAATGCCCTGATACGGAATTTTGCAATAAACGTATTTCAGAAGTCAAATACTACTACTACCTACGCTTAGTATTCACATTCATTGGTATCCTAAGTAGGTATTTTCATGACTCCTGAACATCGTTTTAGGTTTTTATTATTTAAAAATAAAATCCAGCCATAATGATAATCATTGTCAATAGATGGTGGCGGTTGTATGAGAAACACTCATTATAATCATCTTTTGCTTTGCTAACCGGTGGTGTTGCCGCGCAATCATCTTCAACCATTTAGGGAAGAGGTAATCTAATGTTATTTATTCATAGTCCTGACCACATTCTTAACAAATCGCATTTATGGCAATCTTTTTAAAAAATACAGGTTTTTTCTAAATATAATTAATTTGTCATTTGAATGTGATCTGGACTTATCTATTACCTAGGTATAGCTGAAAAATCTTTTCCTGTCCTGCTTTTCATGTTTATAAAGATATTAGGTAAAGAAAAAGAGTTTCTTGAATATACCAAAATGGGTAATTAAATGTCTTTCTCGCATGCGTTATAGACGTTAAAGTACCTTTACTTGACCAGTTAGCTAAGAATCTATTCAACTACATTATTGACATAGACTGATTAAAAATATTTCAACTATTACAGGAAATCTACTACTGAAGACGATGCGGAGACGAGAGTATAACAACGCTAAATAGTACAAGATTTCCAATGAATCTCAATTAGTTATTAATTTAAATTTTAAACTTCTTAGTAATTTTATTCTAATGATTAGTGTTAATTTACGCAAAGACTGTCGTTCACTCAGTACCCACTGCCATAGTGTAGATTATCGAGTATTTATTTTGAATTTATGTCTGTGCTTTAAATAGTAATTATAGTGGAACTGAAGTAGAGTTTAATGTATTGAATACTCATTTTTTGTCGGGTTTAGCGTTTGAAAGTCTGCTCTTAGATTTAAACTTGTAAACAAATGCGAATATAGGTATCTCACGTGTATGAAATCCGCTGTGCGTACCTTAATAAAATGGGCGCAGCAATTGGGTACAATGCTATAATTATTATCACATACCTCTACCAATATAAACGTGTACATAATAATCTAGAAATCTATATTCATACACTCAAATGTAGTAGAAAATTTATAAAGAATTTATTTGAGCGAGCGTTCGTTGAAATAGAGAAATAATGCATGAAGTAAGAATGACATCCAAAGTCAGTCATGTACATAGTTAGGTAAGTTAGCTGAGTATGTAGACGTTTACCGATTTATCTTTCAATATTAGGTTTAACTTAATATTAAATAAAAAAATAAGCTTTTTGTATTCATACAAAATATGCTACAAATCACACAACTAAACGAATAGAAAATACTTTTGGAATATAATTCGGTAAATGTAGGTACCTACTCTAATATTTTAGTGCAAAATATGAACTACTTTTATTTTTATATAAGAAAAACCAAAACTATCGTTTGTAAACATAGTATGAATAAGAGTAGGTAAAGATAATGTTTGTGAAATTGCGAATGAATTTTTCATTTATTTGTTTGAGTGAAAGCGATTTTTTTAATACTTAGGTGTCTGTCCATTCCATTACAAAATCTTCATTAATCTAGCTAGAGATTCTCAGAATAATCCTGTATTTGTTTCCATGTTTCGGATTGTTATTTTTCTGATAAAAAAGCGATAATTCTAGTTTCAAAGTTCATACTAAAACTTTATTGTAAATAGCGTGTTGTGTGCATTTCTAGCGTTTTAACGAAGAGTCCACCTATATTGTAAATAATAGATTTTTACACTTTTAGTAGTTAAATTAGGGACTACGATAATAGTGGAATATTAAGTGAAAGCTTTATTTAGATATTCTCTAGTGTCAGATTGCCATAATTAATATTATTGATGAGTTCGTAGAAAGCACTATAGATATGAACAAAGTTAAAATATATTCTAACTGAATTAGGTACTACTGTTTGCTATTTAATAAAACCAGGCGTTTCTTCGTAACCTAAATTCAACTTAAAAGTGGCAATTTAATTCACATAATTATGTAAACTTTAATTGGTGTTCAAGTAGTTATTTGATATTATATTACGTACCTAACCATGCTTTACATACCTATATATTAATTTATGTAATTTGTCAAGCAGTTTTTTACCACGATTCAAAAACTTTTATGAAGTTTTAACCACTCACTCCTACCTTATTTCTAAGCTTAGTAAACTTTTAAAATAGGTAAGGTGACTCATCTTACCTATATTTAAGTGTAAACATTTTTATTTGAAAGACGAAGCGTAGTCCAGGTGTGCGTGTGTGTGTTTTATAAACAAAATACCTACCTCCTAAATGTCGATAAGTAGCCATCTTTATTCTATACCTACCTACTTATCGACATTTAGGAGGTAGGTATTTTGTTTATAAAACATTGTTCAAAATACATTGTGGTTTGTGGTTTTCATAAAATGTTTCTAATAGTCCGTCATCATCATCACAAAATCTGCTCAAATGTAATGTTTTACATTAGTTTAGAAACGCAAGCAGTTCCAAATTGCTTTGTACAACAGCATTTGCCACTTTTATAAAATAATAACATTCGGCTCATTTTTTTATCTTACATTCCATTTTGTGATATTATGTACCTATCTTTTTCTCAATTTTCTATGTACGAGTACTTTTACAGGCAATTTTTATAGTGGTACAAACATTTTAATTCTTTTATAATGAAATAAAATATTTTATTGCTAAAATCCTAACTTTGTTTTATTTCTTACATGTCGATCATTTATTGGCCAGAACGGCCTGTGCGCCTGACGATAATCGGTCCTGGAGTCCTTTTACAGATGTATTCCACTAAGCGCACCGCTCCTAAGCGCACCGTTTTTAATTTTTTTTAATCCGCCCAGCGCACCATCACCGTCGGTGCCGGTGCGCTTAATCATTCACCTGCCCCGACAGAGGGTATCCAAAAAGATACCCGCCATCTTGAAAAAAACAAACACACCTTTGAACGCGCCTACGTAATCAAATGCCTCCGCCTACATGAGACGATTTTCTTATCGGACACAATCACACAGACACTACTTACTGTTGTAAGCGCCACTCACGCGCATTCGTGATAATGCTAAAAGCAATACCTACTAAAATTATTACACAGGTACATAGGTATCTACTAATTCTTTAGACGTGAATCCAATAATTTTTTTTTTTTTTATGAATCAATATCTGGAATAGACGATTTGTATACTTAGGTAGGTACCTACTACTTTTATTTCCTAACTAGCACTGCTCGCGACTTCGTCCGCGTGTTATACCTACACGTAGCGCCATCTACCGTCCTAAAGCAATTGTGACCGTCGAAAATTAGGTACCTATTGTTATTTCCCTCGGGATACTACCTACTTTTTTTTATTTAAAGTACCCTATGTTTTTTTTTGGACCCCTGACAATGTTTATGCAAAATTGCATGATGATCGATAAAGTGGTTTAGGCGTATAAAGGTAACAAACAACCTTACTTTCGAAATTATACAATAGTAGTTAGGATACGGATATTACAAAATGCTATAGTGCTAGCTCTATGTAACTGTTATACCTACCTAATGACGCTCAAGCCACTGATTCACACCGTGTGATTCGTGAATAAGTCAGGGTCAATGCATCTATTCTATTATTTTCAGGGCCATTTCCGTATTTATTACTCTGCTAGCAGAAATAAGGTTCAGAAGACCTCAGATAAATACCAGGAAAAAAAAATTTTTTTTGGAGCAGTCTGCTAGATTTAACTTGACCAGGCTGAAGTTGGCTCACCGCGTATTTGCGCATGTAGGTACAATCGCTAAGACAACTGTTGTCTTAGCGATTGTACCTACATTCGCAAATTTATTAAAAGTGGCCAATACATGTTGCTTCAAAAAAACATACCGTACTTTTTCAGTTATTTCTTGATTCATTTAGTCAAGCATAAATTTTATTATCAACTTAAATACGCAGTCACTCGTATGACTAACATGTGCATGGCCAAGTAAGATCGTGCGGACTATAACTAAGAAATTAAAGCAAACCCCTCTTACATATAAACGATGATTAAACGTTATTTAACTTAAATAGATCATCTCATAACTCATAAGTCAATTGCCATCTCTATTCATTGGGTTAGAAATGACCTGTAGGGCTAACATGCGCGCGGAAGGATAGTTGTACATATAATTACAATTTTTTTGTTTATTAAAAGATCTGTTAAAAAAAAATAGAACCAATCACAGGGCCTAAAAGCTATTAGAGAAATAAGAATATAATAAGTACAACTTTTTATCTATTTATTCATCAACATACATAATATCTACATTTGCACAAATAAAATATATTTTACTTAGAATTACATCAGTTAACTGTTTTAAAGACTGATATAATACTTTCTCGTTCGTTTTGTTGCGAAATGTGAACACTGTGCTACTAGCCAATGTCGATTCACGATTGGTGTACCAATTACACCAACAATATGTTGCAACCAATCAACTCCTATAAGAATATAGTTAAGTTTATGCAGATGAATTTACAAGTACATACAATAAATTAGTAAGGTAAGCAAACTAATATTTACAATTGGGAGTTACAAAAATTTGATTTTTATATAATTTAAAAGGGAAACAGTGCTTTATCGATACCAGAGAACATTAACAATTTAGATATTTTCCAAACAGACACAGGCAGCTTTTACAAATAAAACCTACTAACTGGTAGGTGTTAATTATCTGTCATCTTTAAAGATGTTTTTATTTAAATGTAAAACTTTGTGCTCTGCAATATTAGGTTAACAATAGAGTGCTACCGATGGCTGTCTATAACGTCATCAACATCACCCATGTTCTTTAACCGTGTCTAATATGGAAAATAACATAACACACCAAATACGAAATTTATGTACATTATTTTATTACTATGTATAACATGGATTACAGACTGACCAATCAAAGCTTTTACAAAACTTGAAACAAGGTTTTATGGAATGTATAAGCCTTATAAATGACTAGGTACCGTACTGTCGTTACATCAAGGCAGAGCTTTGTATTAGGCCATGGAAACTCTAAAAACAATGTGTACCTAGTCATTTCAACGTTAAGACACTGTTATGGTTCAATACAACACAATCTCGACTGGTTACTATAAAGTTGTCAATAAAATACTGCAATACAATCCAAACCTCAGTTCAAATATCTGAAACCTTAGCACAAATGCCTTAATATCTGGAACAAGAATTAAAGTCAATTTATAGTACAGTTATAGGTAACATCAAAAGATTTATATGACTTCAAGCTACTTTACTGTGGAGTGCTAAGACCAGATATTTTATTGATCATTAAGATTAAAAAAATAATTTACATTATATAAAACACATCAACAAAGAGTAGGCAGGAAACATACACGAGTTCAACACTGCAATGATATAACTTGAAGCTTCTTCGGTGATAAATATGTATTTGAGCACTGGATACTCTGGTTGTTAAGGTAGGTCAAGGCTGGCAACACCCAGTGCTGTTGTACACTGAAAATAAAAATGAAAAACTCTTAATATTATCTCAAATATTTTAATTAAGTATACAAGTAAAACTATAGTATTTCAATAAAAGCATACAATATGTAAGCTTAAGGAAAACAAAGACATTTGTCATGAACTGTATTAATCATTTTTACATGCATAATAACTGTATGTCAAGTGACTACATCATGCTGTAACTAACACTTAGATTTTCATACTTGCAATCATGTGACCTAGATTATAAAACCTATTTTTACATTATCATTTATAAACACCAATAAGATTTAAATGAATACTAAATAAGGCTTAATACTCTTATTAGTGAAGTTAATAATCATGAGGATCTTTTACATTTTAGATATAAATCATAGGTTTTAGACAAACAGAACATGTACAGAGTGTTTTAGAATTTTTACAACTGTTCAATATGAATTATTCTAACTGGGGTGAATACAGTCTTTGAATAATTATAACTTGTCTATTTAATAGTTATTTGACTTAAAGATATCTATACTGAATCACAAGACATAATTAAATAAAATAGTTATTTCTTTTGCCATTTTAAACACTTTTACATATGCAATGGATTATGATCAGAACATTAGAAAGTTACACATTTGTCACAATTTATTACTTATTCAAAAATGTTTTAAATGCAAATATTAAAATGATACTTACACTTAGATTCAAGTTTTACTTTATTCTTAAATTACTGGTTGCCCATTTTGCACCTTGACGTCATGTAGATACCAACAATAAGACCGAAGAGACCAATGGCAGATCCGAAAATCTCTACGATTAAGATTTTGACGAAGAGAGCAGCATTTGCTGCATCAGCCAAGGCAGCACCAGAGCCGACAATGCCGACGGCGATACCACAGAACAAGTTGACGAGGCCCACGGCGAGTCCAGCTCCGAACATCACATAGCCAGACATCCAGTTCAGTTGCTTCACATTCAAATCAATCAGTGGCTCCGTGTACTTTTCCAACATTCCTGACAACACGATGGCAGTAATCAACCCGTAGATGGCGACGGCTTCACAGAAGATAACGGAGATCAAGTTCTTGGTCTTGATTCGGGGAGCTTTGACACCTCCGCCGACGATGCTGACTCCCACCGTGTGGATGCCCATGGCTGCGCCCACTACCGAAAAGGCAACGGAGAACGCAATGCCCAACGTAGCCCACATGTAAGGGGAAGTATTCTCCAGGAACCATCCGATGCTTATTTGCTCACCCTTTCCTTGGAGAAGATAGAACATAGCAAATGTCGGAATCACAATCACCAGCAGGAGCGCGGACAGGTAAGCTAGGAAGTACCTCATCTTGATATCTTTTTTTTAGCAAATTGGAGCTGTTTTACCCGATATTCCCGAAAGGGACGGCCTTTTTTCGCCCAATTTTTGCCTTGACAGAAAACTCAAAAGCGGAGAGGTCTTGTGATCACAAGTTGTCATAGACAATAAAAGGGTTACAATACTAATAAAATAACAAAGTTAAAATTCTTATCACTGGATATACTGTGTGAAGGTTGGCCACAAGAATATAGGTTGGCCATTTCTTGTTGACAATGACACACTATTAGCACAGTCTATAAATCCATAAAATAACAGTCTATAAAATCTTTATACGGTGCTGTGTGGTTGTATTAAAAAAAAAAAATATTAAAACCTGTGACGCATCGCGCAGCAGCTGATCTCTCAGCCACTACGCCAATCGTGCCGCAACGGAATTAGAGTGCGTGCAAGATAAGTCAGCGCGTGACTGAGGGCAACTGAGGGCACTGCTTGCTAAGAAAAGCTCGAAGTATACTACTCGTTAGACGTTACCAATGGCAAAGATTAGTTCCGATTTTGGCCACGCGCAGAGTTATCTTGCGCACACTCTAGTGCTGTGGTTCACAGCCGAATGACCCCGAAGATCAACGAAACCCCTTTCGTTGATCTTGATGAACAGGGGCCGTGTTAATTCGGGGACTTCTAAGCCCCCGCTTAGAAGTCCCGGAATTATAATTTTACACGTAAGTCTTTGACAACGATTAAAGCGTTAATTACTGAGATTTCTATTTAGAAAATCGATTAACATTGAAGATTTACACATTGTGAGTAAGATTGTCTTACATCATATTGCTATAAAACCATCCTATAAAGCAGCGTTTCTTAACCTCGGGTCGCGAGTTCGCGACCCAATGAGGATGGCTCACTCAATCAAATCTTAGACTTTCAAGCACTGTGCCGTGTTCAGTGTAAAATATAGACATTTTTTGTTTTTTGGATGACGAAGATCCATTCAGAAATGACGAAGTTATAGTGTGTTTTATAAGCAGCTTTTGCAAAACGGTCGGCGAGAATTCGTCAATGACATCATGTGTCACGTTGGCACCCACGATCGCACGATTTCCCATACATTTTTCGCGCGCAAAAGTTAAATACCGGTCGGGAATGTGATACAATATTCAAAACTTAGATTATTTACGATATAATATTAAATCATAAGATGTACTATGAAGTACTTACATTTTAGGTAGGTACCGCCGTGATAAGAAATCACATCAGAATCACCGTGTAAAACATTATTTTGCTAAAACCATCCAATCGTGACCTCCGTTTCACATAAAGCTGTCTACTGCAAGGAGGTCAAGCTGTATCTTGGGCTTTACTCGATCGATTGAGGTGACACATACCTTAAATTTTCTGTTAAGCTATAAGCAATACAACAATGAAATGTATATTAAAATATTTTTAGCCGTTCTTGTCGTATTCACCTTGCACCGCGTAGGTATGCATAAAATTAACTCTATTAACATAAATATTCTTTATTATCTCCTTTATTTTACGGCCAAATCGAATGCTGTAAAGGGCGAATTTTATCACCAGTAAATACACAAAATAATGGAATGATTCATTTTGGTAAGAAATAATATTTTATTGCCATAAATTCACTTAAATGTTGCATAATATTATTTCATGTTTTTTTTTAAACATAAATGTATTCATTTTCGTATAAGTTTTAAGTATATGATGTCGCGAACTTTTTTGTAGAACTGTAAATTGGCATCAATTTCACCATACATTGTATTCACTTAAATCAAACGGTGTCGGCACTGTACGCGAATTTATACCTTTTCAAGCAGTTGTTTTATTGCATCTTTTTTACATAAATCGAGATAGTTCAGTTAGTATAAACAAAAGGTTTATAAATCATCCACATAAAGCTTCCCCGACCATTAATCTATCCTGCCGGCCTAGCATGACCACGATAGAAACGGGTTTTGTCTACATAGAAATAGACAAAGTGACAGATTGTAGAAACATTTCTACCGTTTCATTCATAAAACGAAGAAATGTTTCTACAATCTGTCACTTTGTCTATTTCTATATAGAAAAAACCCGTTTCTATCGTGGTCATGCTAGGCCGGCTGTAGTGAATACTGAAATAAAATCCGTTCAGAACTTTTGGAAATAATAGCATTTAAAGAGATAGGCGCGTACTATGAAGTACAGACTACGGCTCGGCATCGAACGTGACACATGGCGTCAGCAGTAGTCTGGCGGCCTTTCTGAATCGTTTTTCAAAACGCTGTTTTCAAATCGCTGTAGCTTCGTCATTTCTTATCCGATTTGAATATTTTTTTCACAAAATGTAATAAAATCGTACCTTCTATCGATCTAGTTAATAAAAAAAAATTGGAGCCATCCTCATTTGGGTCGCGGGAACCGCGGGACTTTTTGAAAAATCGCGCCGTAATCACCGCATCCTGACTCGAAATGCACCGTGTCATGCGAGGGGCGCGGGAGGTATGACCATGTTGTTTCACCTTACAGTTACGTATCTGTAACCGTCAAAATATGGCGGCTTGTATGACAATTTCATACTGACTTAACGATTACATACTGACTTACGAATACAGATGGTTTGAAGCAACCCGCCCTTAGTGTTCTAGCGTAATTGTCAAGGAGTGCACTTCATTTTTTCACACTATTTTAGCGAACTAAGTTAGTTTAGATCTACGTAAGTATTACAGAATTGTGTTTGCTGAAATTGTTATAATAAAAGTGTATGCAACACGCATTTTTTTACTGCGATTAAAAAAGGTACATTTAATTTATTGATGTTTTTATTTTTTATCGGGTCGCGGGCTTCTAATATTTTTGAAATATGGGTCGCCAGCCAAAAAGTTTAAGAACCGCTGCTATAAAGTAAAAAATATTTATTAACTTCAAAAAAAGGAGGAGGTTCTCAATTCGTCGGTTTTTTTTTAAATATAATTATGTTCGTTCAGCGATTACTCCGTCAATTGAGAACCGATTTTGAAAATTATTTTTTATCCTAGCCATTGTTTTAAGCTTGAACTCTTCCCTAGTAACGCACTCTAATGCAAACTCAAAACCGCACACTTACAAGAAACGGACAACCGTCTTTCTCTAATGCGCCGTCTATGGATATTAAGTCTATGTGAATAATTTGTTCCTTGGTCTATGGACTTGGTTTTTAAAAAAATAAACCATCTGTCAAATATCTGACAGACATTTGACATTTGTATGTACCTTTTTTTTTTAATTTTGACATTGTTTTTGTAGGGAAAACGTTTAATCCTTCCATTTTCTAATGTGTTGTGTATTTTTGCAAGATGTAATCCCTTTGAGTTTAGTTACGTTAGCTTAAAAGTTGGGTATGTGTTACGCTGCTAGGAGAAGATGGTGCAGTGAAATAACTATGAGGCCTATGAAGTCATTACATAAAGATGTTGTCAGCTTACGCTAGGTTTATCGTCCGCCACTCCTACCTTGCTCTTTCCATTGTAACGGGGATCTCAACCATCCTTACTGTAATCCCACTAGTATGTCATGAGTTGCCATCATTTTCTGACCCTATATTAGGTTTTGAAACGCGAGGAACAACCCTAGCGCATCGGTTCATTGCATGGGAAAACCTCATTGATGAAACGAGGCCTTCTCGAAAGCTTGCAGTTAATCCGAAAGAAATTGAAGATCAAATACGCATGAATCAAACATATTACAATAGAACACGCCAGGAAAGGCCTAGATCAGGTCGGGGGCGCTCCAAAAAAAAAGAACATAACAAAAAGAAGAAAGTTCACCACAACAATGACACTAATTTTGAAAAGAACTGGCTGCCATCTGAACCTAACATATCTGATGCCCATGTCCATTGGGGATTTGGAACAAACAAAACATTTGAAGATAATAACACATGGTTTCTCAAAGATCACACAAGAAAACAGTGGGAATCTATAAAAGATTTACAGCGTAAACCTGACCGACCCATCAATCACAACTATGCATCAGGGACCTGTGGACCACCCATATCAGATTATGCTCATTTAGTTATTACAAATACTGACAACACATCTTTATTAACATTCAAAAATGTAGAAAGAATGTGTAGACTACAATCAATGCTTGTAGAATTTGGAGGAGCAGAATACTATAAAATGTGCCAAAGGGATCTACATTCTGAAGAGCTCTGCTGTCCAGTGTGGAGTGTGCCAAATTACATAGCTCTGATATCCGGCAAGACTTCCTGTGATGATTTAAGCGAAGAAGATGTAACCACTACAGTTACTATACTGAAGAAATGTGCAGGTTACTTTCATAATTTTTCACTAATGGCCTCTTGTGATTTAGATAGGTGTAAAGTTCCCAAGTATTGTTCTCAGTATGATGCTATATATAATTTATTATTCTATTTAATAGAATCACAAGCATTCTCACCCTCAGATCTCTCACAGACTTTTGTAAATAATGTCATGCTCTTTTTACCATTACCCAGTAGCAGTACCGTGTTACCTTACTACAAACTATTGCAAAGTTCAAATTTATCTTATGAAACACTTGTTATACCTGCCATGGACTTTGGACTCAAAAATGCACTTTTTGACTTATGGGTAATACAAGATACTTGGTTGATAGGGTTAGGTGGTGTGTTTGTATTTATGTGTGTGTGGGTCTATACAAAATCTGTAATCCTCACTGTGCTGTTGTTTATAGCTATTACATATTCAATTGGTATAGCGTACTTCTTGTATATCTATGTGTTCAATTTGGAATTTTTTCCCTTTATGAATTTATTAGTAATAGTTGTTGTGATAGGTATCGGAGCAGATGATGCATTTCTCTATGTCAAAGTGTGGAAAACGGTTAGCAAACAGCTCATTCAAGATAATGTTGTTTGTCAGGATAATGGTCTGAGTGACATAAAGAATGTGTCTAGTGCAGGTGAGACTATACTAATACAAATACTGGTGGAGACCATGAAGCACTCTATGACAACTATGAGTATTACCACTGTGACTACCGCAGTAGCATTTCTCGCCTCCTATGTAAGTTATATTCCGGCCATAAACTGCTTTAGTGTATTCGCAGGTACGTCCGTTCTAGTCAACTTTATTTTGATGATAAGTTTGTTGCCTGCATCAGTATTTATTATAGATGTTAAATTGAGGTCGAATCAAACAAAATATTTAGATGTAATTCATAAAAGTATTAATGAATTTTGGGATGATATCAGAGTAATATTGAATAGATTTATTATAACATGTGTCACAAGATTGCACATAATGTTTGTTATAGTATTGGGTGCTATTGGAGTTGGCAGTGTTGTCATAGTTTTCTACTCACCAGGGCTTCAATTGCCAGATTCAAAACAGTTTCAACTTTTTCAAACCTCTCATCCTTTTGAGCAATATGACATGTTCTACAGTAGTAAGTTCCTATTCGAAAGATTCGGAAAAGATATAGGTACAGGCAGTAAGATGCCTCTTAGATGGGTGTGGGGAGTAAAAGCTATAGATAATGGAAATCACATGAATCCTGCATCCAAAGGTCACTTAGAATTTGATGAAAAATTTTCAATATCGGATCCAGATTCTCAAGACTGGCTGTCAGGATTTTGTACTAGAATTAAAGCACAACCATTTTTTCAACAAACCTTAGGTCCTTTGCTCCCCAATTGTTTTATTGAAAGTTTTAAAATGTACATGAGTAGACGGTGTATTGACCACATTGGCAAAATAAACAGAACACCATGCTGTGAAACATCAAAATTTCCTTATAAAAAAGAAGTTTTCGAATTTTGTATCATAAAAGCTATGGAGTCTTTGTATCAAACACCCCGCGAGCTATTTATGCCAGGTGTGGCAGGACCTAAATTTCTTAGAAGTGCCACTCCCCCAACAGTCTCAGCAATGGTAGTAGAATTTGAAAGTGTTGTGCCCTACTCTATGTCGTACACAGAAATGGATCATTTTTACAATCAGGTTGAAAATTGGACACAGCAAGAGTTGAAATATGCACCAGCAGGTATGCAATCTGGTTGGTTTTTGTCTGACTTACAATTTTATGACCTACAAAAAACATTAGCTAGTGGAACTGTGATTGCCCTAATCCTATCGGCTACTTTAGGTTTTATAGTACTTGTACCGGCAACATTAAGCCTCGTGATTAGCACGTGTGCTTTAGTCGCTATGATATTTTCTGCAACTGTAACTATAGCTATATTAGTAGTAAATGGTTGGAAGCTCAATATTTTAGAAAGTGTAGCAATATCTACTTCAGCAGGATTAGCTGTGGATTTTAATCTTCATTATGCGCTTAGCTATGCAAATGCCAACGGCGCAAAATCTGCGAGAGTTAAATACGCATTGTCATCATCTTCAGGTCCGACAGCTGCCGCCGCGCTAACGACTGGCTTTGCTGGTATATTTTTATTGCGCTCGAATCTCTTGCCTTATTCTCAAATAGGTTCGTTTTTAGCGCTGATAATGGTAGTCAGTTGGACTTATGCAACCTTTTTCTTGTGCTCTTTATTTCACTTAGTTGGACGTAATTCTACAAAAGAATCTCCCACAGAAGAAAGAAAATCAGTATCGCGAGTAAGCTCTGTGTGTTCAGGGGTTCCCAATTTGGAGAGCCACGAATTAGAGCATCTAGCTGATAGCAATCGAACGAATCTCACACACTCTCGCAGCCCCTCTAATGCTAGTGCTACTACCGTTGTTTTACATGAAGACTACGAAAATTCTCATAGTAAAATCGTTAAGTCTAGTGATACGAGTAATAATAAATTTTCTGAAAATGACTGAATGTTAGAATTAATTATATAGTTACCTAACTAAGGCATATTTTGAAGTATTTTTTTTACGAAACCAGTATTATTTTTTTAATTTGTAATTTTTATAAATGCTACATTTAATTTATTTACTATTGTAGTTTGGTCTTTGTAAATACTCGTGACTTATATAAAATCAATTTATAGGAATGATCGATGTGACAATAATTATCACATAAATATTCACATGGGACAATATAAGATCTTAACGAGCTTAGCTTGCATGATGAATTACTTTACATAAATGTTGTTTTTCTACTGTCACGTGAATACAAATGTACCTAGTATTACTGTAAATTATAGTATCATGATCTGATGTACTTAACTTAAAGTTAGATTTGACGACTCTATACCTGTATAAGTATTTAAATGTTATTTTGCACTGTTATTTCATAGATCTATGTACCTATTCGTGTTATAAGTATTAAATGTCAATTCAGATTCACAATGAAATTGTTATGCATTAAAATAAAAATATACTTAAAATTAGTTATTAAATAAAATAAATTGGAGATTTAAAAACAACTAATATGGGCGGGATTTGAACCCGTGAACTCTCCCGTACCGTGGCGTCGCTCTAACCACTGAGCTACTGTGTCATACGGCACCCGCATCACTCATCAGTTGAAATTTTAAATCTCTATAATACACCTCATATGGGCGTGACATCTTTATCGGGAGACTAATGTAAGACTAATTTAGGGCCAAGTTCACCGACAAGATAACAGTCCGTCAAATTGAAAACTAACTTTTCTATGGGCCAAAGTGAACTTCTTGACAGTGAACTTGGCCCTTAATGCCCATAAGTTTGCAGTTATAATTAAGGATATCGATACGATATCATCTATACGTAATTTATGTAATTTTTATAGCCACGTTTAGCTTATTGTTATTAAATATATTAATACATGTGAGATTTAAAAACAACTTACACGGGCGGGACTCGCGATCTCTACCATACCGTGACGTCGTTCTAACCAGTGAGCTACTGCGTCATGACATACCTCCTGCACCACCTCATATCTTAGATTACCCCTCATATGAGTGTTAGTGACATGTTGTCTTATTTTTAGTCTCTGATATGATGTCGCCATCGCCCATAAGAGGCGTATTATTAGAGATTTAAAATTTCAAATGATGCGTGTGTGACACGGTGGTTAGAGTGACGCCACGGTATGCTAGGGGTCGCGTGTTCAAGGCCCGCCGGTGCCGGTTGTTTTTAAATTAATTATAAATTTAATAATAACTACCTAAGATTGAATAAGCTAAACATGGCTTTGACATGTTTAAAATTCTTTTTCAACACACTTGCTCATAAAAGGGCTCTTATTTCACCGCAATTAGGCACGTAATGACATCTGTAATCAAACTGTGACTTTTTCATTACCATTACTCACTAGTGAGTTATAACTTATACGCCTCCCCCACACCGGGCGCGCGTGCTCCTCCGGCACGCGCCAGTATTATTTTATTCACAAGTGTGTTGAAAAACGTCGTATGATACACGTGTGTATTGGTGATTACCGTCTTCGGCTCCCTTAAGACCCTCGCCCAAACGGCTCGAGTCACAATCGCGCCTCAGCGGTAATCACCAACATTACACACTTGTACCATAATATACTATTATTTAGGTTTCTTTCTATTATTGACGATATGTATGGCTTTTACACGGGACTTTGCTCTTGTGTATGTAAAGAAAAATAACGGATTTTAATCCCACAGGGACCGCATTTGTAATATTAGTTGGGATTATGTCTTATATAAAGTATTACATGAATGATTGTGCATTTTAACAACATTTTGTCATCAAAATTAACCCCATTCACATGGGAACAGGGACCGAAAAGGTAACCCATATGGCTGCTTGTGAACTACACGTTTACAGCACGTTTTTTCACGGACCGTTTTTTTTGTCATACATTTTAAAAAGTGGTGGGGATCGTTCTGCACGCCTATTGGCTAAAAATCCGTAAAAAACCGAATACGAATTGAAAACGTCTGTAGTGCCCAAGCAGTCTATAGGGGTTTTCACTGGGGTTATTTTTTTGGGTTAGGTGAAAAACCTTGCGTAAAGGTTAACCCGTATTCTGGGTTAATCAGCCTAATAATAACCGGGTTCACGCATAGAGTTCATTTTTGTTCCTAAAAATATGCAAGAAAGTGACGGAGATGCCCGTTCATTCGGGTTAATCAGCAATATTTTAATGGTTAACCGGTTTCCATGCGTAAAGATTAACCAAACATATGGGTTAGGATTTAACCGGTAACCTTTAACCCGATTAATCAGTCCCTGCATGTGAGTGGTTTGACTCACTCGTTCACGTGGATTTGACTCAGCGAAATTTTTTCCGGATCGCCAGCCGGCACACCCAAATTTGAATTTGGGTGTGCCGGCTGGCGACCTAATCATACACCATCGTGTATGGTTAGGTCTAACTATACTATAGCTACCATCAATTAAAGTCACTACTCCGTGTGAACGGTGTTTATTTTGACTACAGAATTGTGTACTTTATTTGAATTTCCAACCGCATGGTTACCCTCGTCGTGTGAATACTACAATAAGTATAAAGCAGTGGTGTCAAACTCGATTTTCAGAACAAAATAAATAAATTACGCAAATAAAAATGATTATAATATGAATCTTTATTTAGATATTTTATTTAGCTTGCTTATGTTTGACATGACTGCTATAAAGGGTAAAGGTACCGTCACATTTCCAGTGCTGACCCTTAGGTACATGCAGTATTCAGCATGCTTAGGAAAGACCATGAGGCTCTCATCAGGCACACCCCCAATCTTGAGTTCTTTATTTCAGTACCTACCTACCTAATCTGAAATCTGTCAGAACTTCAGAACAGATCAGATTTCCAACTGGTATGTTAGGTAACTCTTAGCCAACCGATCCAGAAATTAATTTTGCCCCCACAAACTTACCTACTTCTGGATCTGTTAATTACTGAAGAGGTGTGTGGGTGTGTGTGACCTTACCTAGGTACCTTTCCTTAATATAATTAATAATTCCCACCTCCATGTGGGTACTTATCTACCTGTCGCAGTTGTAAGTCTTGTGTGAACTCTTGCGTTCTTAGTTCTTGAAGTAGGTACCGGCGATAATTTTTAAAATCAACTCATGTATTCATATGACTAGACTAAATTAGGATTATGTCTATAAAATTGAACAAAGATTGGATAACAAAATAAAAATATTGAAATATTTTTGTTACGAAATTGTTACCATTTGATCATAGGATTCATAGGTCGCCTGTTATGAATATCAAATATACAAAAACTAAGTTAGTCTGTCTTTTAAGTTGTTTAAAATCTAAGAAATAAGTTTTTTTACTACTTAATCAGATGTATTGTATCGAATGTTGACTTACTGTATTATTCTTAATCAGGCGCGGTCCCAGGGGTGGGGGTCACGGGGGTCATGACCCCCCCCAAAATCGTACAAAAATGCGCCAAACACGGTAATTCACGGGATACCACTTCGGCATTAATCGGTATGACCCCCCTCTAAAGTCTTCAGCTGCGGTATGACCCCCCCCCCCAAAATCGCCGGCTGGGACCGCGCCTGTTCATAATGTACTTAGTTTAGATTGGATAGTCGCCTACCGTACGGTAGCCAAAACTTGATAGAAATATTATGATTGTCTAAGAAACGAAATAAAATGTTAATTTTTGTATAAACATTGTGGTTTTACTTATTAAACGCTGCGACTTTAATCTTTTGTTACTTATAAAGCAGAGTTGCTAAATTAATTAGCTGACTCTGCATTTCTTCTACAAAGAGCGGAATCAGCCTTCCCACGGAATAACAAAATGAGCCTTCCAGTCGGGGGGGGGACACCGCCCCGGATCCGCCTTTGTCTTCTACTCATTTCTCTTTGTATACCTACAGGGTGGAATGATCGCACGGGCTCTGGAAGTCTGGAAGAAAAGTACCTATCTTAAATTGAAGGTAGCTGTTACTCAAGGAAACATAATTATTTTAAAATTGCAGTTTGCCGTACGTCAGTGGCGTAGCTTGGGGAGTACCGGGGGGGCTATGGCCTCGGGCGGCATACTAAAGGGGCGGCGGCAAGCGCCATGATTTTTTCAATACAAATCGAATGATACATCATATTTTGTTAAAATCTGTTCGCTCGTTTAGTCTCTAGGATCCAGGAACACAGAAACGGAAATACATAGATACGTACAACATACAGGTTAAACACACCCCTCCCTTTGTTTGGGCTTTGCCGCAGCCGCAGTGGAGTAAAAATAGGAGGGGGAGGCGAATTTCCGGTCGGCCCCGGGCAGGGAAAACCCACGCTATGCCACTGCCGTACGTGACAGTTGAAGTTAAGTTTCAACTGATGCGCGCGATAGCTCAGTGGTTAGAGTGACACCACGGTACGGTAGAGGTCACGGGTTCGAGTCCCAATCGTACCTATCAGTTATTTTTTTTTTGGAACGGAGTTCCTTTATGCACGTTACGTACGAGTGAACTAGGAGAAATTTTAAGCGATGACGGCAATGACATCTGCGATTTCACTTTTATACATAATCAACAAATTAGCACGCGTGGCTTCGGTCTATATCGATTACCTCAAAAACTACTGACCGGATTTTCATACGGTTTTCACCAATGGAAGGACACATTTCCGAGGAAGGTTTTTGTATATAATTTATACATGTGTTATATATATTAGCCGAGCTGTCACGGTTTTTATTATGGAAGTCGGAAAAAAGGTTTGCGCGTGTACTGCCTACACGGTTTGATATATGTGAAAACAATGTATGACAAAAACGTTGGCCTTAAATAGTTCTACAAAAAACATCCGGCTATTGTATATCTTACTTTTATATTTAAGCTACAAAATCTGTTTTTATGTTTTAAAATAACAATATAATTAGGCGATATTTAACTAGACACATTTATCAATAAAATAGTAATCCTTATCCAAATAAGTAGTTTCATCGTCACAAGTATTTAATGGAGATGATTTTTGGAGTTTAAAGTATTTTATACTGACAAATAGTTTCAGAGATAACACGATGTAATCAACGCGCGTCGGAGTAATTTAATAATTTTGTGACATTGCTTCATACCTACCTGAGCAAATTTTGCGTGACTCTATTCTTTAGGATAAACCTTTGGTTACCTAGTTAGTAAATTCTCGGAAATTTTTGGAACTTCGTTCTTGACGGGGGTCCCCTGACCCCACACGATTTTTTTTTTAATAAAACGTTGCCCCATACTAGGATTTCTCCTGTGTCGTGGGTGCGTTTACAAACACTTTCACATACATAAACAGCCAGACCAGTGTGCAATGCGGGAATCGAACCCGCGACACGTCGCGCAGCAGCCAATCTCTCAGCCACTGCGACAACCGCACATAGGAGTATTTGACATAAAAAACCGGACAAAATTATTTTATATTTTATTTTACTATTTTATGAAATAAAAGTCAATAATTCATCATAAGTAGGAAAATGTTTCTTTTTTTTTCGAAAATTTTTTTTCATTCTGCTTCTCTTTGAACTCTTTTATAATAGTACCTATAAAGCTCCATTCTGGTGATTTTTTCACTCTTTCCGAAGGATCTATGACAAAAGAAAGCAAAAAAAAAATTGTTTTGCTAGTCGATAGGATCAGGCAAGGGCTGCATTCCGAATTACGCTGTAGGTAATCGATTTGAGCGTCCATAAACCCGTTCCGAATTACCGTGAGCGCGATATCGATGTCCCTTGAATCGTCATAGATGACGTCATGACATGCGCCATCTTGCGATTACACCGACCATGCCCCAAATAAATATCACCGTGAGCGCTGTCAAATATGACAGTTGTGTTCACAGGTTGTGTTTATGTTTATTGTTTTGTTATGAAGTTAGGAGTCGCTTAAAACAACTATTCTATTGTCGCATTTTAAGAAATTGTGCACATAACCATGAGTATTCAACTGAATATAGCCGACGAGCCTAACGGACGACAAATTATCGATAGAGTCAACCAACATAACTTCCATTTTCACTTTTCAGAAAGATTTCGGTTTGGAGGTTATGTTCACTGTGAACGCTTTCACGAGCGTTCCGAATTGATGACAGCTCTTAGCTGTCATAATCGTGATATCTAAATCGGAACGCAGAATATAGATGTGAGCGCTGTGAGCGATTATTTTGTAATTCGGAATGCAGCCTAGGTCGTCGCATAAGCTGGTACTGCTGATGACAGTGCTTTTCTTCTGTTTGATCATAATAGTTTGTGCAGGAAGGAAAATTACTAACCAATTCCACAAATAATAAAATTATTAAACTATGTGTACCTACTTAAGACCTCATACATTGCTTGAGTAAAATATTTTTTTTCCAAAACATTGTGTTCACATCAAGAAGTTCCTTCTTGGTTCACATGTTTTGTTGGTCTAGTGGTCTAACTAAACGGAATTGCTAGCAATAAACAAAACGTATCATCAGTTTGACAAATAAAATGTCAAAAAGTTTGGTAGCTCTGTCTTTGTCATACATGCACTAATCATTATAAGCTATCCTGCTGTCAGTGTCAACTTTAAACATTGTAGAGGTGCTCGTGCTGGAACGCGTCACTATTTCCTAGGGATGCAGGTAGTGCCAAATGTATCGATATATATCGTATCGATGTTTTAAAAAAATATCAATATCGGTTTCGATATATCGAAAAAAAAATATCGATATATCGATATATCGGTGAAATTTTCAAAAAATATTAGTACTTTACGAAATCCTATTATGTTTGTTTTTACAAGTTTATTTGAGAATCACTCATATTTTTAATAACTTAATAGAAGCGTAACATGGCTTTCACATGTTTCAAATTCACAAAAATTATACATTTAAAATCTGTTAGTATTCATAAAAGTAGTGTGCGTTTCACTGAGAATTCCTTTCGGCGCTGAATTTCATTAAGTTACAACGTTTTTAACCTTAGATCATAGAAACAACATAGAAACAAGGGAGTTGTGCCAAGGCGCTATTGAGCTTGATACTTTGGTCATTTTGACGAGCGTAGTACAAAAGTACACGCTGGCGACGAACCGAACATGATCGATGATAAAAATACAGTGTTTTAATTTAGTGCTAGTGTTGAATGACGATTAACAGTGTTAGATTGAGGGTGTGCGGAATTTTTTAATGTGTGGGAGATCTTTTTATTCACAAGAAGCGCTTGTAATCGTGTAGAAAAATGTACTAAAAGTGAAAATAGTTGTTCCCGTACTAATTTGCTATGATGGCATAACTCCTTGTTTCTATGATCTGAGTTTTTAACGATGTTAGAAGTGTTCTTTCAGCACCTATTCTCGTTCACAATTTTTAGTGTCCCTGCCTGACATTACTTTATCACTTAAATCTAAAAACTGTGACATTTTAATCAATGGCGACTATGGTCTTGCTAATAAAAATATATCGTTTTTGATACGTTTTCGATACTTGATATTTTATATCGATATATCGATGTATCGAAATAATAAATATCGCCAAAAAATATCGATATATCGATCAAAAAATATCGATATATCGATACATCGATATTTTTCTGCAAGCCTACTATTTCCTAAACAGCTAAACTAATCGGTGGTGACTTGGTGAGGTGATTCATGCAAACAATACACAATAAATTGTAAATCTTCGCGTCGTTAGCCATTCGTTATCCCGTGCGTGATAAAATTTATTGTCTAAATAACAATATTCAAAATGTTTTCCACAAACCCCAATTACACTAAACTCAAAACTCACTTGCGATTAGCGGTAAATAGACTAAAGTTGATAGAGAAGAAGAAAACTGAATTGGCGCAGAAAGCTAGGAAGGAAATAGCTGATTACATTGCTGCTGGTAAAAGTGAGAGGGCTAAAATACGAGTGGAACACATCATCAGGTAAGAACACTGAATACCTCTGCTTTAGTAAATCTAAATCTCTGCGAACAGACCTGGCCTTGAGAAATAATTTGTTTGAACTAATTTATTGCATTGCGTCATTCGTTATTACGAATAGGCTAGGTTTATTTGTGCAATAGATTTAATCCATCTTTATGGGTAGTACCCAAGTAGTCCAAGTACCCAACATTATGATAAAGAACCAAACAGAGACAAACAACATGTTGTTTGTCTCTGTTTGGTTCTATGTATGCCCTTTTACAAGATACTTTAGTTATACTAAGTATTTCGATGTTATTTTGTAATAAAAAAACAATTCTAAAACAGTTTTTGTCACACTAGAAACTTGACTATGCACCTCAAGTCTGACTAAACAGGTTTTCAAATCGGTCTGATACATCTCACATTGAAAAAAAGACTCATAATTATAACCTTTTTGCAGGGAGGACTACATGGTGGAAGCTATGGAAATCGTGGAAATGTACTGTGATCTTGTGTTGGCAAGGTTTGGACTTGTGACTCAGATGAAGGAGCTTGACGAAGGGCTTGCCGAAGCTATATCCACACTTATATGGGTAGCACCACGGATGCATACCGATATACAGGTTAGTAGCTGATGAAAACCTTTTTTTTTTTCTTTGCCTTGGCCAAACAATTTATCTAGGTAAAGTCTATTTCTACTTCTACAGCAGGTGAAATAACACACTTTTAAGTTTTTGAGCATACTTAGAATGAAAGACTTCAGGGATAACCAGCCTTTTTGCTTAATCTTATGAAAAACATGTTTGTTATTTCCTATTTTATTGTATGATGTGTCGCTCACCCCACCACATATTATTATGAAAAGCAGTAAGAAACGTGAGAGAAGGAGAAGTGTATGGAGACTGACTAGATAGAGAAGTGTATGATGACTTACAGAGGCGAAGGGTCAGTTTTTGTAAGAGGAAAGCCGAGCTACAAATTCTTACCTGGCCACGAAAAGCTAATTAATAAAAGAAGGCAATACTGCCTGTGCTATTTTTGAAAGGGAAGCCGGTAAGAATCGTATTGTAGGAACGCTTCGCCACTGATGACTTATCATATTTTGTAGATGCTAAGCTAATATAATACTTAGTGTCATTATCAGTTTTTCCACCTGCCTTAGAAACATACTTTACTTGCAAAACCACTTACATACTTTATGTCATTCAAATAAATTTTAGTTGAAAGGTATTTTCTTATTTTGTAATCATTTGCGACTATCTCTATCTTGGAGTAAAATTAATGACTAATTATAAGTAAGTATAACCATAATCAGTACACATAAAAAGGAAAATCCTGACTCACTCACTGACTGACTCATCAACACCCAGCCCAAATCCTTGAACCTAGAAAGCAAAAATTTTGCACAGAGTTTCCCTTTTTAAGGCCGAATTTTTATAATTTCCATAGGATAAAGTCCACTCAAACGGATGTAAGTTTGATATTTTTTTGGCAGTGTAAGCTCCTCTTCATTGCATGAGTCAGTTACTTACTTACCTTTGATGACTCCAGCTAAAGGGAATAATGTGTATATTTTTCACTCACTTTTACAGGAATTGAAAATAATATCAGACCTGCTAACAGCAAAATATGGAAAAATTTATGCTGACGCATGTAGAAACGAGAATGTGAACACAATTAGTGACAAGTTGAAACATAAGATGTCTGTTCATAGTCCACCTAAGATACTTGTTGAGAGGTACCTGATAGAGATAGCCAAGAATTATAATGTGGAGTACACCCCTGATGAGCAGGTCATGAGAGAAGAGGAAGGTATGTAAAATAATGGATAATTAAGGCGATTCGCACACTGCGCCGCATAACGCAGCGTAGCGCGGGAGTGCGTGATCTTCTGTTGTTTGCAAGTAGCACTACGCGTGATTTCTACACAAATACAGGGTGTATTTGTGTAGAAATCACGCGTAGTGCAACACACTGAAAACGCATTCACACGTGGGGCTTTTGTTTCGTCGCAACGCACCCCGCAGCGTAGCGCGGGGCGGTGTGTGATTCGCCTTTGTAGATAAACATTTTTTAAAATTTCGACTTCCTTGTTATAGTCACGAATATGTGAGCTGGCAAAGTAGACAATCCTATGAACCTATTATGTTTGTAAATGTACTATGCTATAGGAGAACTTCCTAGCGTGACACAGCATTTAAAAACTGACATCAATCACCTTTTCATCACTTACAGGTCGCGACGCAATGTTGATAGACATCAATGGTCCCCCAGGGCCACCCGGCTTTATTGGCTACCCGCAGCAGCCTCCTATGATGAACATGCCTGATCTGCCCAGTGGTCCACCACCGAATGTGCAGCCCTTCTCCTACCCTTCTGTAAGTAAACAAGTACTTCTTGCCCACAAATTGACTGTCCACCTTTATCCTCCTCTATAGTTCCAGTGATCTAGAAGGGGAATATCAGGCCAATTACATACATTTCGCAATTTCAGGGTTGGTCCCATAGTAAAAGTTGTTCATAATGAGGAGTACAATGACCCTTTAGAATATTTCCAGTTACACATAATCATCACACATTTAAACTACCTGAATCGATTTTGATGTACATAATTTGGATATGGAAATATGTAGCTTTAACTTGACAAAGGACATCACTATTATTTTGCGGGAAGTGATATTATTGACTTCCCAAGTGGTAAAACTTATTTCATAAACACCCAGATTAACTGTATGGAATTAAATATTTACATTTATTGATACTTTTGTGTGTAATTTCAAAATATAAATCGTTTTATTATGCTTAACATCAAAAGTAAACAATGTTTTTTATTCGATTTCAAAGTTACAGTTAAACACTGTTAAATAAATCAACATTATTGCAGCTTTTGTTTCTGTCACCATGTTTTTTTCGCTTGTATCTCACATCAAGTTAACTTGGACGCAGTTATGATAAAATGTTCTAACCCACAAATGAGAGCGTAAATGATTTTCGAAATACAGACGTGCGACAAAAGGTCGTATTTGTCAGTAAAAAAAAAGTGTAGGTGGTGAAACGTTTTGGCATAACTGGGTTCACTTATACTCATAAATAGTTATACTAATTATGTGACTAATTCACACATCACTAGACACCTTCGGGCGGTAAAGTTGGTGGGTTTATCGCCACCCCACCGGCGCCGTACGGCGGACCCAGCCAGCCGCCCATGGGGTACCACCTGCCACCTGGAGTTGATTCTAAGTCCCTGAGCGATAGCTTCCTGCAGGTAAAAGAATTTCTGAAAAGGACAATATCAACGAAGCGTGTAATATCGAAATTCATAATGTCTAATACTAAAAAAGTAAAAATCCAAATATTTTACTACACTGGTAAGATAGTTATTATAATGTTCAGCTCTTTGATTATTTATTTGTCTAGATTGACTGTCGCCCAGTAATTCCGTTTTCGAAATGGGCCAAAATTGACAGGCTTGTGTGAGTGACAGCATTGTCTTACACTTGTGTCATTTCAAGTAATTTGCGTGTTATTTGTCCATGTGTGCATTTATTAGCAGCTACTATGGGGAACCCTCTTACCTATACTTTTTTCTACGTATTCGGGGCCGCGACAGTCAATCTAGACAAATAAATAATCAAAGGTTCAGCTTTATATAGGATAAGCTCGCGTTTGACACTTACCTGATGGTAGCATCTTGAATTTTGACATTATGATTTTCGATGCTGACATTATGATATTTGAACCCATTTTATGAATTTGTTTTTGGTTTAGAAATGCCTAGGTACCGATAATAGCATAATCTGAATTTATTTAATGTCGATTTTCATTACATCCTTTCAATGTATTTTCTTTTTGATTTTCTCACTATTTTTGACTAAGTAAGCTAATTCCGGAATATAATTGCATTCAATGCATGTTTGTGTTTATGCTTGAAACTACTTATTCCTTTTTCAGGACGAAATGAGCAATCTGCCACCTGCTTATGACAGCATCCACCATGATTTGGTACTTATTTTTCGTTTATTATTTTTTGGCTTTCATCATTGCACGAATTTCACACTTAAAATTACTGCATGTAATTAATACCTTGTGTAAAACAATTAAAAGTGCATGTGACTTATTTGTATACGATTTAATTATCGTATACAAAGAAGTCACATGCACTTTTAATTGTATTATAGAAATAAAGACGCATCTTATTAAAAATACCTTTCGCGTTAGTAACACATCTTTCCAAATTGCTCAAAAAATCGAAAAATTCTAAATTAACAAAAATAAAACAATCCATTACGGGCACAAATAAAAAGTCGAATATAGTTCAACACACTAATGTTCGTGTACACTTTGCTATGAGTCCTCATAGTAATGTTCGTGAACACTTGCCAATTTTACGATTTTTCCGCTAGACATTTATGACTTTTCCGCTAAAGTTGGCGACAAATTCGCAAAATTGGAAACAGTGGTTTCTTCCCGAGAGTCTCTGGAAGAGACCGCTGTTGCCAATTTTGCGACTTTTGCGCTAGAAATGTATGCAAGTCATAAATGTCTAGCGGAAAAATCACAAAATTGGAAACAGTGTTCGTGAATACCGGGGTTATTTTTATAGCCAACGAATAATCCGTCATCTCAATATTGCAGTACCCGCATATGCCGCCGCAACAGCCGCAGCAGCCGCCGCAGCAGCCAACGCCGCAGCCGCGCTCCCGAGTACCGCCGAACCACTTCCCGGAGTTACCCGAGCTGCCATCGGTACCATCCGACCTGATCCTGCCTTCAGTGCCTCATAGCAACAACTCTAACTCGTCTAACAACCAACCGAACGCGCCCAGCAATCCCGATGAAATCGACTTCGATGACCTGAACCGGAGGTTTGAAGAGCTGAAGAAGAAGAAGTAAGGTGGTCGTAGACTTTGGTCGCATATGAGCGAGATTGGGTCGGATGAGATCTGATCATATTGATCTTATGACAGTTCGTTCTGATTGATAGTGCTAGAAAATGATATATTTGCCTTATTAGAAATGGATTGAAGTGATGGATCATCATGAATCATATTTAATCCTAGTTTAACGATTATGAAAAGTGTTAACTAAACCCGTAAGTACGCGGCCCACTCTAGCAAAGATTACGATGCTCACTTATTTTATAAAATAGGTATTAATATTGTCATGATTATTAAAACTGATGCTCTTATGAACGAATATTCGGCTTTTTGGATTCAATATTTAAAATCATAAAACATATAATTCATGTTGACACGTTCGGCTATTTCTTATAACCGACACTTCACTATGTGATATAAAAATCGTTCAACAAATCACACGCTTTTCTTATAAAACACGTGTATAATATATTTAATTAATGGTCCTCTCAATGATGAGACTGGCCCTCTCAATGATGACGATTTCTGTATGTTAAACCAAATATGTATCTATTTTTTATTTTTCTATTCTGGCGTTCTGCCTCTGTAATATAATTGTGATTGAATGTGTTAATATATAAATATTTAACTTTTTTACTGTTGTTCATAACTAACCGTTACATAAATTAGGAATGTGAATGTATAAAATGTTTATAAGAATGGGATCTGATATGGTAGCAAGGTACATAAATAGTGTGATGTTTGTCTTTCGAGAGGTAAAGAACAATAGGAACACTGCAATTTCTTATACTATTCCCTAAGCAATGTTTAGTCTTCAACTCAAATTGAGAAATATCTAGTTAAAATATTAGGTATGTGTGCAAAGTATAGGTTATGAAATAAAAGAGTTTTATTTTAATATTTTATACAATTTATTATTGCTGGAAATGTCTGATATAAAACCATGCTTCCATTGATGACGGGTAGCAAGCGAATGTATAGTGTTGTCGTAACATGAAATACATTATTATACATTTCATCTACTTCAGTGTTTTTTATTTAACCCTGAACATTTATTAAAAATAGACTTAAAATGGGCTAAGTGTCAACATTTTATAATAACCATATTATCTTAATCCCTCGTACAAACAATCAAGGTGCTTACTGCCTTATTCATAAATTGATAAACAAAATGGAGTTCTATATTGCCTAATATTTTCTATAATTTTGTCTTCACACCTATCAGAGAAGCTGACAGTATAGTCTTAATAGTGTCTCTAGCGAGAGATATAATTTATTTATGAATAAGATAGTGAGACATTTTTTAAAATTATGCACATGACAAGCAAAATCGATCCAAATATTGCTTATTTGTGACAATATGTAACCTCTCGCCTAGTATCAGGTATTTCGAATTACCTACTGAATCGATCCATGAATAAATAAAAAAGGCTAGCAACGAGCGAAGATCAGCTATTCAAATCCGGTGTGCAGATGTCAGTATGACCATACAAAACTGATATTCTTTTAAATCTAATAATATAAATAACAGCCTTATCGAGTACTTGAGAAGGTTTTGTTCATAAAAGACTGATAATTTGCTGAGACAGTGTTGCTATTTTCGCGTAGTTTGGGTCCGTAATGTTGCCACTGTCCTTTTTCAGTCTGTTGTGGAGTTGGATGCTGGATACTATTCTAGTTTGTATTTGTAGCTTGTTAGGTGATTCTGCTAGGAGAGTGCCGAGGGCGACCAGACCTCTGTAATGAAAAAAAAAAATCATCTATTTAGATACCTAGTTGAAAATACAATATCGGAACCTTCAGTTCATATTAATCTAGTAGTATTGCAGTCCAGCGGCGCTGGAATGCCATTGGTATAATGTGAACCAGCACTAAAATGTACTGGAATGCCAGTTCACGTACATTCCAGTAACTTTCAGTCTTTCACAAAATTGAAGCTTCAATTTGAAGCGTCAATTTCTTTCGCAAAATTGAAGCTTCCAATTAGATAATCACTTTTTACCCGACTGCGGCGAAGCCCAAAAGGAGGGTATAGTGTTTCACCTGTATGTTAGTATGTATTTCCCTTTCTGTGTTCCCTCCTAGAGACTAAACGAGCGAACGGATTTTAACATATTACATATTAGCTTAGCATAATTAGGTTGTACCTACCTGAAATACGCCTCGTTATCAGTAATCTTGCCGAGTAGTTGCACCAAGCAGTCGGCCAGCTCCACACTGTCGGGCTGCTGCGCCAACGCAACTGATAGGTTCAATAGTAACGATGTGGCTGCAATCTAGAACAAATAATAATATTAAACTCAGGCACGGTCGCAGCCAAGGACTTGTCATATGTATGTCATACCCCATGCATGTCTTTTAGGGGCGACCCACACGACAGACTTTTTGTGCGATCGAGTCTGCAGCGCTTTGCAGCGCTCGTACAATCTGCGAATCTTAGTGAACAGATTGTTCGCTCGATCGACATTCCAGAAGATGGTTAGCCGAAAATACAGAACTATAAGCGTAGATTTACCTGAGCATTATTATTAAGTTGTGAGAGACATATGAGCGAGTGTATAACGCTCTCTCGGGCAGCAAGCACCAGCATCTCTCCGGGTAGGTCGCTGAACGCATTCACTAACACTCGCATCGCTAACATTTGATTGGCTGGAAGATTATCTGAAAGTATCATAAGATAGTACTATAAGTATTACTGTAATATAAGTTTGTAACAAATAAATGAAATTTAAGATGAGTAAAAATAAAAAATCGATAATTTTAATGTATTTGAGTAGGTATTTCATTTCAGATTTGGCCGTTTATACCATTACGCGCTTACTAGGGTGCGCGTGACTAATAAATTAAATAGCTTCCGCCCGCGGCTTCGCCCGCGTTTTTGGGATTAAAAGTAGCCTATGTGTTATTCTGATGTATAAGCTATATTACTGTAAAGTTTCATCAAAATCCGTTCAGTAGTTTTTGCGTGAAAGAGTAACAAACATCCATACATCTTTACATTCTCACAAACTTTCGCGTTTATAATATTAGTAGGATTCAGCAATGTATGCATACCTGGTGTTAATAGCGACAGTAAATATTTGACGAACGACGGCCCGTACGTCGTGTCGAATATCTGTCCGTTAATTTCTTTATTCCTAACAGCTAGCCTAGTTATGTCCAACACTGGGAAGAGGATCTCTGTAAAGGAAATGTACATATTAGATAAATAAATAATATTTAAAAAGAAATTCCTACTACCAAAAGCTTGAAAGTATGTAGATTAAATTAGTGAAAAAATCATTAAAATTGTTTCAGTAATTTAAACATATATTTTACTAAGTTATTTAATAAATTAATGTCTGTGCACCAATTACGACGAAACGGCTAAACAGTTTGGATAATATTTAGAACACAAATAGACCATGATTTTTGCAAAACTGACTTTTAAACAAAATCCAAATAATAATATTTTGACTAACCTAACTAGTCTTGTTGTCTGTCAGTCAGTCAGTCAGTCACTCACGGTACTGTTTTATAGGTATAGATTAGTATTGGTATAACATACCTTTGGGCCAACTTAACATTTTCTTCAATATCAAAATAGTTTCATTGTTGTAAGCATTATTCTGTAACAAAAACAAAAAAAAATAGTAAAAATTGGATTGAAAATCTGTACGTTTAGCATTATCGATTCTATTTCTATTCTACCAAAGAATGGACAAAGCTATTTCTATCCAACTCGTTATCTCTTTGCCCGAGCACGCGGCGACCCGTGCTTGGTTTATCAGAATTTTGTCTACTGAAGAATAGAAACATTTCTTCTCGTCATTGTATGCCTAAAAGGGTAGAAATCTTTCTACAATCTGTCACTTTGTCTTCTGTAGACAAAACTCGTTTCTATGGTGGTCATGCTAGGCCGGCTGGATCTGCCATGCATGTCTTATATTCTTACCAGTTCACACAACTTGACTACATTGTCTAATTGCTCCTCAGTCATAGCGCTCAGTCCATCTCCCACTTTGCTGTTAAACTCCTTTAGTTTGTCGTGTATCGCTTTCAAGTTTGCTTGGTCGAACCTGGAATAATTCAAGTTTGCGATAAATACGTGGAGACATTTGGATAAGATGTTAGAAGTTTGTTCTTCGGGTTTTATTGCTAACTATCCAAAGCGTGATGACCACTAGCAAGTTAAGAATTGACTTTTGCAACCTACTTGCAAAGTAGAAAAGCAGTCCTCGCGAAAATAAAATCAGCTGTCCCATACATTTGTGTTCAAAATGTATGGAACAGCTGAATATTTTTTCGCGATTTCAGCGTTGGTCCTATAGTAAAAGTTGATCATAATGATGAGTACAGTGATCGCTTTTCGGCTTTCGCGTTAACTAGGAATAACGTTGTTATTGTTATTATAGTCATAAGCTCTACAGAAATAATGTCAAAAATCTATCTCTAGTAGGGTAAAGAGCCGAGAGATCGGTTATTGGGAACAGCCATTAGGAAGGTTGATAATAACAGCATTATCCTTTTTAATTTATATAATTTTATACATAAAAGTAACTGACTGACAGAATTGTTGCTGCGGAGTTTGTTGCGCCGTTTATTATTTGCAGCTAAAACACTAGGAAGCGGTGAAGAGCGGGCGTTTTTGGGGCTTGTCTTATGTACGTTAGGGTTCCGTACCTCAAAAGGAAAAACGGAATCCTTATAGGATCACTTTGTTGTCCGTCTGTCACCGGACCATAAGTGGAGCTATCTGCTTATAAGATGGTGCCACTAGAAGTTTGCAGTAGCGCCATCTATGATATATCTACTATGATGTAAGCGGCATAGATGGAGGGGCTCGTGGCTAAATGACGGCCGCGCTGATCGATCGATCTGCGAGGTTAAGTTGTGCTTGCCGCGGTCAGTCCTTGGATGGGTGACCGTTCTTTACACATCGAGACCCCTCCGTGCCTCGGAGAGCACGTTAAGCAGTCGGTCCCGGTTGTCATAGGAATATCTTTGACAATCGTTACGGGTAGTCAGAAACCCTAAGTCTGACAGCTGGTCTAACATTCGAATACCGGTATTACCCATTAATTGGGTTGTGGAGGTCACATCATCACATGGCAGTCGCTCCACGTAAAATATTGATATTCAGCCAAAACTTGTTAGACTGGATGCACCCCAATATAATTTGGGAAAAGGCTAGGCAGATGATGATGATGTTAGCGGCATAGATGGCGCTATTGCATTATTTCGGAACTCTTAGGGCGTGAGTCGTACTCGCACTTGTCCGGTTTTTGAATGTGATAGCGCGGTTACCTGATATAAGCGTCGTGCGGTATGAGCATCTTCTCGCTGTTGGTGCCGGCCGTGGTGTACGCTCCCGCGCCGGTGAAGGGGTCGGCGCGCGAGGGCGGCGGCAGGCCCGCCACCGCGCCCGCGCCCGGCACGTAGCGCGACGAGCCCGTCAGCGGGTCCAACAAACTGGAACGTATAATAACTTGTTGAATTTTAACACCAATTCCATTCGAAAGATCAAGAGATTTTCGGATCAAAGTTCCTTAACGCGGAATGCGGTAGGAATTGACTGGGGGAAGTCATGTAAGTAAAAAGTGTTGTGCTTTCTCCATGCGACTTTCTCTGGCTTATGCTACTAATATTATAAATACGAAAGTGTGAAGATGTATGGATGGATGAATATATATTATATGGAATGATGTATGTATGGATGTTTGTTACTTTTTCACGCAAAAACTACTGAACGGATTTTGATGAAACTTTACAGTAATATAACTTATACATCAGAACAACACATGGGCTACTTTTTATCTGAAAAACGCGGGCAAATTCGCGAGTGGAAACTAGACATTTTATTATATACGAGGCATAAGGAACGTCGTTCATGACGGGTTTATTTTTAATATGGATGAAGATCTCTGGATTTGCCTGGTTCTGAACTGAGGTTATAGTACTCACCCATTACTCGATACTGGTTGTGAATCCAATTTAGCGTTAGTAATAATGAAGTTTGCGACCTGCTCCAAATATACTTGAGGTAGATTGTTCCTGAAACATAAAGTTATAGGTATTAAATTAGTGTAAAATAAATATAAACAAAAAACTGTAAAAATCTGGTCCTTTGTCCTCTGTTATTTATTAATTTATTTTAGTTTTAGGCCCGTATTCCAGAACAATACTCGAGCACCGATCTCTGCTTGAGCATAGATTTAAAGCCATTTGATTGGTTGAAACTAGTTTCAACCTATGTTCAAGCAGAGATCGGTGCTCGAGTATCGTTCTGGAATACGGGCCTAAGTCTGTGGAATCCTGATGCAGGGACTAGTTGCTTCTTGACAAACCCAACTTTTCAAGCAAAGAATATCCTGACAGAATGCTAGAAGACATGTAACTTCACATAAGCGATAGGAATAAGTTATTGAACATGATACAAATAGCTTACTTGTGTATAAAAGCTTGGGCAGCTACCCAAGGGTCTTCAGTCTTGTTGAAAGGAAGCTTAATTGGAGGCGCTCCGTCTTTTATGTCTACGCTGAACACGAAGTCATATTCCTGAAAACAAAGAGTTTTGAAGAATTTTATAAGACGGTGATGGGAAATAGGCGTACGGCCCGCCTGATGGTAAGCGGTTCCCGACCCTTTACTATGAGGATACGCCTAGCCAACAGCTTAGGGGACAAGCAGCAGCCTAATCGCGTAACTCAATTTCTTTCGCCATGGCTTTCATTTTGACAGTTCAACAACATCCATTGCGGCGTTGAGCTAGTTAAAGGAGCACGGAATAACAATCATACGGCGTAATGAATGTCAAAAACAATGCCATGGTGATAGCAATTAAGTTACGCAATTCGGGTGCGGGTATATTTTTCATCACCTATATTTTTTTAAATACAGGTCCCCCGCTGTCAACACAGCGCATCCTCATAAGCTCCGACGACCTTACTTACCACAGAACACAGAACACAACACTACCGAAGAGTAGCGTTATTTGGCTGTGGTATTCTGTAATTTGAAGGTACTTCTTCAAATTTGAGCGAGCTATTCCGCTTTACCTCTCTTAAAGTTAAGTCTTGATACAACCAGTACAACAGTAGGTATTTGGAAGAGAGGTCAGGCTATGTTATGGTTCGTTTGGGAGTCTATAGACTTCTGTGAGACCGTCATACTGTCAAGGTGTTCGCGAGGCGGGAAGAGGGATTCAACTAGGACTTAAGGCGAAACACCACGCTGAGCCGACTTTCGGGATCAACCACGGGATTTAGTCGTAGGAGTTATGTAGCGATCAATAAAATTTTCCAAGCGCCAAAAAACATTGTCCACCAGCTTGTCCTAAATAGTTACTTTAGATGTGACAACAAAAATAAACTAAGGTATAAGTACCGGCAGGGATGTTGATCACAGCCGGCCTAGCATGACCACGATAGAAACGGGTTTTGTCTACATAGAAATAGACAAAGTGACAGATTGTAGAAACATTTCTACCGTTTCATTCATAAAACGTAGATAATTATGTTTCTACAATCTGTCACTTTGTCTATTTCTATGTAGACAAAACCCGTTTCTATCGTGGTCATGCTAGGCCGGCAGGTCGCGCATGTAAATTTTTGGCTCAATAGGCAATAGACAGTTGACAATACGTACTAGAGAATAGTCTAAGACGACGAGCATCGACTGACAAACTAATCGCGTGCAGCCTCGGCGCCTCCCGTCATCTTCATTCCACCAAACAGATCGAAAATCACCTAATGCGCAGGTGACGTTTGTGATCAAGACTGGTGCCGCTAGTTATAACTACAACATCGTAATCACCTTCCCCTGATACATAGTCTTGCCCTCGCTGGAGGGCGGGGCTCCCATGACGTCTCCGATCTCGTTCCAGGTGTTCTCAGCGGCGCTCCAGGAGTAGCACTTGACGTTGGTGCCGCGACGCACCAGCTTCGTCTGACCGTCCGCTTTTCCGGGCTCTAAAAGGACTTCGGGGCCTGGTAATCTGGATAAGGAAAAAAAGTTACCTGTTTATTAATATTGTAATGGTATTATGTAATAAAAAAAACCGGCCAAGTGCGAGTCATACTCGCGCACCGAGGGTTCCGTATCGGTTTTGGACGTATAAAGTGAAAAAATCCGAACCGCATAACTAAGTTTGTTTGTGAAGGAATTTTGATGATTTTGAAAAAACTGTACTAGTTAGGAACATCGTTTTATTTTTGGTGCCATATTTGGGTTAATTCCTATCAACTCTAATTATTTCAGATTTTTCGCCCCGCAAACTTCGGAGATAAGGGGGGGGGGGGGAATGGTATTTTTTTGGACATTTATCATCATATGTCGAAAACTGTGAGACAGAAAATAAAATAAAATTTTGAAATGTGCAGATCAAGCCCTTTCATATGATATGTCACTTGACTTAGTAACTCCACTTTAAAATTTCGGACCCCCACTCCGGCCCCTTTTGCAATGAAAATAAAAATATTTTTGGACTTTTTTCATTTGCAATAAAGTTGAACAAGCATTCTATATAACTGTTCCAAATTTCAAGTCGATAGCATAAGTAGTTGCTGAAATAAGCAGGTGTGACAGACAGACAGACAGACAGACGAAGTCGCACCATAAGGGTTCCTTTTTTACCATTTTGGTACGGAACCCTAAAAACTTTTGGGTTAGCTAGTTTGCAAGTTAAGGAGAAATCTACAAAAGGAATTAGATGTTGTCATCTAAGGGCTAAGTTCACCGACAAGTTATCAGCCCGATAAATTGAAAACGGCCGTTTAACATGACTTTGGCCTTTAGAAAAGTCTTGTTAAACGGCTGTTTCCAATTTAACGAACTGTTAGCTTGTTGGCGAACTTGGCCCTAAATCGTGTATTTTTTTAATCTCTATTCTAATTTTGAATGTTGGCTTAATTGTATACTTGCATCACCATTTTTATGACAGTTTTATCATTCCTTTCCCCTAGTGCCGATTTTCCAAAACGAATTTTATCAAATTATAAAACAGAAACTATCTTACTCAGAAAGTTTGAATCCTCCAATTTCTTGCTGAGAGGCTGCTTGCATCTTCGCGACATCTTCCTCAAACTGCTTCAGCGTTGGTTCGTCTGCGTATCTCGCTGGGTCCTTCGTGAACACACGGACGATCCCGTCACTGGAACCTGTTGGTAGAACGTACACATTTTACTCTACACTTCTGAGTAATTTACTGAGAACTTAAAACTTGGACATGAAGTCAGAAGTCGTTTCATAGATAACGGTAACCGCTTACCATCAGACGAGTCGTACGCCTTTTTGGCACCTTCCTACTAATATTATAAACGCGAAATTTTGTGAGGATTTATGGATGTTTGTTACTCTCTCAAGCAAAAACTACTGAACGGATTTTGATGAAACTTTAGAGTAATATAGCTTATACGTCAGCATAACACATAAGCAAATTTTTTTCCAAAAACGCGGGCAAAGCCGCAGGCTTAAGCTAGTTGTCGTATAAAAGAACCGGACAAGTGCGAGTACGACTCGCGCCCTAAGGGTTCCGAAATATGCAATAGCATCATAGTAGATAATTATACCATGTCTTGATCATAAATGGCGCTACTGCATACTTCTAGTGGCGCCATCTATGAGAAGATGGCTCCACTCATAGTCATGACTACTCATGACAGACGGACAACAAGGTTATCCTATAAGGGTTCCGTTTTTCCTTTGAGGTACGAACCTTAAAATCAAAGACTGTTCTTTGTTTTTTTTTTATGTATGCTTCCAACATACCAGCGACAATGTCTCCGTTGTCTAGGCAGGTGATGCTCCAGACGGACTGCACGGGCAGGCGTATGTCGCGCACGCAGTCGCCGCCCGCCCACAGGCGAACACTGCCGTCCTCGCCGCACGTCGCGAACCCTTGCTGCGTGAGATTGGGAGAGATTCGGCTCGACCCCCTCATACAGCCGAACACTGCCGTCTACACCACACGTCGCGAAGCTTTCCTACGTGAGATTGGGAGAAATTCGGCTCCACCCCCACCCCCCCCCCAAACACCTCGCGTAATTAATGGATACTCCCTAACCGCTTACCATCACATGGGGCGTACGCCTTTACCACCATCTTCGTATAAAAAAATAATTCAAAGAATGTTCTTTGATTTTTTTTATTATCCATGCTTCCAACATACCAGTGACAATGTCTCCATTGTCGAGGCAGGTGATGCTCCAGACGGACTGCACGGGCAGGCGTATGTCGCGCACGCAGTCGCCGCCCGCCCACAGGCGGACACTGCCGTCCTCGCCGCACGTCGCGAACCCTTGCTGCACGCCTGGGTTCATGCTGATACTGAAGGTAGAAGACGACACAACATTCTATAAATAGCATAAAATTTATTGTGTTTTTCTGTTTGCCTGATTAGTTCTTATAAACTGCACAATGGATTTTAATGTAGGTATATTTTTTTACCACCATTGAGAGAAAATTATCTTGACCCGCCCCTGCTTTGCACAGATGGAATCTATTGATATGGTGACACGTTAAAATATTGAGATTTCTGTGCTGTATCTAAGTTGAATATTGACATAATATTATATTTCCGGAATAAAGTCTGAATGAATGGTGGTAAAAACCACATTAAAATCCATTGTGTGGTGTGGAAGAACTAAGCAGACAAACAGACAGACACGAAAACTTTGTTCCATACTATTTACTAGTAAAATGCCCACGGTTTCAGTTGAATTCTGAGGAAACTACTTTTGGTACCTCTTCCCCAGAGTTCAAGTTATCTCTGTACTAAATGTCATTAATATCAGTTTTGCTGTTTAACTGTAAAAATATAACAACCAGACAGTCACTTTTGGAATTACAATATTATTTTGGCAGTATAGATAAAAAAATATCTTGTCTCCTATAGCATAATAGATATAAATTATTTAGAAAACTTCCTCCTAAACAATGTTGATTATTAGCTGTTCTGAAATTTGGGGAAGTCCCAAACCAAACTATATTTATTCATGTTATCAACAAAAGGTCAAAAGTTGTTCAATGATAAATTATAAATATTCCTTAAAATGTAGGCAAATAAGTGCTTCTTAACATTACCTGTTGGACACATTTAACTGTATCCTAATGAGTTTTGTATGGCCATATTAACTTACCTGTAGATATAGTTAGAATGTCCATAAAATGTGTTAAGGCACTGTCCCTTGTTAGTCCAGAGCTTGATAGAGGCATCATTAGAACAACTAAGGAAGGTTTCAGGATTTGCTACAGCTAGATCTCTTACACAGTCAGTGTGGCCTGAAAATTTATGAATTATTTAATAAGAATGTAATGTAAAAAAGAAGTTAAAACTGAGATCACAATAATGTTGAGTGAAACAGTTTTGGAAGTTGATTTGGTTTATTTGATATTCAGCTAAATAAAAAAGTCTGAAACATTCATGTTATTTTCAAAGACCTATCCAATGATGCCCCACATGAAGGAGTGTGCAAAACTGGATAACAGTCCAGCAGATATGAAACATAATTATGTATGTGTGCATAGAAACCATTTTTTTTTTACCATTTAATTCAATTTACCATTTCTTACCAGTCAATGTAGTAATGATAGTGCCATCCTTTGACCATAGCTTTATAGTTTTGTCAGCGGATGCAGTAGCGTATGTCCCACTGAACAGTTCCACAGCAGCCCACACTGCAGCTTGGTGACCTTTCAGTGTCAGTGGAGGTATACGAGCTGCGTTCATGTTCCATACCTTGGCTGTACTGTCCCAACTACAACTGTAAGGGAAGATGAGGTACTGAGGTTTTTTTTAATCTGTGCTACATCACAGCTGCAAAAGTTTCCCCCATACACTTAACAACTAGTCATTCATAAAATAAGTATTTAGTATATTTTTTGTTATCAGTTCTTGATTGAATCATATTATTTGACTTCAAATGTTTGATTCAATGTGCTGTTTGATGTGATTATTCAAATATTTTTACTAGATGGTAGTTTGTAAAGTCTACCAGTTTTGGTAGGAGGCCTTAAGAGGGCTCTCTCGCTCGCACTGAACCATATATTTAAATGAAAAGATGCATTTTTGAAAAATGTAATCTGATAGCGAACTACTACTTTGTTGTACAATGTTTGTTACCAAACATTGCACCATGTTTTATCTAGACTTTAAAATAGCTAGTTTAAAGTGCAACATAAAAACAAAGGATTTTACTAACCTCAACAAAATTCCAGAATCTCTGCCAGGCGTGACACTGCATACAGCGTTCTCGTGGCCTTCGAGTGTCACCTGAACCGCACCGTCCTGCAGGTTATACCCCAGTATTGTATTGTCATTGCTGCCGGAGATCACTAACCCGTCGGGAAACGCTTCACAAGGAGGAAGCCAGCAAACACATGACACGAAATTCGTATGCCCTTTATACGTTACCACGTTCACAAAGTCTTTCACTCTGCAATAGAAAAGTTTAGATAACTTTCAGGCGACATACAACAGTGTAACGGGATAGAAATACCAACCCTTCCGGATGCCACAGTTTCGCAGTTCTGTCGCGTGAAGCAGATAATATACAAAATTCTTTGGTCGTGGCCACACATCGCACATCCAGCGAGTGACCGCTTAAGACAGCACTAAGTTTATAATCAGGAACAGCCATTGGGAAACGTATTTATTTTCAAAAAACGCTGAGAAAAATCAGACAGAAACAATCGCGGCGAACAAAAGTTGTCATGTCATGTTGACGTATGCTGTCATTGGCAGCAAGTCAGCAAGAAAAGAACGATTAAAAAAAAAATTGATACCGAACGGCAGCAAAGGTATGCGTGTTCTACGTGGCATTCATTATCTACGATAACTTTCTAGTTTTTTTTTTTTTATTAAAATATTTCTTTTGTTAAGTGATTGTTGTGCTATTTATCATCACTTTATTGAAACGCATTGCTAAAGCTTCTTATTTTGCAATATCTTTGAGCCTTATTGAGACTGCGGGTGGAATAGTGTGTTATTTATTGTATTGTGTACTGCTATTATTTCTGAACGAAACTGTCAATGTTTAACAATGCTGCCAATGTAACAAAATTAGCGCGGGCATTTCGACTCTAAACATTATCTTCAATAAAAGAAGTGCATTATAGCTTTAAAATGATAACAATCATAAGCAAAAAATTATAAACCGCAAGATGATAAGGTGGTCAAAATAAAGGAAGTAGTGGAATAATGTTGGGTAAGGTTTTAATTCCTACAAATTAGGCAATGAATAGCCGAAGCATTGTAAAGCTATGACAGAATGTTAGCAAAGTATTTTTGTGTTATTGCTTAGCTGAAGATTATTTTAAAGATGTATTTTGGTTTAAGAATAAAGCAGCTCCAGTTCGTCTCGCTACTTTCTCGCTCCGCGGCGCCAGTGTGACCGGACCGGTGACCGGTGTTACTATACATACCTACAGTATTGTACATACGTAGTGTAAAGATGGCGTCGACGGTGTGTGTTTCTAGATGCCGACTGTTAGCAAAATTAGAAATAAATCGTGGTTTGTGTTTATCACCGATATTTAGGGATTTGTCAAATAGCAGGGTAAGTGTCTAATGTTTTTCTTTTATCTACTAAATATTATAAGTAGTGTTTCATATATGATTGCCGTTTCCGAGACCGATTTTTGTATGCACGTGCATTATCTATTCTATAGTTATGTAGATAGCAGCTGTCAAACGTCAAAAATATTGTTTTTATTTTTTGGTTATCAGTTTTTTTTATTGATTACAAACAGCGGGAATGGTAAACCTTTTGACGTTTTTATTTTAACGATAATCTTTGAGATTTCGACGATAGGTACGGTACCAAAATCAGCTAAGTAAGTAGGTACCCTGTTAGTTAATAAATTCTAATCTGTAAGCCTATTTTTGTGATGTTTTACCTGTTTTATAATATTATTAATTCGAATATATTCCGTATTTACTACAGTATTTATTTAAGTAAGTATATCATTGCACATATACAACTTTATAAAACTGGCTCCAAGTCAGTCTATTTAACGATGAGCGGTTTCATGCATGTTTTATTAACGTTAATAATGAGTTATGTGACAATAGCTGGAATGTCATCAATCGTGGAATTTCATTATTACAATATTACTATTTAAACCGTTTTATAAAAATCTTTTATTTTTAGAACTTTTTCTATCCTTTAAATTAAAAGAAGTTAAAACATAGAATCGATAGCATAAGGTAGCTAGCTTCCGCCCGCAGCTTCGCCCGCGTTTTTGGCATAAAAAGTAGCCTATGTGTTATTCTCATGTATAATTGTATAAGCTATATAACTGTATAGTTTCATCAAAATCCGTTCAGTAGTTTTTGCGTGAAAGAGTAACAAACATTCACAGTTCCATACAATATACCTACCTACCTACAGCCATACCAGAGCAGCTTGCAGCTGTCATCCTCACAAATTTTCGCGTTTAAATACATATTAGTAGGTTATAGTAAGATTCCAAAGGCTTACGTAGGTAGTACCTACCTAGGGTCCATTTCAATTGAATTTGATAACTTTGTTAACAATGTTAGTATGGCCAACTGTCAAAATTTGATGAATTTGTATAGAAAGTTTGTTTACAAAGTTTACAAGTTCTATTGAAATGGACCATAATTCATGATCCTCAAAGATTTACAGGATCATTATCTTCTCGTTTTGTCAATGTGTCCCTGGCCAGAACCATCACCATTACTTACTGTGTTGTTTTGTTTGTGTACTCAAGCTCTAGCAAAAATTACTAATTTAGTCATTTCTTATAAAACACTGGAACAATGTAGAATTAGGTCCCTGATATGATAAGCGTAATTACATGCCATTAATTGCATGAGACCATAGAAGATACTGAGAATCTAATGAGTAGGTATACCTACCTAAGCTACTGATTGTATTGTATTGCTTTTCTCTACAGGCCCTGGTACAGGAAGGGAGAACAATGGGTGCAGTTCCCACCCTAGGTTATTGAAAACGGCCATAAGTCAATAAACGATTTCGATAACGTAATGCATCGACATTATGATCGATGCGATCTTATCGGGAATATTTTCAATAAGTATATGTATGTTAACGTCAGATAACAATGGTGATTTATCCATTGATACTGTTAATCCTGTAATAAGAACACGTTAATTTTCACAAAATTATTCTAGACTTTTTTGCAAAGACAAGTTTTTGATGGCTGCGATAGCGTCAACCTATAATGTGGTGAAAATGGTCCCTCTGTCGAAAGAGACCATGAACTTTTCTATAAGGCATATTGCCGCTTGATAGTTAATGCACTGGATAATGATGTTGATATTGCCGCCCATCCTCATGACGACAGTACCTACTACCCACCAAACAATAAGTGAAGTGACGCCTATTCAAGAACACGATTGGTACGCAACGGTACGCGTGCAACATTAATGACAGTGTAAACTTATTGACACATAATGATAAAACCAACGGAAATCGCCTGTGAAACAAATAAAACTTTAACGTAAGATGTCACGTAGGATTTAAATAAACTTCAGTAACAAAGTTACTTGCCTTCTTAAGGTTCGCTCCAAATTTTCTTGGTCTTACCATTTAGTACCTTGCAAATGAATTATTCACGTTGGTAAATACTTACTCAGCCGTCCTAAATAAAGCTTCATCTTAACAATTATAGTACCTATAATATTGTGATATATTTCTTGTTTACTCGTTAGTAGGTCCTTGCCTCCTTGGTTGCAGTGGTCAACCAGTAGTCATGTCACATGAAACGGTGACTTTTAGTTTTAGGTAAACGACCTGCTTGTCCGCTTGGTAACTGACCCACATTACCAACCGCTTACCAAAACTTCAGTAAGCAATGTTCTAAAATGCAAAATGAAGCTCCGAGATGGCACTACTACTCAGTCGTATGACTCAATTAAGATGAAACCTCTTTAACGAAACTCTTCATTGTAATATTAATTGTTAATCTTGTCTCTGATATCCGACACTTTTAACTTACATTTTGAGGTTTGTCGAGTATTGTATCTAAACTATTCAAAGTCATTCAAACCACATAACGGATATGATATGACGTATGCTATTCGTCATGAAACGAGACATGACGAATTGAAGTTACTCAGTAGGTAATTTCCGATTATTATATCTCACAATCTGCCAAGATCCGTTTTTGGTATACTTAGGTACTACTAATAAATCAAAGACAATCTATGAACGCACTGTTTGTTTTAAGTGCAGTGATATTATAAATAAATATCTAATCTAAAACGCATGTATTTAAATTATGTTGTTGAGGGAACTTGAGTTTGTAAATGTGTACATAGCTGGTTATCATTAACTGATTCATTTTCCGTGTTCAATCACTATTACGGATGAATTTGTTGATGTAATGATGCTGCTGTGATTTCATGTAGCTCTAACAAGTGACCATAATGTGACACAATTGTTTTAAACAGCTCACACGGGAAGCAATAAGAGATAGAGTTACATCTTAGTAATGTTTGTATGACACCTGAGATACACAGATCCTTACTGTGTGATGCGGTATCTGGCGGAAAATTAGAGCCGTTATTCGCTATGACGAAATACAAGTCACAAAGTCGCTTTACCTAAATGTGCATAGCAGCAAAATATGGTAATAGTTTTCAATGGCCTGCATTGAAGACATTGTTGTCAAAATGCCCTTTTTTAGGCAGCACCATATAGAACACAGATATTTCAATTGCTATGCGGTTGCATCACTTTTGTCATAGTGAATACGGGACCGACATTCGCTGCATTCATCTTAATTAACGATAGTTAAACTTTGTCATGTTTTATATGAAAACACATTCAATATATTCAACAGGTACAGTAATCAAGTTAACATGATGAATAGAGACTCAATCTATACGTGCGGGAAAATTGTAAACAATCGAGAAAATTACTAGACGACTGGATATAGCCGAGTTTAATTATGAAGTAAATCAGTTATAATTGATTCCTCATCTCATCTTTATAGGTACCTAATTAAAATAACATGAGTGCTTCGGCTTGTTGCCAAGTGCAATATCGATTGCGCGTTCCCTTTGTTCTGTATTGTCAGCTTGATAAGAATGTAAACAGAATACCTACTTGAGTTAAAAAAAGGTTGTTTGCCTCTGAAGGAAGCGATTATAAAATAATGTACCAGTAAACGTCGTAAGTATAATTTTGAATAGGTAGGTAGGTACATAGTTTTATTTGCTACGACTCATCTTTGAGATAACGCAATGACATGCAAAACATAATGGCCTGAGGTTAACCCACGGGATTAACCTCATCTTTTATGGTAAAGCAATCTAGATATTGACCACACATTTTACCATAAACCGATGATAACGATGAACTAAAAATTTACATTCATGAACCCTAAAAATATAACACTCCTTTTTTGGGCAATCGTGTAAAAAGCATGATTCACAGAAATGCATGTCACCAAGGTTATGCTGTGCTTACAATCAATTCACGGGTCGTTGACCTTAAACCTGCCGGTTGGTTTGTTGGTTCATTCGATAATAAGGCCAACGCATCTATCAATTTTATCTATGGACCCACATTTCTCTACAAACCATAGTTGATATGTGCTGTAGTTCTAATTACACAATATCTGGATCATTCTAGATTGTAGAATAAATTAGAATCTGGTAGATTAATACAGCTGTATAGGTACATACAGCGCTTCACGTAAGAATTTCCTTCGACGCCTTCGTTGGCTCCCCTGTCTGTCACTCCTATTTAGGTCTAAACTTTTTATGTTTTTTTGTAGATTTATGTGTTAAAGTAATGCCTAGGACTTAAAAAGTAGTGGAAGAGTTGAGAAAGGTGTTGAAAGGAAACTTCCAACACCGTTAAAAACGTTGTAACATATCTATTGACATTCAGGGGAGCCAACATAGCGTCGAAGGGAATTCTTATGTGAAACGCTCTATACTATAGTATAAGTACATTAGTAGCTCTAGTTACAGATGAATTAGGTATATTAATTCAATCTTTGTTAGAAACTAGCTTCTGTCTGTAAAATTGATTACCCCAATGTTGGCACGGGCTACCCCAATTTCGCTAACCTTAGAATGATTGGTGCACATTATTATTGAATGAGATACCTTTATTTTATGTACCTATTTACCGTTCATAATTATAAAACTTTATGATCGCAATAAGTAAATGATTGCTTGGTCTAATGTGTTTCAATTGGCATATCGTTTCTTAGAACATTTAGAGGGGGCCATAATTATTTACCTAATAGATTGTCACTTTAAGCAGTAAACAACTTCGCGCATCATTTGTGTCGTGCCAGGTGCCAATAATGTCAGATCTTTGGTATGCACGGTAGAAGATATTAACATTGCACGTCTTTCACGTATTACGAAGAGCTCGTGGACCGAAGTATTTGTATTAAAATGACCCAGACACGACATGACAAAACCTACAGTGATTCATATAACAATAATATATTTCTTGCTGTTTCTGACCAACAAATACGGACCATTCATTTATTTATTGTTTTATTTAGTCGTCTGAAAACATGATCAAATGCTATTAATGTAAACATTTGAAACGTAGGTGCCGAAATAAAGTAGGTATTTAGATCGTGGTACGGTCTAGGATGACGGTTATTTAGCTAATTTAATGTTCCGGCAAAAAGTTTATTTTCTCTGCAACATAGCTTCGCGTCTTGCAGGAATAAAGCACATTCCACCCACAGGCAACAGTAATAGAATTCTTAAAGAAATTATTTTGAATAAAAAAGGTTTTCGTTTTCTGAAGTAGACTAAAATATGACACGGAAGAAATATGATTTTCTGTAACATCTTCAAGAATTTAAAATCGTAGAATTAGGTACTCCAGTTGCGCAATCTTAACTATCTCTGGACTCTCCCAGAGACCCTTGTCAATAGTGTGTTGGTATTTTTGTCACAAAAATCTTGGAACTGTGCCCGATAAAATAAAGGAAGACAGGAGGCAGACTGCGGGTGCACGGCAAGATAAGACAGCTCTTAATACGAATGGCAATGATCTGATACCGATGAACGATCAACTATGTCAAATGCAAGGAAAACCAAATATTTCATACTAAGCATTCCTCTTGGAGACTAACCTAAATCTGTTTGCACATTACACTCCTTAAATAACATTGCATTTCCTCAAGTTAACTTAGTGATTCAAAAGCGTAAACGTAACACTCTTATCACGGTCCAACAGGCAAACAGTCGCATAACACGTGATTTTGGTTGCAAGCCAGGATGGTAAAACGAGTGTGCCTCCTAGTAGTTTAATTTATTGTGGGACATTTCAAACATTAGTTTGAAATGTCCAGAACATAAAATCAAAATATTAATTTTGATTTTATTTTCTGTGAATCAATCAAATCAAATCAATTTTTTTGTATACAGAATACTAGTTTTCCTGTTATTTTCTTTTCCTTTCGAATCTACTATTTATGTATTTGGAAAGTTTTTAGTTATGATTTCAGTAGTTATGGTTTTTAGTTGTCATTTCTAACCTAATAAATAAATTCACATGCTATGAGTACAAGCACATTAGTGTCCGTCTTCACTCTCATCATTAAGATTAATTATTTTGTGCAGTCCATTGAGCCCATGTCATGAAATTTCTAAATACACTCTACTTTTGTACTAGACAAACACGAACACTTTATGTTTTCATTAACATCGAAGTAATTAGTGAAATGCCACCAAATAGCAATTAACTAATGGACCGAGTGGTCCTTAAGCTAGATACAGCTAGATACTGCAATTTTACTTGATAAACATGTGAATCTAATTTAAACGTATTCGTGTTTAATGCGAATATCAATTACAGCGGTCTGCCAATTGGTATTCTGAATGTTGCCACAGCTTGTCTTCATTGGCGTCAATAGTTAATAGGCCATAAAACAGATTTGTTCTTAATGTCAATAATTATTTCAGATATTTACGGTCGCGTAATGTTACCAAGATTGAAAAACATCCGTTTCTACTTGCCGTATCTTCAAAACTTTAATTAGTTCTGGGAAATATTTTATAGCTAAAGAATTTTTAACTGTTTCATATTGTCAGCAAGTATTTAACTACTTAAAAAAAAGATGCGGTCGAATTTAGTAGTGTCGATGGTTTTTTTGCTCTTAAATTACAAAATAAGTATTTTTTTTAAGTAATTCTAAGTTGTAATATTTTTGTTACCAGGAGTCATGGTGTCGTCGTTGGCGGCCTGCACGGCGTTCCTTCTTCACAAGTGTATGTACACATGGATCTAAAACGCCAACAAAAGTCGAGCACGAAAAATCTGAGGGTAAGGTTCTAGGAAACTAAAAAACCCACAGCATCCATAAAATACATTTAATACAGAAAAAGAGACCATCACCAATAATACGGTACACTTTGATCGTAAATGTTAACAGCTATCTATGTTAAAAGAGTACACCTAAAACTAAATTAGATACATGATTATAAGCTAAATATTTATATTAATAGGTACTATATTTATTAGCAATAATTTATTAGTGTTATTTGAATACAGATCACATTTTACGTAAGCAAATGCTTATGATAATAATGTAGACATATTTCATTATTTTAATGACTTATTGCTATTCAAACTATCGTAGCACGAGTCTAAAACTTCAAACTCTTCAAACACCATTTCTCCAAATTTTCCTGTTGTTACTTTACCTTGGTCCAGGTTATCGTTCACATAATAAAATTTCTTTTCAAAGGTGTGAGCTGCCGCTTGCTTGTCTGTTTGCGCTGCTGTCTTAGCATCATCTATACATTCATCCTGTTGTTCTGGGATAATTTCTTCTTTTTTTGTGTCGGCAACGGGCGCCATTTGTTGTAATGTAACTTCTTTTTTTCTAATATTAGCATCATTTTGTTTAATTGCCTCAATTTTAGATTTTACTATGTCCTTTTTAATTCCGCTGTCTTTATTGTCAAATGGAGTTTTAACGATGCCTTTACTGTAGCTTTCCAGTCGACATATTTTATTTTTAACTGAGTTTTCGTCATCATGTACTAATGGCGGGTCTTCTTTTGATAGTTGTTTTTTAAATTTATTCCGAGAATTTTTGTTATCATCTGTTCCAGTGAGCTCTAGACGGCTGCTACAACTGTTAGATTTTACTAATTTAAACTTGAAACCCGGAAACCCCTCCGTTCGCTTGTTTATGTCCTGATTTTGATTTCCTGCATCTAAACTCGTGTTAGAATTTTGCTTCTCTGAAAGCATTTGCTTGTGTTTATCTGCTATGAGACATGAACACTTATCGCCTCGACATTTGGTTTGACATGAGTAACAATCTCTACTGCAGTTTTTTTGGAGACTCTTTATTTCCTCCATTATGGCTTTCGTCATAGGACTTACGGTTGAACCAGTTTTTGAGGTTAATACTTTACCTCCGTAGTATGTTATTGAAGTTCCACATTCCCTTATTTTTCTCAAAATATCAGGACTTACGTATTGACTTTCACAGCAAAAATCTTGGTTCATTGAATCACAAAGATATTCTTCGCTTGAGCTATAAACATTATCTTTAAAAATTTTCTGTGAGTATGGGCTTAAACCATCTGTTTCATATTCGTTGTTTGAGCTGAGATCTCCGCTCGACACTCCACTGGAAAGACTAGCATTATCCCATTTCTTATTGCCAAAGTTTGTATCTATAGTCAACTGTCGTATAATTTTCTTTCTACCACCATTTTTGTTTCCTTTTGATTCTTCGTTAATATTTCTATAAGACGTAGCCCTTCTTGTCAAACCTATATTTTCCTCAACCAGTGGTGGATCATGTGTCATAGGACTTTTCATTTTCAACGTATCTTCGAATAAGTTCCTTACTTTCTTGACTGTATCTGGATTAGGGAGTTCTTCTTCTATTATTTCTTTATTAACTCTTATAGGGTGATAAAAGAAATGTCTTCGTACAGCGTTTTTAGGCTTATCAGTTTGGCCTGCGTTGTGGTCGTTTTTCTTTAGTAGAGTTGGTGGAATTTTACACGTATCTGTGTTTTTTCTAGGTGCCGGTTCAACTTTAGTGCGAACTGGTTCGATGATTACGATGTTGTTATTAACCAATAGTTCTTGGAAACTGTAATCTTGTAGATACTGTAATAATCCGTCAAACTGAGCTTCTTTGCGGTAATTAGCTATCATGCTGTTTTTAAATAACTCTGATTTCATTACCTTGTATCTTACGTGGTCGAAATCGTCACATCCTTTTTCGTAACCTTTTGCTTTTATAAGCGTGGCATGAGTCTTTTGATTTTGGTTATCGTCGCTGCTTAATTCGACTATTTCTATCTCAGGAGTATCTCTGCACAAATCTATTTCAGATGTTTTTACTTCACTTTTATCATATAAGTTTGGGTCAGATTCTTTGACAATTTTATCCAGTGTTGATTCTTCTATTTCAGTGTCACTTTTGACTTTTTCAGTTTCATCTTTCCATAGTTGTAATTTTGTCTGACTGGTTTTGCGTATGCTATCTACAATTTTAACGCTTTCTAAAGACTTGATAATGTTTCCTACTGATATTTCTGACAAACATTTACTGTCATCGTTCTTCTGCTGATCTTTTTCGTCTCTGATATCTCCAATATCATTACCATTATTATTGTTAAAATCTTCTTGATGAACTTTTAACTCTTGTTTATTAATATTCTCATTAAAATCTGGATTATTGTCTATGAGCTTTGACCAGTAGTTTTTAACTGAATTTAGTTTCTCTTGATATTCGATATCGGTCTTTATTGCATTGTTTAATTTTTCTTTTACGCTACTGTCATGTTTTGGATCTTTAATATCTTCTTTGACTTCAACAGGGATATCTGGTTTTTTATTAATTGCAGCGTTTGTTTCAATACTATTTTCCATTTTAGATGCAATATTTTGCTTTTTGCTTTTGGAATCAATTACTTGTAATACCTGAGGTCTAGTCATGTTTGTGTTTATTTTTTTGAATGTATATAATTGTTGCTCTGGGAATTTTTTGTTATCCTTTATTATCAACTTTGGTGGTGGTTTCTCAAACTTGTGCTGAACAAATGCAATTTTGTCACTTGTTTCTTTTTTGAGTTTCGGTATAGTTGTTTTAACTACTTTATTTAATTTTATAGTTATAAAAGGATCTTTAGGTGTATAGTAACTCGATGTATCGATACAATTATCTACTGTCACTTTTCTTACTTCCTTAATAGTTTCAATAACGGGCTCTGGAACTGGTATTGCTTCAAATTTTGGTAGTCTTTCTGTTAAGTTTGTTACTTCTGGTGGGGCTGTTTTCGTTTCTGTTTCTTGTGGAGGATTCAACTCTATTCGGTTATTATTTTCGTTTGGTGTATGTGTCAACGGTGGATCTATAACAATTGTTTGGTGACCGCTTAGTGGGACTATCGCAATATTTGATTCTGCTGAAGTCTTGAATGACTGAACTCTTGATAATAAAGAATGTGATTTCTCTTCTTCAGTTGTGCAGGATTTCGTTACTGTGAAATCACTTGTTTTATGAATACTTTTCTCCACAGTATCTGGGCTAGGAATACGAATAATTTCGTCTTCCGATGGATCCCGTTGCCGAAGCGAATAATGTTTTTTAATTATTCCTAGTCGTGGTTTCTTGTCTTGCAATGATTTGTTTATGTTATCGTTTGATAAAGATTTAGTTATATTTATCTCTGACCTGTAATCGGAGTTTGATATTTTCAGACTTTCAGATTTTGTGATGATTTTGTTGTTTCTTATTGTTCCTTCTATTTCATTAATCTCTCTTTCGTTTTGATGGTTATCCGAACGAAAATAGTTCGTTTCTTTATCGTCAGCGTTAGAACTATCGATAGTTATAATAGATTTCAAGTCGTCGTCAAGCTTGTTAAAGCTTTGTATTAATTGTGGTTCTGTATATTCTGGAAGGTAAATGCAATTATTTGTTTGAATTTTTATGTTGTGCGTTGGTTTTGTAAAGGTTTTATTTAATTGACCGTAATTTTCGGTGCCTTTCGAAGACAATATCTCTCGAAAATGTGTTTGTGCTATTTCATATGTGTTTTCACAAGGTATGTCCTCTGGATCTTCCTCTCTTAACTGAGCGTCAATGCGTTCTGATTTTCTTAAGCACTTGCTTATATTAATATCGGGCAGCGAATAGTATTGATTTTCAATAAGGGTAGTAACAAAAGGTTCAGTTGTTATGTTTTTAGAAGTGCAGTGACTCTTTGTAGAATAAGTATCACTTTCAATGTATGTGTTACTGACATATACTTCGTTGTTTTGTTTTTTTAATATTTCGTTGAAAAGGTTACCGTTCTTCTTTAAAAATGAATCTCTTCGAATGTCAGCAAAAGTCTTCTTCTTGTTGACCTGAGTATATATGGGATCAGTGTCTTGATTGTTATTTTCAGAATTGATGGTGTGCGATGCGATAGAAGTGTTTTCTTTAAATTGAGAGTCGCAATATTCATCAATCTTTTCGGCAAGAGAATTAGCCAAGTATTCTAACTTGTGCGACTTATCTGACGAAGCGATTGAAATAGAAATATAAGAAGTTATGCTATCAGGGGGGCTTGACACGATTTCGTCGTTTTCAGAGGCTATAGATTGTATATCATTATCGTTTTTCGATTCATCTGTTTGTGCGATTTCTGCTGGTGTGGGACTTGTATTCACTTCACTCTTATTACTTTTTACAGAACTTTTGTCATAGGTTTCTGTGTAGCTTATTGGTTCAGGTTCGACGGGCTTATCCTTTTCACTCCGCGTAAGACTGTCGTTTGTAAATGATTTTGGTGTATTATTTATCGATCTTTCTTTATCTTCGTTATCAGTTCCGAGTTCATCTGTTGTTACATAAAGTTCTTTGCTGGGATTAGGCGAGGTAATTGATCGATCGGATTCAGGTGAACTATCTTTATAATTTTTTCTATGAGCTTCAAAATTGTAATGTTTTCTTACGTAGTTAGAATCTAAACTATCAATTTCACTCGGGTTACGAGAATGTCCGATGCTATCTTCAGATAAGTTTGTTTGCTTTATTTCTTCATTCAAGTTCGGCCAACTTCCACTTACAGATTTTGAATGATGACTCTCGTTACGCGATATGACTTCTTCTTTTTCTGATCTATTCTCGGTGTTATCTGGTTTTTCGTTTTCTTTCTGCGCGTTAATGTCTCCAAAACAAGAAGCGGTGCTATCAATGTAAATACTTTCCAGAACTTCCTCTTTCCTTTGGTATTTTGCACGTCCTGGCAACCTGAAATCAGATACGTACTTGTGTTAAATTAACATTAGAAACTTGTGATATCCTTCATTATCCTATTCTTTAGTAAATATTTTAAAGCTGATCTTTGATTTCCAGTTTAACCAAGTGTATAGAGCATTTACCGTGCAAAATACCTAAGTGATAGATAATTATGTTTTAGCAATCCAGGTAGCTAACGGTCGGTTGCAGAAAGATAATTAAATTTTAAAGGAGCCAATAACCATACAATTTCTATCGTTAAAGTGACCTTTAAAACTTAATGACCTTTTCTGCAACTCAGTGTAAGTGTAATATCTGGGAAATAAGATTTTTTTCTAACATGTTTTTATTATACCAAGGCATCTGACATTAGTTGTCATATCTTAGGTAAGTGAGCCTGAACTGGCAGTTGTTATTAACGCTCCAGGACGCAGTGCAAAATTAAAATCAGTTCTTAAAATTTAGATAAGTATAGGCCAATATAAGTAATAAAATAAATTACCTGTCTTTGAAGCAAGGCTTATCGAATAAGCGGGCGCGGGGTATCAACTGGGATCTCTTGCTTTTGGCGTGGTTTTGTATCTGAAGATCAGTGAAGGTTTCCTCCCTTATCACTGCCAAGCTTCGACTGCGTCGTAAATTAGCACCTTCAGGTTCTTTATGTTTGCACAATCTTCCGTAGCTGCCGCTGAATTCAGTATCGGAATTCGAGAAACGTTTTTGTATGAGTTCCTCCGCCGCTTTAGACCTTGTCAAATGTTGGTAGAATTCGTCCTGAGGCAGTTGTACGGGTAATTTGTAGTATTCAGCCAACTTACTCTGGTACTTTTCGTGTTTTTTGTTTTTATTCTCACCAAGGTCTTTATCCTTGTCTTTATCTTTTTCTTTGCCCTTTGATAGTTTTCTCTTTTTGGGACGTTCTTCTTGACTTTTCTTAGATTCTAGAGAATTCCGCGGTTTATCAAACTCTAATGTTTCTGCAGGATTTTCAAAATACTGTATATCACCGACGGTGTCTGCCGCGGACTTGTGCTCGTCCTGACTCGATTTCCTTTCGACAAGTTCTCGAAGGCGGCTTCTTGTTGAGCTGGTGTTGGACGTGACGCTCTCCGGTCGTTTGTTTGGATACTCTAAATTAGATGACGACCGTCTGAAGAGGCTTGTCTTGATCGACCCGAAGTCGCCTTCGTCTTGACAAGAAGCCGCTGAGAAATTCTGTGCCCTTATACGGTCAACGTGATTCTGGCTAGAATACGACGCGACCGAGTCCACCGAGTGTCTGAAACGCAAAACATCATAGATTAGATTAAGTTGTATTTTCTACGAGCTTGATAATATTGTTTGCTTAAGATATTATGTAGCTTTCGGTGCGGCACAGGTGAGTCATTTTTTTTATGACGTCAAGTAGTTCAAATATTAATAAATAGGATGACATCGATCGTGCACAATAAGAAGCTAGGTTAAAAGTATTTAACCCAGAACCTTACATGGAGTGAATACACTCTAGTAAGAGTGTACATTTTTTGTGGGTGTCACGGTATTGATATGGGATCCCAGTAAACTAGACGATGTGTGATGTGTACAATACTGGCACGCTGCCAAAGACTAGAGCTATTTTGTTGACAACAGAAATATATGTACGAGTATGTATGAAGAGCTTCTCTGCTCTTTAATTATCATAGCGAACAATTTCTAAGTGTTTTGTGAATGTTTGAATTAAAGAAGTCACAACGATTGGCACTCATTTTGCTCCAAAGATACTTAATTATTGATTTATTGACGAAAATAAAATTCCAAATTACCTTTACAGGTGTTTTAGAAAGTAAATTACTTTCATTATACTCGGTTCTTTCAAATTATCGTCATAAAGCAAAGGTTTTCATTATCATAACCGAGTTGGAATAAATGACGTTCAGGGGCCAACAATAAAAGTTATCGCCGGCAGAGACTTTCCTCAGTGGCCGGCGACATTTTAGCATCAAATTACATAAATTGAGTGTCATAATATTATGAAAATGGCTTGGAGTTTTTTATTTACCTACGTTAACCTGAATATATTCATAAAAAAATGGGATTTGGGAACAATATCAGAGCAGGTATCTACTGTAACTAGGTACCTACCTAAAAACATGGATAGGTACATGTGTAAACTACATAGGTAGGTACCTATTATGGTTATATTATAATATACTTATTCATATTAATTATATATTGATATTATTACGTAGGCTAGTTTTAAGTTTTAGAATATGCGATGTACCTACTAATAGGTAGGTACCTACTAAAGATAACTTCTGCAGTGTTCAAAGTAACTAAAATTAAATTTATAATAACCTGGTTTCTCCTCTTTATGTCCTATTTACAAATGAGCTTTATGCTGCAAAATTCTTAGACAATATTTTAACGAGTCTTAAAGCACATGACATCTGCAGTGAACATTTGAAACCATGCCAGAATGGGCCTGTCGGTAATAAAGAGCTGGCGCCTTGTGTACTACGAGGCATGGTTATGGGAGTACGTTTAAGGATTTTAAAATTTCAGTACCCTTGGGCGTTCAGCCATGTTGCCCCCATGCCCCATATATTCTGCGTTCGAGAGTAGGCCTCGAAGAACTGTAAGATCGTAAAGGACGGCAATCATGTAAAAGCAATGAGCTGGTTTTACAACTCGACGTACCTACTTTAGTGATGGTGGCATTTTATCCCTACCGTATTTTACGCTAAAAGTACGCTGTAGGTTGATGGAAACAGTAAAATTTTTGTAAGGCCTGAAAAAAGTATTATTTATGGTTCACATTAATTCTACAAAGTTTTATGTTTGCTTATTATTAAATGGCCGTGTTAGTTGTGGGTTTATCATAACCACGCAGATTCGTAATTGATCCTATAATTTCTAAGCGGTAAGCCCACTAGGCTTATGATGTACCTATTTGTTTTAGTACAAAATGTGTTTATGCGTAATAATTTACGTGGGAAATGCATGATCATATCGAGATCTAGATTAGCCGAGTTCCGACAGCATTGAGCGGTCTGTAATTGGCACATACTCGTGTGATGACTGCCTAATGACTTTCATACATGTACACGATGTAGGTAGTAGTATGTTTGACCAAAATTCGCACGTACCTAATATCGGAAACAGGAGAAGCGGTTCGTAGTCTGTATCCATAATAGAGTAATGTGTGAGAATATAAGGTAAAGTTATTCTTTGTAATAACATATAGTATACGACACAAAAGTATTTTACCCGTAAAAACAAGTAACCTGTTGCCTAAAAAATCGAAATATCTTGCGGTTTAATGTATAATTTTACATGTTGAAAGAAATTACCCTTTTGATAAAATATGAATGGTACATAGCTCAAAAATAAGCACTGAAATTAATACAATTGTAAAATAAACGCCATTTTACGTCAATCATTAAGAAGAACTAATGGAGGAGTTTTCTGCGAAACTGCTAGCGGTGGGTTTGCTCTGTGGGTTGTCTATATTTTTTCGGCCCCGGCTGTCTATAAATATTCATAGACTCGACACTCCCGACTCTTCCCTATCTTTTGACAGGTCACTCGAGACTTTCTCAGCTACTAAAGATTCCGTAACGGTTTGAAAAAAAAAGTTATTTTGCAACTGTTGCGAATGATAAACTGAACTATAGACTTTTCTTGGTATTCCAAGAAAAGTCTATAGTTCAGTTTATCATTCGCAACAGTTGCAAAATAATTTTATGTTCAGCATGACATAAATGTAAGTACCTACTTATTAGTAGGTACTTACATTTATGTCATGCTGAACATAATATTATTTGAATGTAGTGAAAAACGTCTGTTTATAATATAAATATTTTAGTAGCAAAAACTTTCCGAGAGATGCTGAGACATGTGTATGACTGTAGTTTTATTAAACATTGCTATTTTTCGCATCAAATGGATTTATAGGTATTAAGTATTTTCTTTAAGCATATAATATCCGCGATTATTATTTTACATCGCTATGAATGTGAGCATCTCACATATTGCCAGTAAATATCTTATCTACCTATCTTTATCTGTAGCAAAGTCAGGAACTAATCCAAGTATTGATAAGTATTCCAAAACAGTCTGATTTTTAGAATCATTCCAACGTTATGTATCCCGCTATACTATAAATTCAGTCCCAGAGGGATATTTATTCATTATTATCTTATGCTGTTGTTCCTTACGGAATAAACAAAAGTAGTGGCTGTGTGGGCATAGCTTCCTCTTTTATTTTTATTCATGCATGGGTGCCATCACGTCACGTCTTCTGCTCACGTCGCCGTCGTACAACACGATAATGTTGGTATTCGTATTCTGAATTAAATTCTGTTGATTGCACTTAGGTAATCTTTTCTATAAGCGTGATGAGTTCCAATAGTAAATTTATGAGAGTGCTATGATTTGTTCTAAAGAATCCTAATTTTTCAGGCAAGTTCAGCTTTTTCTTCACTTGGCAAAAGAGATTTTATTTTCTGATTGGGTAGGTAGATATTGGATCGCCACATGAACTGCAGAATGCATTGGTTCGACTCTACACGGCCAGTGCGTACCTACCTATCTCAAAATAATTATCTTTGAGCAGGTAGCGAGAACTTTAAGATTTAGACATTTTGTATAGGTATTGTATATTCGTTGATCCGAATTATCTACAAGAACAAGATAAGTAAGTACATAAGTATTTTTGTTTTGTATTAAATATAAAGATACAGTTTATACAATAGCTACTGAAATCTGAACGATATAAAATCTTTCGTTACGCCCTAAATAAAGTGTAGGTAGCCTATTAAAACTGGGAATCGTCAGCTTGTGATAAGCAAATGAATCGTTTGATAGAAAATACCTATCTACCCACAATAGATTTTACTAGAGGTTGAATAGTGATAATTTTACAGACAATGATCGCATTAAGGATGTAAATGACGTTTTCGGACACTACACACAGGACGAGCTCAATTTTACAGAGTGTTTCACGTAGAGAAGAACAATAGTCTATTAAGTAGAGGAAGTGGAGATGTATAATGCACCTGTACGTTTAGTTTATCCAATTATGAAGGCAAAAGGAAACTATGGATTTTATTCACGTAGGTACCTACCTACCTAAATATTTTTAGTGTAGGTACTTAAATACATAATATGGACGTTTGATCTTAAAATAAAGTGTTACGTCTCAATGTTTGTATTTTTTTTTCGTTTTCTGATGTGTAATTCCCGAACACTCACTTTTTTCTCTCGTCTTATGCGCGGGTAGGTAATCATCGTTATTTATTCCTGGCACGTACCGCAGCCACGTTCTAATGCACTCACTGAAATATTCAGAACAACGCTTCAAATCGTTTTTCTTTTTAAGATAAATAATATTTTGCTAAATGAACTTGTACCTACTATTTCATATTTTTATAGGAATTTAATATGCTTTGGGGAAGGAGTTCAAAGTTCTAACTACCTCTTTAAACAATTTTGTTTAATTGGTAAATTGTTGAATACATATTGGTGCTAAGAATCGATATGTTTACGTAGTTAACTCTTTAGTCAAAGAAGTTTGCACTACACTTTAAATATTCAGTCACGGATCGTATTAAACTTTGTATCAACTTAATCATAACTGCCGTCGAATGTATATTTAAGTAAGGGGTCTCTATTTACTCTGTCGAAACTAGCGGGTAATTTTGATTTAGGTAGATTTTACTAAAAATCCTATAGATAAGTCCGTAATTGATTACCTACTCTTTTACTTTCATGATTAACAGAGATAACTATTCGAAGCACGTAAATCTCTTGTAGTCTTGTCTCTATCAATCACTAAAGAGCTTAAAAGATTTTTCCTTTGTCTAAGATTAAATCACACATCAACACGTAACAAGGCAATCTCTTGAGATTAGTACTGATCAAAGACAAAGATTAGTTTGTCATCGCTGTTAAGTGTTACCGATTATTGAGAAAAGATAAGCGTTATAGAGAGATATTCGTCTGGGGAAGAGATCGGCTTAATCGCTAAGCTGAGCATTGTGATAGTTACTTCCCTATGGAAAATAACCACATATTTCTATCCATAGACCCCACGGAAATCCCTATACGAAAGTGTGAAGATATGTGGGAAATTAAAAGGTGCTCCCTAATGGATCCTCAATTTCCGAAAAAGAGAGCTGTCGAGGGCTTTCAAATAACTTTCCTGTCTCTTAAGTGCGAGCTTGAAAAAGTAAACGTGATCTGACCTTAAAAACCCGGCCCAGTGTGAGTCGGACTCGCGCACTAAAGATTCCGTTCCGGTTGTATGGGGTTTTGACTTTTTATTATTATTATTTGCCATGATAGTATGATTGGTTAGCTATTACAGTTCCATCTTTGTGACAGACTGATTGCCGGACAGACGGCATAGGCTTATTAATAGAGTACCGTTGGCATCCTTCGGAATGCGGTGATCTACGGAACCCTAAAAGCCTGCACTTCAGATTATTTTGTTACCAAACAGACTAAGGCTTGGTCTCTCTTTTGGATTACTGCAGACTAGTTGCCTAGATTACCTTCTTGATGTAGATTTAAGATATATTTCCGATTTGATCGATTTCTGATTTATATTCAATTCATAAGTACAAGTGTGCCTCTACCGTAACTTATTGCTTGCACCTTCGTAGTAGGCGTTTTAACTTATTTACAGATAGCTTTACCGCACGTAAGTAATATTAGGGGTTAGTTAGGTTTCTTCACTGCTAATACTTTTCCTAAGAAAGTTTTCCGGCATGGCAGAGTGATTATGTAAACGACTAATGTTATTCATTGTTATAAATGTTATAATACTTGTACATTTATATCTACATGGTATGTTACTTTCAGAGTAGTTAATGGAGTCATTTGAAGGTATATCGTTTATCTATAAATACTAAGTATAAAACAAAGTTGCTTTTCTTAGTAAGTGTGTAGATTGCACCCGTCCGAAGCAGGGGCGGGTCGCTAGTCCTAACATAGTTTTCTTTTATTATACCTATTTATTAGTGAACTAACTATCATAGACTTACGTCATGTTTTATATTGAGACGATTGTAATTTGTAACAGGTGCCTAAAATAAACGACTGTTTGGGTTCTTGTAAATATACGGTAGGTAGTTTACTTAAAGACAGTTATTTGCATGGTTGCCAAAAAGACAAACAAAGTGTGATTGACTACTAATAACCGTGTAGTTATACGAAGTATGTTTGTATATCTAACCGTTTGGACATGGTACCTAATTGTTTTAGTGGCGCACTTATGCAAGTTTAGAGAATCAGTCATTTGCAAACGAGAGCTTTCAAGGATATCAGAGTTAACTGTACATAATTTTTATGCCAATCGCCTGTTTTAATTTGAAATGTGAATTACGAAATACGATATTACCCATTATTATATTTTATCATAGATAAGCTTTGATTTACAGATGCCCAGCCATAATGCACGGCCGCAGGTCTCCTGCGGCCGTCAAACAATATACCTACCTACCTACTTAATTTAAATCGTGTCTCATTTTACCCTCATTGATGCGTTAAATATTTAGGATTCAGCTTTCAAAAGACTTCTGATTATTTTGCGCCGACGCCAAAACATCAACCGCCGCATCGCCCATCTTAAATAGCAATCAAATTGTTAAAAATCTGCCTATTCATTTAAATTCTTTGTATACCTACCTTCCCGTCCAAAGACACTAGGTATTTATGACGTAAGTTCTGAGGGCAGAAAAATACTTTTTTTCTCGGTGTAGGTAGGTAAGCGTCGCGATGCCGCCAATTTTATATTTAGAAAAACGTAAAGATATTTGTGATTCAATGTCGAGATTATTTTGAGAAACTAAACAGATAAACGGGTAAATAGTTTGGACAGCTATCACACGCGTAATATAGTTTTTATGTCCGCCAGGCCTTTTAGAAAATTCGGAAACCCCGTGGTCAGTAGAGTCGATATAAATATTACTCTGTCGAATGATTTGAAAAATAAACAACTGTCAAACTACAAACGTTACGATTTTTTAGTGAGTTGCATGTGAGTTGTATCTATTTTTTTACACGAACGAGCTGTTTATTCTGACATAGTATGTTATATATTACGTTACCTATAGGTAGAGTTGGTAGTAGAGTGCTTCTAAATTAGGCGAGTCAATGTTTATTAAACTATTTACTGTTATAATTATGTAGGTGTATTATAATTATGTGCATCTTTTTCCTAGTGATATCTAGGTAGATACACCTAGATTTCACGAGAGGAAAAAGGTGCGAGAATCTGAATATTATGCTTATGATAGAGATATGTGTGATATGTGTATGCGTGTGATAGAGATATGTGTACCTAGTGCACACAGGATAGTGTGTAAGCGTAAAAAAATGCAAAGTAATTGTTTTTATGGAGTAGGTATCCTCATTCCTTCAATTTCAGATGTAAAATGGTATCAGATGTTTTCGAAATGTACATACTCAAAGTGCCTCCTTTTCATTAAATTGTACTTTAACTTCAGTGCTTATTAAATAATGTGAGTCTTCGAACAAACGAAACAAAATTAAACAAGTTTAGACAAAAGCACGCGTTTTGAAATTTCTGAAATTATTTCCTAAGATGTCAGATATTTTCAGGCAAGTTTTATATCGGTAGTACCTACAGTCAAAACCGTTTACGACGACATCATTTAGAACAACATACCGGTTATATTAACTAAAGTCATAGGTCCTCGCTGACTGTGTACCCTCAAAAATATCGCCGGTTATTATGACTATCGGCTTTTATAAACAAATAATGATGTGTAGGTAGTCCCTTCGATGTCGTTATAACAAATTTCGACTGTAATTGTATTTACCTATGCTAAGTTTTATGTAAGTACCTAAAACACTAACGATATCCTACTATGCAAACATAAAAAATACTAACATCAGAATCATTTTTTTTAAATTACGTAGGTACCTAAGTAGGTACTTATAATTTCTCATGTAGGTACTGATCGTGGATGCGTTACAAACACATCTCACATACACATACACAAACATTCAGACCCGAAAAAAATAGGTATCTTTTCCGTGCGGGAATCGAACCCGCGACACGTCGCGCAGCTCCAAATTAGTCGTTCAGACAATGCGCCAAACATGCCGTCAATACCCGACTGCCCCTGACGGAGGGTAATGTTTTTTAGATATCCTATAATCTACAACAGATATACCTATACGATTTGGGTTTTCAGAAAAGTCGTTACAGTTGTTCAAAAGCTTACAATACAAATGCTTGCATACAAGTCTAAATACGATTAGATATTGAATAAGGTTACCTAATTATTCTAGTCATAGTAGGTAGGTATACAGCGCACGATAAACTGTTGTCACTCGCTGAGTTAACGAATTAATTAACCTAATTCATATGTAAAACGCTGTCATGCTTACCTGTCAGTCACGCGTGTTTTCCATCTTTTTACCGCAATTAGGGTTGCTATGCATGAATAATAATTTCGCATAACTTAAAGAAACTGTTGAACTCGATTAGATCATAAGTAAAAGATATTAAATTGGCTGTGTATTTTTTTATGTAGTCAATTCATTTTTCATATCGCAGTCTGAACAATGTCAACGAAATATATTTCTACACACGAGAAAACATGATCATCCTGATGCCAAGCCCCAGAATTTACTAACGTTATTTATTGCCATATAAAATAAAGATGGCAACCCTATCTGGGTACATTGTCGGCCATAATGCAATAACTTTTTGCCCACATCCGCAGTGTCCGCTTTCTTCCGGCCGTGACACCCCAGTTGCGATCTGTGCCCAGCACATAATTATTCAATTAACTTGCCGTGAGTAAATATAGGGTATCGGCTTAATAGATATGGACTTGTTTGTTGTCGATACTGTAATTTTGTAACGCTGGAAATGTAACATACCTAATTCACAATTACTCATATCTCTTCATAGTCCTATAGTCGTTTCCCAAACCCTAACCAAATAACAGGTCGCCCGCGCTAAACACTTTGAAAATGAGAACGAGCCAAATTATGATTGAATTTCCTGAAAACATATCTAGGTATAGTTTTCGAATAAATAATGTAAAATGTGAGCAAGTTTTCTCATTTGTAACCTGTTTCCTTGATTTCACCCGAAATACCGCCAAAGGTCAAAACCAGTGCGATTACTATTGAAATAGCAACTAATCGAGGGTTTGCTTTGATATGGTTATAGACCAATAGTAAAACCGACTAGGCGCTGTCGCTGTCAGCCGACTGTCGTAAACAAACTTCTGTACGTATTAGTTTGTTGAAGTTAAACGAGAAAATCATAAAGCGAAAAGCATCGGCTTTATCAAGAATTCAAGATATAATAATATCTAGTCTAATTTACTTTCGTTTCGTATTTAGATGCAACATTAACATCACGATCGAAGGTTTTCATTGGATTTTTTGGGACCTTAATTTCCTGCAATCAATCCTTTGATCTCATTTTCACGTTGTTGTTTTAGTAACGCAGAGTAATTCCGGCCATTAGAATAACATATTATGGCCTAGAGGTGCTTACAAAGAAGCTAAGAAACTGAGAAAATTGTTTTCGCCTCGAAGCGAAATAAACATTGCGCTGGACAACAGAATTAAATAGAAGAATTTTGGGTTGTCGACCTTTGTCTCAGTTGAGTTTGCTGAATTAGATAAAGGTGTTTTTACTTTCTGGTTGTAAGATAAAGAAATATGGTACCTACCTAACTATACTTATCGATAAATAAGTAATTAGATTTCGCTCGTCCTGAATAAAATGTGACAAGCGCAAAAAATAACCAGTTGACAAGACACGTAGAATCAGTAGAATTATTCGCAACTATCGTTAGTTGACTACAATGTTTTGTGTAGGTACGGTAATTTCTATTTACTTTCCTACCCACAAAAATGCGGACATAACAACGCATAGTTTTTATGTGAATAATAGTGCTGTCCGCTTGCCATTTGGCTGGCATTTTAATGATCAGCAACGAACGATAGGTCTGAAATAAACTAACTAACGTCATTCCCAGTCCAAGACCACCTGCGATGACAGAATAATTAATTAATTGTACTTTTTGAAAAGCGTAATGAATGGACAAGTAACGAATTGATTCATTCTGTTGCGATGATATGGTCCGTTAGTTACGGTAGCGCAATGTCGAGTGATAGTAATGTATTAATGTAATGTTGCCGTTGAAATCTGTGTGCGGGAAAATGTGAAAAAGTTATGATTTCACACCAACCGATCCTATAACGCTACTTAAAACTGTACAAAACCATGTGACAATTCTATCTAGATTTAGCGCATATGTATAAAATAATAGATAACGCTCAATTTGTGACGAGCTCATGATTGCAATATACGGTCGGTCTACAGTAAGTCTCATTCAAGAATTCAAAGCGCCCATCGCAGAATTAACAATCCGCTTCTAAGGATTTTGGAAAAAATCCAACCTCTTTTTAGAATATTTTCTTTGCGAAATGTTGACAGTTAATCTGCTTACAGGTATTCCGAGAATATCTACGGCTTATTATTTAATATTCTTCATGATATGAAAATGCTTTTATGGTATCCCCATGGCTGATTAAATGCTCGAATTTCACAGGAATAATGAGGATGGATTGGTTCTGCTTGCTGAATTTAAATGTTGACTCAAAATACGCAGGGGAGTACGTTTCGTTCTCGTCAAGTATAATGCGATCACACTACCGAATTTATTCCCAGCCGAGTGTGAAACGATATTTACTTGAATTGGTCCAGGTGGCCGCGGAAGAGCTTGGCCCCGTTAAAATGGCAGAAGAATTTCCATGCAAACCTTTGCACGGTAAAATCTGTCACGACCAGTCGCTGCGACTTTGGGCCCGGTACCGAAAAAGTGTTTCGGTGTATAATACCTAGGTATTTGTTGAGACTTTAGTATGATGCCGTGTCTAAAGTTTCGGTCCGTATCTCGAGATTAAAACGGAAAGTTTCTTATTTATAAACAAACAATAAGTATTCTATCTGGGGAATGGTATCTCTGTCAGATGTTCAGTTCGTTGGGATTACTTCTCGCGCTGGCATCTACTTATTATACTTACTTTTAGAATATCATTCTGAGATGTCATTCATATCATATCATATCATTTGAAGCTTACCTAATTGTTTCAGGCTTTGTCCATTGAAGAATGCTTTCCATCTACCTATATTTTTACTAGCACTTTACTGAGTCGATGTCAAATTAACTAAGCACAGCTTATTCACCTACTTCATAACATCTAACGAGACAGCTGTTGTAATATCTGAACATAACCGATGTGTCCCAACGCTAACTACAAGCAATTTCACCTTAATAAGCGTCTGCGGCAAGGTAGCTCTTAATCTAGTGACTCGATTTGATAGTTTATGTATCATACTCGTTGCATATAACACGAACAAGATGCAATTATGAACTTGCGATATAGGTAAGTACGTAGACAGAGATTTGTCTTAAGCGATTTGTCGTTTGGTTTTCGTAATACGTAATTATAGGTCTTTATGCATGATAGCATTTATCTTTATAGGTTAGGTACTTTAATTTTAAATGTTCTCGTTGAAGTTGACTTTTGGATTAAGTCATCTAAACTTGTAAAAAAGAATAAATAAGTACTTCTAAAGAAAATTTGCTTTGTTATCAAAGAAACCTGGGGCAAATCCAGAGTTAAATTAAAATGGGGCAAATAAGGATTTTTTCAAACTGTGGGGTAAATATAGGTACCTACATACCTACGCGAGGCGAATGCGGAATAAATGAAACGAAAATCCGATGCTCATAGTAATGAGTGCTGGTAAATAAGATCTTCGTGTGAAATAAATAAATATTAAGTTTATAATTCATTTCATTATTATAAATCGAATCCTGTCTATTTCATTACCTATAGGTAATGAGTATTCCATAAGTAATGGTAAAACAGCAGTATGTAACCCGTTAATAGCTTAACATGCTAACGACCAGTCACCGCTGCTTTCATTCCTATTTGAATTTACATTTGAACAAACGCCAATCACCTAATTATAATTACAACATGTGTGTAATGTGTATAAATCATCGAATTGCAGTAATTTACATCGTAATCCCTACAGGTTTGTTTGCCAACCAATTAAGTTTTCTCATTGACCGACAATAAAGACCAAGGTAGGTATACCACAAACCGGTGCAACGCTGTTCTTAATCTCGTTAAACATTACCCAATGTATGTAGCGGCTTTCTTTGCGTCGAGATAAAAATCTGCATAATTTGCGGGTTACTGATTTAAAGGCTTTCGACTTCATTTGTCGAGTTATTAAATGTAAAATGGTTAAGTCTGTGGCCTACTAAATAGTGGCCGTACTGTAGTTTTGATAAGGTTGAATTACTTTGTGATTAAAATTCGTTTACACATGCAAATATTGGAGTTTAATTAACTAAACGAAGCCTGTTAAGTGAAGCACAAATTAATTTGGATTCAATCACGGCTGGAAATGAACCAAATATCGTTTGCGAAAATGGTTTTGATTTGATTTTCCACGAATTTAGATGACGATATTGCTCGAGAAACGTATCCGTACAAATATACACACAACGGTACAAACACGATTGCGTTGAGTAGGCCCGTGGCAGAGTTAACAGATAAATTGCATGTATTGGCCGCTTCGTTCAAGTGATTTGCATCTTATTGATCGAAGTTAGCATCCTAAACTCTTATCTCAAAAGGCAATTGATGTAGTTAGGTAGGTATGTGATCGATCTTAAGTGATAAAGACGTGTATATTGGCTATTCACTCAGTTCAGTGATAAAATACTGTTAATATTGATAGATTAAATGTATATATATTTGATGAAGCTAACTTGGAGTTATCCGTTTTCCTTGTCTGGCCAGCATTAACTTGTTTTTTCCCTAATCTAAGTACACGCTGTTAAGATTTAAACACTTTTCCTTATTTCGGAGTTTAATGATGTTGCACAAGCTTGATGTCTATCATCAGTTCGTGTCTAGGAAGTCATAAGACAGAGACGTAAAAAGTTTGTAAATTACTTAGTATATTATAAACATTACAATATTATAATACAGCTGTTCCTCTGACTTGTTTTTATTATACTTATAATATAACCAGTCAAAATCCACTTTGAGAGTTATTATAGGTGAGCGATTAGGTATATTAAACAAAGTTTGAAACTACGTGATGGAGTTTCGTTAGTTAGAAATTAGTATAAAATTGTGCCAATCCAAACTGTAAGTCTTAAATAAAATTGAACTAGGTACATTTGAAATCGAAACCAAAATACAGGAACTAGAAGAAAGTGAAGTTTATTTGATGTAGCCGTTGTTTCGTCCGATAAGTACCTACATACAAACATATGGCCGTTCCCACACAATAAATGATATCGACGTATAATTTCTATACTCAATGTCATGAGTTCACGACACAGCATTGACCTTTATACTCCTCTGACATTGCTCTGAAATTTTAGTGCGTTGTTAAAAGAGATGTGTTCTTTCATCCCGGTTCCCCCTATTTCTCTCACGGACGGTTCTACATACGAGTACCTACACTCACCTATGAAATTGATGTGGCGTTGAATTCGCAAGTGTTCTAATTTTATAAAAGTATATTTTTGCGAATTTTAAACATTTTAAAGCCATGTTATGCTTATTAAATGTTATTAAATATATAAGAGATTCCAAAAAAACATGTTTTTGGAATCTCTTATATATTGTTCTAATTTTATTACTACACTTCAGAGACAATTCCTTTTTGTTTCCCTTTTTCCGATATAATTCGCTCTTCGGTAACTTTTTATCGCGGAATTATTCTGATACTAACTGAGGTAACGTTGCCAGTAAGTGGTATATTTGTTCTAAGAGCTGAGTTTATTCCTAGATCAAGCTTAGCTTTTAAATCCCTATGTGAACGTTAAGGCACGTTTCGAAGTCTGCCAACGCAAATATGGTGCACCGGATATATAGATTGTGGAAGATACCGCTATCCTAATACATACTTTAAGTGCACATAGGTATTATAGGTAAAACTTAGTTTTATGATCTGCTAATACGTATACGGAGCTCATGAATTGAAGTGTAGGTAAGTGTACTCGTCTACTGTACCGTTTTACGGCTTATTCTTTCGAAATACTAGATGAACGTAATCAATGAACTGGAAAATAAAGTTCTTTTCAAATGAATTCAACAATGTAATGTACATATTATTTAACTTGTAACAGTCTACTCTAGTGTCAAATAATAATAAAAAGTAATCGTTGAACCAATATTTGAGTGATTTTATATAATTAAATTATGACTTAGGTATCTACCCACTGTTGATTCCGAGGTCTTTGACATTTGAACTCATGGATGGAAATTGCGTAACCTGAATTACAATTTTAAAAGTCTTTGTTAGACGATGAAAACAGATTAAAAGAAATTCTTTGCGAAGCAAATAAAAAATTGACATTTCATGTTGAGCTGGGCTTCAAATTTATCTTCAATTTAATAAAACTTGGATCACGGGCGCATATTGCATAACCCTGTATTATTTAATAAGTTGAAGCGAGATCTCCATAAATTGCAAGTGTCGTTCTATTTCCCGTCTTTCTAAATAAAAGTAAGCATACAGTTGATTACAACTATTTTAATAGATTATAATGATAAGAATGTGTATTTCATTCAATGTTTCATAAGTCAATTATTTAATTCATACATTTTGTTTAGGCATGTTGTCTACGTTCGTGATAGTATCGATTAACGCTATCGTATCGTAAACATAACGATTATAAATAATTATCTTGTCAACAGACATTTATACACTCGCTGTGCCCGCGATTCTATCCGCGTGGAAGTCGGAAAACGTTTGGTTTTCCGAATGTCGTTATTTTATTAATACAAACTTTAGTATCCCATATCACCCCTTTAGAGATCTTATTTCAAAATATCCCTCCTTAGTGCATCTCTAGGATACTCAAGGAATATTTCCTCAAATCTCTAGGTTCACCGGTATTAGGCTGTGCGTTGTCTGTAAGTCAGTAAGTCAATCATTGTTTTCATCAGTAAGTCAGTCATTCATACTGTTTTAGAAGTGTAGATAGCATGTTAATAATAAATTTATAATATTTTAAAGCATCTCTGAAATAATATCTAATAACTAGATTTTATTCTGGATAGAAAATACATGAGTAGGTACGACAATTTTTATTTTATTTTAAATAAATACATACCTATTCAATTAAATATGTATATCTCTATTAAAATTAGTCACGTCGCCACTTGATCGTGAATCGATAAGAAGGTTAAATGAAATAATAAAATAACGCTAGTATTCAATTAAACTGCCCGCATCAGTGGTTTATATCGTGTCATTGTCGCTAAGTTCACAATCGTGTCAAGGCCTCCCAAACAAATCGAAGGTTTGTTTATGTCGGTTTTTAATCAGCTAATGATTGTGGTCACCATCTTTTCTTTTCATGCATATACAAAATATTTTCTATATAAAATATTTTCTTATTATTATTCTGACAGAAAATGTTACTTCGAGACTAATTTTATCTGGTAACTCTATGATATTTTTTCCCATATTAAAGAGGAAAAAATCATAAAGATTTTTCTATTTACCTTTTTCATTTTCCTCGTTTGTATTGCCTGTATCAACGTAACATAATCTTCTGTTTGATCTAGTAATTCTTTTCTGTAGTGTTTACAGTTCAAGATTGAAACATGTAGCAATGTCAGGTTTATGTTCCTAGTTGTGATAACTGGTTTTATATGGCCTACAACTTCAGTTAAACCTTACTATAATACACAAGGCCAAGGTTTCGCAAATTCTCTAAGTCCTTACACAAACGCTGGACCACGATTTATCACCTATATCATCGTATCCATTCAATATTACACCTTAACGGCCATAATTACCTTGCCATGGAGTGTAATATCGCGTGACCGATCTTAGTGTTTGCTAACAACCGTAGTCAATATTGCATATATATTTTATCCTTACCCTATTCACTGGAAATAACGTTTGTATTGGATATATATTATTATGTTGATTTGCATATCATTTAGCGAAAGCGTGTTTTGTACAAGGCTTTTAACAAATCAATAGTCACGCCTTTACTTCGTCTGACGTCTTGGGTAATGTTGCCACAACAAAAATACAGGAAAGGTACTAATTTAAATATCAAAAGGAAGGGTTCAAGAGTGAAAATTATAAATGGTTTTGGCTCAAAGAAAGTACCTATTAAAAGGAATCTTGATTTTTGTTTTGGAACAATGAGGGCAAAACAATGCAAAAGGCAAAGGTTTTCATGAAGTTCTTTCATTATAAAGAAAAATTAAAGGAATTGCAAGAAAGGAAACCAGAAAAAAAATATTGCCGGCATCTAACACAGCAGCTACCATGTAAGGCCATGATATCAAAGACAAGCAATTTTTTATGCAACTTTTTGTACTAAATATACCTACAAATGTACTTACAAAAGAGCTTATGTTGTCATAAAGACATCGAACAAAGTATTTTTAGAGCTTTATATATTTTCATACTTAAATCATTACCGTTGGACTTGTCACGTTTGAAATACAAACATACAATGAACATCTTAAAACAATTGATATTGAAATCATCATCTTTTGTTTTTAACCCGCAACAATCCTTCATCATATCTAATAAAGTAATTACAAAGTGTACAATAGTAGATTGTTATACAAGGGTGGAAAGAAATCAATTCCCATACGAGGTATTTAGACGCACGAGCGAAGCGAGGGCGGCTATAGTCCGAGTGGGAATTGATGACTTTCACCCGTGTTAAACACTCTACTTTTCATTTCAAATAGGTATAAGGAAAGTAAAAAATAGTAGTTTTCTTTAACGGAATTGGGGGTCGACATTTCAGAATCGCTTTAACTCATTTTTAATCAAATAATTTCGGTACAGAGTTAGTATCCCGCCAAATTGACAGTGAATTCGCGAAGGTATTAGTTCATACTGATCTCTTAGAATGTGTAATGCTTATGTTAATTGCTATAAATTGATCTCTAAGAATGTGTAATGTTTATGTTAATTGCTTATATTGAAATAAACTTTTTTTTTTTTTTTTTTTTTCAAATTATACATAAATAGTCTTTTTTAATTTAAATTTCAAATATGGAACACACCGCCCGCGTCACCGCCGCGGGCCATCCCACTTTAATAGGTATTTTTTTTAATTCACATTGGCCGTATACACTCACAAGACCGCAGCATTTTTTTTTTAATCGATATTTTTCTTAATTATGTAAAAAAAATTATAGCCGACTAAATAACCAATTTTAGTTCTATTTTTAAAATTCATTCCCGCCCTAGGGAGGGAAGCAATTACTATGAGTCTTTCCCGCCCAAGGGAGGGAAGCATCGTTTTCGACCCGCTGCTCTGATCAAACAAACACTACTTTCCGAGTATGAGAAATGAAAAATCTATTTCCCTTCTGAATTTAACAGTTACCTGCAACTAAATAGCTGAATTTGCTTCGCTGTTATTAGTAACTGTTTGAAGCTATAACCTGACTACTGTGAGCTAAGCTCGACGAATCAATAGTCTAGAAATAGATGTTTCCGAAATCTGTACCTAAGTATTTGTTCATCAATCGTCTACTGCGTGATTGATGGTCGTTTTAATATTGATACTGCTAGATCAATTACCTACCTAGTTTATGACATCACCCTGTTCCTATATTTTACTGATATTTCTAGGACTCCGGTATTATTAGTAGGATTAAAACGTATCGTATCGTCCACTGACCTCGTCCTTGCATCCGTTAGAAGCGTTCATTAGAAAAAATGGCTTGAAGTCTTGAAGAAAAAGTTGGCATTACCAAATATAAATTATACTACTGTTGGTCAACAAAACCATTAATTTTAAACATTGGTATGGACCTGGCATACGTTAGCAAATATTCCTAACATTGCAATTATTCTAACAGAAATGAGACTAGAGTTATGACTCGAATAATTCTTCTCTGAGTAGACAAGGAGCAAGTATTTAGAAATTCCACTGTAGGTAATGGTCGCATCCATTTATTTGCTGAAAGATTATTTTACTTGAAGGCTTGAAGGCGACCTAAACCATCAGTGAATGTTAAGTGATCCACAAAGTTATTTGTCAATGTTTACCAAGTTTCAGCTTGACATAACTGAGTTTGGTCTTTAAAACGTTTAAGCAATTTGTTCCGATTGTCTCTTCATTGTTTACTTGATTTTTTGTTTTCTAATGTCATTGACTTCCATCGCAATTTTATCCACTTAAATATCCGTTCCAATAAGTTATGGGGCTTATGGAAAAGTTGGACATGTAATGTCTTTAATTAACTTGTAGTTACGCTCTAACAGCTTTACGCAAAATAATGTTGTATTGTATTGGTATTGCGTTATTATTTAAAAAAAAACTGGACCATGTGAGTTTTGTATTGATTCGCTATATTCTATAAGCAATCTAATTGGTTTCTTATTAAACAGATTGCTTATTGTGTCTTCATTATTACACATCGTGTTTCGACAAATAACACCTATCTATAATTACGTTTTTACATAAGCTGTTATTTAATTCGATTTCTTTAATAATTGCAAAATTTCTTGAAGACACATTATTAAATGTTTTGTAAAAATAAGGTCGGAGATTAGTACGTGTTCTTTTATTATTACCGATACACTGTATTTATAATTTCTATTTCGAGGGTTTCCTAAAACTTCTAATTCTATTGTGAAACACATGCATTTCGAAATTCTGTATCAACAGTGCTGAAGTCCAACTTTGTTCTGTTGACTCATTCCTCGTTACTTGTTGAAGTCTAGAGGAACAACAAACTGGAGAAACTGTCGCTTTTGAAATATGAGCTCAGTACATACAGGTACTTAAAGTACCGTAGTAGCTTTGAAAGTTATATTTCCGAAAAATCTAGACTGCGTAAGAGTAATAAATATTCTCTTGATTACGAATTTCATCTGAGGAGTTGGTTGTTCGTATTCATTCAAGAGCAAATTCCTCAGGCGCTAAATAACACGTCACTTCGACGCTCAAGAATGTATTTTAAGCTGAACGAGTGACGGTGATAAATGCAATCCTCTTTCTTTTGGTGGAAACAGTTGTAAAGCTCTGTGCTCACTGCACGGTCGCGGCATCCATCAAGCCGAGAGATGCAGAGATGCGATTGTGGTGCGCTAAAAGGAAATTATCGTTTCCTTTTTCGCTCGTAACAGAATTTTGTTTTGTGAGCTAGTGTGCTTCGTGAATAAACAGCTTTTTGAACGTACAATGCACAAAGATCTTTAGATCCTTAGATCTTTGTCCTTAGCACTTGTCATGGTTATGTACGCATTCAATTTAATTTTATGTTGTTTGGAATAAGTAGAATGTTGTTTGATGACATATTTGTTAAAAATCTGTACTTACCTATCTAGATTTCCATAAGAGATAAAATGACATAATTACCTTTGACAATATTGTAAAACTAATATTAGGTACTGAGACGATAGACTTTATTATTTTAGGTTCATTACCTAATTTTGAAAACCTATAACGTCTCCAAATTTAAATATTCCGGGCTTTGACCCCATCTAGAAAGGTTCTGATGAATATGGAGATAATATCCATCAGAATCCCTCTAGGTAGGGTTAAGCAATTTTTTTTTATTCTGGCAATTCTAACTGGAATGGCCGTACGGATTGAGGTCCGGCACTCATATTCAGAGGAATCCAAGCGCACATTTGAACACAAGTTATGGAAAGGTCACACGACCAGGAATTGAATTTTCCAATTGAAAACGGATTAAAGGCCCGTTTGTGACAATATTGGAGGGAATATGAATCGAAATTCTGGTTACTGAGCAAGCAGAAATATACTTATCGATAAAATCTTATCGGTATTGCAAAATTGCATCGATGCCAAAAGTTATAGGTACCTACGTGTTCTTACTTTGAATTGACTGCAGACGGGCTTGATCTGACTTTGAACTACGACTCTTGAAAAACTTATGACTCGTTAGGAAATCAAGGTGTAAGTATTCAGCCACTAAGAAACGTGAACAGTCAAAAATGGCTGGACTTCCGAAAATCATCTTAGTAACTCAGCAATCGTTATATAATCAAGAGTCTTTAAAAAAGAGGAACGCAGAATTATAATTGCACGAATTTATAAGTTGGATGAATATTTTTCACAAATAGAGCACAAAGTACATCTCAGTGCGCTTAAGTAAGCAGCATCCTTAAGAATAACTACCCTTAATTTAGACGAGGCCGAGGTCGGACTCGTTCCAAGTTAAATTAGAGCAATCATGAGGCCCTTAAAATTAAATTTAAAACTTTTCAAAAGGTCATATCATCAGTAATGTAAACAGGGATGATTAGAAGATCACACAAGAGAGGTTGTGACATGGCTAAAAAGTTACTTCTAAGATCGACCCATCGGCAAAGTAAAGTTAAAGTTGCTAATTTTCTAGTGTTGGATGGACGACTATAATTATGGTTTTTATTGCAAGGTCTTGATAGTCAGTTCCGTATCAGCCGAATTTGTATAGCCACTGATATTCTTAGAAGACAAGCCTGATTTCAAGCAGCTTTAGGAATAACGTGACGTATCGTGTAGTGTCATCGGCGCGGCACCGATGTTATCGCAGAGTCGAAATCTGCCAGCTAATGTCTTGACTATGGCTAATGCTAGGTATACCTACTTTATGTCTGTTGGTGAAACAACTAGTTACTGTAACATTTAACAATAAGGCCTTTGACTTTAACGTTACTTTTGAAAGTTTTATTTTGTACCCAAGAAGGGGTTTAAGATCAGTAATACGCATCGCAGGGATAAGCTAAGTTAGCCACTTAAATAGTTTGTATCCGTCTAGAAATATTATCTACCTAATAGGCAAGGTTGTACGATTAAATCATGACATGATTTTACCTCACGATATGAAATTATGTCATTAGAATATATCGTGATTGATGTCAAGCAGCGTTTCATAATCATATTCACAGGAAATTAGTAACAGTTTGTTGGAATCTAATCATAAGGTACACGGTTTAATTACTCAATCAAGACAAGCTATTACCAACCAAATGGATGATTACAACGTCTTTAATAAAAATATTCGTTCTCGTGCACGTACCTACCTAATTGTGTAGCACGTAATAATTACCTAAGTGTAGTAGGTAGGTACATTTCTTTCTTTAATCCTATATGAAGACAAAATTTTGCAAACCGTATTGCAGTTCATTGAATCCAAGTATTTATTCTTTCGTTTTTCAATAAAAACAGACGTTTCAATCAAAAAAGATTCGGTAGGTATTCAATTGATTCTCAATGGCAATGCAATATTTTCTTGAAGATTAAGTAAAGCAAAAGTAAGGAACATTGCTTTTAAGAATTATTTGATTGTTCAGACCGCCTGTTCTCGTTATAGAATTTCTAATATTGAAGTGCCTCGAGACGGCAAAGCAAGCAAAAGCTTCAATTTCGCACCAAATTAAAATCGCCCTTCGCCGTAATTGCTTTTAGAATTAGAATTACGTTTCAATTTATTATTTCAAGGGCGTCCTTATCAATTTTTTCTATGGTAGGTACTGCTACAGCAACCATAATAAGCCATTTATTAAGTATCTAGCTAGAGGTAGCTTTCAAGCGAAATGAAACAGCAAGTCACTCGGGACGATTCGTTTTCAACTAAATAAGCAGGTAAGCGGTTTTCCGTGCACACACAAACTTTTATTCTTTGCTGCGTCAATTTTTTTATGTGTGTGGTTTTGTTCCCTGGACGAATTTTTATGCTTAAACAGTTGTTGCGTAAAGGTCATTCTTTGAAATGGACTAAGGAAACTACTAAGGTAAACTTAGGTGGACTAGACTCTCATACAAGGTGAAGAGATCCTGATATTGCTAATACATGCACAATTTGCCTTCCACAATTTCGTTCCTTACACCTGAACAGGTGTGCTTACTTGGCATACATCCCCGTTGTAGCGCAATCTGTATGTAAAACAAAGTTGCGACAATGTGGAATTTCATGCCCGCAATGCCAAAACGACCTACCAGGAAGCGAGCAAAAGAGACGGGGATATCGCTCTGTCCATTTTGTTTGATTAGGCACAGCTTTGTATTTAGACTATTGACGTTGATTGTTGGGCATGGGTACCTATATGCTGTTGTTCTCAACATGACAAGCAATGATGCAGTCATTGCTTTCGTCAGTCCATAGAACAGTGCCTTTCTTATTCTATCCTGGTGTATTTGCCAACGCTGATTTATGTCGAAGACCCTATACTTCTTTCAGTAAAGTCACACTAAAGTTCTAGTCTAAAACAATTTGAGACATCAAAAGTGATTTCATTTTCTGATAAGAAGTCCGCACTTTTGCTTTTACCTGGAAATCTGGGACAGGTGTCAGTGAAAGCTGGTTTACCCGTTTTGCCTTCGCTTGTACAATTTTATAGCGGTTTTGTTAATGTCATAAAATCAACCTGTAAATATCCGCTGCTAAATATGGGGTTCATGCTAAACATATTGATTTAACGCCTGAGAACGGAAAAGATAGCGAGGCAGACAGAAGACCTAACTATATCTACCGAGCAGTGGCATAATGTAGTAGATACTTCGATGATTAAAGTTCTTGACGGCTAAATTGCTGTAATTACCACGCCTTTGAAATGGATTGGCTATCGGCTATCGCAGTAAGTATGTTGTTAGAAACGCATAAAAGATACTGTTACAGACAAGATTTTGAAAAGCTTAATTGAAAAGAAAAGTTGATCGCGTGAAAAAATGTTCAAGATTCAAATCTTTCAGTTATAATTTTGCTTTTACATATTTTAGATTTTTATCTATTTATAGTGGCTGTTATACGATAAACGACACTTAAAATACCTACAAGTAAAAACTCGCGGAATAAATAATTTCCGTATTTTTTTAAGTCGGTTGATGATAGAGCTGTGTTTTTAACACTGCAACCCTTGTTGCAACAACAATCGTTGAGCTTACAAAAACTGAGATATTTCTCTCCAGTTCTCGTTAAATATTTTGTAATTCTAATCTCACTCACGCATAGAACATATGGTGCAGTACTACACACGCACCTAATGATGCGTGAATGATCTGTTGTACGATGAAACAACAGTTGATCTATTTAACCGCTGACTGCAACATAGGAAGCTGGGAATGTCTGTTCTGTGAATCAAGTAATCTTGTAATTATGGCGTGGATTCGAAACGAATATTTTATTTACCGACTTTGTCCAGGAAGAGAGAAGTTTAATAGAATTATTAAGATACTTGAACCATCCAGCAAACGCAATAAAAATCATCTTGCAGAACAATCTTTGCAGTAATTGAAAATAATTCATTAGGTAATTAATAATTAAGATCTAATTACGAGAAAAATAAAGTGATCAATTATTTATTTTACAATAGGCTTCTTGCGTTGGATCGCCATTTCGCCTGATGTTAAGCGATGATGCGGTCGACGATGGAGCACGCTTGCCTAGAAGGAACCAATTCACTCGCGACTTGAATTTAATTTTATAAGCAAGATTCCTAAAAACATATTCTCGATAAATCTCCTTAATATATCGTGATAACTGCACAAGGCCACAGATAATATAATACTATACGTACAGATGCCTCATCTCATACAAAGAAATGTGACCGATTTAGTGCGGGCTATCTTCGGGCTATACATTTTTCCGTGCTTAAAGCATTATTCAAAATTTGAACAAATATTTTTCATGATGTATTTTTTCATATTCTCAATTTTACACAAACTTCAATAACAAATCGATACATATAACGCTATTTATTATGAGTTTTTTCAACAAATGTTACTTTGTTCCTGATGAGACCCCGTGACAAGGCTGAGATGTCATGTCCACTCACAGCAACCTGGATTTTTTCCTAAACATCTGAAAGCCCTTCCTTAGTCTAGGATGACCTAGCTCGTAACGACATGATCCGGAAAAACGTGACGGTTCAACCAGCTTTTTCTTAGACTAAAATATAAAAAGGGATCATATTTTTTGCTTTGGCAACCCGGATTTGGGGAACTTATTGAAATGTTTCTGGATGAGTAGTATTTGAGTAGGTACACCGTGTTGTGAATAATATTTTGAATTTTCTTGGAATGTTTTCTTGTAGCTTTGGTGTTATGATTTTTACACTGAATATTTGTCAGTCTCCGCTCAACACTATTATGTGAGCCTAATGACATTTTTGCGGCGCTTGAGTAAGGCAATCTGAATATTTAAACGAAACGAAATTTTGATATGAAGCCTCGGGTTTGCGACATGATTCGAAAGCTGATATTATTATATGAGAGCCAACAATCTGACTTCAGGATACACAAGACGACGCAAAGTTTGAGAAAACTTCGTCGATAGCCGTATTGATCAGTCAGAGCGCTACAAGGAAGATATTAGTTTCGATAATAACAATATTAAAGGAGTAAAACAACTTTGTTTTGTTTGGCGTGAAGAGTTTCGTGGATTAACTGTTAATGATTTGATTGAATACTAGTTATCTATAAATGGCATAAAACCAAAGTTGTTTTTGTGTCTATCTATTTTTCCGCTTGGTTTTTCTAAACTACATAATGGACTTTATTGCGGTTTTCAACAATATCTAGAGAATTTATTCGGGAAGGTTTATGTATAAAAAATACTTAGGTACAGCACAGAAATCTCGATGTTTTGACATGTCGCCAACTCGCTACATCAGATTGCACCCGTGCGAAGCAGGGGCGGGTCTTTAGGAAAAATACAAGTAAAGTAGTACTTGTAAGTAATACTAGTACTAGTAGTACTTGTAAGTAAGTAGTACTTGTAAGTAGTACTTGTAAGTAGTACTTGTAGGTACATATTGTAGGTAATACACTATATCTCCCTCAGTTATTACATTGTCACTTAAAGCTGTACCTAAGTCTGAAATAGGGTCATCAACTAATACTAAGTATGAGAGCAGTAATAAAGTACGGTGTTAGAGGACTTCAGTTAAGTAGAGACTCGCGTAATATTCTCGTGATCAGTGCTTATGGCAGTAAAACCACTCAATTTAAAGGGGTGTAGTATAAAAGGCGCGAATACCGGATTGTCTATATAGATGGGTGGATTGTAGCGTTGAGTTATTACAGACCTCTATCTGGCACTTTTTAATAGAAACTCAGAATAATTGACTGTTATGCACGTTGGAAACACAACAGCAACTCTCATGCTTTGGGCGATATTATCAGAGAAAATTTACTTGATATGGACAAAAAGTAAATCGTACCAATCTGATAAATGATTGGGTTCAAAATTTAATATAAAGGATGAACCATGTTTATTTCTAAAGTAAACATTAGTGCCAACCCTCTAGAAGTAGGACATCACTTTCACATGTAATAGCCCCTACCTGACCCAACTGCTCCTAATCGTGAGTTGTATCATACTTAATTAAATACAGGACGTGGCATGCGAACTGATTTTCTAGTCTAGACTCAAGAAAGTCGATGTACTTAGTATTAAGTTTGTTCACTCTTAAGCAATGGTATATTTTCTCCCTATTTACTTCAAGCTTCATAGATCTTTTCTACAGTTTTTATAACAATTTTGTTTTTATAACATGTTTAGCTACAATGAAGAAAAAAAATAGCAAGCGTTTGCTATTACCTAATCTCACAGAAAATAACTCAACTCAACTCCGTAACTGAAAACAAATCGTTGTTCTTTTTTTTTAAATAAAAAAGAACTGGCTGTACAGGTACACTTGACATAGCGCTCTGTTCCACGACCCCATTTTGTTGAATAAACTAGCGCTGACGTCACTAAAATTAGAATAAAGTTACGCGTGTGGGAGTTTCCTCGCCGCAAATTAGTTAAAATCCAAACAAATTTTGTAATTCAATCTAAACCATATTGTCTCTGCCATAAGGATGAAATTGCTTGAAGATGATTATAACTACCCTGCAGAGCATAGTTCCTGCCGCATTGTCTCTACACAAATACGCGAGTTTGATCGTGTAGCATGATAACAGGTGTTGTTGTCATACATAATTCACGTTTTTGGAGGTTTTTTTTTATACATAATGGTGATTGAATTTACATTTTTAATAACATGCTCTTTTAGGATGTAAGGGTCAGTGACACGTTCTTTTTAAATTAATGAAGTTTTAAATGTGTAAGAGAGTAAAATCTGTTAAATCGGTATTCCAATTCATGCTTATTCTTAATTCCTATGTTTATTCAATATATTTAATCCATGCTTATTCTTACGTCAATGCATTTCGTCCTTGTCGCCCTTTTCTGGTGATGAAGATGTTATTGTCCCAATAGCAGTAGGTAAATATGCCGCAACTAAATTCCCTGTGTCTGCGATATTGTTAACAAGAAACATTCAAACATTTTAATAATGTGACAACAAATGATTTGTCCCTAAAACTCGTCAAAGAATAAACTTTTACGTTGGTAGTGCAATTTCGCTTCGAAACTGCTAAACGGATTTAATTTCCACAGTATTTTATTTTCACTGGCAACAATCGCTTGTTTGTTGTATCAAATCTTATCGGCTTACAAATTCTGAACTCGGCTGTTTGTTTGTTTCCAAAGTTGCAATATCTGACAATTACAAGCGCGGGTGAATTTAATTTTACACTTTATGTTTTGAAAGGGAGCTAAAACGTTTTTATGAAATAAAAAAATATACCATCCCACTAATTACTATTATAAATGCGAAAGTTTGTGCGTGTGTGTGTGTGTGTGTATGTTTGTTACTTCTTCACGCTGAATCGTCTAAGAGGTAAGTCGTCGTAAGAGGTAGTCTGGGACCTGGAATAACACATAGGCTACTTTTTATCCCGGAAAACGCGACCGAAGCCGCGGGCGGAAGCTAGTACGGTATTTCATGAAAGTCATGTTTCGAGTTACAAAATAAACATTAATAGGTACTTATGTATATTGATGAACATAAGAATGAAAGTTGTAAATGTACCTACTGTTGAAGCTATAACCTTTAATTGTAAAAAACCAGTCGCGAAGACACAAAAGTTGTCTGTTCTGCAAGTTTATTTCCTTATGAAACTTTAACTAGGTCAAGTTACTGCTCGTACCTATATGGCAACTGAATTGCCCAACAAGGTCCTCATTTAAGTGATATAAACACAAGTATAACAGGTGACAGGTCAAGTCAAGTCATACGTGATAATCACGTTCAAATAATGTAATAGTCGCTTTGCACATAATGTTGCCTAATTTCACCTTCACTCTTACTTGATCTGTGACAAAACACGTTTACCTAATTACAGGACACAGGTTAATTACGACTAATGTTTTGAGCAACATTTATTTCGTGTTTACACAACCACGCCCCCGGCTATCATTAATTGTATATTTTGATAACGTTAAACGAAAATGTAGGTAGGTAACAAAATTATTTAAAAACGGGGATTTTAAATAATTTTGTTTATGAATGAGTATTACATTTTTTAATGGAATTAAATGAAATAATCTCGAAATGCTCAAAAATTGTAAACAATTTGTGTGTGTTACGATTCATATTTTTCTAAACAGAAATGTTAAAATAAGATTTGCTCACAATGTCGCCATTATATACAAGTTTTACTACAACCAATCGGAATTTTACAGCACACAATCCCATAAAATTACAACAAATTATATGTACCTACAGAACTGTGAGCTACGATCCACAAACAATAGAAGCCGCAAACAGCTATAATAAAGTTCGAAATAGTGCACACAACGACAAAATTACCTCATTTAACTGTAGGTACTGTTTACCTCATTAATTTAAACCTGGTAACCAGTAACCCGTACACTCGCCAAATCGCTTTCTCCGGGAAACATGTGGATTGGAATTAACAGAAGGTGCTTAAATTAAGTAAAGCAATAGTAACAAGGAACTAATTAAACTGTAAGTTAAGTCTAAATTAAACTTGCGGTATTCAAACCACATCGAATTACGTATCACGCGGCAGCATCAGAAAAAAGGCAATACGAATAAACATGCTTTATGTGACATACGGACATCGCATCACTACCATCACGCCAAATTATCAAAACGTTCACGTATGTAAGAAAGAGGGCAGAAGTGACAGAGAAAGTAGATATTCCAAACAAAATCCTTCTTTAACCTTGATACCGATTCTCTGGGAGATAAGCTAACGTCATGCGGGGAATTTAAATACATCTTTGTAACCGTGTTGGTGCGGTCGTGATAATTTCGTTAAATCATTATCACGACCCAAATAAACGTGAGCCCAAGATGATTCTTTGAAGGTCTTTTAAGAATATTTTTCTGATAAGCATGTAAAGTGACGTCATTATATCTATTAAAATCTTCATAATCGAGAATTTGATTAGATAACTTCAACATGTAATACGAGGTGCAATGATTTATTTCGCTATGGAAAAAACTTCAGTTGTTTGATAGATTTTAGTCATGAATTTTTATACGCTTTGAAAGAATACACGATTACACAACATAATTATATTAAAAGTTAATTTTGTTTGATCATTAACGAATGTACCCTAGACATGGATAGAGAGGTTCAGATGTTGGTCAAAATATTAGGAGGCAAAATGAAACAAGTCCACGGAATGGAAAAACCGGCCACACTGTAGGGTTCCGAAGCAAGGAGTATTTAAGTTTTCCGTCCGGAAATATAAGTTTGTATCTACTTATTTCATAATATTATTTTGAAATACAAAGTTCTTTTTGTGGTTGCTTAGCTTAAAATCCAAAATTCCTCCTTAAATATGTTTTCGTTCACAATTGTAGTACCTACACTCCTTTATGGCAGTCCCAAAAGATATCTAGATACCTGCAAAGTTTCATCAATAAAGTGCCAATAGCCTCTGATGAAAATGGTTGTGACATATGGATGGACAGATGGACGGGACGAAATTATAAAGGTTCCGTTTTTGGCTACGGAACCCTAAAAAGTTATGAGAGTCAAAATGGCGGGTGTATCATTCCGAATCCAATCAAAATTATTACCAAATAAATGTACTTAAAATGTACTATTTAGTACCTATACTCATGAAAAATGTACCTCCTTTAGAACAAAATTATAACCAAATTAAGATACACCCGCCATTCTGATGTCAATATGGCGGGTGTATCCTAATTTCTCCCTAATTATCCATTGGTGATTGAATATTATTATTCCAAAAAAATCTACCTAAAAAGTACCTACAGTAAAAAGAAACACTCACTCGATCTGTTCATTAGTTCCTGAGAAATAAAACTACAAATGTTTGGTACCATATCGTGGCGTCGCTCTAACTACTGAGCTACCGAGTCAGTGATTAAAGCGACGCCACGGTACGGCAGGGGTCGCGGGTTCAAGTCCCGCCCGTGTAGTTGTTTTTAAATCTCATATATTATTATAAGTATATTATTTATTATGTTGTTAGTTACATTTTTAGGGTTCCGTACCCAAAGGGTAAAACGAGACCCTATTACTAAGACTCCGCTGTCCGTTCGTCCGTCTGTCACCAGGCTGTAATGAACTCATGAGCCGTGATAGTTAGACAGTTGAAATTTTCACAGACGATGTATTTCTGTTGCCGCTATAACAAAAATACTAAAAACAGAATAAAATAAATATTTAACGGGAGTTCCCATACAATAAACGTGTTTTTTTTTGCTAATTTGCTAATAAAGGGTATCTAATGTTGTATAGATAATGGTACGGAACCCTTCGTGCGCAAGTCCGACTCGCACTTGGCCGGTTTTAATATTTTGACAACACTCTTATTTTATGGTTTCCTAGACAACGTATAAAAATGTCAAGCCCGAGTCGACCGGCGAAGGAGGTCGACACCATAAAACCTTAACTATATGACTTGGAAAGCCAAAATTAATTAGGTATGTACGAACATTGACCTATATGTCCCTAGACAATCAGTTCCGAACAAAAATCATGCCCCACACGCGGGTACTTGTCTGTTGCTCACTGCATCAAACATCAAAGTGAATGTGAGGCTTGTGTTGTGCCCGCACAACACTAAACAAAAATTATAACTGAAAATCTATTCACGAGTCTTTTGGATGTGCCTTTTGCCAAATTAACGGTTATAAATAGATTAAAAAAATATTCAATAAATAAAAGTTTACGAAGTTGAAAAACGAGATTGGCTATTTTCCAATAATTTTCTTCATTTAAATCCTTAAAATTTTTAATAAAATACATATTTATGTTATCTTATATTTTTGTTTAGTGTTGTGCGGGCACAATACAAGCCTCGCATTCACTTTGACGCTTGATGCAGTGAGCAACAGACAAGTACCTGCGTGTGGGGCATGATTTTTGTTCGGAACTGCTTGTCTAGAGACATATAGGTCAATGTTCGTACATACCTATTTAATTTTGGCTTTCCAAGTCATAGTTGAGGTTTTATGGTGTCGACCTCCTTCGCTGGTCGACTCGGGCTTGACATTTTTATTCGTTGTCTAGGAAACCATATTATAACAGTGTCAAAATATTAAAACCGGCCAAGTGCGAGTCGGACTCGCGCACGAAGGGTTCCGTTATCCGTACCATTATCTATACAACATTAGACACACTATATTATTATAACCTTTATTAGCAAATTAGCAAAAAAATCACGTTAATTGTATGGGAACTCCCCTTAAATATTTATTTTATTCTGCTTTTTAGTATTTTTTGTTATAGCGGCAACAGAAATACATCGTTTGTGAAAATTTTAACTGTCTATCACGGTTCATGAGTTCATTACAGCCTGGTGACAGACGAACGAACGGACAGCGGAGTCTTAGTAATAGGGTCCCGTTTTACCCTTGGGTACGGAACCCTAAAAATGTAACTAACAACATAATCATTATAATATACTTATAATATATGAGATTTAAAAACAACTACACGGGCGGGACTTAAACCCGCGACCCCTACCGTACCGTGGCGTCGCTTTAATCACTGACTCGGTAGCTCAGTAGTTAGAGCGACGCCACGATATGGTACCAAACATTTGTAGTTTTATTTCTCAGGAACTAATGAACAGATCGAGTGAGTGTTTCTTTTTACTGTAGGTACTTTTTAGGTAGATTTTTTTGGAATAATAATATTCAATCACCAATGGATAATTAGGGAGAAATTAGGATACACCCGCCATATTGACATCAGAATGGCGGGTGTATCTTAATTTGGTTATAACTTTTTTCTAAAGGAGGTACATTTTTCATGAGTATAGGTACTAAATAGTACATTTTAAGTACATTTATTTGGTAATAATTTTGATTAGATTCGTAATGATACACCCGCCATTTTGACTCTCATAAAAAGTTCAAGGCAAAGGAAAATACCCCGAACAATAAACGGAATGGATAAGACGTAATTGGTTGGAATATGGTTCTATTTCCGATAAATAACCATGAAATTTTCCTACACGTTACACGGCGAAGAAATATTTATCTCACAGGTTTATATCGATTCCGCTTCGGCGACATCAGTTCATCAATCTTTGTAGCTCACGAGAGCGCTCGCACCGATCTGGAAATCACATTAGCAATGCCTCTCGGTAAATATCGAAACTTTATTGTGCATTAATAATTCGAAATTGAGCACAAAATGCTGAGAGCACTTCGCGCAAATTTTTGCGAACGAGAATTTTATTATTACGATCTTGAGAAGCCTCATTTGGTCCTGTCCGAGTACCTTTTGTTGGCTCAGTAAGTAATGCCCAGTACTGCTGCAAGAAATTTTATAATAAAACGACCAAGAGAGAAATCAAATTCTCCAGCGCACCTTAAATAATCTCGCAGAATAGTGAACGATACCGAATCTTTTATCAGCATTATCTATTTTCGTATCTGAGAATGGATACGGGAAACTCGGAATAGTCAGTTTGTCGATAGCAAACATTTCGTAATCTTATGTTACATGGATTTTGTTACTCAATTCTTGGTTAACAAAATAATGTTTTCAGCAATTGCACCTAAGTAAGTTTGTCATGTGAGGCGAGCGTCGCTTTACGTGTCGATTTAGTTGAAACAGTAGCAAAAGAATTGAACGAACAAATTGCGGCGTTCTGTAGAACAGTGATGATTCGAGACATTTTCTTTCAGTGTATCCAATGCAACAACAAAGCGCCTAAAACAAAGGTTCACTTTACTATTGTGCCATTTCACGAACAATCTATTAGCGAACCGCTTTTGATCCGGAAAATTGGACGAAAAGTTATTTGAGCGGAATTGTTGGGTCTAATGTTTAAGTTCCTTTGATGTTATTTTTACCCGGCTACAGTGAAGCTGAAGGTTATGATTTGTTTATTATTTATCGGGAAGTGATCCTTAAAGGGTTATTGTTTTCTTTTATCAATAATGATAAACATTTTTTTTTTCAAAGCTATAGTAGGTACCTACCTACAGAGAATTAAGCAAAATACCTAAAGCCTCCATTTATGTGTGTACCTATGTAAACAATTGCCAAAAGTTTTTTTAAAGTTAAGTTATTGTCATACAATGATGTTAACTAAAAATTCACATCATTCTATTAAAACTATTATATAATTAAATTGACAATACGCAAGAAAACAATAAGCATGTGAACAGCTAATTACTACCTCTAATTGTTACGAGAACAATGTTTAATAATATTAAACATTACATGACCTTTCAAAGTCAAGGTAAACTTAAACACAACTTAATAGAACATTACCTTTAAAAACATGTTATATCCCACTGATTAGGCACAGTTTCACACAAAAATAAATAAAATAAAAAATAATCACTTTTATGTCACTCGCGTGATAAGTGCGGTTGTCAGTTGTGCACGGGAGGCTGTCGCGCGGCACCGGCGCGTCTGATCCGCTGCGCCCGCGCATACATCACGTGCGTGCACCAGCAGCGCCACCTGGCCCGCCACTACGCGGACAAGTATGGAACTAACGGGGCTTTTCACGCTCCAACGATTCACTGAATGGTTGCATCTGACGAAATGTATTGATAAGTGTAGAAAGACCAGTTATTACAAATACTATACTTACTAAACATAGTACAGTTTACATAACTTGATGATTATTTCGTTAGGTTAGTTTTTGCTTTATTTAAATTGGCATACAAACAATCAGGAAACAAATCAGGCTGTGAAACAAATGAACAATGTTTGGTAACTAAACAAAGCATGCGCCCGAAGCTGTACATTGAAATCTTATTCTGCATTCGCTACTCAAAGAGGAGCGTAGAGCAGAGCAAATATGCGCAAACACTTGTTCGGCAAGTAAATAGATGGACTCGACTTGCCATTTTGTTGAACTGGGAATCAGCCAGCTTTTCTATGTGTGTTTCGTATTATTATTCAGTACGGTACTAAATCTTGCGTCTATCAATATTCTTGAGCGAAAAAATGTATCTACCAAAAATGTATAATAACGTGTCCTTTATTCAAGTTAGTGAAACCGTCACATTGTTGAAAATTTATTTTATAGATTTCTATTAGAATCGTTCTAATTTTTTCATGGATACCCCTATCACTTTCACTTATTCGGAAAGTAATTGTATTTCAAACCGTTAAATAGGAATCGTTGTTAAAAATTTGGCAGTTACCAGTAATTTATTCAATAATGCTGTTTTTCATAAGTTATTTTACATTTTGTATGTGCAATGCCTTAAATGGACGGTTAAATAACAATCATACTTGACATGAGTTGACACGCGATGTCACAAAGCAAGGAGATTGGTTAGTACATAAAAGTACTTCATAGATTCTTATGTAATTTATGCTGTTGGATAGCAGTGGCCTAATTGTCGTAGGACATGGTTTCTCAAAGTGGAATACGTGAACCCTTAGGGGTTCGCCATTTGATGGTAGTTCGCGACAAGTTTTTTATTATGGCGGCTGGCTGACTGGCAAGCGCGTGCGACACGCATTATTTTCGCGCGCGGCTGAAAATGGGGATTCGAAAGGGTTCGTAAACAGGGACCATAAATTTGAGAAACCCTATCGTAAGGTGTTTAAAATTGTATTGGAATTAAGCTGGCAAGGGATTTAATTATAATTCAGCCTTCAGATCGGTTAAGAAAGAGTTTTGAATCTACACGCAGTTTGAATCATGTGACAACTAATCATGTTGAATTAGTTTTCGAAATAGAAACATATCCTAAGTTTCTAGTTGCTAAGGTTCTTCGGAGCCGAGGTCCATTAACCAAGTCCAGACGGTAGTAGATTGAGTAGTGTGACTAGAGAGAATGCGGAATTTTAGGAGTAGGTAGGTACCTATAAAAAATCCCTACAAAATCACTCGATTGTTTAATTTTATTGTTCAGGTGTTTTGATCTATTGACAATAGTTTTTCCACAAACATTGTCGATAAACTCAAACAAATCTGTAGACGTTGATGAAAATCAGAATAAAAAACAAACTATCTGTTTTTTTTGCTCTTTTGATATCGGCAGCAAAGGTCGTGTTTGGGTTTTGTTTACCTAACGATGCTAATATTGCAGTGCTAAATTATAAACATGAATATAGCAAATATTGTATACCTAGGGCTTATGAAGGAGTCACGTTTGCCAGTGTCTGGCTTATCACGCGCTCGCACCCATACCCACAGGCCACACAGGTAATAATATTCCATTCATGGACAATTGTTTATTTTTTTTTATAATCTGAGGCTGACGTACAATACGACATTATACTCGGAATGGTGAGCGGTCTCCTATGCAATTTGTTGCAAACTTATAGTAGGCAATTTTATGTTAATTTAAGGACTCAACTGGCTGTATGCGAGACTTTTGTAATAATACGCTGATTCAAGAATATAATGAAGAAAGTAACTTTTTATAGCACTAATAACGGCGGAAATTTTCCAGTTGAATTGTTTGAGGGAGTAATTTCAGAATGAATAACTTTTCGTTGGGAATTCTTAACCCGTATGAATCAACTTTTGCTAATTAGGTTAACAGTTCAGAAAAACCCCTAATACTTAACTAAAAAACCGATATAAAATTAAAAAGGTTTAAAAAGATTTTCACATTTTCGCCTGGACGACCATATAGTGTCGTAGCGTACCTTTTCTGAAACCGAGGCGGGACTGCTGGGATTTGTTTTTTGTGTACTTATTGACCTTGCATATATACTTCTTTGTGCAAGATTTATTTTTAATAGCAATGGTAATTAGGTACTATTGAGTTTTCTGGAGTTACTCAGTAGTAACTTCAGAGTTAAAAGTTACAGTAAAGTTTTTAGGGGACTGTTTCTTCATTTTTGCAATGTTTATGTTTGCCTTTGCACATCGTAACTCATCATCGTAAGCATGTACTTGACCTGTCCTTTTTTTTTTTTTTTTTTTTTTCGAGGTGGAAATCCTCATGGATGTCCCCCGCCCTGGGGAGGGCGGAGGGGTCTGTCAGACTCTTACTGACTAAAACCACCCCGGTGTTCCTCCAACTACCTTACGCCGGGGGCACGGGAGTCGCTTGCGCATTCGTCCGCATCCCCGGCAGGTATTGGCCCGCCAAATGAAAGGCGGGCCCCGTCACCCTATGCGGCCGTCATGTACGGCCGCAATTCCTCTGGACAGGCGCGCGCGGAACACGTCGCGCCACCGTCTCGGGCCTGTTTCCGTTCGGGCGACGGACGCCCCAAGTCCGCCGCATGTACTTGACCTGTCCTTGCTCAATGCTAAGTAACCTCAACTTGAACGACTTAGGTTAGGTCATGCTGCTAATTTAGATATTCACACACGCTTTCAAAATGTGGTCCTAATCATGTTTAAGTACGGTACCTAATTTGGCAGGCCTTGCTGACGTCAGCATGTGACGTCATAATAAACATAGCCTTCCTATGGCCAGTATTAATAGACAGTCGTGTCAGGAAAATATTGCCATAAACAATAGTTATGTCTAAAATACTCATTTATAGATAGAAAGAAATCGGTCTTTAGCATGCCAGAAGCCACAAAGTTGGATTTAAAGTTACACAGCTATCCTAAATATAATACTTCTTTGTCATTAGAATACCTTCTATTCCTGAACCGCTTTCCTATTCATGAGAGCCACGATCCATGCATACGGTTGTTATTTGCTAATCCGAAGCCACGTCTCGGTTCTGTTTGCTCTTCCACTTGCCAATCTGTTCTACTAACTAACAAAAACTTTTGCACTAATCTGGGAGATCTTAAAAGAAAAACAAGGAGTATATTTGCTGCTTAATCTTTTACAATTTGGTCAGTCGAATGAGGAAAAAATTTATAGTATGTAAGTACATACTATAAATTTTTTCCTCATTCGACGAAGTTTTGCAATGAGAATAATTAAGTAATTATTCTCATTGCAAAACTTCTTCTTGTTAACTCGACACCTCATATGGTCATGTTTAGGGCTATGTGTACACGTGTATATGTATTGCATGTAACTGTATATGTAAGTACAGAAACCGGCAAACTACACACATCAAAAGTATCTAGGGATCAACATATATTTTTGCAATAACTTTTCACCTGATTGATATTAATTAAAATTTTCTTTAAGGATTCATCAAATAAAGTGTTTTCGTTTGTCACAGTAACGATAAACCAAGTCACCTTTGCATTAATAAAGAAATTTGCCATTTTCCTAATAAAGGGATTTTTGACATTTGAACCACTAACATTAAAGTTCGAAAAAAAGACTGAAATAACAGTTTTCTTTAAAATTTTATTGGGTAACTTAAACAATTAATAATCCGTGTTTCTACCGCGAACACTAACAACACAAGAACATCGGTTTGGCATACTCAAAATGAGTTCATCCAAATCACGCTGTGGAATGGCCGCCCATGTTCGTTGCAACAACAAAAAAAGGTCTTCTTGCGACTGGATACCCTCCATATTCGGCAGAGCTCTTCTCTGTAGCATATCCCATGTATGCTCAATCGGGTTCAAGTCTGGCGACTGAGCAGGCCAGGGCAGGACATTGATGTTAGCTGCGGCGAGAGTCTGTCTTACAACTCTTGCGGTGTGCGGTCGTGCATTATCATGCATTAACTGAAATAAGGGACCGATTTGCACTTGTAGAGGAACGATGACGTCTGATACAATCGTCTCAGCATAAATTTGAGCGTTGAGGTTGCCTCTGATCCAAATCAACTCAGTTCTTCCGCCGATCCAAATACCCGCCCATACCATGATGGTTCCACCACTATAAGGATGGACTTCCTGGCAGGATTTTAATCGCTGTTGGCGTCCAGGGGTTCTCCAGTGTCGTATACGTCTTGTATCCGGTCTCATACCAAAACGAGACTCATCAGAAAAGCACACGAAACGCCATTGTTCTTCTGCCCAATTTCTGTGTTCAAGAGCCCATTGATATCGAATCCTACGATTGTGCATTGCTATAGGTGGTACCCGTAGCGGTCTTCGGGAATGAAGGTTCACTTCATGCAAGTGGTTTCTGACTGTTTGGTCGCTAATTAAGTTCCCTGAAGAGTGATGAAGCCTCACGGCTAACATCATGGCGGTTATTGTTGGAGCTCTTCGAGTTAAGATTTGAATGTATCGGTCTTGTCTCCGTGTGGTGCAGCGATACCGTCCTCCATGGCGCTCAGCCACGGTACCAGTGCTTCGGTAACGTGTCCAAAGTCGACTGATAACACTCTGACTTGTATTCAGAGCTAAAGCTACAGTACGTTGCCGGGAACCAGCTTCTATCATTCCCACGGCTCTGAGCATTTCTTCCCTGCTTAAATGACGTCGCCGCTCCATAATAACGTTGGTTTTAATCAGTAGTAGGGAAACAGTAGCACTAATAATGTCTTCAATGCGTTGTATGTTTTTATAGGGAAAATATTGACAGCTTATTTTCATCTTTTACTCGAATTTGATTGAGAGTTCCTGATTCAAATTATGAAATGCACCAAAAAGGATCCATATAAATTTATAAAATCATAAATTTATTACAAAGCCACATCTCAATCTCAAGAAATCCGCATAAAAATGCTTGATCCCTAGACACTTTTGATGTGTGTACTTGAAAATGCCCTTGACCGCAATAGTCGATTTTTTGCATTTTGCATGAAAGCGTACGAGTGCTTTTGCTCAAGATGTTTTCTGGTCACTACCTAATATTGGCTGACTGGCTGTTATGATATTAGGTACTATATTATATAAAGTAGGAAAGAGCATTAATAACGGCATTGCTTTTCGCGTGTTGGCTGTTGATTGTGTTGCAGATTCTAGAGTAACATTTTACAATACTTTTAAAACTACTGAACAAAACGGTTTAGCTTATCAGTAGTCTTATTTTCAACAACCTTGAAAGCTTAAAGTTTAGTTTACCCTTCTGTAATAGTCAACAACATTTAATGGCTGTCCAAAGACAAGTTCACATCAACACGTGTTATGTCATCTCCGTAAGCTAGGATGTACTAGCCATTAAAGGATTATCCTAGAAGGTCGCGGTACTGCCAGATAATCCCGCAACTGTAAAGGTGGCGTAGACCCATTTCATTGCACATTTTATCCTCACAGGACTTTTTATTGAATTAAATTTTTGTTACCCTTATAAAGCTCTAATACTCTTTTAGTGTTTCAACGCGATTTATAGTGTGTTATTTTAGTTTTATGGTGGCATTTTTACAGCAAGGTTTAAATTTTTTAGTATCTACTTTGTTGTCGTACAGTAGATCGTTATTTTCTGCGGTGTTTGTTTAAAATTATTGCTCCCTGACGGATCATAGAAAAATTGATTTTAAAGTTATGGCCACTTTTGGGAACCTAATAAAATGAAAAGACAGGCTTTACACTCATCATCTTCGTTAAATGATATAGTTATTGTCAATTTACACTTCGAAACTCAGCATCCGTGAGAAAAAGTAAGTGTAGATAAAAAATACTTTATTTAGACTACGAGAAATTCAGAAATCAGATGCGTTTTATCTGGGAACGGCGTATTTTGAATCATCGGCTTTATCAGACAACATATATAACAAACACAACCTTATCTTTGTGTGTTAAATAAACAACAGAATTCTTATGTAGGTACAAATATTGCCTCATGCAAGTGCTCATAAAAATAGCAACGTATTGTTGAATTTTGAAAAGTGATTGTCCATTATTTTGGAGTCAAGGCCGCTAATGATGCGGCAAATGAAAACAAAGAAAAAATAATTATGGCTAGTTTAATTACGATGTGATTGGTGGAGTAATTGAAATAAAAGCCCATTGTGGACGTTTTTCTTTTTCTGTGGAAAAACTTTTGATACCTAAGTTCTATTGTGCCTTATTGTGGAAATGTACTGAATGGTAGTCAATAAATAATTTATCTTTCCTTCAGTGAGTATTGCTTGCAGTTTCGTCGTCTTTTTCAGTAGGTTCATTAGTGTTATTTATTTATTGTATTTCATTGCTTGAACTTCCATCAGGCAAATAATAATTTAGTAAAGAAAATGATTCGAAACATTTTTTTTTTACATTTTCGCGATTTTATCTAATAAAATGTTGTTGATACGATATAATCATGATAAATGAACAGTTTCTTGTTTTTCTATCAAGATATAAACAAATGAACTCAGTTGTCGTTCCGCACGGTTAGTCTAGCCAACTGAGGGATTCTCAGTTACCTCATTCTTATGCAGCGTAAACGGCATCTTATCACGAGTAGGTACTCACGAGTACTCACGAGTTCTTTCTTATCTATGACTTCTGAAATCTCTACACTACATTCAAATCATTTACTCTTTCAAATCCTAGATTTTTTTTAATGCAAGATAATATATTTTGTTTTTATTTAAGGATTGAATTAATTCAATGAGGTTCTTGAAAAAACAAATTGATGGATAACTAGCTGAAGTTGTTTCTTTGCATTTAAAGCTGCGAAGTGTGATCATCTATCCTCTTCTAGAATACACAAAGGCTTTTGTACCGGTTGTATGGAGAGCTCCCTTGGGTTTTGACTTTTGATTGTTATTATTTGCCATGATAACGGCCATACTTACACGTATTCTGTTTTTTTTTCCGAATAACCAATTAGATAAAACTTCGGTAATCGGAGATGAAAAAGAATATTCTTTTAGTAGGAAGATGAGATCACTGGCATTCAAACTGATCAGCTTGCTTGTCATACGGTTGCGAATTGCGAAGGTCGTAGTTAGCGGAATTGCATTTATTTGCTCAATGCTACTTTTTATGTAGTAGGTAGTCTTACTTACTTTGTGTTTTTTACTTTACGCTTCTATTTGATCGAATAGGGTAGGTACAATCTGAAATTTGAGGTATTTTTTGTTACATAATTTTAATTTGATACTAACAAATGAGATTTTTTATTGTACTATGAAAGATGAACCAGACGTAAGTTTGTTTAGATTTTCAGAAAATTCCAGATATCCCTCTGTCTGCATAAGAAGTAAAAAAAATGTATTGTTTATCAATTTAATTTGTCTATTTATTTATTTACTAAACGTACATCAAATATTCTCGTTTATTAGTTAGTAAGTATAAGTTAAATAAAAAAAAATAAAAAAACAGATATAAGTTTAAGAATTTATTTTTACTATTAATACCTATTTAATAGATGGACACCATTTAGTTTTGCTGTTTATTCTAAAACTACATAAGGTTTTTAAAAACCGTAGATAGGTACAATGAGTTTATGATTGCTATTAATAATTCCATAAAAATAAAATCACTAAACAAAAGTTGTAATAAAATGCGTTGTAGCAATGTCACATTTTATCTCCGTAATAATTTCTCTTTCAATATTAAACGCAGCGAAATGGATGCACAAAATTTAATTTTATCGTTTCAGATTTCATGTTAATTAAACCGTGGAATATCGTGTCAGCAACCATTGAACATTTTACGATACATTAATTACAAACAAAATAATTTTATTTTGATGATATTATCTTAAATTATGGCGAAACTAGAAAACAAATAGGATTAGAAATGTGAACGGAGCTGCGGACACAATCTATACTGTGTATTATAATAAAGCTGAAGAGTTTGTTTGAACACGCTAATCTCGGTACTAGTAACTACCGGTCGGATTCGATAAATTCTTTGTGTATATGATAGCCAGATTCATGAGGAATAGTAAGTATAGGCTATTGAACATCACGCTACGACCCTTATGAGCCGAGCAACGGGGGTGAAACCGCGGGCACAGCTAGTTAATAACAAAAAGGGTCGGTTTATCCTCCAATGTTAATTAAGTACTTTTCATAACGATTTCATAATTGTGAGAAGGCTTATAAATTAAATGTACCTAATTAAACGTGGACTTAGCATTTCAAGTTCAAAAACACTCCCTGGTACACCTCTAGGGTACTCGAGAAATATTTCCTCCAACAAATCCCTATTGTCTGTCATCAGTACCTAAGTCATTGACGGGACTGTTTAATAGTCCATCACAATTAATAGCAGGCCATGAGAACAGGTGTAGGCCCTTTATGACGACCCCAACTGACGGGTTGTTTGTCGTTGGCAACTCAGGCGCATTGTACAATTTATTTTATCACCACTACTCTAAAAAGGTGAGGGAAAACGTCAGGAAACCGACACGTCCTACAACTAAAAATTCGCAGACATGAAACGTCCACTAACCCGCACTAGACCCGAGTGGTAGATTACGCCCCACTCTTTCTCACAGAAATAAGGCCTGCGTTGGAGCATAGAGAATATAATAGGCTGATTAGGCACGTACGTTCTTTACTGATTTACCTCACAATTACCACTAGGATGTTAAGTAAACCGGAGGACACTCAACCATCTATCATCTTTAAATAAAACCCACTTATAGGTAGGTACCTCACCTCACCAAGTCCCAACTCGATAAATCATTTAAGTGTAAAATATTACTTATATCGACATCGAGACACCGCTGTGGTTTGGGGTTTCAAACGTAACCGATATCCAATAGACCATTTATCACTTAAAGATCGAGAAAAACATTTCTAGGAAACTCTGGGCCTCATTTATTGAATATAAAACTTACCTAATCGGACGTTTTGATGAACTGCTGAGTGAAGTGGATATAATAGTTCATCTGTCGATCAATCTGGGATAAGAAAGACTACTACTCGTACAGTAGATATAGGTTATGGATAAACGATGAAAGATACATTATTTCTTGCTTCTAGAAGAAAACCCGGTACATCCTGAAGGCGCTCACTTTACAAAACGTTTGGTTCTACCTTTTTTCCACAGACTCGTTTTTATATAGGTACTTATGTTAATAGTCTTTGTAATAACTTCGCACATTCTTGTGTAAAAAACATTATTTTTTATATAAAGCTAGGGATTCGCCGTATCCTGAATACGGTACTATAATTCTTTTAGCAAAGTGGTCCCTAGAGTCACATATAGGAAAACTAGAATACCTAGTAGATAAAGAAACCAATAAAGTATATTGTAATCATCTTTCTTTCACATGTTAAAAAAATACATCATCACAGGAGCTATTGACCCAAGGCCGGTTATCTTCAATAGTTCGATCGTTCAAATTATTTGCGGTCATTTCTTCATCTATACCATCTCGAGCAGCCGTCTTATCAGTGTTTATTTCATCCTTTGCATAACATCTTTCACACAATGATGAGGTGTCCTAGTTTACATTTTCCTTAGATCAAAGTTTATTTTTGTAAGCGAATGTCCAATCCAAGCAAAGAAAAACTTCACTTTAAATTTCGCATGCATGCTAAGCACACGTCAAGACATCACGTCCCTTACATTTTAGAAACGTGAACTGGGTCAGTTTAAAATTGTCGCGTAGTTTCATACGATAGGGAACACCCGGGGTCTTTAAAACGTTTATTTTAATCCTGTCAACTTATGTGGAGTTATGGTCTTTTTATTTTGCCTGGTTTGTATTCCATTCGGGGATTCGAAGCACCAATAAATTTTCAGAGAAACATGCTTGCTACAAAATAATGTGCAAGCTTTTGAAGAAAATATCTGAAAACATTGGAAATAAATAGAGTAGCTTTTCTAGTTTATCTGAATTCATTTTAATTTATGTACTTTTCTTTCTTGATTAATGATAAAGTAATGGACCATTAATATAATCATAGTTAGCGTATAATTTTCCCCCTGCTGGGACATAAGACTTCCCTCGGTGAGAGGGAGTGGGCCGTAGACCACAACGCGGGCCCAATGCGGGTTGGTAGACGTCACATGTCCTCGAATTTTTGGATCTAAATCATGTCAGTTTATTCACGATGTTTACCTGGTAGACGTCACATGTCTTAGAATTTTTCCTTCACCACGATATTTTCCTTCACTGTTTTTAGAGCAGTGGTGGTGAATCAAATTGCATAAAGTGTTCGCTAGCCTGGGTTCAAACCCTCCACTTAGGAGTCGCAAGTCAGGTCTACCACTGGGCCACCACCGCTCCTGGACCATTAACACTGCTAAATAATGGTACCAAAAGCTGTAATAACGTGTTAAAGCCATTCAAGATAAATAGCACCATCTTTTGTGTAACCGAATACTGATGATACTTCATAATAACCCATAATGGCATTATATCTACCAAAAGAACCAAAACATTTAAATATACGTGTCCAATTGTCCATATTTATAATTCTTGTCCTAGAAAATAATTTCACTTACAAGACTATCAGAGAAACGAATAAGAGCTCTTATGTGTGTGTCTCTTTCATTTCTAAATCTACATAGATAACATTTGATGTCTTTGTTTACTTATGAAGAGGGACCGTCAAGTAGTTATCGTAACTCACATGCTCTATCCTCAAAAGAAGTCACTCTGTTACTAGGCAATGTTGAGAATTTATTTGTTTCTTTAGGATGTCCGTGTATTCGGGGTAATTCTTCATTGTTAAGCCATAGGACATTGTTTATAGTGATGGGATTTTACCCGGGTAAATTCCTAAAATGGGAATATTCCCGGGTAGATTCCCATCACTAATTGTTATTTATTTTTTTAATCATCAATAAATCATCATCAATAAAAAAAAGTAAAGTTTTGACTCACTCACTGAGTGACTCATCAACGACCAGCCTAAACTCTTGGACCTAGAAAGCTGAAATTTGCGCAAAGGTTCCCTTTACAATGTAGGTATACAAGGGATAAGGTCGGGTATTTCGAAATTTGCACGGGATAAAGAATAAAATCAAATTGAAGTCCACTGGGACAGAGTCGCTGGCAAAAGCCAATTATTAGATAAACAAATTTTTAGGGTCTTTCACATCAGTTAAGATATCAAAACTGCTTACTTTAAACCTATTCCGATTTGGCTAGAAATCATTCAAAATAGAATGGTTTGAAAAGAGATAACAGAGGCTATTGCCCTGCAATGGGGCACAAATAAAAAAAGCGAAAATACTGAATCAATTTTGTTCTGATTCTTGTCGCACATTGTTGTCGCCTTGTGCCGAAAACATGTGCCGATACAAAAGGCTGAAGTGTGGACAAGGCTGTATATAAAAATGTCTTTGCCTGTTAAAAATGTTCAATCAAAATTGAATTCTCAACTGTCATTGAATGAATTGATGTATTTTTCAAGTAGATACTTACGTCATCTTATTGTGTCTGTCTCTTGATAGCACGTGCTATACGAAACGTGATCAATAATCGTGCGTAATTATGAGGTTGTTAGTTTTTTTGATACAAGATGTTAGTAGGATGACAGTAAGATTTTTTATCAAATGATTATGTCTTAGCTCGTCTTTAGTGACGGTATACCTAGTAGTCTAAACAAAAAAAAAAGTTTTTATAGGAACTTTGGAAGTGGTCATGCGCTTGGCTAAAAGTACCGGAAGTTTATAAATGTCATAAACCGTCAAGGTTTCTCAGAGACAGACCCTTTACTTTTGTCCTAATGTTATTAAATTATTAAATAAAAAAAATACTCAAAAACACATTGAAAAGTTGCTGTGCCAAATAAATCTAATTTGAATAATTAAGGTTACTTAAGTAATAACATTATGTTAGATTCGTTATTTAATCATTGCAAATACGTTAAGTAGAAAAAAAAAAAAAAAACCCAAGACCTACGCTACTAATCGACATTTTATACGCAGAATTGAAGCAAAACTTCAAATTGCAATTTTCTTCTACCTTAAATGCATATTCCATTTGCTGCATTTCAAACGCTCGAGAGTTAGATAAGAGTCGGTAGACCCGCATTTCGCTTTAATTGGCACGCCCTTTCAGCTGTAATTAAAGGCATTCAATTACTAGCTGAAAAATCCTTTAATTTACTTCTGGATGGTAAAATGTATTCATTGTTGAGACATTTTAGTCATTAACTGCTTTAAAAACGTTTATCAAAAGTCCCATTTATTGCGATAGTCTTTTATTATCCTTTTTGGAATTATTAATGGGAGTGCTGGAGAAATTTTTAGTGAGGAATTCATTGTGACTGTCACAAAATTAAAACAACAAAAGTGTTTGTTTGGTTTCATTTGTCATTCGAGACAAAATGTTGAGTAATAAACATTATTTTTATTTCATCATCATCATCAACATATTTTTGTTTAACTTTACAAAGTTAAACAAAAATATGTTGAATTAATTTTCAGATTTACTGATACTTATTACAATAAGTATCAGTAAATCTGGAAAATTAATTATTCATCTTTCCCTAAAAACTATTACTTACTTACCTGTTTCTTATCGCTTTTCACCAATCAACTGAAAATGGGGCTTCAAAACTCTTTTGATTAAAAGTTACCCAATTCAATAAAGTCGTTATAGTTATCTATGAGATGGGACTTTTCTTCTACGTTCTACCCAATAATTGGTTCCTTGAACTGCAGTCCTATGGCACTGGTAACGATGCAATTCAGCTTAATTTCAGCCTAGTTTTCAACTAAACCTTGCCAACTCAAGTTGTAAGTGCAAAATTGCCTTTATTCTGCCAATTTTTTGCCGACAATGCCGTATTTTGACTTGACTTGCATTTTGGGTCGTCGTTTAAAATGCATACCTATTGAAATGCGCATAAAAAAACAATGAGCAGCAGATTCTAGCAGATAAAAAAACTTCACTAGATATTCATTATTAAATTTATCTTTGTTCGAAGTCGGGCTTGGCATCATCGGTATACCTACCTATGGACAAAATAACATGGATTTACAATATTCTGATAAAGGGTATTCAGGAAGAAGATATTGGGATATATTTCTCGATACTGCCTAATTAAAAGAAACTGACCTAACATTGCCGATCGCGGAGTTCACCCAAATTAGATTCTGTCGTAATGAAACATCAACAATTTCTATCTGTCTGGGTTTAGATAGCTTGTCCTTCCGCCGCTGTAATTGCTTAATCCATCGAGTGATTTATCTTAACAATCTATAGTCTAATTCGTTTCACTACTGAATTCGTTAGCGTTTTTTTCGACTGGCAGATAAAAAAAATCTCTTCTTTTTAGTATAGAGCGTTTCACTTAAGAAGTCCCTTCAACGCTATGTTGGCTCCCCTGTCTGTCACTTCTGTTTAGGATATAACGTTTTATGTTTCTGGTATATTTATGTGTGAAAGTAATGACTAGGACACTAAAAAGTGGTGAACGAGAATTGGTACTGAAAAAAAACTTCCAACACCGTTAAAAACGTTGTAACATATTGACATTCAGGGCAGCCAACATAACGTCGAAGGGACTTCTTATGTCAAACACTTTCTACAGAATAAGTATTTGTCAGCATCGTCATTCAAGAGCTTATGTTTTTTTTTTATTTTTTGAGGATGGTAAATCATCAAATGACCCCACCCGCTCTGGGTGGAGCGGAAGGGAGTGTCAGACTCTTACTGACTAAAACCCACCCGTGTTCCTTCCTTAGCCCTTTATGTTCCGGGTCAGCGGTACTCCTTTCGGACAATCCCGCTTTAAGAGCTTATGCTGGAGTCATATTTTTTCTATTTCTGTGATAAGAGAATGAAAAATGGTAATTTCTCGTCAAATAGAATTTTCTCGAAAACTTTGATAGAATTGCACAATATTGTATCGACATCGCACATCGCACAATAAAGTTGCAAACTTGAGGACGACCTTTTTTGTCATGTAATAAGTATGATAATATCGAGATGAAAGTTATTGAAAATTGTGTTCCGAACCCGTTTTTATTGAAGGCGTAAATAAGCAATTACTTGAAGTTATTGCTGTGAAGAAACAAATGGTATTGCAGTATACTGTTGTTATTTTTGGAACGGTCGATACTTATTTACTAAGGGCCGTAGCAGCGTGTCTTGCAAATGTCCGTGTTAATATGTCAAAAACATTACTTTTTATTAACTTACTGATAGCTGTTTTCAATAACCTATACATATATCGGTTCGTTTCCATAATAGAGATCGAATTTTGACATAAACTATATAGAAGTAATGTCAGAATTCTATCTGTAGTAAGTAGTATGACAATTAGATACATTATTGAGAACGGTTACTTTTTAGTAGGTCCATGTTTAATAGACTGCAAAATTTTACTATCGCGAAATGGCAATGCAATTTTTTTGCAATATTATTTTATAGTAGGTACCTGCACAAATGATTGTCTTTCCAGGCTAGAAGAGCCTACACTATTTATCCTATAACGCTAATATTTGTATCTAAGTATTTTGGATTCTTATGAGATAACACATCGTTTAAAGTATTACTGTCTAGTTATTATTTTCATTTTATAGTAACTGATATTTAAACATCTACAAAATTTACCATTTACGCTTTTTTAACTGGCGTACAAAGTTAAAGCAATGTTGACAATAATTATTATGTTTAAAATAATCAATATAATTTATAACTTCGATTTATGTTAACCTGCGCTTTCTAAAATGCTTATTTTATTAGGTCGGGGAAAAAGTTTCTTCGCATTTTTTAAGAAAATTCAAAACATTTTTTAATAAAGTTTATTTACATTTAACTAAAGTATGTAGGTACCATTTTGTTCGATAACTTTTTGCCATCTTGTAGGTAGGGACATGATCCCATTGCTATAGAAATTTTGGGACTTCTGGTCAAAATACCGCGACAAGTGGTTTTGGCAGTCCTCTCGTGATGTTAACCTGACACTGCCTAAAGAATTCTGAAGAGACCGAAACAGGTGGAAATCTGAAGGTGCAAGGTCAGGACTATACGGCGGATGCATTAACACCTCCCAGCCAAACTCTCTTAATTTTTGTTGGGTGGCTAAAGATGTGTGAGGTCTAGCGTTATCATGATGAAAAACCACACCCCTTCTGTTGATTAATTCCGGCCGCTTTCTCTCAACTTCTTGCTTTAATCTCATCAGTTGTTCGCAGTAGAGTTCAGAATCGATAGTCCTGCCTGGTGGTAAGAGCTCATAATGAATAATGCCCTTCCAATCCCACCACACACACAGCATCACCTTGTTGCGAGTTAACCCGGGTTTCGCCACAAATGGTTCGGTTTCATTACGTCGTAATAAAGAATCACAAATGAGTACACGGTTCATTAGGTTTCTTTCAGTGAGCTCGTGAGGTACCCAAATGTCGAGCTTTTTTGTGTACCCAGTTTTTAACAAATGCGCCAAAACTGTTTTGTGGTCAATTTCCAGTTCTTCAGCTACGTCGTAACTACTGGTATGCCGATCTTGCTCCACTTTTTCAAAAATGGCATCCATTTTATCCGTAACAGGGCGACCAGAGCGACGTGCATCTTTGACATCAAAATTTCCGGATTGAAAACGCTTAAACCAAATTTGTGCTACTCTCACAGACACTACACTAGGTCCATAAACATCGCAAATTTTTTTCGCGGCTTGCGTTGCATTTTTACCTTTTTTGTAGTAAAATTTTAAAATGTATCGAATTTCTTCATTAGATTCACTCATCTTGACGGTACGAAAAACAAATGAAAATCACACATTTTCCTAATTTGAATTTGGAATTATGTTCTTTAAAATTTAAACTTTCAATGATACCAAAACCAGCCAGATACAAATAGTATAGCCAAAGAGATTTTATTACAAGTTCATACATACTATAATGCGAAAAGACTTTTTCCCCAACCTATTATTTAAGGTTTTTGTAGGTGTCAAATCAGTAAAGATATGAGAAACAGACGAAAGAAGCGTAATTTATTGCATATAATATTTATTAATTGCTTTTATTTTGTTACAGGTAAATACACTTTTCATAATTTTCTTCAAAACTCGGTAAAGTAACATTATAATATTTTATTGGGTTACTGGCATTTCGAATGCAAATATGAAACAAATTCAGTCAGAATTGTACCATTTTCTACCGCCGCCGCCGGTCCCTATTAACAAAGTCGGATCTACATTTTTCATGATTTTTCAGTAGAACAGTGTATCATATACCTAGGTCCTAGATACATTAAAACTGAACACAATTATGTAAAAAAGTCAAAATGGCCAAACATTTAGATTAGGGACCGACGATACATAGGTACCTATATAATTATTTTGACAATGGCGCCAGCCGCTGTGACAAAATACTATACCTACCTGTAAGTGCGCCGTGAACTGAATGGGTTTGTGAACCCCTGCGTTAATTAATTGCTAAAACAAAGTAGGTATAAGTACCTAATATACAACTTTTCAATAAAGTGTTTCACCAGTATTTGACAAACTGTTACAAAGTTAATTTGCTTTTGATCTCCAGTTCTCTTTGTGAGCGCTTCCCAACGACTGGGAATGCCTGCTAATGTTAACTTAGTACTTTTATGGACTAGTTTTGCGAACTGAGTATTTTTGCTAATTGGAGGAGTTTCTTTAAAATTGTTTAGGCATTGCTCAAATAATTTGCTTTGGTAAAGCGTTTGATGTGATAAACCTTCTTGCTAAGAAAACTTTCGATATCGATACAAATAGAATATCTACGTTTAGATACTTATTTAAAGATTTTGGCGTGCATGATATAGGTACTCAAGAGTTTTTTTTCCCTTATCAATACTTCGAACTTGAAGCATCAATATAATGTTAATCTCTCACAAATTATTTTACTCTACAAAGTCAAAAGTATAAAACCTCTTTTGAATATTTAAACTCAAAATTGTCTGTTTTCCGCTAGGTCTCCAAAGAGACTGCGGACTTTATTATCTAAAGTGGCCAAGCTTAACTGAGGGTTAGAAATTAAGCCGAATACGCTCGTACCACTTAAATCATTCGCTTATCTCTTCCATACTGCATAAGTACTCTCGATTTTTTTAAACGCAATTTTTGTTGGACGTGAATTTAATTCCGTTGCCTTGATTGCCTGCACATAAAACATGTTTGCATAGTATTTTTTTAATTTCGGATTTAACATCGCATTTTGCTTCATTAATAACATTACTACCGGAGTAATACCACGGCCTCACAGAACGCCGGCGTGAAACGATGCTTGCGTCGTGTTTCGCCGAGTGAGTGAGGGTACCGGAGGCCCAACCCCCCCCACCCTCCCCCATGATGGCGCAGTTGATAAATCCTTTGTTGCCGGGCAAAACTGCGCTCAACAATGCCCAAGGCAAGAGCAGTTTTTTAAAAGCCGGCAACGCACTTGTGACTCATCTGGTGTTGCGAGTGTCCATGGACGGCGGTAACCACTTACTATCACGTGATCCGTCTGCTCGTTTGCCTCCTATAATATTATATAAAAAAAAAATTACATCGAGTTCCAATTTCAAACAACTGTCAAAAATAGAAAGAGGTATAGGATTGTTTGAATTTTACGATTGTACGATGCGATTTCGTCGTGCGATGAAAATAAGTTCCTGCTTTTGCTGTGATCGCGCGATGATTTGCAAGCTTCAATTAGGACACTAAAGAAATGTGTTTAATTTCGTCGTGCGACGAAATCGCATCGTTAGCTCGTACGATCGTCAGCCAATTAGTACGACGCCTTAGAATGTTTTTAATTTTGATTTTAGATAAGTCAGCTTTTTTTATCTCTAGATAAATTTCGCGTAGGTACTAAGACGTGCGTTGCTTACTTTAAAGTCACGTATTATAGGCCTTTTCTTGAAGCCAGATTCAGTACGCTCGTAATAAGAAGATAACAAATCAAGAGATATTCTTGTGACGCATGCAATCTACGAGTATAAGTACATATAAGTACAGACTCAATTTTATGGAAAAAGAAATAATGCCGCTGCTCGTTCCTGTAACATAATCCCTTAGTCCCTTGCTATGACACCCATGGGGAGTGATGGGAAGATTTATTTGTAAGCGGAACCACAGGACGTGGATACGTTACATGATATTTAAGGGTATAAGTAACACCTTTTTCGTCGACCCTTTAAACCTGGCTAGAATTTTCTGTTTCAGCAATTTAGTATGTTTTTCTTTTCGTTTGAAATTAGAAGGAAAAGTAATGACAAAAAATATTCATAAGTATTTTAATATAATTTTAATGATTGTATGAGTTTTTTTTTAATTTAAACATTTCGTTAGTCGAGTTTGACGACTTTCGGTCGGTTGCAGAAAGATAATTAAATTTTAAAGGAGGCATAAATCATATAATTTCTTTCGTTAAAGTCTCCTTTAAAACTTAATTACCTTTTCTGCAACTCAGCGTATCTCATAAAGTTTCATTGCACAACATGAGCAATAAAATATAATAGACCTAAGTACTCAAAGAACGACTATGAGGAAAATAATTTTAAACAATACATTTATCTAAATTACTTTCTACTTTTTAAGAGTTTTTTGCACTCGTAAAGTGCGACCGTTTTAATCTAATGTAAAAAAAGTATTGTGCTGTTTTTTACTGTTAAACCTATTTTATCAAGATAATCTGCACTTTTTTCTAACGGCCGGCCAGAAGTAGGTACGAAAAAGCGACATCGTTTTATGGTTGATATTATACCAAAAACCTGAACGATACGCTTTGATTCCACTTTCTTTGTGAGAACCGCCAAACAATGGAATGAGCTACCTGAGTGGGTGTTCCCCGATAGTTACAATCTGGGTGTCTAAGTCGCAATACTCGCGAGTAAGCTCAGTTTCTTCTAGGCAAGCGAGCCATCGTAGACCACATCATCGTTTAACATCAGGCAAGATGGCGGTCAAACGCAAGCCTTATATCAAATAAAAAAAAACAAGATCTTTATCTTCAACTTCGTTCAACTAAAAAACTAAAGAAATCTAAGTAAAACGTACTAAAATAGAATTAATCAAATAAATTGAACGCCTCTTCGGCTAATAGAGTCAATAAGTATAAATATGATTGAGTGTATCTATAAAATGTTGACCTTATATGAAGAGCAATCTCACTCTGATGAGATTGCCTATCATATTTGTATAGGTTATGTTTGACTATTTCGGCTCCGACGACTCAGAAATTGGATGGGACGTGTCCGACCGGCATTTGTTTATTGTGTGTTTGGTTCGGGTACCTATGCCGCTAAGCAGCATTGCTGTGTTTCGGTTTGAAGGGTATGGGTGCCGGTGTAATTACAGGCTCATGAGACATTTCAACATCTGGCGGCTGGAGAGACCAGCCGTCAGATCAGCAGCGTGCGGGATGATGAGATCCTGACCCTCCTCGAGTCCGAGCGTGAAGCCAGGAGACTGCGATAAGCGGTCATGGCAGCATTTGGTGAAAGCTCGCTACGTACCATCTATCCAAATTGTTAAGTTAGAATTAAGAAACCGTCAAAGATGATTATATCGTTGTACTCACTTAAACTTTGTCTCTAGGGCGGACAACGCACCTGCGATGCCTCTGGTATTGCAGATGTCCATAGGCGGCGGTGACCACTTACCATCAGGTGGGCCGCCTGCTTGTTTGCCACTCAATAATATATTTTTTTATTATATATTTTTTTTTTGAGAACTGTGATTTTTTTTGACAATATTATAAACATACGACGACGTATTTTTACAGAGGAAAAGTGCAAGCTATAAGGCTGTGTCTCCAGTAGGCAAACTGTTAGCGGCCGACTGAGTTTGCGGCGTATCGGTTTAGTACGCCCTTCCATATATTTGAAATGGAGTGCCACAGTTTGCTAGTTTTGCGCTTACAGTTTGCCTACTGGGTATTGTTACCGCAAAACAAGCGAACTGTGGACACTCCATTTTAAATAATCCATTTTAAACAAACACACAGCCTAATAAAAATAATTCAAGGTATGAAAAGCTATTTGATCTAAGTGACATTTTGGGCGATATTAATTCTGAATCATATAATAAATTATCAAATGGTATAAACTGGTGAACTTTCTCAGAAGCTTGAAAAAAAAATGCACCTATTCCAGAGTAGACAGTGTTTTGTATTATACTATTTTAGAAACCTTAGAAAAACAGGAACTTTTTTCTGTAGTTTGTACGCCAAGTGTCATACATGTTATTTGAGCAATAATAGCTTTTAAAAATTTTCATAACATGATTTGTAGATAGCTTTTTTTCCAAACTTATGGGTATTTTTGAGACAGATTGTTTTCAAAAGATGCATTAGTTCATTAGCTATTAGAAAAGTATCAATTGAGTGCCCAGGGTGCAGTGATTTTTTTACAATTAGCAGGTTTTGGTCGAGAGGAGGAAAATTTTCAAAAAAACTTAAACATTGCAATAACTCGGAAACCACCCAGTTTCGACCCCAAGTTTACGGGTCCGAATTTGTTGCAAATGAGCTCTAATATAACCCCTTTCAAGGAATAGGTCGAATTACCTGGCACCCTGTATATTTCAAAATCAATATCGCCCAAAATGTCGCTTAGATCAAATAGCTTTTCACCCCTCGAATATGATTTACAATTTGTAGAGCGACTTTAACAGACTCCGGATTAGCGATATTTACCAGATGAATTAAAAATAGAACAATTTGTATGTTTTCTCCCAAATAAGTTAACCGGATGTGAGTGCACTATGATAGGATTTTCCGAAAAACTACCTAAATAATTCAATCTGTAAAAAATATTATACATTTAATTTAAGATTCCAGAGTTTAAAAGCACTATAAACAATGAGCATAAACAAACAAATTGTCTACCCAAACCACGAAACTTCCAAACTAATCCGCCCTCTAAAAACCCTCCATTATTGTCCCTAAAGTAATTCAACCCTGTAACAAGATCGTTCACAAATAATTCAAATGTTTGAACAAACTGTTTGCACTTTGTGTAAAACTGTTGAATTTTGCATAAGTTGGGCGGCCGCAAGCCGCGAGGAAGCCGCGCGAAGCCGGCTTTGGAACTCCTTGCTGTAAACAAGCCGCGGTTTTAGAGTCACAGCTCAGTGGTAACCTAATTATTATTGTCTGACTATACTGCTAAAGAATCTATGTAACCTCCATACTAATATTATAAAGAGGTAAGTTTGTATGTAGGTGGTAATTTCAGGAACTACAGAGTGCCTAGTGCGAGTTTTTCTAACATACTCGATCGTGAGAACGTTAGCGAAATTCATAGTCAACGACCAATCAAACACCTATTTGCGCTCGGTAGTGATGACGCTAACGCACATGATTGGTTACTCCATTCACTTCGATAGAAGTTTATTCGATTAACGTGGTGATTTGCAACTCGGAATCAGCACTCTGATCCGATTTTGATAATTCTTTCACTAATAGAAAGCTACATTATTTCTGAGTGCTATAAGCCACGTTTTATCCCGCAAAATTGACGAAGTCGCGGGCAAAGTACTAGTTAGTGATAACTGGGTTTAATCAGTAAATATACTTGTATTTATAGTCTTATGTCAATCTAATTTAATAGAAAGGTAAACAAACGGGTCACTAACTCGATCTTTTAAAAGGGATTTTTAAAATATTTCACATTGTTCTCACATATTAGGGCATAAATGTAAACAAAGAAATTGTATAGTTGAATTAGTTGAAAAAGAGTAACCATGGAGTTTCTTGTCCGTTCTTCTCCATAGGAATCTACGTTTTGGAACGGACAACTAGCTTCAACTAACGGACAAACTGACTGACAACTATTGCTTGACTATTCAAAAGTGCCTGTAAATGGTCTAATTGAAATAAATGTTTTGACTTTGACTTTGACTTTGATCAAAAATCATATACGTGATGTCCGACTCTAGTGCCAATTACAAATCAATTATCTGAATGATTCGATTTGATTAATTGAATGATAACTCATTTTATAAATACCAAAGCGTTTTATTAAAAATGCCATTTTGGTATTCTGTAGATTAAATAGTACACTAATAAAACATGTGACATCTGATATTGTAGGACTGAGTGATGATATTTTGATAAACAATAATATAAGAAAATTGTGATGTGTGTATACCTACGCGTTTATGTTTTTAAACGACTTCCAAAAAGGATGAGTTTTTTAGTTTTTTAATAAAAAAAAAACCAACCGAAGCATAAACTCCGCAAAACCTACTAAAATTTTAACTGAATGAACTGAAAAATTTTTTCGCGCAGCACTCTGTGACCATAGACTATCTGTATCAAGTTGAAACCTTCAAAATACGGATTAATGTGTTACTTTTTTATTAAATTGGATTGGTATAAGGAATAACTCGAAATTTAAAAGCAGACTCTTATATAACATTGTTTCTTTTGCACCAAAACAAGGAAACAAGGACTATTTATTGCCTCAATATCACTATTTTACTCAGCGCGACTGCAGTCAACCCTCCCAACCCTAGTGGGGTCACCGATGTCTTCCTCTTTATAGTAGGGTTAACATCATTAAGGTATTCCCCTGAAGGTATGGCGAGCTATTTATAGTACGGACTCTCGTCGGTTGCCATAGTGATAACGTTCCTCTTTGGCGCCGTCCTTAATACACCATGTGACACTTCGATCATAGAAACAAGGAGATGCCATCATAGCAAATTAGTACGGGAACAACTGTCGCCACTTTTAGAACAGTTTTCGACACAATTACAAGCGCTCCTTATGAATAAAAAGATCTCCCACACATAAAAAATTCCACACACCCTATCTAACACTGTTAATAGTCACTCAACACTAAACTAAAACACTGTATTTATACTGTGACCAATATCAAAGCGTCAAGCTCAATAGCGCCTTGGCACACCTCCCTTGTTTGTATGATCTGAGATGTGACATATGATGTTTCCCACCCGTAAAGAGACCATTATACACGTTGAAGTATTTATTAGGAAAATGACGAGAAGGAATATCTGGCGGTGGATGCTCATTATAAGATTTTTTCTGTGTATTTTTTCATGTAAGACACGGTATAAAAAAGTGTATTGTTAATTTTTTTCTTTCTTATACACGTGTCAGTCGCTAGCGAGGCCCTTTTTCAGAATTTACATAATTATGTCAATCACAAGCAAGAAATCGAGATCATTTTGAAATCTCTTCTATATTTAATAACAAAAAATCGAGAGTGAACTTCGACCATATAATGGTCGAAGAGAGTGAATGTAATTTTCGATATATAATTTTTCTTTAAGCTGACGATTTAAATATCAGTTGTACACATAGTTGTCTTAAAACTTATTTTGCGATGTGGTTCAAAATTGCCTTTATTTTAAGGAAAAATTAAACTTATTTTCTACTCTTTCCGGTCTACACTCTAAACGGTAGGTACACATTTCTTATTCAAGAACGGGAACGCTAGGAATAGCCTGAATAGAGTCGCTCTAAACATAATCTAAGTTGGTGTGGCACACCTCTGGCACAATGTCCCAGGTCCCACCTCACTTGGCACGTGCATTCGCCAGTTAATTAGACGAGTCAGTCACACCACACACTAAGTTACAGGCCGCGGTCCGTGGATGTCATTACTACCCGTACGGATAAGTCATTACTAAATAATGGGATTGAAAATGGCGTCGCCTCTATTCACCTCGCTTGCAACCCGGCGGGTGTGACAACAACAGTGTGCAAGCGAAAGTTGAGTAGAGAGAATCCTATTCGTTAGGTATCTGCGCCGGTTGTAAATGCACAAACAAAATTGGACACAGATTAACGAGTTTTTGGGCGTTCGAAACTAGAACCGGGTTATTGGCATAATTTTTGCGATGTGAGAGAGAAGTGGAACTATAGGTATAGGACAAAGGCCGTAGTCAGGGATTAGTTCGGGGCGGGAGGGGAGGGGGTCGAATCCTAAATAAGATAGGCAATAAAACTAAGAATAACTTTTGGAAAACTCTTTTAACTTTGTTATTTAAACTTTAATTTTATTATTACTTATATGTACTCATAATTACATAAATGGCACTTTTATGTTATTAATCCAATAATTTATTCGCAATTTTATTATTAAGGTGTGATTTTGTAACATGTAGATACCTAGATACCTACCTATCATTATGATATTTAGATAATTATTGAAGCAAAAATTCAAGAACATACATTTTAAAATTAATTTCACTGTCTGATATTGCGGGGGGGTGGCCGGGGAAGGGGTTAGTCCCTCTTCAGATGTCAATCTACCTTTCATTCAAAATTAATTTTGAAGTTATTTCGTCAAAATTTACTAAACAAAAAGATGTGCCGTACCTATGGACAATAATAGAATGGAAATAAATTATTTCGAATTGTGTAAAAGCCTTCGATAATTTGATATTGCCTTGAGCTCAGGAGTCACAAATTCGATCTTGAAGTCAAATCCATTCTCATCATTTGGGTCCCTACTAAAACGGTTGACGGATTATCTGCGAGTTGACTTATAAGGTTAATCAGATCGTATGGAATTAAGTCCAACCAATTCGATCAGTCCTTCAATCTTGGTATGTCCAATTCTACTAATGTTGGTTACAAATTAGACCGAAGACTTTCGACACTCAAACAATGGTTATCTTGGATATCAGATGTTTCATCCCATTGTGCGTCCACAATAGATGTTCTAATGGAAATGATTCTCGTAATTTGTTTTCTTAGCTCGTTAAAATAACGTTGTTTTCTGAAATATTTCATTATTATGATAATTGCCGCTTTTGGCTTTGTTGCCTATGATTTTAAGGATGTTGTGCAAAGAGAAGAATTCTCATTACCTACCTACTTCTTGTGTCTTGTGTACTGTTGGTACTTTGTCTTTTCTTAGGGCTCACATTTATTTTCGGAGGTGGTCTGGGATAACAAATGGCTCACCCACAGAAATTTAAATAATAGAAATGTTATCTACTCCATTCTTATCGCCGGTTCGCAGTATACATCTTTTACATCCAATGCAATATAAATTAAACTTAATTCCATTCAAATACGTCACATTTTTTAAAGTGTTGTACCTAGTGCAAGACACATATAATTTGCTCAAAAGCGGTCTAAGGTCTACGTCCTTTGTCGGTGTAAAAAATTCAAGCTTCTAAGTCAACACAATCAAAAGATACGGCCATTTATGTGATATATCGATACCTTTGGGTTCAAAGGGCGTAAAGACCATTTTGGCAAAAATGAAATTTGGGCCTAAAGGTATCGATTATATGGCTCAAATCTCATTTTGGTCAAAATGGTCTTTACGCCCTTTGAACCCAAAGGTATCGATATTTTGATACTCGCAAACTGACTCATCTACTTCTGCTGACCAAGAATCAGGAAATTTTGTAAGAAGCGAGGTCTCACAGCGAAGCGAGGTCTCACAGCACAACTAAAGGAAAAATTCCGAAAATCGTTAATTTATAGTTATATCACGTTTTTTTTTGCTATTACAAGCTTACATTTTGTACGGAACTGTCAGGGAGTGAGCCATTCTCGCACTTGTCTGGTTGTAGAATCTGAAATAATTTGCACTCATTATCTACACCTTACCCAAAACGTTTACATGATGTCAACAAACCCGTACAGAGCGCGCGTAGTTGATTACGGCCCACACCCCCACACGGAGAGGCCTGATTCCCAGCAGTGGGAACATTACAGTCTGATTATATGTTATTATACATAATATACGTTTTGTTTACCTGTAACAATAGAAAATAAAACATTACCTACATAAGTCCACTCATGAAACTCAGTTAACACGAACTATAATTTTACAATACGTATAATTCTCATGTATTATAACAGGGCTTGCCAACTAGTGGGGTGCGCGTGCGCCTCACTAGGGAGGCGTATAGAGATCTTAATAGGGGGGGCCACAATATATTCGGATATTTTTAAAAAAGCTCTGAAGTCTGAATGACAGTGGAAGAAAGCATAATTACGATTATACTTTCTTCCACTTTCATTGTTCTTAAGAGTGAATACGTAAGTCTTAATTAACTTGAATAACCTTAAAAATTGAGAAATAATTGTTGTGAAAATGACCTGTTTTTTTTTTTTTTTTAACCATGATAAAAAGTAAAAAGGCATGACACCGTATATTTTTCACTATCCGAGGAAGAAAATGTTGGAAATCCCTGTATTAGAAGCTTGATCTACGCCATGTGAAGGCTACGGATATAAATCTATAGTGTTACCTGCGCATTAAGTCTTGTGATACACCCTGTATAATAGCATTTCATGTCGTTCACTCTCGTGACCGGATACATTCATTATGTAGTTGTCATTGTCATCTCGAAAGACGAAAGACGTGAGCCGTGAAGATCCGAGTCAAGGAGTAGTTATGCAAATTATATACGTAGTTACGTGTTATTGAATTCAGTATTTGTTTTTATGTAAATGTAGGCTTTGAACGTTGGCACTATGATCCTTGTTTATCTTCAGTAATTGTTGTATACTCGCTTTTTTCTGTGACTCCGTCCGAAACGTTAAGTGAAAAGGAAGTAGGATAGCGCGGGCGGGTAAATAATTCGATTTATTAAACTTAAATTAAACAGCGAGTGAAACCGTGGGGGGAGACCGGATATGGTTGTCACACGGGTTGGTTGTGACAGTAGCCCTAACAGAAAACTAAACGAACGTATGAGTACATTGATCGGTGTCGAAGGATCGCGGAGGCAACACCGTGTTGCCGTCTCCTACAGCTAGTATCATCATAAATGCCATAACGTAGATAATATAACGCGAAACATAATGGAAGTTTTATCGTGTCAATAATTGTGTCGTTGAACCAGTGAAGCTGAGTAAATAAAATGTAATAATAATAAAAATAGTAGGTACCTATGTATAAAAATTAATAAAAGGATAAAAATAGTTTTATCACTACATATTAAACAAAATCGCTTCCTGTCTGTCTGTTCCTATGTATGTAGAGTGATTCAAGAGGAAGGTTTATAGCACCCGTGCGAAGCCGGGTCGGGTCGCTAGTCTTTTATATTTAGGACTTTTCGACTTTAATGTTTAGAGTTGACTAGTGCTTGCATCGGACGGATGCAATCTAATAATGTGGTGACATATGAAAACAGATTTCTATGCTGTAATCTAATTAAATATTAACGTATTATGCACATAAACCTTTCGGAATTAATTCTTTGAATTGTGGTGAAAACTACATTAAATCTATTGTGTGATCTATCTATTAGTAGAACTAAGTCGACAAATAGACAGACATGAGAAGTGACTTCGTTTTATACTATTTATAGATGACGTAGGTTGACATTTTGAAGTTGTAAAGTTTATTTTATGGACAGCATGAGTGAAGTGTTCAGTTGCTGTAAAAATAAAGAGATAATAAAAGGTTTATGTGGCATTAGATAATCCTACTGTGGCACAAAGTAACCATGGAACATGACGGTTACAATTCTGTTGTAAATTAAGTGCAAGAGAAATACAATAGTAGGTATTTATTGTTTAAATTGGTCTTCACTTCAATTTATATGAGAAGCTAAATTATTTTCAAAATAAAGCACTGCCAATACCTGCACAAAGTGAGTACACCCACCCTTATCGATTCAGCGTGTTATTACAATGAGGAGACGTACCTTTTAAGATACACCCACACTGTTGTAGGTACCAGCGTCAATAGAATTTCCTTGATTTTCTTCATTTCACTTTCTTGTTTAAGTACTAATTTGAGCCTCTCTTCAAACAATAGGACTTACCTACAATATACTAGAACAGGGGTCACCAAACGATGGACCGCGGTCCGGATCCCGACCGTCGACCTGTTTTGTGAGGACCGACATCGTCAGAAGATCGAAGTAGGTGTAGGTACTTGCCTAAAAATTTGTTTTATCTGCCTTTCGGAATTATATCAATAAAACTACAAAGATCGACGATGCATCTACTAACCGCATCGCGACAGTTTTATATTTTTAAAACGGACCCCATTAAAACTAGTTGGTGATCCTTGCTTTAGAACTTTATTTTCATACAAAAAGGGATCTACATAAAATAGAGTTAGTAAACTGACAATTTTTCGGTGGTCTAATAAAACACTGATATTCTGGGTATAGGTACGCATGAACTCGGTCTATAATAAAACACTGATATTCTGGGTATACGCATGAACTTTTTATACTAATATTTTTCATGTTCCAAAGTAAATATTTCACGAATCTTTACGAGTTCGTAATAAAGTATGTAGTTTTATCGGCTTAGCAACAGTGTTCTTAGTTTATTAAACTTGCTATAAGTTGTTGCGTGTCCCTTGAGCTCAGAAAAAGGCCTTATTTGGAAACTTTATAAGTTGGCAAACTTTTGCTCGGTTTTTGCTACGGTGTTAGTATACTTACAGACTATCTAAGCTGCGATGTTTTATTCGACAACATTAAGTTTTAAAGGACATTGCTCTAATCGACGACTCGATAAGCATAATATGACTTACACTCTAATAAGTCGATTTTTAGGGTTCAGTACCAAAATGGTAAAAAAGGAACCCTTATGGTGCCAACTACTAAAGCTTGAGACTTGAAATATGGAACAGTTATAAAAAATGCTTGCCCCACTTTATTGCAAATGAAAAAAGTCAAAAAATATTTTTATTTTCACTGTAAAATAAATTTTAAAGTGGGGTTACTAGGTCTTGTGACATATCATATAAAAAAATAATAATTTAAAGAAAAACAAAAAACCCGACTGCGGAAAAACTAATTTTAAAAAATACGTGAAAGAATTAACTTAAATAAAAACTAAAAAGAAAGAAACAAGCCCAGTACTTTAGAATTCTGTTATGTAATACTAAATAACTACACAATTGAAATAGTTTTATTACACACATAAAACAAATCATAAATTCTAATGCAGAACAGAACGACTCACAGTCGGGGCCCATTTAAATTTTACCAATCAAATCTTCCCAAGGGGAAATATAGGATATATAACGATTTAAAGTTGTTTAACAAAGCAATTATTCTCGCTAATTCTTACTTATTGATTTAAGTTTTTATTTCAAGTATTAACGATATACAAACAAAAAAACAGTGAATAACTAAAAAGTATAAAATAAAAAATAATAATTTAAAGAAAAAAAAAATCAGCTGTTCCATACATTTTGATCATGTTGTACTGCATTTTTGTAGGGAACAGCTGATTTTATTTTTCATATTTCAGTGTCGGTCCCGTAATAAAAGTTGATCATATTCATGAGTACTTTCACCTCCTAAAATATCCGTACTGGTTTTAATTTTACCCTGTATAGGTATCTACCTTCTAAGTTTCAGTAACACAGTAATACCATATCTTAGACTTAGTTCGTACGCAGTAGCCCGATCATAAGTTTTTTTGACGTGTAGTATCGTTAACGTAAGAATATTTTGAATTGAAAATACACGTTTGTTACACAATATTTATATAAATTAAATACTTAATTAATTTCTCTGTATTTTTTAAAATGTGCAAATTGTATAAAATTTTATCTAAATGTTCTAGGACTGTTGTATTTTCAATTCAAAATATGCTTACGTTAACGAAACTATACGTCAAAAAAACTCATGATAGGGGTACTGATTGAGCGTGATTTATTTTATGAGCTAAGGAATGGAATCTCTTCGCATGTCATAGCTCAGTTAAAGGGGGTAATAATGTTTTTATTACATTTGAAATAGACACATTCGCACGACAGATTTCTTTTCGTGGAAGGGATAAGTAGATAGAAATATTTTTGTACCACACGTGCCTTAATTTTCATCTTTCTCGACTTTACCGAACATTTAATTGAGTGACCTTTTGGGCCGTACCACAAAAAAGATAAACACGTGTTCAACACGAATGCTACCAATAATAATACGCACTTGTTTTAGCACTAACTTGTCTAAAACAAGTGTGTATTATTTTTGGTAGCATTCGCGTTTAACACGTGTTTATATTTTTTGTGGTAAGGGTGTTTATGTTTTGTAATTGTTTTTATTGTTTTGATATAAGTATTTCTTATCTATTTCGTACTTTTGATTTATTTAATTCTTTTCTTTTGCATTTCCGCTGTGTGCGTTCCGTTTAAAATGAAATGCTTTTTCTTTCTTTCTATTGCCTATTCCATTAGCATATTAACATCCTTGACCTATAATCCATAACAGAGATTTAAAAAAGTTTGTTTAAGATATCTCTTGGGTTTAAAATGTCCCGGAATCGCTCCTTCTCGGTCCTCAGCTAGATCCTCCATGGAGCCTCCATGTACCAACAACTTATTGAATAAGTGCTTGATTTCACTTTTACACTGTTTTAGTAAAACTGTTAAAAAGAATAATATTACCACGATGTTTGATTAAGTAGGTAGGTACCTAATTAATATTCGCCGCACTTGATTAATAATAATAATGATTATAATGACTAGACAGATAAACAGTGGTCAACAGCCTGTAGTTTTAGATGACGGAAAAACAATGCATTAAAAATTTAAAAACATGAAAATAAATGATGAATTTGTGCAATGTTCTAAAATTGAAATTGAATTTGGAAGCAAGAAGTGGCCAGTGATGAATGGTTGCCAGTACTAAGTAATGAAATGAAGAAGGATAACTTCGTCACAAAGCCAATTCATGATCGGAGCCTTCCGCACGCTCAGCAAGCATAATTCGCCAATCTATTTGCATATGCAATTTCCATAAGAAGATCGTTTACGCCATCCCGATGGTATTTGCATGGCGAAGACATTCGACCCTCGTTTGTACGCTTATACCATAACAAATAAACATATACATATGGTCGAGCCATTCTTTCGTTATGACTATGACGAGCCCGGAAAATCGCTGAATGTAGGCATGCTTAGGTCAAGGTATTAGGAAACGCCGAATCATCTACAACATTCCACCTCAATTATTTGCGAGTTACAGTGAACGTAATCAGGTTTTTTGTTTGTTTACGTAAATACGTAGGTAGTAATAATTACGAAGTCTAGAAGTACCAATGGTTTCATATTATCGAATTGAAGATGCTTATTTTACCTTTGTCGATGTTATATAGCTTTTATCATCCTAAAAGGTTAAACAATTACACATTACATTCAGTAAATCAAGTCTGTGTCACGAATTTTCGATGACTGTCAATTTTATTTGACATTCGGGGATCAAAGGTCACGTGAAAACTATGCAATTATTACCATCAAGTTTATATTTAAGTTTATATAATTATATTTCTGTTTTTGTTCTCAAGCATTTTAAATATATTATAGTACATTTTGCGTTGAACATGAATTTAAATTCTGACTTGAAAGTTCCTTCATGTTGCTGCTTCTACATTGAATTTTGTTTAAAGCTGGCATTCAAAGAGTATGCATTTGAAATTTCACGTTTATTTAATCTTATTTTCATAAAATATGTTCTGGCATTTCTATGATCAAGTGAACAGTGGATCCAATAAGCACTTCGTTCCTTTTCACGAACTGTTTGATCACAAATCTTGTTTCGCGTTTCGATTTTTACATAATTTAGATAAAATCACAAGCACTCAACTTGCAAAAATGTTTTTTCATTTCTCATACTCGGAAAGTAGTGTTTTTTTTATCAGAGCAGCGGGTCGAAAACGATGCTTCCCTCCCTTGGGCGGGAAAGACTCATAGTAATTGCTTCCCTCCCTAGGGCGGGAATGAATTTTAAAAATAGAACTAAAATTGGTTATTTAATCGGCTATATTTTTTTTTACATAATTAAGAAAAATATCGATTAAAAAAAAAAGCCTGCGGTCTTGTGAGTGTATACGGCCAATGTGAATTAAAAAAAATACCTATTAAAGTGGGATGGCCCGCGGCGGTGACGCGGGCGGTGTGTTCCATATTTGAAATTTAAATTAAAAAAGACTATTTATGTATAATTTGGCGGGATACTAACTCTGTACCGAAATTATTTGATTAAAAACTACTATTTTTTACTTTCCTTATATTTGAAATGAAAAGTAGAGTGTTTAACACGGGTGAAAGTCATCAATTCCCACTCGGACTATAGCCGCCCTCGCTTCGCTCATGCGTCTAAATACCTCGTATGGGAATTGATTTCTTTCCACCCTTGTATAACAATCTACTATTTCATTTCTCATACTCGGAAAGTAGTGTTTGTTTGATCAGAGCAGCGGGTCGAAAACGATGCTTCCCTCCCTTGGGCGGGAAAGACTCATAGTAATTGCTTCCCTCCCTAGGGCGGGAATGAATTTTAAAAATAGAACTAAAATTGGTTATTTAGTCGGCTATAATTTTTTTTACATAATTAAGAAAAATATCGATTAAAAAAAAATGCTGCGGTCTTGTGAGTGTATACGGCCAATGTGAATTAAAAAAAATACCTATTAAAGTGGGATGGCCCGCGTCGGTGACGCGGGCGGTGTGTTCCATATTTGAAATTTAAATTAAAAAAGACTATTTATGTATAATTTGGCGGGATACTAACTCTGTACCGAAATTATTTGATTAAAAATGAGTTCAAGCGATTCTGAAATGTCCACCCCCAATTCCGTTAAACAAAACTACAATTTTTTAATTTCCTTATATTTGAAATGAAAAGTAGAGTGTTTAACACGGGTGAAAGTCCCACTCGGACTATAGCCGCCCTCGCTTCGCTCGTGCGTCTAAATACCTCGTATGGGAATTGATTTCTTTCCACCCTTGTATAACAATCTACTATAGCTTTTTCAGGTTGAAAGAAATATTTTATGCATACTCAGTAACATTTCTTAAAAGGTTTTTATTGCTTGATTGTATATTAAATAGCTGAATATTCGCATTAAGACAAAAAGGATTTTAATTATGGGAGTACCCATACCTACTTACCTTGAGAGTAGGAGTAGGTATATATCCTTTTGTTAGTTATTAAAGGGATCAGTGGCAAAGCGTGAGGGAAAGCCGGTACAGCAGTGGCGTGCAATGCATATAGGCAAGTAGGCAGTGGCTACCTCATATGATTCAATAAAACTATTTTGACTGTTACTACATAAATAAAATATATCAATCATGACTAATTATTGATATAAATAATTATGTATATTGATGTAGTAATAGTTAAAATGGTTTTATTGAACCTTAAGAGGTAGTCACTGCCTACTTGCCTATATGCACTGCACGCGCCTGCGGTACAGTAATATACTCGTAGTAACAGAAACATGAATAATTCCGTTTATTAATAGACTATTCGCCTGTTAAAAATTTGTAAAAAGTGAATAAACAATAGGTATGACATAAGTAAAACGGAATTATTTATAATTTTGTTACTATTTTATTGTACCGGCTTCCCGTCACCCTTCGCCACTGGAAGGGATCAGAAACATGTCGGCAATTTAAAGAAAAAGAAAAAAAAAACAATGTTTATAGCATAACATGGCTTTAACATGTTTAAAATTCGCTAAAATATACATTTATAATGTATAGTAGGTGATATCGTATCGATGTTCTTCCAAACTGCAAAGATTGGAAACATTGAGTTGGAGTTTGTAACTATTCTCCGATAGATATCGCTGACGCTCGGAAGAGGCGTATTGAAGGGATTCCAAATTTCAATTGATTCAGGCGAAGACACAGTAGCTCAGTTGGTGAGAGTGCTAGCCACGGTTCGGCAGAGGTCGCGGGTTCAAGTCCCGCCTGTGTCAATTGTTTTTGGAATGTCTTATTATTTAATAACACACACAATGTTTATAGCTTTGCAACGCTCTCGAAATTCATATTATGAAACTAACGCCAGTAATGGAGCATGAAAACTATATAACTTAACCCTCACACAATCTCAAAAAGCTTGTATGACCTGAAACGCCATATTACTTTTTTAACCCTTTACTAAAATAAACTAACCCACTCTACACTTCACTTAACACGTGACTGCCTGGACCTCTCGCAATGTAATTGCTTCACATTGTGTTGTGACCCTTGGACACTTAGAAAAATAAACATTTAGACAACTTAGCTCCCAGATAGGACCTAATATTTTTGTTTTCTTTATCAACAAACTGTAGATACTATTTCTCTAATAGGCCAGGATCTTTTTCCTTCGCAAATTGCCTACACAACAATGGTGGATATCTATTTGGATCAGCTTACTCGGCCGGGTAGTTTTATTTATAAGAAAAACATACTTATACCTAGTTCATTGACTTTTGTATTTTCCTAGGATTTTTTATTGAATATGGTGGCTTGCCCTGTTTTATATACGTTTTTTTTATATCGTACGACGGTAATATGTGTAATTAAAATAAAATATTTATAAAGTAAAACCTAATTACTTTTATCTTAGCTCTATTTAGATGATTTAGATTACGGTTAAGAATACAGAAATAAAATATAAACAAACGGTTGTTAATGAGAGTTATGAGAGGGAGGACTTAGCCATTCTTGTAAAACACAATGTCGTCTTAATCTAATTATTCTTAAGACATCTTGATGTGTCTTAAATTTCTTTTATCTTCAACTACGACACTAAATTGATCTAAAACAGTTGATACCAGCTTTACAGCTTTCCTTTAATACTCTCAAGAGATTTACTGGCCAGAAAACCGTAAACGCGGCACTATTTTAACTTTAATCCACTTCGTTAGATAGTACCTACATCACATTCTCACTAAAAGCAGTAAGTATCGGCAAAATCCTTCCCTTAGGTTTACGATCTCTGGAGATGTGTCCTTTTGTGTATAAAATAGGAAATGCAGGTTGAAGACGCGTGATTTTATTAGGCTATCTAGTTTAGTGGTCCATAGAATAATCGGATGAAGAGTTCTTGAATGAAGTTTTATCTTATCTATTTGAAGAACTATCTTCAAATTTGGCAATTTTTATTTGGCACAGTGTAGTTAGTACACCTTACAATGGTTCATCGCCCATGCATTTACAGGACTTGAGAAATGTCAACTGCATGTATTGCAATTGGGGACCCCACGACTGTGAGGAGTATAATAGCTAGTTTGTGGTTTCGGTAAGATATCGTTTCCTAATTTTGTAGTATTTTGTGTTATTATTCGAAGTGTTTATTTGGCCGCGTTGAACATTTTTAGTGTGAAAAGCAGGTAACAAACATTTTTTCTGCCATTATATCTTAAAGGTATTTCCGAAATAATTTTGCCGGTTTTAATGACATTTTTTATTCAATAGCGTAACGTTTAGCGTAATGTTCTCTTTTATCCAGTAACTTTTATTGTGTTATTTGACCAACGGGCCACCTAAATCCAGTCTGGTTCCAGTAACAAAAGGACTTTAAACTTTCCTACTAGGTAGGGCGAACTCAATAAACTTTATCGAATAAAACCATGTCTCAAAGCAAAACGGACTTGACTCGAAAAATGCTAACTTTAAAATTGCTTTTCTGTTTTTTTTTCTTTTTAAGTTTAAGTTAAAAACGAATCCTTTTTGTCCGAACTGAGTGGCAGTTAGATTGAAACTTAGTGAAACGTAAACAAGTCCAGACTAAGTTTCGGTTAATTGGAAAAATTCGTGCTGACTTGTTCTGTAGTTTCTGTTTGTTTTCGCTGAGTATAAGTATAATTTCATTAAAAAGTTGTTATTTGAAAAACAGCAAACAGCAGATTGGTGAATTAATTTCGTGTGCGTACTAGTCGCCAATCGTAACACAAATAATAGATTTGTTCCAATTTTTGCAGTTTTGTGGCCTAAATATTTGTGAAATTACTTAAATTATCGACTGCGGTGGTCTAAGTTGACATATTGTGTGATCTTTTATTCGACTTATAGTGCTACGTATAGTAGGTAGGTATCTGTAAATCTCCCGTCCGATCGTAAGCGGCTCAGTAATTTTTAAATCATCAGATGACTTTTAGCGCACAAATAAAGTCTAAAGATCAAGTTTACAATTCGCGAAGATTTAAAAACAAGTGTACCTATTGAGAATATTTTTACTAGTAAATTCAAATTCAAATTCAAAAATCCTTCATTCAAAGTGGGCTAATGAATTAGCACTTTTTGAACGTCAATGTACATAAGACAGCCCCCAAAAACGCCCGCCCTTCACCGTTTCCTAGTGTTGTAGCTGCGAAGAAGAAACGGCGCAACAAACTCCGCAGCGATTATTATAGCAGCAAGTATTATAACTTTGAAATATTTCACTGCCTGGGGCTACCCAATTATCACAGTTGTCTTTAGGTACCTAAGCTCCATTTCTATCTGTAGGTACCTACTTAAAACTAATTCCATAAAGACTCTAAAGTCGTTAATATATTCATCGTCCATTACATTACACTTTAACAGCCTAACTAACGCATAGTTTTGCCAACTTCATAATTGAGAGAAGCTAACCAATTTAGTTCCATGAAGTTCGAGTTAACATGTCGGGAACTAGTTCGTACGGGGAATAAGAGATATTAAGTACGTTTGTATAAGCTAAGTAGAGCCGTAGTGTTATAGGCCGTAAAGTGGTCCATCACCCATACATTTGACAGGACTTGAGACATGTCAAAATTGACATATGGAAAGTGAAAGATCTCGGACTGGAATAAATATAATGGCAGTTGGTGACCCCCTTTCCCCTTCAAATCCCCGCACGATTGACCTGCGGGAACCCGTACTTCTACGACTAGCGTTGAACGACTGTAAAGAGTATGTAATAGTTAGACTGTGGTACCTAAAGGTATAGCGTAACTCCTAACAAAATACGTGCGGTGTTTTCGTGGAAGGTAGTAATTGCTTGGTCCTTTTTGTAAGGTTAAAGAAGTTAGGTAGGCTTTATTCAGTTAGTTGGTGTTTGTAATTTTTTGGTATGTAGTAGATACCTACTACATACCAAAAAATTACAAACACCATAGGTATAATGCTTATCTACATAAATGTACATACGTACATACATGTAAATAAGCATTATACCTATATAAATTTGTTTTTGGAGCTTATAATAGTCGAGTATACACTCAATATAAACTAAAGTCGCTTTTTGCGTCTATTCGCTTAGTTCTTCAAAATTACACAATGGATTTTAATCAAAGGCGGATCCAGCTTTTAAGTCTGGTGGAGGTCACTATTACTAATGGCGAGAGATACAAAGTAGTAGTACCATGTGGTGTCATACTCATAACCTCCATGACCCCTAACTGGATCCGTCCTTGATTTTAACGCGGTTTTTACCATCATTTCGAAATTATATTCCGGAAGGTTTATTTATGTGTAGGTAAGTTAATATGTAATTTAGATACAGCTCGGAAATCTCGATGTTTTGATATGCCTCATCCTCAGATCAAGGAGATATGCCATCATAGCAAATTAGTACGGGAACAACTGATGCCACTTTTAGTACATTTTTCGACACAATTACGCGCCTAATTAAGCGCTCCTTGTGAATAAAAAGATCTCCCACGCATTCAATATTCCGCACACCCTCAATCTAACACTGTTAATCGTCACTCAACACTAGCACTAAACTAAAACACTGTATTTATACCATCGATCGTGTTCGGTTCGTCGCCAGCGCGTACGGTTTTAATATGAGCAATTTGCTCAAGATCAGGCATCAAGCTCGATAGCGCCTTGGCACATCTCCTTGTTTCAATGATCTGAGGCCACATCAGTAGTTTGCAAGCAGGCGCAAGTCAGGTCGCTAGTTATGAATAATTTAACTTTCCTGTGTAAAGTTCTCAAACGTCAACTTAAATCAAAAACGCTCTATTATGTACCTATATATACTTAGGTATCAAAATAAATCGAGGGCTTTAAATTCAGTTCAATATTCTCTTATTGTTAATCTAAACACACATACGTAAATACGCTCCTTTCATGAAGATAAACGGAGAACTTTTGGTCGAGAACTCGAGACTCGAGTAAACCAACACATCGTGAACAAATGGTTAGAGACCGCAATCGTGTTCAAGCGACAGGTTGCTAAAACGCTGATAACAGGCTCTTTATGTTTATAGTGTATAAAAGGGTAAAGTAAACAGAAAAACGGAAGTACGGTATTCACAAACACCAATATCTGGGGACATTTTGGAAGGTTAAGTCCCGAATTAATAAAACTCTCCCATTTATTTTATCATTTTCTACCCCAACTAGTATCTTAGTAACCCTTGACTATTTAGGCATTACCCTTTTTCTTAGCACCTAATATGTATTCATTTGTGTTCACATAATTCGACGAAATGTATGGAATATCTTTTTTTTTTAATCGCGATTTCAGGGTTGGTAACGTATTGAAAGTTGCTCATAATAATGGGTATAATGATCTCCTTTGAGCTCTGTCGCTCACTCTCAAATACGTTGTATATTACCTACATGTAAATTTCTAATATTCCTGTGATAACAAAATTGAAATATTTTTAGTAGATTACTAAGTAATTAATATCTCGCATTTTGCTAAAACACTAGCCTGTAGCTCAACTCAACTCTTCGAAAATTGCTTTCAGTCAAATAGCGGTGTTTGCACTGAGCGACTCATACATTTCTCGTTCAATAAGTAGGTAGGTACGTTATTGATACTGCCGCTCCGTTGATAGATCGCATCTTTGTGTCATATCGCAATAAATATTGATTGGATGCTGGCAAACATCAGGTTTTATTCTGATCATGTCGCGATCTTCGCATATTGCAGTTGATTTCCAGCGATTCCATAATATGTTGTACTAGCTTCCGCCCGTGGCTTCGTCCGCGTTTTTGGGATAAAAAGTAGCCAATGTGTTATTCTGATGTATAAGCTACATTACTGTAAAGTTTCATCAAAATCTGTTCATCAGTTTTTTGCGTGAAAGAGTAACAAACATCCATACATACATCATCACAAACTTTCGCATTTATATTTGTAGGATTTGAGACCGTGAACCTAAATTGAGGCTTTTCCTAAGTGCCTTTTTATGGTTGAAATAAAAACTTTTGAACCTTCAACATTCTCATTGTACCCATTCCATAAGTTCCAATGCTTTCCCAACGGGACTACCGATCACGGTTACTTTTCCTTTTGTATTTATTGCTATATAGCTATATATAGCAATAAATACAAAAGCTATATAGCTTGGCAATTTTGTAGGAACGCATACCCTCGAATCATGCCAATTTCGATGAAAATCACACACATACATTGTCACATAATATTGGACATATGAAAGCTATTCACCTAATAAAACTCTTTTCCTACAACGTCATGGATATCTGAACACTACTTGTTCAATAAATTCGCTTCTTTTCTCTTCCGTATTTAACCAACCTTCTTACTTATGAATGCCTCTTAATTTAACCATTGATTAAATATACTACTATCTTTATATGTCATGAATAGAGATGGCAATTGACTTAAGAGCTATTTAATTTAATAATCATTTATAAGTAAGAGCGTTAATTTGTAATCGCAATAAAAACCCTAGAACAGTTTATCATTATCATTGCAACCCGGAATCATCCATAGCATTCCTGCTGTGGGTCAAGGTAACCCTGCTGGGAAAAAAACTCATTTCTTTCAAGAAATGAGTCTTTTTTTCCAGCAGGGTTACCTTTATTTTTTTCCGCTGGTCTCCACGTTATTGTGCATATCCCAAAAACTCATACAACTTGTACAAATATAAAAATGCAATATCTATGTGGGGGATTTCTTCAAGAAAAGACACCCAATTTTCTGATGTTGTATTTCTTATTGGAGTACAAGGACCGGAGGCGACCACGACGCTGATTACATGATTGCTTAATTACTATGAATCTTTACCTTGAAGAGGTCCTGTATTTTACAATCTTTTTACTGTTTATTTTTATTATACATTCCTTAATTACTTAATTATATTTCTACCAAAGAATCTGTTAACAATATCTAAACTCAATACCGTCCTGATATAAAACTGCTGTCACAGAGAGACAAAGTTGTCCAACAAACATTTGATGAAAAAACTTGCGGATCGTTATAATTGGTGAGATAAAGTTGTGAATGGGTTGGTTCGCGTTTATTAAAAGCAAGAGGCTTTTGGTGGAGCTGCACTGCAGAATTGTGGGCCTGGAGTACCCTTTGATACTGCATTACAGATTTTTTTATCTATTTTCGTTTAAATATGCTGTTTGGTAATGGAAAATGAGCTCAAGGATCCACTGAAAATTTTGGTTTTTGGAAACTGTTTTGTTCATCATTTTTGTAATTAAGTGACAGCAGGTAGGTATATTATATTTAACTAGCTTTGGAATAATGTGCCTTTCAAATGGAGAAAGAATTTTCCAAATTGGTGCAGTGGTTCTGGAGATTACCCTTCACATATACATAAACTCATATTTGCACTTTCTGTTTATAATTAATATTAGTATATATGTAGATAGTATTAGATTGCAATGTATGTTTTTACCTGACTGCGCCAGAATGAGGATTATTTGGAAGGTAGAATCGAAGGGTATTGGGACTTACAGACAGTTACCCCTTAAGCTATGTCTTAAGCTATGACTTCAGCTGTCAATAGTTTAAAAGTTACACACAGAAGAACCCTATGGACCCGATGACAATAAGTCGGCGACACACGTTGTCCTAATAGTACCTCATTAATTGCAACTATGTATAAACATGGATGGCCTTATTGTTTCCCTGGACAGATATTTGGAATACGTTATTCAATTTTACAACTAAGTATGCCGTTATAACCTTGCCTAACTATATTATTCAACTATAAACCCCTCTCATGACAATTCTTTCACAAATACAAACATTCCGCGGGTTACAGTCGAAAGTTCGCGAGATACCTACGCCACAGAATATATGAATTCAGTAGGTAAACTTTATTGCAGGATATAAAGTTTAGTAGACATAAATAAAAGTAGGTATCTGGGCGACCAAGTTTCGCTCAGTTTCTTTTTTTCACTATTTTGGTTTAGATTCTGAGAAATTTTCTGTCTTTTACCCATTGCATGCAAATTGTAAGAAATATAGGTAGGCTGTACTCTTAACTCTGGGCACCTTCTTTTTTTCCTTCTTTAGTTCCTTCCAGAAGAAAGTCACTGCTTCCAATGTCTTTCAGCGTGGTTGTTGGTCTGTTGGTTAGTTCTTCTGTCTCTTTTAATTGTGTGGTTACATTAAACACGGGTCCCGTAACGACCGTCGGGTCGCGATCCTCTTTTATGGTATAGGTATAGGTGCCGTTAAAGTGAACGAATGGTACCACTGTTTATTGTTACTCTACAACTCTGTGGTTAGCCTTTATGAGTCGTTCACGAATATTTTGTGGCGTTTTTATTAAAACCGGTGGAACCTATTTAGAAAGAACTTTTCTTTGTTTTTGTATCAGCATTAATTTTGGTCTCTAAGGAGACGCTATTGAACATTGAATTCTGAGCTGCTACTGAGTATTTATTCATAAAAAAGGCTCACTCACAATATACGTCGTGTAGCGGCAGTGTGGATGACGCCTAAGAGTGGATGTTTGAAAATTAATTACCTACTGCTGGGGTATCCCATCGGATACACGGCTAGTAATACATAAACTTGCACATAAGCGTTTTTATAAGAAATGTAAAAAAGTGAGTATCTTTCGTATAAAAACAAAACCGGCCAAGTACGAGTCGTACTCGCGCACCGAGGGTTCCGTATCATTTTTGGATGTTTAAAAGTTAAAAAAACCGGACCGCATAACTAAGTTTTTTTGTGAAGGAATGTTGATGATTTTGAAAAAACTGTAATAGTTAGGAACATCGTTTTATTTTTGGTGCAATATTTGGGTCAATTCCTATCAACTCTAATTATTTCAGATTTTTCGCTCTGCAAACTTCGGAGATAAGGGGGGGGGAATGGTATTTTTTCAGACATTTTTCATCATATGTCGCAAACTATAAGACATAAAAGAAAATGAAAATATAGTTTGAAATGTGCAGATTGAGCCCTTTCATATGATATGCCACTTGACCTAATGACTCCACTTTTAAATTTCGAACCCCACTTCAGCCCCCTTTTTCAATGAAACTAAAAACATTTTTTAACTTCATTCACTTGCAATAAAGTTGGACAAGCATTCTTTATAATTATTCCAAATTTGAAGTCGATAGCATTAGTAGTTTCTGAAATAACCAGCTGTGACAGACAGACGGACAGACAGACAGACGAAGTCGCACCATAAGGGTTCCTTTTTACCATTTTGGTTCGGAGCCCTAAAAACAGAGAAACGGATGTCACAAAATGGTTTCGGAATCTTATTTTAATCACAAAAGTGATTAACCCGTATTTTTTATTAGTATTCATAAAACCACATTTTAATATATCGTGCGAAGTAGCAATAATATACCGTGGTTACGACGAACCCTTTTACATAATATTAGAAGATTTCCACCGTGATGCCGACTCCTGAGTACAGTTTCATGTTATTCTTCATACAAGTGGCCATATAAAGTGATATGTGCCAGTTTTAATATCTCTTCTCTTTCATACGGAAGTTTATTAACACCAACTTTGATAAACTTGGAATACTTTCTTTTTATTTCTTTTTTTGTTTTAAAGTTATTCAAGTTGTTCGTTTCTTTTTTGCTCTATGTCTTTTGAGGGTTAAAGTTGTAAACGTATCTCAGAAGGGAGTCATAGAATTCAAAGAACAAGTCAATCAACGCAATAACAACATTTATTATGAGCTTAATCAATGGCGCAGCATGGCACAGTTCATTAAAATATCAATTCACAAAGCAATTCACTAACCTTACGCGTCCCGCAAAGGAATCATAACTGACAATTTATTTAAAAACTGGCAATTCACTGGATGTCAAAATGACTTGACGACTGACAGTAATATTAACAATGAAAAAGTATTTTATCTGACATAACAAGTCTTAAGATCCCTAAACTCTTTAGTGCGAACGAAAGCATAAAACTAGATATCTTGTTACAAAGTATTGGTAGGTATCTATCTCAGATCGTAGGAACAAGGGAGATGTGCCAAGGCGCGATTGAGTTTGACGCTTTGACGTGATTATGTTTCCGATGGATCGTCGCGCTCGATGGTTTATATACAGTGATTAGTGTGACTGATGAGTGTGTTAAATTGAGGGTGTAATCTAATTTACTGTGATAAATTGATAACATATTATCTCCTTTGTTTCTGTGATCTGAGGTATCAACCTATAATAAACATTGTGGGGTTTGGCGCAGTCAAAAGGGGTAGCTTCAAGTGATCAAAATAACTTGTCCTTGAGCCCTGATCAGGCTTGTAATTAGAATTAACCCACAGACCCCAGTTATTTCGAGATGTTCGCAGTTTTTGCGGTTTTACCGGATACAAATAAAATCCTGAGACAGTTCAATTTCCAGATTTATTGAATCAAACAATCACAGAATTAGATCTCTGATTACTATAATTTGTTAATCAAGTTGCTTGCATTGGTCGCACACTGCGCTAACGCTGTAACTTTAGAAGCCTGATGAATATAAAATATATTACGTTATTTACGTAACGTCTATTGTTAAGCTGTTCTTCCACTAAGCATTTTTCATCCAGTTTTGCTGCGACTCATTTCATCTTAATCAAGCACAAATAATGTAATTCTCAGCGGTAAGGCGACCGCGACCAGCGACGATAGCACGCCGCGACGCCCCATGAATATTTATGTGGAACCACCACACTTAACACCGTTCACATCGCCTTGTACACAAATAATTATGATGGGGGCTTTAAAGAGCTTCAGCGCATAACAATACTTTAATGAAGCGGCAATAGCCCATTGGCTAAGACGCGAATTAGGCGCACGAGAGGTCGTCACTTCTAACTCTATTCGAGGTATTTTTAACGTGAATGTGTATAACAATCCGTATAATTATACGAATTGCAATTAGATGAACGTTTTGAACGCGACGCGACGTAAGCGCCGCGTGCGCGCTACGTCGGCGCTGCCGCTGGTCAAACGTCAGGAGAACGCGCACGCTCGACAGATGTCTACAGTGGAATCGGGCCCTAAGGCTGGTACAAATAAACACGAAATAAAGTTATGACAAGCTCATACATCGAAAAACAGACGTTATTCATTGCATAACAGGGTTCTTAAAAGGACATTGGTAGTTTTGGGCTTGATATGGTACAGTAATAAAAGCTTAAACAAAAATAAAAATATATTTTAATTGTTCTTTGCCTAATTTATCTTAGAGATTAAGAATTGGAATCAAAAATCGAAATAAATAAGAAATAAAATGATTATGCCGTTGATATTTTGAAAAAACCAATAAAACAAAAACGGGTGCATGCGGGCTGGCGCGTGCCTCCACAGAATATCATGTCAACAGCAACTAAAACCTTTGAATTGAGAACTCATTAGTCGGGCTGTACTTCATTGGACCTCCACAGAATATCATGTCGACAGCAACTAAAACCTTTGAATTAAGAACTCATTAGTCGGGCTGTACCTACTTCATTGGATCATTCACACCATACTTAACCTCACTGTCACGAATACGAAGATTTCTCGTTAACCCAATTACGTACAAAAACAAATAAAAAAAGAATTTAAATACTCTTGAAATACTCGATCACACCAAATTAATTTCATATCTGTACCGACATACACAATCTGAAGCCCAGCGTTCTATGGGCGTCTGCCAGTGTCCTTTAGACCATTAGTGTTGGACTGCTGCCGTGCGGTAGTCGGACGGCTCTCGACGTGTCTAGCCTTAAAGCAAGCCTAATATTCCGCGTTTATTTGTACCAGCCTAAAAGTACAGTTTAATAGCGTACAGAAAGACATTTAAATCAAGTAGGTACTAGAATATTATATCTCAATCAAGTATACATTATTAAAACATAATTATTCTCTGAACGCAAAAACCACGACGCTCTGTTATGAATATTTATATTCAAACCGCAACACTTGACACAAACAAATCCTTTCATAATTGTAACGACGTGAATCTATTGAAATTAATGAAAATGACGTCAATCTAGTGAAGCTGAAAAGTTATGCGAAGTTTGTCGACAGCTTTCATTTCATATAACTTTCTAGAAATTATATCTTGCTGACAATTAAAATGAACGAACATTAGAAACAAAGCTTAACACATTTCGCTTTAGAAATGAGAACTAGTCGCACTCGGTTGTCTGAAACGTCGATTTGTTAATTGAGTGGTGATATAGTTAGCTATCATTTGATTATGGCTATATTCTATATACTCGCAAACGGCAAGGCGTTAGTTGGAGGGTTGAATGTGCATGTTGTACATCTACGGTAGAGGCACTTAGAGTAATGCTTCTCAGTAAGAACGATAGTTGCAATTACAATAGTTTTAAATCGCTAGTGAATCGGTTTCTTCTAGGCAAGCATGCTCCATCGTAGACCGCATCATCGCTTAACATCAGGCGAGATGGCTGTCAAAAGCAAGCCTAATAATATATAAAAAAAAGAACATCGTAAGTGACTTTTGTTTAGCCAGATTCCCAAAGGGGTGATCTCAGTTCTAGTATAACTTCATCTATAACTTCATCATTACCACTATCTCTGATAAGAATAGGTATTGAACGCTAATAATGATCAAAACTATATTCAAAATCTTCATTAAAATGGTCGCTATATTATCAATACAGCAGTGCAGTTCATTTGTAACAAAACAAGCAGCTTATTACTGCAGTATCTACCCACTGCAATTGTAAAGCCACTACATAATGACTACCACATGCACTGGTGTCGACGATCCCGCAGACAATGTGCAGACTGCACGGATACAGCTTAATTAAATTAATAAACTCCAGGCGCACCAATATTCACCCTGTATCGGGCGCCAAAGCACATTTACAGCCCGTTTGCAAGTAAATCAAGCTGAAGATCGCTATATATGGCATAATGCGAGCTTAATTTTATTTGTACTTATTCAGATGTTGGATAAACTGTAGCAAAATCTTACTATTTTTCAATACATCAGCCTGAAAATGTTTACTGAACAGAAAGGTGTGTATTGTATTAGCTCCGTGGTATGAACGACCTATCTTGACGCCCGATCTGCATCAATCCGGGCGAGTCTCGACAAATTAGCACGCAAATATTACTCCAACTTACGTATTTACATGTCAATCTGTTGAGATTCGCCCCAGATCAGCTCTATCAGATCGGGTATCAAGTTAGGTCTTTCTTACGCACCTTTAGCCTTCTAATAGAAAGCTACATTGTATAGTCGTTATAATGTTGGAAATATTATTAACATACATAACCAGTTTATTATGATCCCACTGCTGGGACTCAGGCCTGTAGAGACTGTAGAAGTGAGTGGGCCATAATCCATTACGCGGGCCAAGTGTGGGTTGGTAATTATGATTAGGATTAGAATTATTTATTGATAAATACACCAACATCATATGCGCATTACTTGTAGTTGTAGGTACAATATCTTATTTAGTTCATAGCGGTCTATAGGATGCTGCGTTTGAAATATTCTTAGAGTTCTGTTTATTATTATTATTTATTTATTGCGGACTACAAAAAGATCCATAGTTGGTTAGTAACAAAAGAACTTAAAAATAGTGTTAGTAAGTAACAAACAAACATTAAAATAATACCTAATTATGTTCATGCCAAAGGTGGTTAGGTATGTGAACAACATTGGTATTCACATGATCAGTCTCCGCACTAACTGTCTGAGGATAGGAGAGGTAAAGCTCTCCGCCGCGGTTCTAACGATGCTGTTGTTACTGTCCCTCACTCGTCTCAATATTGATGCAGTCTTTTTGCGTATGATGGCGTAAAAGCCGTCTGTACGAGCTTGCGCAAACATCTCCGAGGCACTACAAAAAGGCTAAAGTTTCAACAGCATCCTAAATATATTATTATATTGGACGCGCAGGGCATCCAGCGATCTTTTGGTATAGCTGATCCATAGATTGCCCGTGTAGAAACTTTGACAGTATGCTTTAAAAAGCGTAATTTTTACTTGATCAGAACAGCGAGCAAATCTACGAGCCAACATATTACCTCGAACCGCTAGTGCCCTACGCTCCCTCTCTATATCATCATTGTCTTTAAGATCGGTTGTAAGTATATGCCCAAGGTATTTAAATGTTTCAACTCTTTTAATACTCAGTCCATTGAGAGTCAGTTCCTGAGAGTTTTCGGGGCATCTACCACCGGCCCTAAAAACCATGTATTCACATTTTTTAACATTGTAGACAAGTCCATGCTCGGCAGCATAGGACTCGCAAACTTTAAGTAACTCCAGTAACTGTTTAGGTACGGCTTTCAGAAGTAGAGGTGGTTAAACATGAGTCGGCTCATGTTTAACCACCTCTACTTCTGAAAGCCGTACCTCTAGATAGTATACTCCCCCCGGGATCGGTCCCGGGGGGAGTATACTATCTAGAGGTCAGCTAATATATTGATGGACACTTGGACAGTCAGGAGTTGCAAATGAATGTGTCTACAGGCAATATTTACATCCTTCAAGAGATGCACTGATATATTGACGCGCAATTGGAGACTGGTAGGCTGCGAATTGTCTGTTAGCTAGAATTGTTTATAGTCTCAGTCTTCAAACGAATATCTGGGTACTTGAAAACGTGATTTAATCAGACACACATCATCACTATGCAATAGCGAGCGAGTCGTTTTGTCTGGAACGGCGGGTCATATGCTCGTACCTACTTAGAACGTAACGTGTCACGCGCGTGACGTACTGCACATTGCTGAGATACTGGGAGCCGATCCATTTCGCTAGATGTTAAGATTGCACGTGTCGAGATGCAGCATTCTACAGCTACCTCGTTGCGTTTAGTATGCAAGCGATTTATAGCCTTATCTAATACCAAGTCGCTCGTAAACGGTTATTTATAGGAGAGTACCTACAGCACTGATCAGGAAAATTGGAAACATATTTTTATGTCTATGTTTAGTATAATAAATAATAATAATATCAGCCCTGTTTATAAACTGTCCCACTGCTGGACACGGGCCTCCTCTCAGAATGGGATGGGATATGTCATAGTCGCTGGCCAAGTGCGGGTTGGCAAACTTCACACATCTTCAAGAACTTTATGAAGAACTCTCGGGCATGCAGGTTTCCTCTCGATGTTTTTCCTTGACCGTCAAAGCAAGTGATAATTAATTTCTAATACGCACATGACTCCGAAAAGTCACAGGTGCGTGCCTCGGGATGAATCATTCGCCGTGGGAGGTACATGGTTAAACTACTGGGCTATCACTGCATAATTATGTTTAGTAATTAAGGTTTATTATTTCCATAATAAAACCTATGTGTTTTACAACTGTCGATATATTTACAGATTTTTGATGAAATGTTTCTATAATACTATAATTTGGCATGCGTTGAAATTAATTTCGTTAAATAAACAGAATTTAGAGTGTCTGCTACATATTAATTATTCTTGAATTTCCCTAAATATTCGCACGATTTTGCGTTATGTTCGCTTTGATCCGCTCGTAAAATTCGCTTTCTAGAAACCTTGAACCAGTTCAAAGTCAGACAATCCTTTTAATATAGAAACAGATGTTATTTCTACTAATATAGTGAACCACTAATACTGATTAAGGTATATTAAGAAAGATACGAGCACTTAGGCCCGGAGTGGATGAAATGGATCGCTATTAGCAAAACATGGTCATTAGACATAGACAATACTGTTTGGGGAGCCTCGTTAGGGAAAGGCCTTATTTACATAATACGTGTCTTTGTGTCCAAGTTATTTACGTTTTTATAAAGTAGGTTATGAAGTACATTCTATGTTAATATCGGTGTAGCGGCTGGTCGCCGCTTCGCTTGCCAAAAAATCTCTCGGGAATGCTCCATTATGTAGAGTAAAATATGGTTACTGGCTTCAAAATTGAATAAACAGTTGTTAAGGTATTCAAAATTAATCTTAATAGTAATTTTAATTACTTAAATTACCTATTTTCTTATTAATGTTTTTAGATAGTAGGTCATTCATGAGGATTGGACTTAGTTAATGAAATGACTTTCTTTTGAAAAATATCACTGCAGATACTCTCAAAATGTGAATTTCATCTTAAGGTTGATAATATAATAGGTGTTAAAGTATGAAGTGGCCTCACTATGACCTGAAGAAGTGGCCATTTTAATGTAACGTGGCCTATACATTAAACGGCAACTTCATACTTTAACAGCTAAATATTTGACTGCCTCGTTGGTGTAATGGCCTCAAAACGCGACTGCAGAGCGTGGGGTCCTGGGTTCCAACCCCGGGTTGGAACCCTTTTTCTTTTGGCTTTTTTCATTAGAAAGTTCTCAGTATGTATACCCACTTGTAGCGTTGCAGGACCTAACATACAAAAGTCGTACTCAGCGCTTTCGGCCGGAAATTCTACACCAAGAAGCCGGATAGGTATATATTTTTTAAAGCTGAACATAACTTTAAATAAAAAAATACTTGGGAACGTATTTTAATTTACTGTTTATTGAATAAAAACTTACTCTGTCGATTGCCGTAGCTGTGGAAATCTCTTTGCAGGCGCTACGTGCGGCTCCTTAAAACTAACAAAAGCCAGACAGGCCGGACACGTAAGTACCTAAATATTTGGCCGGCCACGACCGCAAAAAGCCAAACATTAAGGCCTTTCGCCTGGCAATCCTACTCACATGGGTATCATAATGTGGGCGTGTTACTCAAATCAGCACCTTAATAAGTTTAAATACTACACATGTTTATCTTACCATTCACTACTTTATGATAACAAGCAAAGAACATGGGCCTCTATTATCTTAATAGAATACGAACATCATGTAATATTACCATAATCGTGCAAATAACTTCCTAATTTCTTACTGAAAGACCTACCTAACTATTAAGCTCATTTCTTTTCGCTTCGTTAAAGAGCAGTGAATCCATTTTTTTGTCCAATTATCAGCTTGGGATTTAGCAATGATCGATTGGCGCTAACACCGAAAACTTAGCTATTGTCAGATCCTTTAGGGAATTCCTCAATCATCAGAAAAATTGGTTGCCAGTTATCGACTAGCATTATTTTGCGTAGGTACTCACAAAAATTTAAATAATATCTATTATTTCGATTTCTGTGGTGCGTAGACACTGTTATGAATAATTGCATTTATTAACAAAATGCAACTTATGCAAAACCCCCAATGTATCCACATTTATGCCGAACTTAAAAAAATGCAAATGCACGTGTTTTAGGCAGTCACTCGCAAATGCGAATACCTAGACTATATTACCTACAGTGTGTTCACTATTGACCTTGAGTGTTTTGTTTAAAAAGGACCCACGGAGCCCCATCCTAACAGTACGACCGACCCAACTTGACGCCCGATCTGTAAAGCCAATCCGGGCGAGTTTCAATCTCAACAGATGAAAATACTGCCAGTGCTTGAAAACATAGAGACTTATCTACGTAGTCTTTATCAGACTGTAGACACTGTAGTGGTGCCCCAGATAGCGTTAGGAAGATTGTTTTAAGATACTCTCGCTTCACGTCGTGGAATTAGATCCGCGTTCAAGCGAACAAGACATTTTCTTTAACGATTAATAATATCATCATCATGTTGACAACCCTTAAACGTCCACTTCGTAACTTGAACCTCATTCTGCTATCCTCAATCGTGAAGGAAGAACAGATAATAATATTCCACTAATATTACGTGAAACTATTAATTTAAATGATCCATTCAAAATAGGGGTTCTCCCTTAACTATCTTGTTCAGACATTATGCAAAGCTGACAATATGGGTCCCGTATTAATACGCCATTATGACAAAGTACCACTATGTGACGTCTTAATGATAAGACTTAACGAGGTACAATGTCGTTGATAATACCATAAAGTTGCTCGTTTGTGTTATGATAGTATTTGATTTGATATAGGTATTAGAGATAGAGTAATATATTATGACAGTAACTCTATGGAGGTATTCTAGTATGTAGTAGAAATCTTCTACGATCATTTATATAAGTAGTGGATAACGTAAAAGGGACAGAGGTCGTGATCATTTAAGCATAAACAAACAACAAATAAAAGCAAAACACGGCACGGCTGTCGTAGTGGCTGAGCGAGACTGGCTCACTGTAACACGTAATTCGCTCATTTTCAACGAACGGTTGCCAATCTCACTCATTATTTTTGTTCTACCTAACCAGACTCAATTGATGGTATACACTTAACCAAATACAACTCAATTTTTAAATACGGGCAGTCGGACAACTTACACGGCTATTTCGTCTCAGTGATTTCGAAGCAATACTTTCTTGTATGTATCGTTTATCAAATCACTGACTACGACAATAGATAAACATCTGAGGCATCTTATCTTGTACAATATGAAATAACGCGTAAAGAGACATTAGGAGAGAATTATAGCTGTTTAGACAGACGCCTGTAACTTCTTGCGCGCAATATTGCGTGATGACCAACTAAGTCGGATTAAATAGGTAGGAATTAATAACATTCCGAGTAAATAAGATCCGCCACGCGATTCAGTAAGAAAGGAAGTTTTTTTTTATCATAATATACGAACTGGCTTCGTTGGTATAGGTAGTTGTAAGCGCGTCTGCTGATCCTGGGTTCGATCCCGGGATGTGTCTACTCGGAGCCTGGATTTGCGCTCGGTTTGTCGGGTGTACATCTATATCTATGTACACATCTGGCTCACCCTTCGAGAAAAATGGGCTTGATTTTATGTGAAGGTAGCTTGCGGCAGTCAGTGATTTTACGGATCAGACCACGCACAGCTGACGATCACAGACAGCCACGGACCGCACCGACGCTCAATAGTCAGTGATTTTACGGATCATGCCACGCACAGCTGACGATCACAGACAGTCACGGACCGCACCGACGCTTTTACAACGGTGCGTTGTATCACAGATCTACACAGATCGACGTCTGCATGGGTATGTAATTCGAAGCTATTTTGTCATTCCAAAATGCCAAGGGAAAGAAAACTGCACCGTATTTTCCGGACTTACAGCTACCATAGAAGTGCTTATTTCCCATGGTCTGCGATCTGAGCTCATCTGTGCTAATCCCTAAAATCCCTGTATACTTAGTTTCTCAGAAAGAATAGGTGCCTCGTTAGCTTTATGAGTGTTGTAACAGGCGGCTTGGGAAACGACAAACAGAAAATGTTGACGCCAAAAATAATGACACGTCTCAGACGTTTAAAAATTCTGTTTCCAGAAAAATATTAATTCATTTTATGGGGCGGTAGCAGCGTCGATTTTTTCCTAATAATGTTAACATAACTTGACACCTGTGTTCCCTGAGGTCTGAGGAGGTAGATAAAGGTGCGTAAGGGTGCGTTTCCACTAGAGATGTGTGCGAAGGATGTCATTGTGTTTAGAATCACTTCATTTACCTGAGGCTAGGTAAATGAAGCGATTCTATTGGAAACGCACCCTAATTAGAGGCAGAGTAATTAGAGCCTTTTGTCGGACATTGAAATCTAGACTCCGGGCTGCTACCGAGAATTTCCGACCCGCGGCGTCTTTTGATCTACAAATACGTTTTTTTTTTTTATAAAATGATATATTATTTTATTTTTATAAAAAATAAACTATTGCTTCTGCGGCCCTCCAATCCATTTAGTGATTCATATTATTGGCCCCAGATCCTATCTAGTTTAGACAGCCGTCGTAAACCATCGAATAATCCCATGCTCAGCACGATACCGACGAGGCAGTCTACATCCGTTTATCTACCGCACTGATTTTGGCAATAAATACTCATCATGGCCTTATACAGGATGAATTTGAACACCTGCTAAAAAAACAAAATGGGAAGTTCAGTAACTATGGTCCATTTCAATAGAACTTGTAAAGTATGTAAACAAACTTTCTATGCAAATTCATCAAATTTTGACAGTTGACCATACTGACATTGTTTACAAAGTTAACAAATTCAATTGAAATGGACCCTACTTAATTCATTTGAAATTGTCATTTTACAAAATAGTCGAAATTGTACAAAACAAGTGTTTATCGTCTTAAATGGTGCAAACGAAATTATCGTCTTCAGGTAGACCCGAATTATCGGCGTTTTAATAATAACAAAATATGATAACACATAAATTCTTTAAGTATCCATTTATTCGCGCCGCATCGTCAACGTGAAGTATGGCAACGCTTTTCACTAGCGGTCGTTCATTTGCTTATTTCTTTTTACGAGAAAAGCAGGAGGGCTAATAGTAGAATTATTTAGTTGATACTTAATTTCATTACTTTAATGTTTTTCGCATTAGGTGCCGACTACAAGAAAAAAATCATCTCCCATAATGATATGCTGTAAATGTCGTAATTAAATATTTTTTGCCGCGTCTATTAAATTTCAGTTCCTATATAGGTCGATAAAAACGCTCATAAAAAGCAGTTTTCATTGACTATTATGTTAATTCTAAAATTCTGGTCTTCTAAACACAATCTAACAACGTAAGGTTTTCTTGATATAATAAAACCTTGAAAGACTTACGTGTTAACTAAATAGGTCAAAGCTAAGATACTTTTCAGAGGTAGGTACACTCAGTATGTGACTCTCATATTAACGCGAATCGAAACGAAGCCTCTTAACTAAATTAGACGATCGAGTTAATCTAAGACTCCGAACGCGATTTACGCACGTACAAATACGTGCGTTCAGATACGCGCGTGGCTGAGATGCTAGAAGCCATTACATTCCGTCCACATGTGCGCGTTTTATTTGCGTGTCTGTGCGCGAGCCTAAAAACTCGCGTAAAAACCTGTAGGTACATGTGCGATTTAAAACGTAAAACGCCTTATCTAGACAAGCTGTAGTAGAAAATTTTCCACAAATAACAAACTGAAATTGTGTTAAGATTTTGAAGGTTTTATTGTTTACTAGCTGTGCCCGCGACTCCGTCCGCGTGGAAGTCGGAAAATAACATGAGGTCGTTATTTCATTAAAGAACAATGATATGTAGGTAATAGGTATGCTACTTCATCAGCCGCATAAAGATCGACAAACAATAATAATATTATGCCACCACACCACACCACACCAAACACCATGCAGCACACAGAATCGATCAGTACCAATCTTACCCCTAATGTTTCACCAATCGTAACGACACACATATCTGATATCATCTATCACCAATCACCACCACGCAATTAACATATCACTAACCTATTACCAATTAACTGCAATGATTACGTATCACCACTCGCATGATACGCGTCGGCGATACAGATACGGTGATTGGATTGAACAAATACATATGTGGACCCGGCATAATACATGTTAGCAAAGTTACTCCTGACTGATAGATTTTTTGTAATAACTTTTGATAGAATGGACCGATTTTAATGAAATAAAGACTAAATGTTACCTCAAGATACTGCCTATACATTTCTTTCTACTTCCTCATAATCAATTCAGTGGTATTGATTTGATGCGTGTTCAAACACACAGACAAACAGACAGACAAACCGACAGACAAACCGACAGACAAACAGACAGACATTAATTCTAATAATGATAGAAATTTACTTTATTACTTATTCTTAGTCCCCCATATTATTTTTATGCAAATATATGCAATGTAGAGACACGTGGAATTTACATTCTTATTAATAAGTATAGATCATACCCTCGACAAGATAGCATTCTCTGTTTTCTCTTTTCTGAATGTTGTCGATAAGAAGCTCACACTTAACGGTTATGGCTATAGTTAAAATAGAGAGAAAACTGGGCAAAAAAAAAGCTCTGCTAATTTGGTTTTTTGGTTAGTTTTGTTTACTCAGCTTAGCCCAGAATGTGTAAGATAAGAAGTTAAACAAAGATAAGCTAATGAAATATTACCGTGCATTGTTTATTCATATTACTTTTACCAAAACATTCGTGTTATGCAAATCGACTACCTTGCTATCTACTACGACAATCTGTGCGTGCAGCTTGTAAGTATCGAAATCATACCCCTTAATAAAAAGTTCTGATTTATTTTGAACGTACAATAGGTAACTTTTATGAAAAGGTAAGAAAGACGGAAATTATTTTGGAAATATAACTGTGTCACGCAAGTTAGTTAAATGGGTCACTCCAACCCGTGAGCATTGGGCTAATAACATTTGTCATTGTGTGATAAATTAAAGTTTTTTTTTATTTATTATTAGAATAGCTGTTGAATTATAGAGTCGTGCTAAATCAGCTCGGTCATCTTTGTAACTTTTGTATAACTAGAGATGGGTAATGGATGCAGAATTTAGGTACTTAAAACTTATCAACACATAAGAAACGTATGTTTAAGTATACTGTGCCATATAATTACTGTGAGCGATGGGGAAATAGCTATGTGTATACTGTGAAAATGTGAAATTTTCACAGTATTTATGTGAAATTCATACTCAAAGTGTTACCGATCGGGACTGTTACAAAGCACTTAAGATTTATGAGGCGAGATGCCTGCTAGGGTTGAGTCCACGAAACCTTCCTCGTTAATACCCCAATAATTTGAAACAAAGTGGTGCTACCCCACTTTGGCAGCAGGTCGTTGGCGCGGTGGGATATGAATGAACTTGGGTGACTTTGAGGCGTTGGGCGTGACATGTGGCTGCCAAACACGCGATCCGTATTTGTGAGACCAGATTTTTTGGAATGTTGAATAGTTAGTGGGTATGAAATTTGTACAGTAGTAGCCCATTAGTAACGGAATCGATTTTTGAGACGTAGGTCGTTGGTTCAAATCCAAGCAGGCTGTAGGGTTTCATCATCACTGCTCTAAACATGGTGAAGGAAAACATCGTGAGGAAACCGGCATGTTCTAGAACCAAAAATTCGAAGACATGTGAAGTCCACCAATCCGCATTGGGCCTGCGTAATGGATTACAGCCCTATCTCTCACAGAGAGGTGGCCTGATTCACAACAGTAGGGACTACCGGGATAAAAAGTAGCCTATGTCACTTTACGGTCCATAAACTAACTCGATACAAAAAAATGGCGATCCGTTGCTCTGTTGCTGTGTGAAAGAAAGATAAATCAACGAACACACTTTCGCATTTATAATGTTAGTAGGGATAGGGATAGTAGGGATTGTGCTGTCTGTCTGATCTAGATCAAGCGTTCCCGTTCGTTCGGTCTTTTGTAGTATTTCCAGCCGGCCTAGCATGACCACGATAGAAACGGGTTTTGTCTACATAGAAATAGACAAAGTGACAGATTGTAGAAACATTTCTACGTTTTATGAATGAAACGGTAGAAATGTAATAGAATCCGTCATTTAAAGAATTAGTCATTGCTTGACTAAACATAAAATATCTTGGCACCTATTCAAACACCTATAGAGAGAGATATTAGAGCAACTTAAACTATTCGGAATACATAGCTATCGTATCTTATTTCTCTTGTAATCGAGACTTAAAGTTCTATGCCAAAATCTGGAGCACTAAATCCATACTCCACATTTTGACCTCGAATGAGGTCGTTGATATCTAAACACTCTTACTCGGGGAGTCCATTAGAGTATTGTTTATGTTTTCTAATCGCTCACTGAGCGTGTCAATGAGCTCTCCGCCTATTTGCCGTCAAATTGCGTGTCATAAAAACGACGTATTGCGTGCGAACTGACAACAGGTGTGATAATGCGTAAAGAGTTCAAAATGTTGTTTTTATTGCGAAGTTTTCCGCTATTAGCCGTAATTCGTTCACCAAAATATTTTTATTTTTGCGACTGAATAGTCCTTCAACATACGCAAAGGCTATTTGTACTACGGGTATCTTATGAATCACAGTTTCAGTAAAAGTGCTTGGGCGTAACAGACAATCTCTGAATTTCAATGCAATGGAGACAGAGATCTTTTACGTGCACTTCTTATTCAAGCCACTGGGCATACATTTCCGACTCACGTAGCTTTGAAACAAATGAAATTAAATTAAGAAGAGCATCACATCTCTAGACGTCGCAATAACTAACACAGTACTAACTCATCGCCGTAAATTGCAGTAATAGACATTGCACCGATCTGTTCCAACTAAACTTCAGGTAGATTTTTATTGCAAGTGATAAAAGGAATTGAAAAGATGTTCCTATTGTTCTGCGGTTTGTCTTCTAAGATGTCAGTGCTCGTTTAGGAAACTATCGCACCGATTTGTTACCGACGACTTTGCTGAGGACGTCTTAAGGCGTCGAGCTGCAAAGTTCTAGAAAGATTTATTCGATAGAATTACAGTTGATTTGTTAGCTATTTGAATGCAAATTCAAGCACAAGATGATTCAATGAAAAGGAGGTTATATTTCAAGAAGACATTGATTTGATTGAAGCTGTAAATTAGATTGGAAGGTTTCATTCCAATTGATTTACTTAAAGAAAAGTTTAAATGGCGTTACTTGTGAATCGATTCGTTGAATTTGAAATTGGGTGCTCTTAGGTGAAGTTCAATAGAGTTTAATTCAATTCAAATAAGACTCACCCCATAACTATTTATTTTATATAACATTACGGAACATAAATTTTAAAAATGTTGATCTTCTTTGAAGCTTCTACCCTAGGGATCATCAAGAAAGGGTTCTTTTAGGGATCTCAAAAATAAAAAGTGAATAGTAAGCAAAGGAATGTCCACAAGGAAACGACCCTTACCATTTAGGTGTACAAAAACTTCAGCCACAGAAAGGGCAACTTTGTTCTTACAACAACGACAAAAGGACTATTCTCGTAACAAAACCGTTTTGTTAAAGTTTTAGTAAGTTAGGTACTATATTTTTTTAAGGTAGTTGAAAATTTCGTAATTCCAAATACTACTACAATAAAACATCGCCTTGTAAAGCCTTGTTCACATTAGGGCTGCGCCGCGCGCATTAGGTGACTCGCAACACGTGTTGCGCGTCGTTATTTGTGTCGGTACATTACACAAGGCATCGGAATTCGAAGTGCCGATAAGTTGGAATGGAACAAAAACGTCTCAGATAAATGAGCTTGGCACGTGTCGCAAAACATGTATTTCAGTTCTCTTGTAACACTACAACTTGTATCGTATCCTATGCGTAGATTTAAAGATTTGGTAGTCTTAATCCTATAGGTATACTTATCCTACAAATAAATGCGAAAGTTTGTGTGTATGTTTGTCTTCACGTTGAAATGGCTGAACGGATTTGGATGTCTGGCAAAGAGGTAGTCTGAGACCTGGAAAAACACATAAGCTACTTTTTATCCATTTTCACGCAGACGAATTCGCGGGCAACAGCTAGTAAAACATATTTTGGTAATTAGAGTAATGGTCACTTCAAAGGTTGAGATACATAGTCAAGATAATCAATAAACAGGTTTTAGACAGCGCGCGCAAGAGTTATTAGGCAAAAATCTCTTCTAATTTTTAACACTGTCTGTCACGGAACAACGGTCAGTTTTCACTGTTAACTATTTGGTTTAAAGTTATCTATCGTCACGCTACATTATCATACGAGTGAATAATCACAGTTTTTGCAACTATTTGTGACGATTTACGATGATTTAAAGCCACTTTAGATTCTTATGTTTATTGGTACCGTATTTATTGTCTTTATCACTGTTTGTCATATTTATTACCGATACAAAAGGCATGATTAAATGAGTTATAAGTTATGTGGATATGCGTGAGATGTTGTCGGATTAGGTTGCGAAGTTTTTAAGTGAGTTATTGACAAACTCTGTTTGGGTATGATTGGAGAAAAGCTATGTGTATTTTGTGGTCTATTCTAGAGATGAATGTGAGTTTGTGTGTCAGTCTGTTAAGTATTTTTTACTGCTAAACTACTAACGATTTGAAAGAAATTTGGTAGAGAGTGGCTTGATAACTGGATAAAAACACAGAGAAATTTAGATATTACACCGATTACACGCAAGCGGAGTCGCTGGTCACGGGTGTAAATTGTAGAGAATGTTTCGCTTTAAATTGATAGCTCTGGTATATAAGACTGTGATTTGTATGCCTTTGTGATCACATACTCATAATATGTCTTCCTTATGTCGTCTCAAACACAGCCTTCAGACAAATATCAGCACGCCACACAAATATTTATCACCATGCGGGAATCCGCGTCAAAGGGCACAGAGAGACGTAGACATAGTAAGATGTATAGAGCGTCAATGGATATACCTGTGTATAAAGCTTATATTGGCCTCACATAACTTTAATTTAAAATACACGTTATTAGGGTTCCGTACCAAAATGGTAAAAAAGGAACCCTTATGGTGCGACTTCGTCTGTCTGTTTGTCTGTCACACCTGCTTATTTCAGCAACTACTAATGCTATCGACTTGAAATTTGGAACAGTTATAAAAAATGCTTGTCCAACTTTATTGCAAATGAAAAAAAAAAAAAATATTTTTATTTTCATTGCAAAAGGGGCCGGAGTGGGGGTCCAAAATTTCAAAGTGGGGTTACTAGGTCAAGTGACATATCATATGAAAGGGCTTGATCTGCACATTTCAAAATATATTTTTATTTAATTTTATGTCTCACAGTTTTCGACATATGATGAAAAATGTCTGGAAAAATACCATTCCACCATTCCCCCCCCTTATCTCCGAAGTTTGCGGAGTGAAAAATCTGAAATAATTAGAGTTGATAGGAATTGACCCAAATATGGCACCAAAAATAAAACTATGTTCCTAACTAGTACAGTTTTTTCAAAATCATCAAGATTCTTTCACAAACAAACTTAGTTTTGCGGTCTGGTTTTTTTCACTTTATACGTCCAAAACTGATACGGAACCCTTGGTGCGCGAGTACGACTCGCACTTGGCCGGTTTTTTTATTATTAACACTGCATTAAGGCTCGTGTTAATTAGGGGACAAATGTTTTGTGACACGTGTTGTCGGACATGTTGCGCGATGTTGCGTTTGACATGTCCGGTCACACGTGGCTTAGTTATAAAATAATAATCACGAAATTTCTTGTCTGTTTTCTTTGTTGTAGAAAATGACAAAATTATACCAATTTGAGATTTTTAAAGTTGGCCTGTTCGACCGAGCTTCGCTCGGGATTTTCTCAACAATGCCGCCTATCTAATTAAACTTGGCAAGCAAAACATTATCTAAATACAAATTTTCAGCCAAATCATTAGAACCGTTTTCGAGAAACCAATTACTTATACGAGAATTGCTCACTTTTAAAGAAATTAGTTAAGTACATAAGCATACCAATAATATCACTAATCATATTAATAATTTATTTATTTTTTTATTAAAACACACACACTATCTTTACAGGCTGACCCAATACAATAGCGGTTTATACACACACACATAACATAAATTGAAAACAAACTTACGCCTAATATATAATATAATTATGTAATCATTTAAATGTAACTAACAAAATTCAACAAAACTCTTGCGAATTCACTCAGATCGCACGAAAATATGTCAATCCTCTCATGCACTTCATTTAGTACCCGTATTGTGCGGGTGAGCAGTGTCTTTGACAGCAGGTTAGTTCTGGCTCCCGGCACGGCCAGCAGTGGCGGCCGCCGCCGCTTCCATGCGTACCGGTCCGGCACGCACGCATGCACGCACAGCTGCAGGTGACGCAGCACACCCGGGTTATGCGCTACTCCACGCAGGAGCTTTAGCGCATACGCCGCGAGTGTAAATTCCCTGCGCACTCTGAGTTCGTTATACCCCACCATACCCAGTACAAAAAGTGTAGGATACATCAGCGGGTAAAATGGGTAGACCCCATAAAGTTTGAAATACAAGTGTCTTGTAAATTTATTTTGCACTCGCTCAAGCATGACACTGTATTTCGCTTCATGAGGCGCCCATATCACCGCACTGTGTTCCAAGTGACTCCTTACCAAAGCGTCATTAGTTTAGTTTATTATCATCACTACCCTCACACTACATCACTACCCTCAGGGTGCTCCTGAGGGTAGTGATGTAGTGTGAGGGTAGGGATGATAATAAACTAAACAAAATATTCACTCCTTTTTTCCCAAGTATCCTTACCTTTTCTGATATAACATAAAATATAGAAAAGGACGGTATACATAATGTACATGATTTCTTATTTCCCGATATACATATACTATGAATTAATCTTTAACCAGAAACGTGACTTGTAGTTCAAATAGTTGTTCTACATATTATGTAAATCAGGCTTAAACAGATTACGGACCCATGTCAATTATTATCTTACACAAACTGACTCCCTTTGTTCCATGTTCAATTTTAATTACAAAGTTCTTCTGGAGGAAAGAAAAAAACCATATCATTTCTTTATGTGGGTTTTGTTCTACTTATAACTTCCCCATAATCAGTCTATAATGTTCTCACTGCTGGGACACAGGCAGGGCCAGATTAACCATGTTGGCCCCCTTGGGCAAGGCAATTCTCGGGTCCCCTTTACCTCTTCTACTTTCTAAAATACATTTTTTCTATGATCCACAATGACATTATACCCTTCAAGTGTTACAGTTGACGGACACAGTTGATTTCGACCTGAATCATGTAGCTCAACAAATGAACTAAAAATATTCATAATTACGCAATTGTTTTACAGGTTTTACTAAACATTTCGAAGGTATGCCATCACCCTAAACAATAAAACAAATGAAAGCAAAGTATTATTAAAATAAAGTCAAATTAAATCACTCGATGAAAAATTTTTTTTTTTTTCTTGGTGCGCGGGCCCCTAGCCTATGCGGAGCCCCTAGATAGTTGCCTACACAGCCTTATGGATAATCTGACCCTCGTCACAGGCCTTCTCTCTGTAAGAGGCAGTAGGACACTCATAGTCCACCACGCGGGCACAGTGTAGTCCACTTGTCCGTTCAAATTAAGTCTTTCAATAAAGCTATAATAAACTATTTTTTTTACGTCATGCGACTCATGTCATGAGTCAATTAAACATATTTAGTATGTGGTCTAGACTAGACAACCTGGTAAAACTTCAAAAATGATGGAAACAGTGTAAATGTAATTAGATTTTTACGTTCCATTTTATAGATCTAGAAATTCTCTTCGAAATATCCAAAAAAAATATTATTCGAGCTGAAATAGGCTCGTTAAATAAAACTCTACCTAGGAGTTTGAGTTCGATCGTTAAAAATACAGTAAGCTTACACTCCACTGCTAAACGTTCATAAACGTTGGTATCTTGTTCTACCGTTCGTCAATTTTTTATGAAAGAATATTGTGTAGTGTCAACAAAGTGTCAAACAATTATTTCGAACATTTTATAACACCATATCTGGTACTTAATTATAGCTTTCCCTAACACCTTTTTGTCTTAGGAGTCACGGACAGCCCCCTGTGTCGTGCCTGCATGGAGGAAGACGAGACAGCAGCCCACGTGCTCCTGCACTGCAACATACAGGGCAAAGTACTTTGGCAACCCAGGTACTCTCCGCGAGATAGTCAGCAACCATTGGGGCGCTGCTGGCCTTTCTCGGGGAATTGGGATGGGTCGAATAGTCTCCCACCCGTTCCCACCCGCACGCAAAATACGCGATTTGGCGTGGAGTTGCGGACACCAGCCCGTTATACAATACAATACAATAATAATATAGCTTTCCCTTTGTCATTCTTGTTGCTTACTTTTTATTGGGTGACACTACTAAAGAACAAAAGGTATGGACATTTTTCTCTGATTTTCTTCAGTAGGCAATTTCTCAGACTCAAATCTACACTTTTAAGATTAGGTAGGTAGACATCCAGCAGAAATTTGACAATTGCCGTATTTGCATCAGTGGACGCAGTCAAACAAAAAACCCGTTCAGTCGATTATATCTATTAAACTGGCTGATTTTATAAACTTCATTTTAACTGGACGGTGCCTTTGCCGACTCCGTTTTCTAACAACGACGAAAACATGCGCATATTTTGTTTTCCTAGCAGCTGGACAAAGGAACGTAAAATGTATTTTAGTCGGAAAACAAAAGAAGGTTTTTGTTACCGTCCTACTTTCTAGAAAATATTTGAAACTGTTTCTATGTAAATTATTGTAAGTTTCGTTTATATTATACGCGATCTAATGGGTATGTTCAAAGTGATAATTTAAGTACATTGATAATATCATTATGAAATTACAATTAATCGCCAAAACAAAACGCATGTCCGAGCACTGTCTTGTTGTGTATCTGAAGACGATTTCTCGCCTCTAGGCGTAAAACTAATTAAAATTAGACTTTATAAGACACACTTGTTTAAAAAATATGTTTTATGTTGATTATTTTGTAATTGCTAGTTAATTATAATCTTGATAATTTTGAACCCTGTCTAATTGCCATTTTAGAACTCTAATAACTTAACTTTACAGTGGCAAAAAAAATGCTATCAATAGAATAACATTCATAAGATTAAAAAAAAATAATACCTACCTACGTATTGTAGAAACATTACAGATTCCCAAGATGTACGGAATCCCCCTGTTACATAATTCAGCTAGATTAGTCTCAATTATGAGGGGTCACTCTCATAATTTATGCAGCAGCGTCCATATCTGAAATCAGATCTCGATTTGGCGTAATTCCTTTAGCACCGAGTGGATTAAGGCCTGGGCAGACGCGCCGCAACCACATGAAAGTAGACGACATTTTTTAGGGAAATTGTCAAAGGCATTTAGTCTAAAAAAATAACCATGAATTGTTTATTGTCGTATATGGGAACTGACACATGAAAACCATGTACCTTTTTCTTCTAATTCCTACTACCTACTAATTCCTTCTGTATGCTTTATATTATTTCAAAAGTGCCTGTAAATGGTATACTTATTTGATATAAATCCTTTGACTTTGATTTCAATAAAAACTAATAATAGTACTTATTAGTAGGTATAGTAGTGTTCGACAGCTGTCAAAACAAATAAACCGTGGACAAAACGGCCACAAAGCCACATCACAATATTGGCGACTACGCAGTACCTGATTTGGTTTTGACACACGTAACCACACTAATTGTTGTTACCACAACACCACCACATAGCTACAACTGCGAGACTATATCGTTTGGTGGTTATTCCAACCACTGCTATGCTGTTTCTGAACGGACCCCTAGCTGTAAGGTTTTGACACTTGTAATAACGCTTTTGTTGTAACCGCATCGTATTAGCAAGCTGCGAGACGAACGTTTGGCGGTTATACTAGAAAATATATGCAGCCATTGTTTCTTGGCTGTTCGTCTGAACGGGTCCTAAGCTAACCGCAAGCTGACGTCCTCAGAATTGTCTAGTTGAGAGGGAGTACTGGAGTACTCATACGGTCGCCGTTCGTGTATTCACGACGTTACGTCCTTCCGAAGATAATATGGAGATTACAGAGATAGACGTGTCGCTCAAAGTAATACTGATACTGACCCGTTTGGAATTTTAAATCTGATATCTGTATAAATTGACACTATGTTGTGGATTTAGGAACAGGAACTATATAGCTTATTCGCAGGATATCGTTTTAATTTTTTTACATAACAACATTATAAAATTAAAATTTTATATTTTAAAAATCATAACCGTCTTACTACAAAAAAGATAAACATCTGTTGAACAAGAATGATACCAAAAATTATACACACTTGCTTTAGCATTAACTTGTCTAAAACAAGTATGTGTTATTTTTGGTGTCATTCTTGTTCAACACATGTTTATCTTTTTTGTAGTAAGACGGTAAGGGTTGTTATTTTGCAACCTATTCGTTGTATTCTTTTTTAAATTATTTTTTCCATGTTTTGTGTATTTTAATAATTATTGTAAGTATTTTTTTCATAAATAAAAATCCTTTGAATCTTAGCTGTTGTTAACGTAGTAGGTAGGTACCTTAAACTGTAACGTACCTTACCGTTAAACCTGTATTGAATGATAGTTGACTTTACCTATATAAATTTATAACATTACTTTCTATTAGTTGAACTTCAGAAATCGGTAAAAAGAATATTATCAAAAGCAGCTTCTTTAAGCCCTGTGTCTTTGGGTTTTTAAATTTCAAGCTCTCATTGAATTTGTTTCAATTCCATTTATTCGCTAATTGGATTCAAAGTTTCTGGCCGCGTATTGTTCAGAGCTTTTAGTATCAAACACTTTTCAGTGGCGTTCTGGTATCGCGTTTCCATTAGCTTAATCGAAATGTGTTTTAATGATTTATGAATGTTTTATATGTAGTTCTCTGTTGGTATGTGGTAGACGAATATTTCAGTTAACCGATAAGGCTATTGTGCTAGATATTAAACGTAATGATTGATGCAAATATTTGAAATTAATTGTTTATGCGTCTGCATTATCTGACGTTGTATGAATATATTAAATCCTTACAAGAGTCCTTTTAAAAAATATTGCATAAAGGATTTCCTACATCGAATACTATTAAAATATCCGACTAGAATTCGACTAAAGCGCGTATATGTATAGAAACTCGGAATCTCTTTTAACTTCAAAGCTATAATATGAAATATTTTACGCAAATATTTAAAGTGCCGTCTTTAAGGCGCTGATAACTGCCAACGGCCTTGATTGATTTGGGTGGTATAGCTTGAGTGTTCTGCGCTGAGCTCAAGCAACGCGACATACTTCCACCGAGCAATACGACTCGCTTATCAAGTAGCGCGATGTGCCGAATTAGACGTATTATTACTTTTTAGCATCTAAAATATACAATAAAAAAAAAGTAACAGGCAATATTATAGGTAGTAACATAGTCTTTTCACACAAAACAAATCATGAAAATATCTTAAGCGATTTGAAAGTAATTACGTTTTTATGTTTTGGGTAGACAGTAATTCATTAATTTATTTCATTAAGTATTTTACTACAATAGTTAAATATTCACAGGTACGATTGATGTAGGTACATATGTTCTAGTTTAACATAAAAAAATGGCACATCTAACCTGCATTATTTGACGGCGAAATAAGAGATTTAAAACTTGAGATTTACGGCCGTTACCATTTACCGTCGCCTTAAATAGTGGATAGTTCCGCGCTACAGAGGGTCACTTTATTTTAGTTAAAGTATTCTTTTGTGCAGTGAAAACAAGCTGGCTGCCATCGTCGGATGTACGGGGCTCTTAAAATAATTACATTTTGACATAAGTTAATGTTCTGGAACGTTTGTTTTTTATTTTATTTGTATTTTAATAAGTATTTTGTATTTTTGCAGGTAATGTATGCTGTTTTTACTTGGAATAAGCAATTTGTTTGGGTAAGGAAAACGAAAAATCTGATCCCGCAATCGCACGCTTTCCATGCGATCATATTGAAAAGATTTTTAATTAATCTCGGAAAACGTAATGTTATTTCAGGAATACAATGTTAATTAACAAATCATTTTTTTTTACTATGATGGTATGGATAACCGAGAGAGGGGCTCGTGGCTAAATGACAGCCGCGCTGATCGATCGATCTGCGAGATTAAGCTGCGCTTGCCGCGGTCAGTCCTTGGATGGGTGACCGTTCTTTACACATCGAGACCCCTCCGTGCCTCGGAGAGCACGTTAAGCAGTCGGTCCCGGTTGTCATAGGAATATCTTTGACAATCGTTACGGGTAGTCAGAAGCCCTAAAAGTCTGACAGCTGGTCTAACATTCGGATACCGGTATTACCCATTCATTGGGTTGTGGAGGTCAGATGGCAGTCGCTCCACGTAAAATATTGATATTCAGCCGAAACTAGACTAGAAATTAGACTGGAAGCCGACCCCAATATAATTTGGGAAAAGGCTAGGCAGATGGTATGGATGACCGAGTATCACATACGTGTTACCGACCGTTTAGAAATAAGGATTCACTGTACCGACAGCTTAGGGGACAAACAGGTCTCCCGCTGTCAACACAGCACATCCTCAGGAGCTTTGTATACCTTACTCACTACACGAACACAACACTACCGAACAAAAAAAGCAAAAGTTGTCAACTCAAAAGCATTTTAATTAATATCAGAGACTTTGTATTGAAAAAGAAAAAAACGGGCACAAATGAGATTCTTTTCAGGCCTTTTCAAAGGAACACTAAGCTTTTCCACGTGAATATTTTGCGGGTTATTCATCTTTTTGCGACCGTTGGCGTCGGGTTTACGGCACCATAAAACAAGGTTACCGACCGCTATATAACCATTGTCCTTCGCAAATATATTGAATGTTTACAGTCCTGTCGTGTGGTGACGTATCATCCACTTATTTTCTTTTCTCATATTGTTTTACACTCACATTTTGTATGTTTATTTGTACTTTTTTTTTGTCTTGGGTAGCCTGTTCAGTTTACAGGTTATAATTTTGCATTTATGGTGTGACATATTTTTTAATAATATACTTCAAATGATGTAATGTTTATGATAAGCTGTCTCGTCATAAAATGCAAAGATAACACCCTTAAAATAATGTTCCTTTCGGTCAGTTGCAAAAAGATAATTAAATTTTAAAGGAGGCATTAAGGCGAATCACACACCGCCCCGCACTACGCTGCGGGGTGCGTGGCGCCGGAACAAAATCCCGCGCGTGAATTCATTTTCAGTGTGTTACACCATGCGTGATTTCTATACAAATACAGGTACTTGCAAACAACGGAACATCACGCACCCCCGCGCTACGGGGCAGTGTGTGAATCGCCTAACCATACAATTTCTATCGTTAAAGTCTTCTTTAAAACTTAATGACCTTTTCTGCAACTCAGCGTTTATTTCATACTAGCTGTGCCCGCGACTCCGTCCGCGTGGAAGTCGGAAAATAACGCCATAAAACGGTGCGGTGGCGCACTGAAAATCACGGTGCCGGCGCCGCAACGTGGTGATGTGACGAAGCCCTATGTTACTATTTCTTGATTTGAAATCAATCACTTGTGTATAAACCATCACTCCTAAGGATAAGAGAGATTTTAATGAAAAATGCAGTGATAGTCTTGTGGTATAACCATGCACCTCCCACGGCGAAGATGCGAGTTCGATCCCGGGGCACGCACCGCTGACGTTTCGAAGTCATGTGCGTATTAGATTTACTATCACTTGCTTTAGAAAACATCGTGAGGAAGCCTGCATGCCTGAAAGTTCTGCATAAAGTTCTTGAAGGTGTGTGAAGTCTGCCAACCCGCACTTGGCCGGCGTAGTGGACTATGGTCTATCCCCTCTCATTCTGAGAGGAGGCCCGTGCCCAGTGCCCAACAGTGGGACAGTGCATGCCTGAAAGTTTTGCATAAAGTTCTTGAAGGTGTGTGAAGTCTGCCAACCCGCACTTGGCCAGCGTGTTGGACTATGGTCTATCTCCTCTCATTCTGAAAGGAGGCCCAGCAGTGGGACAGTTTTTAAACAGCGCTGATACTTTGATTATTTTTAAATAAAGCCCTGATATTATTATTGTAATTACATTGACATAAATATGAAGTTTGATTGATTACATTTATTTGATTAACTAGCTGACCCGCCCGGGCTTCGCACGGGTAAAGTTACCCTACGCCAGCTAAGCTACCCTACGCCTACCCTACGCCTACCCTACGCCTACCCTACACCTACCCTACACCTACCCTACATCTATCCTACACCTACCCTACGCCTACCCTACGCCTACCCTATGCCTACCCTACGCCTACCCTACGCCTACCCTATGCCTACCCTATGCCTACCTTACGCCTACCTTACGCCTACCCTACGCCTACCCTACGCCTACCCTACGCCTACCCTACGCCTACCCTACGCCTACCCTACGCCTACCCAACGCCTACCCTACGCCTACCCTACACCTACCCTACATCTACCCTACACCTACCCTACACCCCAAATCTCAAAAATAAGTTTCAAGCTTCTAGTTTTAAAAATTACGTAATTTCCACACAAAGTTTCATGCCCTATTTCAACCCTTTACAGCCCTTTTTTCTCATTAAAAAGTAGCCTATGTCCTTTCTCAGGCTCCAGACTATCTCTGTACCGAATTTCATTTGAATCGGTTCAGTATTTTAGGCGTGATTGCGTAACACACAGACAGACAGAGTTACTTTTATAATATTAGTAAGGATAGTATAGGCTATTCCATATCACGCTACAACCTTTAGGAGCCAAGCAACAGGGTTGAAACCGCGAGGAACAGCTAGTGTAAGTATAAATTATGCACCAACATGGCTTTATTTAAGTACAATCTGTGAGCCTGTATCTGTGCGTAATTGTCAAATTTTCGTAGTGTATACGTGTTCAATTCGCCCCTTGCAAAAAGTGATAGAAAATGTTATCCGGTGATACACAGCTATAGGTACCGTTTCCATATGCTCGGAGATGTTACTATTTTCTTAATTTGGAATCAAGGAGGTTACATTAATTTACACCAAAAACTTATATATTTTATTATAAACGTCTTGTTTACAACAATGCATAGATTAATGATCGGTCTCTGCTGCAACAAAGACAACAACAATTTAGACAATCTTACGTCATTTGCAAAACGATTGTGTTTTAAGATCATATTTTAATGATAGAATTCAGTGGTTTTATGATTTAAAAGTAATAATAATTACCTAACATATGATACGCGTCGGCGATACGAATGTACGGTGATTGGATTGAACAAATACATTTGTGGACCCGGCTTAATACACATGTTAGCAAAGTTAGTTCTGATGGTAGACTTTTTGTGATAACTTTTGATATAGTGGACCGATTTCAATGAAACAAAGACTAAATGTTACCTCAAGGTACTGCCCATACATTTCTTTCTAATTCCTCAAAATCAATTCAGTAGTATTGATTTGATGCGTGTTCAAACACACAGACAAACAGACAGACAAACCGACAGACAAACAGACAGACAAACCGACAGACAAACCGACAGACAAACAGACAGACATTAATTCTAAAAATGATAGAAATTTACTTCATTACTCATTCTTAGTCCCCCCTATTATTTTTTTGCAAATATATGCAATGTACAGACACGCGGAATTTACATTCTTATTATAAGTATAGATGACAGGTCTCTGCTGACAAACAACGACACAATACTCTTTAGTGCCACTGACCAAGTAATGGCGAGTCCACATAATAATACATGTTAGCAAAGTTACTCCTGACTGATAGATTTTTTGTAATAACTTTTGATAGAATAGACCGATTTTAATGAAATAAAGACTAAATGTTAGCTCAAGATACTGCCTACACATTTCTTTCTACTTCCTCATAATCAATTCAGTAGTATTGATTTGATGCGTGTTCAAACACACAGACAAACAGACAGACAAACCGACAGACAAACAGACAGACATTAATTCTAAAAATGATAGAAATTTACTTTATTACTTATTTTTAGTCCCCCATATTATTTTTATGCAAATATATGCAATGTACAGACACGTGGAATTTACATTCTTATTATAAGTATAGATGGAAATCCCTCTGTGTAATCATTTTAATCACATTTTACAATATCAGCTTCCTAAATACATGAAATATTATGTAAACAGTTTCGTAAAATATATAATTTATAGTTATATTAAATATATTGAATAAAATATTCCGAATGACAATAAAACATTATCGAAGGGTTCATAATTATATTGCGCGAAAGAACGAATTGCGCTAAAACTTGATTTACTTTGCTACGAGATGTGCTACGAATACGTAGCGGTATCTACGAGGCATTACCCGTAGAAGGAGCTACGAGCGTTGAAGCTTGTGCGATGTGCGTCCTTTAGCAACTTTTCTCGCTTGAACGTCAACAGAAGTTCCTATATCTGCAAGATAATCTAGCAAAAAATATTAGAGAATGTGTGGAGTTCAAAACACTAGCACTTAATAGCGGACACAATAAAGTTGTGGTCAAATAGGTATACATTTCGAACGAAACTAATAGTGGTTTTGCTCGAACTCCTGGATTCAACATGACGTTATATCAATTCAATTCTTTATTGCATACCATAATGTACAGTAGGTGGTAGGCTTAAGGCTAGATCGAATTATCAGTATTTGGCATTAACTGAACAATTTAACGCCAACCAAGTGAACCGGAACAGATTTATTATCCGAATATGTAATACGGAATAAGTGGACACGCGATTTGCATTCAAAGCGAAAATCACTAAAATCGAATATCTGCATCAGCTGTACGGCCAACAAATTAAATAAGTATGCAGGCACTGCAAGCAGCTAAGGTGAAACGTAGACGGCCGTTCGTTGTCGGTGACCTATTTGTATCTTGCTGAGGTCGACTTATGTAAGTAAATGAGAATCAATCCCCGACAAAAACGGGCCAAATCATGTCTGTCATCCTTGATAGCGCGTGTTCACCAACTTGTTAGAACAAGCGGGTGCAAAAACGCTAGATACGCGTGAGACATAGATAGGTCCTTGTCTTTGAGATTACCGACAAAAATCGGATCGGATTTTCGAGAATCGGTCTGACCCATCATGTTGTATGAGTATAGAGTCTTTGACATCGCAATTTTGAGTGTCTTAAGTTTAAAAAGTAATTACGCAAACAATAATAATAATGAATATGGACAGCGCAATGGAAAGATAATATTTTTTTGTCTGTATACCTTATTCTTTTGTTGATTGTACGATTCTTATTTGTGATATACGATACACGATACGACGCGTACGATACGATTCTTATTTGCGAAGAACGGGAAACTTCAATATGTTAAAAAAGTTTGGTACTGATCTAGAATTCTCAACATTTGTCGTAACTAGAAATTTCTTTTTAGATATCTATGTCTCGAAACGTGCTTTTAGAAAAGTTTAAGTTGCGTCTTCAATAAACTGTATAAATTGAAAATTTTAATAGTTGGTTTTAAGTCATCAAAGCTGTCCTTTCAATTTGCGGGATCCGATGTCCTGAATTTAATGGTCTGTCACTAACACGCAGTGAGCCACCGCGGTGATTAATGCTCATTCCTTCTCTGTATCAGAAGATATCTTTACTCTGCAGAAGGAGAATCGTAGGTAATATAAAATCTAAATAAATAAAACATAGTCGGGTTAGTTACACCGTTTATAACTCAATAACGGCTGGATCGATTTTGACAGGATATTCACTGGCAGATAGCAGATGTCATAAAAAGTTATTTAAGCTACTTGATTTTAGAAAAAGAATAAAGGGGATTTTTCAAGTATAGATTGTCTATTGATGTAATTTTCGATGAAAGTCGTAAAAATGTAGATTAGTGCAATTATGAGGGCAGTATAGGCGTGAGGTTATGTTAGTTGAGTGACGCATTAGTAGTTATATTTTTAGCGGAGGCTCGGCGGAAGCGCTTTTAAATATTCAGTCATAATCGCTTTCCCAAAGCGAACAACTCTTTTCATTTCGTACATATTTGATTGTTTTGTGCCCCATTATTCACCGCGCCCCACTCAGATCATAGAAACAAGGGAGATGTGCCAAGGCGCTATCGAGCTTGATGCCTGATTTTGAGCAAATTGCTCATATTAAAAACGTACGCGCTGGCGACGAACCGAACACGATCAATGGTATAAATACAGTGTTTTAGTTTAGTGCTAATGTTGAGTGACGATAAACAGTGTTAGATTAAGGGTGTGCGGAATGGTTAATGCGTGGGAGATCTTTTTATTCACAAGAAGCGCTTAATTATGTGCGTTATTGTGTCGAAAAATGTACTAAAAGTAGCATCAGTTGTTCCGGTACTAATTTGCTATCATGGCATATCTCCTTGTTTCTATGATCTGAGGCGGCCCCTCAGCAATCGGCTTTGTACTCACGCTTGAAAAGAAAAATAAGTTTTTTCAGTAATGTGAGGGTTGTTAACACTTGCTTTAAAAAGTCAACAGCTTTAAATAAGTACGTATTGTTTTTCATGACGTCTTGCTGTTAAGTGTACCTAAACCAAAACTCCGATCCGAACTCAAAAATAAACACTGTGCAGTCAACAGCAAATGTAGGTGATGATTTTTTTAAATTTATTTTCAAAATTTAATATCCAATGTATCAATCATATTTACAATTAAAAATTGCATTATAATTAAACATTTATCAATTCGGTTTTGTTTCTATAAGTTTTTTTCTCAACGATAGCGATATTAAAAATCAACTTCTAAGGGAGCCTGAAGAGCTTAAAGTTAATATATTATGCAAACGAAATCTCGAGCAACAATGAGTAACGTTATACTATGCATAATTAAACAAGTATAAGTTCAAATAGATTAGTTTAATCTTACGCTATTACTGTATTAAATACCGTTTAATTAAGAAAATGAGTAGTTTCTCCACGCGGTAACTCGGTCACGGTCGGAGCAAATAGTCAAGCGGCACACACAACTTCACATAAGCGTATGCGTACACGTGTAAAAAGTCCTTAACTCCTCCCCCCCCTCCCCCACTACGCGACTTCGCTACCGGTTTATTTAAACTTAGCACGAGATCCGCAGTCTTAACTAGTGATGTGGTGTTCGCGAGTTTAAAAAAGTACGGGAACACAGGAGTACTGAACTAGTAGATTGCAGAAAGTAGTTTGGAAGCAATCTTGATCAAAGTTCGGCATAAAAGCTGTCTGTAATTTGATCAACTACTTATTAACTTCCAGCTCCCATAGATGGCGTTCATTTTGAGTAGGTAGACCAACACCCATACATATTTGACCATTCTTCTTTATGTTCTTTGAGTTTGGTAGCCCTCAACAAGCATCTTTGGGCAGAGAACTGACTACCTGCTTCCCCAATAGGTTAGGATTGAACTCCCTTATGACCTAGGCTGCCTAGCTGTAGACTGCAATAATATGTATAGACAAAAACTACCTATTTCTCAAAAGACTGCTAGAAAAGAAAGGTCCTCAATGAAGATCATCAATTAGTCAGTAAAGTTTAACAGCAGGACTAGTAAACAGCGAATGAGTTTATCTTGGGCACGTTCGGCTGTCCCATTTCAAAACAAGTTAGCAAGATTATGCAATAAAACGATGTCCTGAAAAAAATGGTTTGACACGTCATTCTTCAATACACGAAGTCGCGTCCCATCCGTGTCCCCTCGCCTCTCTGTGTATTGGCCAATTTATTGAAAGGGAATCGGCGAGCCATGGATAAGCGTTCGTTTCTCGTCCTTGTCCGTTGTCCGCGTTCCGTCTCTTCTATGTATTTCGCGCTTTGGCGAGGCGAACTAATAATTCTTTGCGGGGAACTAAAACGCCCAACACTAGTGTTTTGATAAGTGTAGCGTTCCATTCGAGAATACACTTGCGTTTTCAATGGCTTTTAACTTGAAAGCTTTTCATAGTGTGCGGTACACGCTTAGGTAATGAGTAAACGAAGGTTATTTGAGGTTAATCACTTTTGTTTAACTAAGTACCTACTTATAATTTTGTTAGTTTCAAGTGTTATTGGAGAATTTAGTGGGAGTACCTACGTTAATTAGTTCTAAACGTCTTAGTTTAAGTACCGAGTTTATTGTTCTTACCCACTTATGTTTATTAATTGGTGTTGTATTCGTTAATATTAATTTTCTGGGTTATACAAGTCTCACTTACATCTGTTAAGAGATAATTTTACCCGACATACTGATTAATTTTATTTATGAGACCCATATCCAATTCGTGAAAAAAATAAAAACACTTTTCATACATCCTGTCTTTGTATTATTTAGCCGAATATTTATTTGATTTTTTTTGACGAATCGTTTATGGGTCTAATGGAGAATGGTAGGTAGGTACTTAACCATACCTTGGATGCCGGTGACTAAATCAACGGCCTGTATACTAATGCTGTTAACTAACATCATCCTGATTGGTTTAAAATGCTTTTTGTCTGCTCGTTATTTAGAAGAAGCTTTGCTTGGCGTTTCAAAAATGTTTTTTTTTGTGTGATAACGGATTTTCTCAGGGATTAAATATATCTAAATAAACTTGGAAAGTAAAACATTATCTAAATACAAAATTTCATCCAAATCGTTAGAACCGTTTCCGAGAAATCAATTACATATTCACTAGAATTGCTCGCTTAAATAAAGTAATAAGATGATAGCAATAATGCTGTTAGAAAATTCGTCTGAATTTAAACAGCGTTTATACCCTAGAATAAATACGTAACAACGACGTCCTTTTTGAGACTCCAATTTAGTGTTACCAGACGGCTTAAACCTTTTTCGGCTCAATTCAACTTAACAGTGAACAACTTTAGTTCCTAAAGAGTCTTTAAGTGGAACATATAATTTGGCTGTATTTGAGACTGCTCAGACAAAGCTTGTGAAATAAAAGGAGTTTAAAAAGGGAACAAAAGGGATTGTAGGTATCAGTGGCGAAGGGTCAGTTTTTGTAAGAGGAAAGCCGCAGCTACAAATGCTTACCTGGCCACGAAAAGCTAATTAATAAAAGTAGGCAGTACTTGCCTGTACTATTTTTCAAAGGGAAGCCGGTAGGAATCGAAATTGTAGGGACCCTTCGCCACTGGTAGGTATTACGATAATGTAAACTGAATAAAATGTCTTGTGTTTTTTAAATGGAAATCATTTTCAGAATACAGGAGTATCAGATTATAAATGGCGCCACTAGAAGAAGTATGCAATAGCGGCATCTTATTTCTAGAGGAATATTTTATTTTATTTAATATACTTACATACTTACCTATTTAAGTTTGTACGGAACCTTCAGGGCGCCAGTCCTACTCACACTTGTCCGGTTTTTTTCAGTGTTTTAGGTATACCGAAATATCAAATTAACTTTTGTATGAATGAACGTAAGGTCCTTTACGGTCTTTTCTATAGACAATCGTATTGATCGAAAGCAAAAATATTAGTTTCTTCTCATTGGTTTTCAAACAAATAACTTTTAATGCAATCATACTCATGTAGGTATTAAACACGTGAAATGGAATAGAAATAATATAAATTCAATGTAGGTACTATACAATTTAATTATGCAAAATGATTCCATAAAACCATATCGGTTAAAGAAGATACTTTACTGATACGGTTTTATGGAATAAACTAGTTTGAATAAAATAACCGAGGTTTGTGTTTTTACGCCCGGATGACTGTTGCCTAACCGGACGGATTCGAACATAAAATTTATGCAAAATCGTGTTTACTCGTTGAAGGCTTTCCAATAGTTGTTGTAGTTGATTGGTTGTGTCGTAAAAATTGGTTCATTCTGTATCAACATGAGCTCTCATAAGAGGCATATTGAAGAGAAAGAAAATTTCAACTGATTTTGGCGTGACACAGTAGCTCAGTGGTAAGAGCGACGCCACGGTTCGGCGGATGTCGGAGCTCCTTGTCCCGCCCGTGTCAGTTGTTTTTGAATCTATACAGGGTGTACAAAGATACATCACCAAGCCGACACCTACGCATTCTATACGTAACTAACTAACATTGAGCAAAAATAATTGCTGGGAAAGGACTTTTATTTTTAGGTATTAAAAACACCTGTTTTTTTGTAATTACGCGGTACCAACTGTGCCTATAAGTGTGTTGATTTGTACGGGATAGGGGAGGTGGACTATAGGCGTGCTCCGGTCCCCGAACCCCGCCACTGCCGCTCAATGCCGTTTTCGTGAAAAACGTAAAAAAATTAAGACCTTCAATATCTCCATAACCAGTCGGTTCCCAGGTATGGTCCAGTACAAGAAAATCATCGTATTGATGGGTAGAATATGTGGTTTCAGTTTTCGATATGGGCCTTTTTACACCCGGTAGGTATATTTAATAACAATAAGACAAGCTTAACATGGCTTTGACACGCTTAAAATTTAAAAATAAAATTTTCCATCAAATAAATAAATAAAAATACTACAAAGATATCCCAACATACATTACCAGATGTCGTTCGCAAGCTAATTTAAGAACGCCGTGTTTGCATCATCCGCCGAGTAACAGTCAATGTTGCTCCAGGGATTATGGGCGAGCTCAAAAACTTTAGTT